>OY856411.1:321366838-322566838 GCA_963693085.1 Alisma plantago-aquatica | reverse complement strand
CTACATCGTAAATGCGTGATGCGACACTTTGGGAGGGTCCTAAGGAACTATAGGACAAATCTCACCTGAGATTACATACGAGATGCTGCAAAGAGGAAAAAGTTAGCCACTGAGCAATGGAACTACCTGGACCCCAATGACTGGGAAGGGCTTGTTGCCAAAAGAAAAACGAACGAATTCAAGGTATTAAGCACCACTCCCAATTTAATTAATATACATTCTTATGTATTCACCTATTCAATATTGACCTTTAGTGTTACTAACCAAATCAATGTGCTTACTAACAAGGCTATCAACGATGCTCAAAGAGCAAGGCATGCACTGAATGTGCATGACCACACGATGGGTCCAAAAGGCTATGCAGGCATTCTCCAAAGACTACAGGCTGCTGCTGCTGCTACTAAGGAGACTGGGGAGTCCTCTACTGTTACTCCCACACTTCTACCTCACCATACAATGTGGATAGTTGGGAGGCAAAATAAGAAAGGAGACATAACCAAAGCCACAACTGCTGAGGCGGCTGTAAAAATAGTAAAATTCAACTCTCATAGCAATTAATATTTGATTATTATGTTTACTTACCAATTTCTATTGATGGCGATTAGTTGGAGCTTCACGAGCAGCGGAAGCAAGGCAAGTTCATCCCTGAGGGCACAAGGGATGAATTGACAGTTGCTCTTGGTAACCCAGAGCATCCTAGACGTGTTAGGGGTGCAGGCACTAGTATGGGCATAAAAGTGTTATTTGGGCAATCACAGCGCAAACATGTAGCAAAAGAGGGATTTTCAAAAGCTGAGGTAACCTATTCTTTTTTTTATAATGTTATTACAGAAGGGAATTCAATAATAAAAAGCTAGCATTTCTTTTGTCCATGTATAGGTAGATGAGTTAATTAATAGGAGAGTCTATGAAACAATGAGCAAGTGGCAGGCGTCTCTTACTACTACTCAGACAGTACCTGTGACATGCCTCTCTTCTCCTACTATAGAGGTGATTGGGAGTAATCCTGTAGACCCACCACCTAGCACGTCCATTTTAAGTATTTTTATGTTATAGTATCTAGTATTTTCAAGATGATATGGCTATGTATATATGTATATAACATACTTTACGTAAATTTGTAGGGGTTGAAGCCATGCCATCTAAAAAGAAAAGAATTTATCATTGCAGAGGCCGAGGCTTACCCACCCCTTCCAGGGGACATGTTTCATGACACTCCAATACTAGATGGTGCGGTTCGTGTGAGCCCGAGACTTGTACTCTACCAGTGGAGGCATCATCCATTGCCATATGCCCATCCAAATTTTGAAATGCTTGGTGAAGCGGAAGGCAGAGTGATATTGTGGCCCAAAACGGATGTCGTCTATAGTGATATTGTATGGTAAATTTACATTACATTAATTTTTTAGCATGTATATACGAGCTAGTCATTTGAATTGAAATTATATATACATGTCAAAAGGAAGAAACCCGCTACAGATCGGCCTCCACTTCCACCTCCTCCTGAAGTACCTAGTTGGCTTCCAAGGGGCCTATACGACTCGTTAGGTCCTAATTGTAAGGGTATGGCAGTATGGATAGGCGAACATGACCCAAATTCTCCTATAAATATTTCTATTTCAGTGGATGTTGCAGGCGAATCATACGATAATAAAATATTTACACAAGATATATTGGAGTTGTTTCATTATGATTGGTTGAATACATCTATGATAGAGCTATGGATATAGTGAGATCTTGTTTATATATCCATATACCTTGTTTTATATATGGTGATATGGTTTCTTATATATTAATGCATACATAATACATGCTTTACAACCACTTACACACGATCTGTAAGATTTTTCATTTTCCCATGTGGGATTTCTAGTTCCATCTTTGATCAGTCGCATAGATAAAGAGCCTTCATCAGTTACCTCATACTGCTCTGCCGCTTTTAAATATTTTGGTAAAAAAAGAAGACGGTGATAATAGCTCCATTCAATATTGAGTAAATTTACTTTGCTTATAATTTGGACTTAAGAAAATTACATTTTTATTGTGTATTTTGAGTTATTAATTTTTAACTTTCTTACCTCTAGTACTACACATTGGGAGTTACTGGTTATTATCCCCAAGACGTGCATTATTTATTATCTAGATCCTTCTGGGAAGGAATTAGACTCATTATATGGACACTTAATTAAAAGGCCATTATTCACGTGAGAAATCTTTCATATTTTTATATCTGTTAACATCTATTATTACATTATTATTTTATAATGAAATTAAATGTGTTACATTAACATGTAGAGCTTTAAAAGCATTCAAAAAAGCTGGAGGAAACATGGCCAAGACAAAGAAACTGTTACTTTGGGAGAATGTGAAAGTAATTTCCTGACTTCAATGTATATTATTTATGTGAGCTATGCTTATTTGTATTTGTTAACATTTTGTATGTTTCAATTTATAGTGTGCTACACAAAACAATGACTGGGCATGCACATACTATGTGATGCGATATATGGACCTAATTATCAAACATGTTGTAATGAAAATCGATACCATACAACAAGTATTATATATAGTCTCACTAGATAATATAAAATATATCAATTGTATTATATATTATTAATTTTATATATACATCATTATCTTTTTAGGTGTTTAAAACCAGTGACTTCACTACAGGTGAAAAGTTATTAGATGTGCATACTCCCTATACATTGGACGAATTAAATGATGTAAGAGAACAATGGGCAAAAGCCTTACAAGTAGTGGGAATTTTTTATTATCATTGGAATATTGATGGCGATGATGACGATGATAATGATAAAGAATGATATTTCTAAAATTTGTTGTCATAATTAGTATTTAATGACATGTTAAACTTTGAAAGACACACTTGTATATACATGTTTGAATGATTTTTTTTAATTGTCTTATCTATATACATATGTGTGTGAAGATGAATACATGAATGTTTCTACATGTATCTGAAAGTGAAAAGAGATGAAATAAATGGAACTGTAGGTTGCTACATGTGTGTGAATATGAAATGGAGGAGTGAAAAGGAACTACATGTTTCTACATGTGTGTGATGAAATCATAATATGAAGTGTGCTTATACATGTGTGTGAATCATTCCATATTAATTGTCCATCCTTGTTAATTTTGCAGGTTTGTGTCCTATTGTTGGATGAAATTAATGGATGTTGTAAACCTATAGTTCAGAACTGAACTATAGGTTCTGCCGCAGGACAGCAGGCCTGCAAGCTGATAAGAAAAAAAAATCAAAACATAGTTGTTGGTTAACAAAAGATGCCGACAAAAAAACTTAACTCGTCGATGATTAATAGTTAACTGACGTATTTATCCCCTAATGTTGTCGATTACTATTTGGTTAACTTACAAACTATTAATAATTTTAGGTCTACATAGTCAATTTTTTTGTTGCTAACCGACACCTATGGTCTAACCTGGGGCCAATTTTTTTTTGGGGATGGGATGTGACGTCGGTTATGACTTGATAACTGACGCATATGCCCCCCATGTTGGCACTTTTTTGGGTTTGCAATTGGGGGATGACTTTGTGGCGTCAGTTATGAAACCGACGTTGAAGGTGTCTACATTTAGTGTCACCCACTTGGGTGTCGCTTGGAAACTGACTTCTAAAGTCATATTTAACCGACACTAAAGGCGATATATGTACTAGTGACTAGACACTACGAAGACCTGGGACCACACTCGCCATCATCGGTTCCATCTCTATAATGTCCTCCTGAGCTAGAATTGAAGCCATTATCACCACATCTGAAGTACACATTATTAGCAATGGACAACAAATTTCCAGTGATAATTTCAACATCAGTGAGCATCAAGGAGGTGGAGTAGATACTCACGGTGTTGAAGAATCATAGGGCTGCATTTGGATGGTCCATTATAGACATGAAGGGGATCTCCCCTATTTTATGTCAACACAAGATTCAAATTGAATAAGGAGCAAAAATTGTTGCACAACCTTTGCAGCATTTGAACCCGATCATGACAAAGGTGGTGAAGAAAGAGGTATTTAAACTTCTATTAGGAGGTATAATTTATGTTATCCCTGATTCCAAATGGATTAGTCCTACAGATATTGATCCTAAGAAAGGGGACATCACAATCACTACTAATGCAGCTAGTCAGTTGGTTTCTACTAGGCTAGTGACTGATTGGAGTGTTTACATTGATTATTGTCATTTAAATGCCACCACTTTGAAAGACCATTACCCCCTTCTATTTGCTGATCAATGTAATGACCCTAGCCTAGGTTATGAGGTAACCCTATTTGTTTTGGATAATAAAGTTGCTTAGAACTTTAATATAATCCTCTAAGGAGTTTTGTTGTCATGTGACACACTTATGTTCCAAGTTTGGTCCTGATTGAACGTTGTTTGAGCAGTGTTCCTTTATTTTGGACCAAAGTGCAATTTACCCAAGATGAGGGGTTATATTGCAATATGTCACATGTTTAACGTTCCCTAAGTGTTTTAGCATCATAAGAGAGAGAATGATGCTAAGTTGTGGCTTGTGGAAAGCCTAAATGCCAAGTTTGAACTTGTTTGAATAATGCTAGTACCTTGTGCACCAATTTTGGTACAAATTATAATTTACCCAAATTGTGGGGTTGATATGCAAATTATCACATCTAGAGTGTCCCTACTACCTCCTAGTATCATGTAGAGGAGAGATAAGAAGGAGACACCATGTTTGAATCAATTATGAATGATGGTAATCTTGGTGATGAAATGACCAAGAAAAGGGTTGAATATGAAACCTTAACTTGAGTTGTATCAAGTTGAAAAGCTTATATATGAGTGCCTATCGGCCAAGGAGCCATAGGAGGAGTCTCATATCAGTTTTTGGACTCTTGGAAAAGGCCATGTCGTGCAAAGAACCTCAAGGAGGTGAAGTGTATCGGTTTACAACTTCCCTAGAAAAAGTTGTATCGGGTTGTGAATAAAGTGGTGATTTTGTTGATATATTTTATTCAAAGAGATAAGTAATGGAAGAAATTTTATCTCTATATTATCCTCAATATTTTTTCATGTCAATATAAATGTTAATGCATGCATGTACACGTATCAACCATGCATGGACACGTGGCACCTAGTAGCTCAAATTGATGACACCTCATTTTCACACTTCTTCATGAACAACAAGTATATATACCCCTTCTTTCACCCCTTAGTGAATTTTTCGAATCCTACCACCTCCTTGCTCTTAGATATCATGCATGGAGCCTTTGTGTCATGCATAGGTGATGTGGTATCGTGCATAGGCCTTGGTTATTGACCATAGCAAGTAATATCGGCCATATCATATTGATATCGACCATAGCAAGTCGATATTGGTCAAGTGAAGTGTTTTTGGCCACAAGTGAGGGGGATATCGTCCAAAAGTAATGGCATATAGTGCAAGGGTAGTGAGGTATCGTGCAAGGTGCTAAGTATAAAGAAGGAGATCAATACTTAACCCTAAGGTGAGGCCATGATCATCTTCAACCTTGGATTGAAGCATGATTTTAGGGTTATGATCTTCCTTTCTTTTCTTCTTCACCAATTGCTTATCTATGGTGATTCCTTGTATATGAAGGAGTTGTGAACGATCCTTGGACTTTTTATAAGTCATCTTCAACCTTAGGTACATGTATATTTGGATCTTGGAGCTTTGAAGTTGTCCTTAAGGTGGGTTATATAACTTGAACCCAACTATATTATTATGCACCTTCCATTTTGTCATACTTGTTGATCTACTTGCAATTTTGATTTCTCTTGAATAATTGTTGATCCTTTGAGTTCTAAAAGATTCATGGGACAGTTGGACATGACTTAGAACATTAAAAACATGGGTCTAGAGGTTGATGGTGATGACATCATCAGTATCGGGTTCAAGCACTCAAGCAAGCACCTCCAACCTAATATGGTGAAGTAACCCTAAATGACTTGGAAATCGATAGGGGTGTGCATCAATCTGTACAATGGGTTGACAAAGGTTCAGCCAGCTTTCTAGCCTATCACTTAACCCATGGTGAAGGGTAGGTTTAAGCCATGAAGGGTTGAAGAGGCATGAGCATAAGGGTCTAGCCCGATATGGTGTGAAGCATACATACACACACCTCTCTGCCCGAGATGGTGTGAAGCATACATACACACACCTCTCTGCCCGATATGGTGTGAAGCACACTCACATACACCTAAAAAGTGATATAGAATCACACATACACCTCAAACCCAATATGGAAGCATACATACACCTCAAGGGTGATATGGCAAGCACACATACACCTCAAACCCGATATGGAAGCATACATACACCTCAAGGGAAATATGGTAAGCACACATACACCTCAAGGTCGATATGGTAAGCACACATACACCTCTAGGTGATATGGGTAGCAAGTATACACCTTTAAACTGATATTGGGTTAAGAATACACCTTTTGGATGATATGGTGTTGAGCACATGTCTCTAAAATGAGATGGTGGGTAACCCAATACACTAGATGACAAGAGTGGCAAGGTGGTTAGTACCCTAGTACATGTGATGGCCAATACACTAAAGTAGGGTGTGGCCAATATCTTCAAGTGAGGTGAGGATGTTACACCCATGAAGGGTGAAGTTGATACACCATATGAATGGTAAGGTTGATACCTTAATGGGTAAAGGTATGAGGGATATGATGATGCCTAGATCGATATAAACCTAACCCTATACGTGTGTTCAACTTGACATACATGATTCAAACCTATAAACCTTGTAAAGGTGAGGGCAAGACACTCTTAGGAGTGGTGAGGGTAACACCAAGTAATGGTGTGGCTAATACCTTGATAGGTGAAACACCTAAAGTAATTGATAATGGTCAATCCTATATCAACAATGTCTTAACCTGAGATGAGTCCATATCAATTGATGATATTTGGGTAATTCAAATGTGTGACTTATGACCAATACACTATAGGATATATGTGATGAGCTAGTTCATAAAGTATTAGGATGGGAAATACCCTAATACAAGATAAGTTGATGAACTTAAGTAAGTTAAAAGTGATGAGGGAAGTGGTACACCAAGGCATGATAAATATTACATACAACACTTCAAGGTTGATGCACCTTAAATCCAATATACTTGGATGAGTAACACATGAAGTGTGTCATGTCAATTGTTACATTGAGATGTAATGAGTTTAATGCACTTTGATAAGTGTAGGCTAAAATACCTTAAGAAAGGGTTAAGCCAAGATAATAAAGTATGATGTAATCAATATCATAGTGAGGATGAGAGAGAAACTCATACTTTGTGTTGAGAATCATTTAATGATAAATAATGAAAATAAATAAGTATGATTGAATACTTATGATATCAATGTATGCTCCTAAATGTGTGGAGCAATAAATTAGGGTTTGGATTGATAATATGAGCATGAAACCCTATTCATCTATAAAGGGAAACCCTAACCCTAACGATGGAGTTTGTATTTCTCTTATTGCATAAGACTTGTAAGACATGTTAAATACTTGTGCAACCAGTATAATAATTAATGGCCTTGTGAGCCATGTGAATAAGTTGTTTCCTAGTGAGAGGTTACAAGATGTGTGATGGCCTTGTGAGCCATATGAATAAGTTGTTTCCTAGTGAGAGATGACAAGATGTATAATGGCCTTGTGACCCACATGAATAAGTTGTTGCCTAGTGAGAGGTGACACAATGCTTAATTAAACTATGTGAGCCATGTGAATACTTGTACAATAAGTGAAATGAATACCTTGGTCTGAGGACCTAGAGGTAATGGTTACCTATTACAGAGGTAACAATGTTATGTGATGATCTAAGGGTTTGAATACCCAGATCCAGTAATCATGATAATGATGTGAAGGGATGAGAACCCCCACTAATGTGATAAGGGATTGAGATCCCATGTATCATGTGTTTTAAAGATTTGAAAAGTACTTGATAGATGTATTACACCTTTCTTTGTAGCATTTGTCATAATAATTCATGTTTGAAAACTTGACTGATGCTAAAAGATATGGTAATGCACTTAATTAATCAAGTGGAATCTTATCATGTGGAGCCCTGATCATAGATCCATCATCGTCAGTAGCTAGTGATGATGAAACAGGTTTTCCCATGGGATCTCCTGGAGAGCGCATATTTTTGAATATGCAGGGGTGATAAGCGTGAATATCCTTACGCCCTAATGAGGGATTGACGTGAGATCTCCTTCATTATAAATGGAGGGATAGATGTATCATGAATCTCCCAATGATGATGAATGCTGAGATTGATGGTAGATAAACATGAGATCTCTCAATCCCGAAGAGAGTGCAGCTGCCACTATAGCTCTATAGCGAAGTTGCTAGTCTACCCTAGAAAGCTATTTAAGTAGTTGACATAGTCCTGCTTGTATTCTTGAACTGACTGAGACGAGTGAGCTCATGGCAGCCAGCTCTTCCATTGACCTTGTATGGTATCGATTTTGACTTCACAGTGGTCGGTTGGAGCATGAGCGGTATACCTCATCTCCTCAGGGCATAAGTGTGATTGTAAAATGTAATCAACCGTGTAGCATATTTGCTTAAGGATAGAATACAGAAATCATTGGCTGATGTTACATTTTTTATACATCTTAAATGGATAGATGTTATACATGTTCTTTATATTTCTTATAAAATGAATATATGATTTATTGTTTTATCATATATAGCTGTAATGCTTCAGAAGATGATATTGCTCTACTCTTCTTAAACAGTGATTAAATCCTGTTATTAATGTAAAAGAATCATCTGCCCAATTTTATACTGTTTAACTGTGATAATAATATGGTCGGCAGAGAGTTATATCTCTCACTGGGACAATTGTCTCACCCTGTGGGATCCACATTTTTTTAAGTGGACATGCACGAGGTGGTGCAGATCTTTCTACAGAGGAGGAACAATAGCTAAGGTAGCAGTGACAACTCAGGTTGAGTGTACTATCTGTTATGTCTTGTAGATAGAATTCCTATGTGTCGTCTCTGTACTCTCAGGTCCTTAGAATTGGTTCATGATGATCTTGTGAACTATCTGAGATTTTGGCTTGAATGCCTTGAGGTTTTATGTTGCTCCAGTATGTGCTTTGTTAGAGCAACTATTATATGTTTTCCTCGAGAGGAAATGAATAATGTTGTACAATGTAAATCTTGATATTTATGAGTCTTGGATCTTTCAGTAAAAAATTTCTGGATAAGGATCTCCTTGCAAAATGGTTTTAAATTTTAGTGATTTTTGTTAATCCGCTATTTATGATAATTCCATTTAATTGTAACGATTTGTTTGTCGGTTTGATGATGGTCATTTCAATCAAATTATATAGCATCTAGCAAACTATTTACATTTTGTTTTCAGGAAAAGTATTCCAGTTATAATCAGATTTCTATTGAGTCACATGATCAAGAGAAGTCTACTTTCACTTGCTCCTATGGTACATTTTCATACTGTTGAATGCCCTTTGGTTTGTGTAATGTGTCATCACTATCTCAAAGATGCATGCTTGCAATCTTTTCTGACATGATGGAACATTTTCTTGAGATTTTTATGGACAATTTTGTGGTGCATAGAGAATCTTTTGAGGACTGCCTTGCTAGTCTAGACTGAGTTTTATAGAGATGTGAAGACACTCACCTTGTTTTGAATTGGGAAAAATTTCACATGATGGTGAGTGAGGGGATTATTTTAGGACACAAGGTGTCCAACAAAGGAATGAAAGTAAATCTGGTAAAAATAAAGATGATATCTGAACTCCCTCCACCATAATCGGTGAAGGGTGTTAGATGTTTTCTGGGACATGTTGGCTTTTATTGACGTTTTATTAAAGGTTTTTCAAAAATTTCCAAGCCACGTTTTGAGCTTTTAGAGGAACCAAGAATTTAAGTTTGATGAACGCTGCTTAAAGGCCTTTTAAGTTTTAAAAGAAAAGTTGATTTTTGCACCCGTGGTGGTGGCTCCAAATTGGACCCAACCATTTGAGTTGATGTGTGATGCATCAAGTTTTGCTATAGGGGCTGTTCTAAACCAACATAAGGAATGGGCTCTCTTGGTCATTTACTACATGTCTAGAACTCCTAATTATACACAATTAAATTATACGACCACGGGAAAAGAACTCCTAGTTGTAGTTTTGCCTTCGATAAATTTAGACAATATTTGATTGGACAAAAGTGATAGTATAGACCGATCATACAACTATTAAGTATTTAGTGCATAAAAGGTAATCTAAACATATACTAATAAGATGGATTTTGCTACTACAAGAATTTGACATAGAAATCAAAGACAAGGATGGAGCCTAAAATGTAGTAGAAGATCACTTGTCTAGGTTAGAGAGAGCAAATGAATTTGGGTCAAAGGTGCCCATTGTTGAGGAGTTCCCTATTGAGAAAGTTTTTGCCATCAAGGACAAGGATCCCTGGTTCGCAAACATAGTGAACTACCTAGCATGTGAATAATTACTCGAGGAATGGGGATATCAAGAGTAGAAACAATTCTTTCATTCTTTGAGATTTTATGTATGGGATGACCCACTCTGACTTGAACAGTACAAGGATGGCATCTCGAGGAAGTGTGTTCCATAATGTGAGTTTGAGAGCATACTTGCTCGTCGTCATTCTTTGTCCATTGGGGGACACCATACAAGTTCAAGAATAACAACTAAGATTCTAGAAAGTAGATTTTATTGGCTGAAACTTTTTAATGATGCTTATGATCATGTGTGGAGGTGTGATGCATGCCAATATGCATGTAATATTTCTAGAAGATGTGAAATGTCACCTAAAACTTTTAATGAGGTAGAAGTTTTTAACCTTTGGGGCATGGATTTCATGGGGCCTTTCGTGTCTTCTAACTCCAATTTATACATTTTTCTAGTCGTTGATTATGTATCAAAGTGGGTGGAATCAATTCCTACTCGCACCAATGATGCTCAAATCATCTACTGGTTTGTCAATGATCATATTTTTTTGCAGGTTTGGGGTGCCACAAATGATAATCATTGATCATGAATCCCACTTCACTAATAATAAATTTTGGGGCTTTATTGAGAAAATATGGAGTGAATAACATGGTAGGAACCCCATATCACCCCCAAATACAAGGTCAAGTTAAGGTTTCAAACAAGGAAATAAAAATGATCTTAGAGAATACTGTCTCAACCAATAGGACCAATTTGAGCATATAACTGAATGATGCTCTATGGGCTTACAGGATGGCCTTTAAGACACCTATAGGCACTACACCCTACATGCTTTTTTAGGGACGTGCAAGTCATTTGCCTATGGAATTAGATAATAGTGCTAAATGGGCATTAAAGAAATTCAGTTTTGATATTTCAAGTGTTGGGAAGAAAAATATATTGGAACTCAATGAACTGGATGAAATTAGGCTATATGCCTATGAAAGTTCTAGAATCTACAAAGATAGAACAAATAAAGTGCATGATAGCCACATTCTATATAAGTCTTTTCGTCGGGTCAACGAGTGTTACTATTCAATTCTAGAATGAAATTTCATCCTGGGAAATTGAGGTCTCGGTGGAGTGAACACTATGTGGTGACCAATACATTCCCTCATGGAGTCGTAGAGATAAGTGATGGGGTAAGAACATTCCTGACAAATGGACAATGCCTCACGCATTATTTTGGAGGGGATGTGATCCATGAGGAGGAAGAATTGAAGCTCATTGAGCTTCCTTGAGATTTGAGCAACCAAGGTTGTCAAAAATAGCACAAAAAATAAGGGCACTTATGGGAGGCAAGTCGTAGTTTAATTTTTAGTTAGTAATTTTTCATTAAAGCTTGTGTAGAAGTAGTTTTCATATTTGAATTTTTTATTGCTTTTTAGATGTTAAAAAGGTACCTTGATGATTCTTGTTTGGTTTGCAAGTAGAGGACAAGTTGGTGGCATGGAGTTTGGGAAAAAGATCAATAGGGAAGCAGTGAAAATTTCAGTATCACCGATTGCATAGTCGATGGCACTAATTTCTTTGCAGACAAGAGGCCAATTTTCTGCATATAATTGGTACTACCGACAAGAAATTTGGTAGCATTGAGAGACTGATAGCACTCCAGGTCGATACATCGAGGAAACGTGTAGTAGAACCTAGGAAGAGAAGGACCAAATGACACAACTCATTACCACTGACCAAAAAGTCAATGCCTCTGATAAAAGATCACATGGATTTGCCCAATCCAACTCAGTACCACTGACTAGAGGGTTGGTGGCACCAACACAACACCGCAGTAACATGCCATTATCATCTCAGTACCACAGACTCTCAAGACCAGAATCCCTTTGTCTGGATTCTGCACTACTACTTGATAAATGCTATATTTGCCAGGTCCACTTAGGGATAAGGGAAGCTATAGAAGGTGGACCTATATGTTCTGTGGGCACTTCTCATGCTGGGGGAGTGATAAGATCGACATTGGCTCATTCTTCTTGCACACATGCTTGCGGTGAAGAGGCAAGCTCAAAGGAAGCCTCCCATTCACTTTGGGGGTTTGCTCACACCCATCTCTCTCCCCCTCTACTTGGACCTATCCAAGGTCGTCATCATGAAGACATCCTCGATGCTTGATTTCAAGCATTTCAAGCGGTCCCACCTCTTCCCCAAGTACAATGGAAAGGTGTATGCATGTTGTACCATCGACAAACAACTGAAAGAAAGAGCTCTCCTCGACCCCATCTTCTACCTCAGAGAAGTGCGGTTCCTCAGATGGTCAACAGATGATGTTGCACATGTTCTACAAAGTGAGGAGGAAGCCTGAGGCCAAGGAAGAAGAAGAAGATGAATAAATCATGCTTTTCACACATAAGAGACGACTACATAGAACACCTCATAGATATGAAACATATGTCACAGCATCTCATTGACCTCCAGTGCATGGAGATGCCTTATCCATGGAGGCATGCATGAGATGTTGTAGTCCATCCAGGAGGGACATCACTAGCATTCAGTCACCCTATCCTAGATTCACGGAGTTGAGGAGCAACTACTTTAGTAGAAGTAGACGATCTATGACAATGAACACCTTCTCCTGGCCAACCAGGAGAATATGCATACTCGCATACAACACATTGAGCATTACCAACAACTGCTCTATGACCACTATTGGAGTGAGGACCACTTCTCTAGCTATCCTCAATGACCTAAATGCCTTCCCATCCACCCATGTTCACTGACACCTACTACCCACTAGATCTAGAGATGCCACCAGGAACATTCCAACCACCACATTTCTGATCCAATACCTTCGTTCCACCTCTGAGTTTGATTTTGACTACGAGGACATAGTCAATTTCAAACTTAGGGGGGTGTTGGAATGACTTTATCTTTATTTTGTTCTTTAATTTTTTTAGTTTTTTGATTTCAAAATTGTATGATCCACATCTATCTAGTGTAATAGTGGAGCTTAATTCATGCTCTCCATCTTCATGTGTGTGCCTCTACAATGGAAATTAAAAGAAAATTTTACTAAATCACATCTTTTAATTTTGGTTTGCAAGTCTAAGGTGTGTGGGTTAGTCAGCTTGAGGGCATTTTATATGAACGAAAATATTAATTTATCCAAAAATTGTGGACGTCGCTGGGGTTTGATCCCAAAAAGACCAAACAAGTAAGAAACCTAAAATGGGATTTTTATAAAAAAAAACTCTAAGGTAACACTGTACACAAGTTGATAGAGAGGGACATATTATAGTTTGAGATAAGCATTGTCTCTTAATCATGTGATTCCACCCACTTTTCATGACATTTCATCCACTGCCTTAAGATTATCAAGTATCCTAAATTGTTTCCTCTTGATTGCATTGCATAACATGATAGGTGATATGATAGTCTTTTTATTGCATTAGTTAGAAAAAAAAGATAACTTTGCATATCACTTAGTTGAATACTAAATTTTGTGTAGATCACATATTCGTTTGCATCATTCTTTACGTCTTAGATTTTCCCTCAATTATAAAGTGAAAGGATACACATCCATACCCCTCTAAATGAAAAATAATAAAAATCAATGAGATGTTTAAGAAAAGCTCGAGCATAATTCATAAATCATGATAAAATAAGAGGGTAGACAAAAAAGAGAATATCTAATAAAGAGAGAGAGAGAGAAAAGGATGCCTTGAACTTAAATTTGATTTTTTCTTCAAGGAATAGTGAAAATAGATACATGTATGCATTCTTTTATTCCACTCTCATAAATAATATGAGATCTTCAGTGCATGCATCATTCCACCAAATAACAGGCATTAGGATGCATGAGTTTCTCATTTCCTTCATGTTGTAGGTTCATCATATTTTGTTTTGCATAAATGTTTCAGATGTTGCTGGTGATTCTTATTTGCAGCCACCTATTTCATTCTTGCCATTTCTCTTTATGGTAGGACACATATATGATTGATCCTCTCATTCACTTTTATATGGGGAATTGCTTCCAATGTAGTTGGTAGGTAGATAAGAGTAATGTAGATAGGGAATCACATGGCCCATCATGTGAATGCCCTATTGACTATGATACTAACTGCACTATTAATATTGTTTAATTGATAAGGGTGGACATCTTTAATAAATATTTTTGGTCACTACAGAGTAGTTATTTATTCTGTTGTGGGTAAGGGTAGGCTCGGGACCGCTAGGTGGGGGTATTTGAGAAATGTAGTTCATATGTTTTGTCCTCTTCCTGACTTGTCTCAAATAGATCCAAAGGTAGTGTTGCTCGAGGGTGAGCAACATATAAGCTTAGAAGATTTTGATGCACTGAAATTTATCCACTTTTCACAGGTTACATTGCTAGTATTTCATGCATTGATGCTCATTTTGACATTGTTAGTACATCATTTTAATCACTATCTTGTGAAATGATATTGCATCAAATATTAAGTATTTTTACCAAATAATGCCAATTTTCCATATTTTATTCAGACTTACATTGGTTTTTCCACATTTAAGGTAATTGGAGAACTCATAAGGCAACTTGATGCTATTGACCCCTAATTCGGTGGTACCGACTTAAGGTGAGAATCCAACTAGTTGATTAAAGAAATCTTGGTGCTACGGAGAGGCGACTCAGTGCTACCGAGTTAGATTTTGAGACCACTGGAA
This sequence comes from Alisma plantago-aquatica, assembly GCA_963693085.1. Taxonomy (NCBI): domain Eukaryota; kingdom Viridiplantae; phylum Streptophyta; class Magnoliopsida; order Alismatales; family Alismataceae; genus Alisma; species Alisma plantago-aquatica. Next base: position 322,551,675 of record OY856411.1, on the reverse strand, counting down.
TAGAGAGTCGATTGCATTCGAATTATGATCTAAAGAGCAACAAGCTGAGTTTATCAACTCAGTATTACTGATTTGCAAGTCGGTACTACTGACATTTATCAACAAGAAAATTTATAAACCACAAAACAACAAATTAGTGTTACTGACCTGCTAGTCTGTAGTATCAACATTCAACAAAAGTTTTGAGTCAACCAAAGATTCAGTGTCAACAACTTCCTATCAGTGGTACTTAGTGACAACCAAAGTCTCACTTATGACCTAAGGGGAGTTAGACTAAATAATAGTATCATGTTTCAATTTATTGCAACTGAGCACTAGTAGGGAGAGGAGATAACAAAGGATATGACCATGCCCTGGGTGATTTAGACACTTCCAAGGAGTGGATTTGCAGCCGAAACACTATAGATCACGACACTAGCCAGAAGGGATCAACCAAAAGTTTTTTCCTAGGGATTTACATTAGTTTTCTCATGCTTCCCACATTTTATTCTTTCCTTCCATTGACATGACAATAGAAAACATGTAATGCTAATCTCCTTTGTTCCTTAGGACCCGAGAGTAGCCTGGTTTTGCATTGCTATTGACTTCAATGTACTAATACATATATTTTCTTGAATCTGGACATATTTATATGGTATCTTAATGAATTGTATGTGCTTCATCACAACAATCAATTAAGTAGATCATCAATTTCTTTGTGAGAGGGATTAAGGATTGAACAAATCATAGAATTACATAGTTAATATCGTGCCTCATGAGAGGGCCTACAACTATGAAGGGAATAGTTAAGATATTGTTAATGCACCTATTTAACTCTTAAATTGCTATGTGAGTAGGATTTACTTTAGTACATGTAGTGTATTACACTGTGTGACTGTGTAATATTTGCCTCATGCCCCTTGTTCTAGAATTTAGGATAAATAGTTATCAATGAATTAGAGTAAATTATAGCTCTGGTGAAACTGAATTCCTAAGGTATACATCCAATCAACGATCACAATCCATTTAATTTTGATTTAATTTTTGTAATTAGTTTTAATAAAGCAATCAATCAGTTTTGCACTAAGTTTAGCTGACCAGGTTACAATTAGTAGTAGCTTCTGGATCAATGTTTCCCTGAGCTTGACAGTCGGGCCTCATAGGCCTATGCTACTCAATGCATACACTTGTGTTTTGCACACGTAGTTTGAGTGTGTTAGTCATCTTTCAAGATAGAAATGTTGCTGCAACATAATAGGATACGATAATAATCTCCATAATGCATATGTTGCATCATTGAGTTGGAGCTGTCTTTAGAAAGGTCAATGCCGACACTCTTGTAAAAAAAATTCAGGTTGGGATGATAGTGGCAGTTGGGCTAGTGGTTTCTTTCCATGATTCTACATGAAATTCTAGTAGCAAAATCCTAAGTTCCTCTATGTATTTGTTAGTTTGTGTAAGGGGTGTTGGTGAACTTTTAGGCTCACTCATCTTATAGTTGTAGAAATATTATAGAGTGGAAAACTAGTGTTAGTCCTATTATTTGGTATATTTGTACATCAAACCCTATTATTGAATGTACTATAGTAATTTATTTTTAAAAAATCATTTGACTCCAATAATTCCTAACACACTTTGCTTCATGAAAAAATATACTAAATGTTAATATGATTAAATAGGGGCCTAGAAGAAGGGAGGTTTAACCTATATTCCTATATTTGAGTATGTTACACTATAAGTTTTGACATGACATAGTTTGTGTTAGTCTTTTTGACCTTGTATCTTGACTTGTTTTAAAGGTCATGTAGGAAGTTCATGTGGCCTTCCTTGGCACACGACTTGATTGTTATCACTCCCAATGTCCTACTGACATCTTGTAGTTTGATTGAGAAGATAACAAGCACACATGTGTTGACCTCACTAGAGTTTCTCCTCTAACAAGCTCTCTTTCAAGTATATAGGCCAGACATAGTTGCACAAAAATCACAAAAGCACACAGTAGCTTGAATGACAAATCACTGTTATTTCTTGGCTTTCGCTATTGGTACCTTTTGAGTACTTGTTGACGATACAACATCTCTTATGTGACACCTTCAATGCATAACCAATAGGAACCTTGTGTTGCCTTCATCTACATTTTATAATTTTGTTTTTAGATATGTATGCTTTACCATCTATAAAATGTTGGAAACCCAATTTGTTGCATGTACTTATATAAAAGCATTCTTGTAAAAAAATATTTTGATATAGATTATTCATTTTTTTTTAAACTGGGCAATCTCCTTGCATTTTGTAGGCCATAGATTTTCCCCATCATAAGGCTATGAAGGCACTTCTGTGAGTTATGTACTCATGAAAACACACTCTATCATGTGCCAATTGGAAATTTATATTCCACACAACGTCAATATCTAGTTAGGAACCAACATACATCATGAGGTTGTAAGTACCAATGTCAAGTTCTCAGTTGTATTTATGCAAACAATGTGACCAATACTTGTCATTGAGTGTCACCTATAAATCAATTGACTTCTAGTCCACACCTACATGTAAAGAATTGTCCAGAGTCACTGGGGCACCAAGTCCTAATATCCCCTAGGTAGCAAACACTCCTGCTAAATGAACTTTTCTGGAAGAAAGGATATGTGATCCCTATCTATGCCTACAATATTAATCAAAATATTAGTTGTAAGATTGAAGGAAAGTATAAGGAATCCATACACCCTCACCCAATACCTCCATCCTATCACTACCCCATAGAATACTCTCATGGGTTGACATGATAGGTAAAAAGGTTATTACTACCATTAGGAATTATTAGCCACATAATAAAGTGGTGCTACATATTGTAAAGTTAAGTGTGCTATGAATAAGGGGCACATCAGAGACAAAAGAGAACATTATATTTCCTTAATTTTGTGGAAACAACTCCGTGTTATAAAAAATTGAAAACACAAAAAAAGGTAACAAGCTAAAATAGAATCCAAAAAATTGTGAATAAAATTATGGATCCCCCTCTCTCTTATAACTCACCTTCATTTATATAGGTAAAATTCAAAATTTTCCATTTCAATTGGCATATTCACACTCTCATGCATTGCCAAGGCCCACTAGAATGTCAAGCTAAGGCATAGCATGACCAACATACCATCAAAGAAGTATAATCATATTCATGACAAACATCTTGTGAAAAATGCTAATATGAATTTCATTTCTAAAAGAGGAAGAGTAAAAAAATAAGATGGCATGGTTCTCATACCACATGGCCATTTCATACAGCACACACAATAAGAGTTATGTATTTTTCAGAATTCCCTTCTTAAGGATAGAGGCAAACTTCCCACTAAGACCCTTCTTATTCTTCTCCCTAGAAGACAAGCCAAGAGATCCAATCGGTTTGTAAATTGGACTAGGGTCAATTTCCTTGCCACCTCCATATGGTGGTACATCATCACCTTTATTGGGACTTTCTATCAATAGAAGTTGTGGAGGATTAGTACAATGAGTGTTGACAAAGTGCACGGTGTCACCTTGGACAAAGGACTCCATCATAAGAGCATATTGATGTGCCATTTGGTTCATCACCTTGGGATGGATAATTTTTCTAGATTGGTGCTCCTAAACTATAGTGGTGGAAAATAATAGACCCTCATATTAGCTTGACCATGCCCACTATTGGGACATCCAAACCAAGATGAAGCATAACTTTGAGGGCCTTGTTGATATAGTGCCACATCCCACAATGATGATTGATACCCTCTAGAAGTGAGCAATTTATGTTTTAGACATGAGGGTGCCAAATACTCATCAAATTGGGATGTGACTCTATAGTCATCTTGGTATGAAGAACCACTATATATAATTCTCATGATACATAGCTTCTTCAAGAAGTACCATAGTCACACATGTAAAGCCTCTCAAGTGGCAAGATATTCAACCTTCTCGTTATATTATCACTATTCCATGATGGACTGCAAGATAACATACACATCAATATGGCGTATGAAAAAATGATCTTGTTATACAAATGAGTCTCTAGACCAGCCACAAAAAAATACACCAAGGTTGTGGTTGAACAACTATCTCTTCCTAATAGTGACATACCATTACAGATAATTAGACCCTATTCAAATTAATTGGAAAATAATAATTTTGTTATTTTAAAAAATAGAGGAACATAGCGGTATACACTCAATTTTGTAAATCATGTGGGGGATAATTCAACAGGAGGATCCACTAGAACTCGTCATTTTCCAAGCCATTTATGTACTATTGTCTCTCCCCCAAGTGCATATACACATCATTGGGAAGGAAGAAGGTAAATTGGCTTTCGGTCCAATCTGTTATCTTAGAGAACCCACTCATCCGTTTGATCCCCTCCATCCAAGAACCTTTAGAATGTATGAAAGCACAACTACAAATTATGTCACCTTATGAAAAGATCAAAAAGTGTCCTCATGTCACTATCTTCATAAGAAGGGAAGGTGATACAATCACTTACCACATGAGGGATACATAAGTCAAAACAACACTGCAAGGCCTGGTAGTCATGACAAAATTTACATGAGTGATAAACATGACACCAAATCTAGCATGTCGGTATAGGGGACATATTGAAGTTGGCACCGCCCATCAGTTGAGGATGGACAAACTTAATGTTATTTTACACCAATAATGCAACACGCTCAAGGGGGAAATCATGTATGTTAGTTTTCCAAATATGAGGATTAATAATGAATAGTTACTTGCAAGATGGAAAGGAAACCATTGCAGGACTTATTGGTGACTATGGGGTTATTTATCATATCTTACATGAGGACATGCTTGAGTCCATGCATCAGGGATCCATATGTCACACTTACACAAGATTAAATGGGTATCAACTCCAAACATACTAGAAAGTGAAGCCTATAAACATGTCTACTACTACCCATCAATATAGAAAACATGGTAGTGGACATTAAGATAAATAAAAGGGATGTAATTTAGTGTTTTACGAAAAAACTAGTCACTTGGCCCTCTCAAATGGTCAAGATCATCATGAATGAAGAAAATCTCTACATACCCAATTCTAAACATGTAGTTTAATCCTTCATTCTTCTACGTACCCATTCAACCATGTTGCTATACAATCTCCTTCTTTCTCTTTTCTTGACCCTTTTTCATATCTATACCTTTTAGTACACATAAATCCCAATTTTAAGACATATTATACCTTGTTGGGACCTAATAGCTCTAGTTAACTCATTAGAATCCCATGAACATGAAATCTTAGGATGTTATAACACTAAACGTTGAATTGTGGGAAATTGGTGAATAATGATGCTAAACTATAATATCCATCATAATTAAATTCCATAGTATTACCCTAAGATCCTAGAGCAAGATAAGTGCAAATAACTCAAAAGGATTCACTATGTTGGACCATTAGGATGACCTTAAAACCCTAATTAGATGATTACGTTTGTAATGGGGTAAATGGAACAAAAATAATCACAAAATACAAATAGAGGTCTATATTTGTGTTCCATATACTCTAGTTAGGTAACCTGATTATTTTGGGTTTAATCAGATGTCAAATACACCCTTAATGATGGACTGGGAGTGAATATATAAGATAGGATGATTTATTTTATTATAGACTTTGTCACGCTGATGTATCAAATAAAGTCTAGAATTATTCAACATCACACATATCAACCATGATTGTGGTGTCACATGGATATGATTTGGGTTGGGTAACTGAGTGGAAGACCCTGTATTCCACCTCCAAAGTCCCCACATGCACATGATAGGTTCAAGCCAATGATGGTCCTTCTCACCGTTCTCTCACGTTGATCGACTATTTCTCATGTTTACTTTGCCTTCCTCTTGGGCATACCCTCTCAAAGACAATGCGCCCTAATTCTTCCCCTCTCGTTAACTAAAGAAAAAATGCCCAAAACCCTCTTCCTACCCTTCTGACGATTGCTGCTCTCATCTCCTCTACAAAAAATCACATTGGCTCATACCTACCCCCGCATGCCAGTCAGTTGTAGATGAAACTTCCCTCTCAAGTAATCTTGTCACCATCCCAGTGACTCAGGGTCTGTCAGTCCAATCGACCATGAGGTAACCATCTACAACCCTTCCCCTCTCTTTTGATGTACACACCTCATCTCCGTTATTACTAAATCACTGGATTGATAAGTGTCGCTACCCTTCCCTATTTTGGTTGCTGACTTTAGCAGACCCATAGGTTCCTGATGCCATAAACACTGCCAAACCCATCATGGGTAATCAATAGAACTTTTAGAGATAATCTATGATGAGTGCATGCAAGAATCCCCCCAAGTTTTGGTTTCCTCTTCATAGAGTTGTCGTCTCCATTGTCTTGCGGCCAGACAACTTCATTGGTCCTCACACTTTTGAGCCCATCTTGCCCCGTGTCTACCTACCCTAGTTTTTTTAGATGCTACAGTCTCAATGCCAACATTGACCTTCTCTGAACCACTACTACCTTGGGCTGTTGGTACCTCAAATGATCGATAATGGAGGGCGAGCCGTGTGCAAGCCCTAGGCCATGGTGGCGCCTGAGCGAGGGACCCTTGGTTCGAAAAACCTCAATGAGGGCAACAAGACTAATTGTTGGAGCGCAGAAGAATGAGATCACCAACACCTATCACTTGACTCAAGGTCTCGAGCTTCTATAGGTGACCATGGTGTAAGACACAAGGAATTAATCCCTGGGGTGAAAACCCTATCTTGCCCATGGATCCTGGGTTTAATCGACTTTCACCTTGAAGGGTAAAAATGTCTTTTAGTCTACTTTGACTCATCTTTGACCGTGAATACAATATGAGAGTACTATTAAAGTCTAGCGTCATGTTCATTTTGATATTCACATTTCATTAAAGGATACTTTAGTCTTTTCTCATTTTATTTTTCCATTTTACCCAAAAATGAATTTAACTCATAAAATTCATAAGTGAGTATGGGTTTGTCCAAACAATACATATAAGTACATTTTAGAAATTAGAAAAATTCAACACATTTAGTGAAATTGATTTTGAAGCCTAATTTCCAACTTAGAGTAGGGTTATGTTATAATTAGTGAACTCAATGGGATCAATAATTTAATATGTAAATATGTTTATTAGGCTGTGAAAGCCCATGAACCTGATTCTAAGGGGTGTTATTGAATACTTAGGTCTGGCCATAAGGTATGTACATCCTCTATTTTATTTTGGAAATTATTTGACTTAAAATTAATTCATTTAATGAGACATCTCTTGAATATCAATTCTACTTAAAAATCAATTATTGGACATTTATATCCCTATTTTGTATTCATATAAATTCATATGGTTGTTGAATCATTCTTTTATAATGGGTATTTGGACCTCTCTTGGTAGAATTGTCTTTTTATGTGGAATTGACTAAATGTTAGTCTTGCTTCTCTATTTATGCATGCTACATGTTTGACTAGAATATCTAGAATAGTAGTACTTATGTAAAACCATACTTAAAAAGGGTGCATGTATTTTGCCCGGGATGTGCGTTTCCACCCTTATTTCTTTTAGGCCATGACCTATGGTGTTATGGCCTTGTTTTAGGTGTATTTAGTCTACATTGTTATGCATGCAAAAATGTATTGTTGTATATTGAGCTTTTTCATAACTGTTATGGCAAGGCACCTTTATTCTTATATTTGTAGTCTGAATTTTAATATGCCTCATTTCTCTTGCTATACTTCTTTTGAACTTACCTAGTTGCAAATACCCCCTTCTTGTGGGAACATCTCTTTTATACTTTTATCCCAAAATAATGCCCAAAATGTTTAGTATATGTACATACCCCACCTATGCTGACCTTATTTCGTTTCCTATTTTCTGAATGGTGTTCCCTTCTAACCAGGTGTAGGTACATTAGAAGATAAGGATGCAAGAAGATCACATACATGGTATCAGACCTAAGGATAGCTAGGAATCATCGAGTTGTCCTCTTCAACAAGTCTTGTATGTGATTATATTTATTACATGTATGCCTTTTACTTTTTTATACCACCTTTTATGGTGAGGAACAATTATAAATGAACCATCATGTAACTTTATACTAGTTTTGTTTCTACTACATAATAAATACCTTTCTATGTTTTGTTTACCATTTGAGAAATGAGTGAAATTCATCCTTTCCTTCATGTTGGGAATAGGATGGTTTTACATTTCTCTATCAAGTGAAGAGTGGATCCCCTCTTGGATCCCACTCTTTTCAAAATGGTATTAGAGACAAAGCAGTCGATAGCTTGACTATTTAAAGTTATCCTAGGTGGACCCTTAATTAGGTTTTTAGGTGAGCCTTTACATGTAATTGATGTATCTAATCATGAATAGTGGAATACAAAATAGGGTTTCAATCTTGATCTAATTTAGTGATTTCCGCCTCCCAAACCACTATGTGGTCAAGACTCAGATTTTGGGAACCATAGTTAACCCTACATCCTTTATGGATAATAACATTTCCCTAAATAGGGGTAAAATCTTCCAGTCTTAGACTTAATCTCCCCTCATTAGGGAAAGATAGTTCATAACTAAAATGTAGGTTGACTTGAACACTCGTATATATGCTTAACCCTAATTCCCATTTGGGCCCTCTCCTTGTTTTTTTTTTCTAGCATGCCACAAATACTTCAACTAGGAGGACTGAGCATGTGTGAGGCATTAGCATAGAACCCAGACATAAGTTGAAGAACAATGATGATTCCCTTGATTCTATGTGGTTGACTTAATTATCTATGTTATGGTAGGCATATCTTGCCTAAAAATGGAGTATGTTCACATAGTATTGTCTAAATCAATCTAAGGGTTGAACGCCATTTTCATTGAGCTTTCATGCCTCAAATATAAGAGTTTGTTGAAGAAAGATACAAGTTTTAGTAGATATCCTAGAGAGTTAACCTCTCTCATCTCATATAGTGTGCTTTGCTTATCTAGTAATTGAGATGAAAATACTGACTATATAGGTTATCTTGCCTTGCAAAGGAACTATGTATGTAAACTAGATTGTGATGAGAAAAGCTAAATCTCTTCCTATACCATTGGGTAATCTCATGACTTCCTTAGGCCTTGAGATGAGGCAGTGTGGATTATGATTAAGAATGACATAGGGAATGGCAAATGTCATGCCCATTTAGGATTTGACAGATGTTGACCACGCCTAATAAAAAAGTCCTTCTCCCTCCTATCCTTATGTATTAGAGATGCAGTCGTATGTCATTTAGATGTTGAAGTTAGACCATTTTAGTTGGATAAAGTGAAGATAAGAATGTTATATGTGTTATGTTGTGGAAAGTGGTTGACTTAATTCTCAGATCTATTTTGGTGATATTTTATGATTTCTATCTCAAAGTTTTTATCATCAAATTTACTCTTATTATTAAACTATATCTATAAAAGAAAATCTTTCATATTTTTTCGATGGTTTTAAAACCAAGTCAATGACCACAAGGAAGTTTGAGTTCTAGAGTAACCCTGTAGTGAAAAAACACTTGCCTAGCATGATTATTCTAAGACTCCAGGCCTCACTATTGTGTGGAGAATATGATTATCAATTTAATGCATGAATGGCCTTGTTGATGTGTGCATATTGCCCCTCTAGGTGATTAGCTAGTATATATATTATATTTTTAAGGGGTGGAGTCTTACATTCTTAGTAGTGTAGTGCAACTTAAGGAAAAATTAGAAGTATTAGTTGTAATAAGTCTTACTTAGATAACTCTTAGTAACAAACCCAAACAAATATACATACCATGTAATCAAGTTTAACGTGTGAGCCTTGGTAATTATATCAACATAAATGTTACTTGAAAAATATTACATTTTACATTCACTCATCTTTGAAAGATGAACTCAATATAGATATTACTAAGTTAGGTAAAATGATGAACTAGAACTGAAAGCTTGGATTAATGTCCTATACCCCATTTTGTAGTAATTAAATGGTAATGATGACCTTACACTAAAGGATAGGTAGAACATACTAAGCATGATGGAATTTATGAGTGTATAACATTCCCATATGATCATAATAAACTAAAGTAAAAATAAACTAAGTACATATTAATCACAACATATGTAACTGTGTGTTCCCTAGAGTATGGATGATTCATAACTGGCATGCAATACACTAAATTGCATAAGTAAGAATGACAAAACATGGTTGCTAACAAAACCCTAATTTGTCTAATAGTTTGTACATAATGGATTGGTAGTTAGAGACAACATATTAACTTTCCTAGATAATTCTATAAATAATCAAATCTAAGAGGTGACCCTAATATTAAAAGGAAAAAGAAGACTTGTATGCATGTTATGGCGTACTTTCTAAATGCACTCAATATTTAATGGTAATCATAAAAGAAGATAGTAACACTGATTAGAATCATGGTGATAGTGTTTAAGGATTGATGTTTTTAAACAAGTTTAGTCACCCACCCTTAGTGGTTGCAATCTGAATGGTTCTATTGGGAGATCTATTTATGAAGAATGGTCATTCATGCTTAAATGGTTGAAAATAAGGAACTATAGACAACCTAGTGACCTCATGTGTGTAGTGACATGGTTCATGAAAGAGGACAATGAAACCACCATAATAATGTAGGTTCACCATGGGTTTTGGATATAAGTATGATATGTCGTGTTGTACAATAGTCTACTACATTGAGTATAATAGAAATCTAAAATTGGTTTAGAAGAATGTATTAGTACTCTTGGCTATTAGTGAATGGATTTTGGGGACGAAATCCTCTTTAAGGGCTTGTTGTAATATGTCCAATTCTGAACATATAGGTTAATTATCCATTCTTCCAGGTCCCCATTCGACCATGTTGTTATACAATCTCCTTCTTTATCTTTTCTTGACCCTTTTTCATTCTATACCTTTAGTACGCATAAATCCCTATTTCAAGATAGATTATACCTTGTTGGATCCTAATATCCCTAGTTGACTCACTAGCATCCCATGAACATGAAATCTTAGGATGTTATAAACCTAAAAACTGAATTGTGGGAAATTGATGAATAATGATACTAAACTATAGTCTCCATCATAATTAAATAACATAGTATACCCTAAGATCCTAGAGTGAAATAAGCTCAAATAAATCAAAACGATTCACTATGTTGAACCATTAGGATGATCTTAAAACCCTAATTAGATGATTAAGTCTATAATGGGATAAATGCAACATAAATAATCACAAAATACACATATGAGTCCATATTTGTGTTCCTTATACTCTAATTAAGTAACTATCAGTTTTGGGATTAATCAGATGCCAAATACACCCTTAATGATGGATTGAGAGTGAATATATAAGCTAAGATGATTTATTTCATTATAGACTTTGATCAGACTGATGTATTGAATAAAGTCCAGAATTATTCAACGTCACACATTTCAGCCATAATTGTGGTGTCACACGAATATGATCCAGGCCGGGTTACTGGATGGAAGACCTCATCTTCCACCTCTGAAGTCCCTGTGTGCGTAGGATTGTTTCAAGCTATTGATGGTCCTTCTCACCATTCTCTTGCCTCGATTGACCATTTCTCATGTTTACTTCACCTTCCTCTTTGACTTACCCTCTCGAACACAACGAGCCCTAATTCTTTCCCTCTCATGACCTAGAAACAAAATGCCTAAAACCCCATTCCTACCCTTCCGACGACCGCCACTCTCGACAAATTGCACTAGCTCATACCTACCCAGAAATTGTTGTCCTGTCCTCCTTCATCCTGCATACCAATAAATAAAAACTAGACCTCATGGTTTCCCCCTATTGGATGGAACTTCCCTCTCCATCAATCTCATCACTGTCCTAATGACTCGGGGCTTCTAAGTCCAATCGACCATGAGGTATCCATCTATAGCCCTCCCCCTTTATTTTCATGTATGCATATTGTCCATCTCGCCTCCATTATTATTGAGTTGCCAGATCAACAAGCGCCATCACTCCCCCCTATTTTGGTTGATGACATGAGGAAACCCATAGGTTCTTGATCCTAGAATCAAGGATGAACCCATCGTGGGTAATCAACGGAACTTATACAGATAACATGTGATAAATGCGTGAAGGAATCCTTCCCCCCCACAAAGTCCCAGTTTCCTCTTCACAGAGCCATCCTCTCTATTGGCTTGCTGACTGGTCAACTTTGTTGGTCCCCACGCTTTTGAACCCATCTTGCCCTGTGTCTACCTACCCTGATTTTTTCTTGACACTACCATCTCAACACCAACATCAGCCTTCTTTGAACCACCACTATGGGATTCTGGTACCTCAAATGACCAATAATGGTGCGCGATCCATGTACAAGCCCTGGTGTTGGGAAATATGGGCACATAGTATGGTAGAAGAAATAAAATTTTTATCTATCTGTATTTCCACAACAACAAGATCGCATCAACTACTATAAAATTAGAAGGATGGTTTTATGAGTTTATACCTGGTTCAGGAGCAAGTCCAACGACTACAACTCTTTGTAGTTCAGCTATCTTCTAGTTTCTCTTGGATGGTGTCTGTGCAGCTCCTAGTCTTCTCAACGGATGGCAAACTAGACAACTTCTACAATGACTCTTACGGTCTCGCCACAGACTGCAACCTGACGTTGTCCTCCTAGTATCATCCAAAGGACTCTTGCCTCTAGAGTAGTCCGCACAGACTAACTAGAACTCATATCGTTCAACTAGAATGGACATGAAGGAGTTGTCTCTCCTGTTGGCTTACTAGTCACCAACTTGCTCTCCCACAACAATGATCCTTAGTTGTTCTCTCCTGTCGCTATACCTCCCTAGTCAGGTAGGACTTTCTTGGGCTCTCTTGGTTACCACAACTAGAGAGGACAACAACTTCCAGAGCAACTGATTCTCATTTTTCTATGTTGTGCTCTGGAAAGCCCCCAATATCACTCTATTTATAAGCAGGGTTAGGGGTAAGGTTCCCAGTCCATTTGTGATCTATGTGGGAGTGGAAGGGACAGAAAGATCTTGATTTTTTGCAACCTACAAGCATCAAAATAGTCATATGGAAGTCCATATGGTCATCTGTCCAGTGAGACGGTCATCTAATAGTTTCCCAATTGCATACAAAATTGGCAAATTGTTTGCAATTAATGCTAAACATCAAATTACTTACATCAATAGAATTGCACAATTGAAATAATCAAAATTTCTCATGAATTTTGAAAAGTTTCTAGAACCTTCCACGACCCTAAATAAGCTGATCGATTCACCAGGTGAACTGGTCATCTTGCTTTACCCAATCTGTTCGGTTCACCCAGTGAGCTGATCGGTTGGTGCCTTATTTGTGTAAAACTTTTGCCAATTTAGTTCCAATCAATCTGACACTCCAAACGAGTATCTCAAGATTTTAGTCAATTGTTTGGCACTCCAAACGGCCGTCTCACCATGTGAGAGGATCAGTTGGTAGTGTAATCAGTTGATTTGTTGCGTGAATTGAGTACCTAAACACTTTAGTAATCAATCCAATCATCATTCAAGATTAAACTCCTTTTCTAGATGAGTTCCTAAGTGTGTGACCCTATAGGTTCCATATCACATTGGGAGTGAATGTCTATAGCTAACTGATGACATCACAAGAAGAGAGTTGTGCCTAGTCACAAATTAGTGCTACCCAAGTGAAGGGAAAGTTGGAGAACAACTTCAACCTAAATTATGTATAAGGTGTTGTAGTGATGGTATAATTCCTTTGTCTCTGATATCTGGAGTGAACTCGAGGCATGGAATCATTATCCTCTCAATGTTCAACCTAGGTTCCTCTAACCAAGAGCAGACTGACTGAGATAATGTGACCTCAATATCATATATTGATTCACATGTGCATGCACATGCATTTCTCAGTCTCGCTTATCAAGTGGTCAAGATATCAATCTCTAGTACGAGGGACAAATCCCATCTCTATCACTCACAGTCAGTCCCCATGTGTCAAAGCTACCCAATCATCACCTTTATGGCAACATGTGTTTTAGGATTACATTTGATGATGTCAAAGTATACCCAACGACATGTGATAAGTGTAGTGATTTCAGGTCTAAGAATCACAATCACCACCTTCACTACCAGAGATAACTATGACCACCAATGATGATTTCCATGTGTTACTCTGAAGGTGGGTCTTTCTGATACACTATACTCTAACATGTATCTATATTCTTGGTTTGACATTTCCATATCATGACTAATGAGATTCAATCATCAAGCAACCCTCACTCTAGTCTTATGTGTTACCGGTGTCTATCTACCTTCCATAGTAACAACTGACTAGGGAGATAATAAGAATGCACATACCTTAGCCTTCATATGATCTCATTCTCCAAGTCATATACTTTAAGACATACGTCATTGAGTATTGTTATTCTTTATACATTCATAATGTTTCCTCATTATCTCATAACTGAATGAAATAGAAGGAATTGGTAGCTTGCCTTTATGATTATAATCAAATCCTTTATGGTATATGCCATGTCAACCATTATACGATTGGTTCTCTGGGCATACCTTACCAATAGACTCCCACTTGCACTTAGAGCCAATCACCCCTAAATCTCACTCTTAGTGATCTAAACATATCCACCATGTAAGCTAGTGCTAATCCACTAGGTTAGCAACACTTTTGCTATTATTCAGTATATTTCATGTTTCTTATATCTTCATTGTGAGATGAAATTGCCGTAATATGGTATCTGATATTCCTTGCCTAATAAGCAACTCCATTGTTGTCGTAGCATCACGACTGAGCCATCAATGGTTGGAACATCTATAAGTTCATCATATGAACTTTTAGATCCATATAACATCTCTCTATGTTCATAACAGACGTATACTCAACTTCTAGTATAGAATAAAATTAATGGCTATTAGTTCATAACCTTTCTAATAAACAACATTTCTTCCTTTGAATCAAACATATTTTAATTTGCAATCACTTTTGTCATTATGGAAGCTTGCATCGATGTAACCCTTTACATCCACTTCTTCATTTATTACTATCTTTAATTTCTACCAATCTATAGTTAGATACTTCTCAAGTACTAATGGATATTTTAATGACATTCCAATAACCCTTATTGGAATTTAATGTCATATTGTCATGTCTTATACATACAAGATTATACAAAATAAGTACATTTATAGATTTCATGATAGATCCATTGCTACATCCTATGGCATCTGAATTATATCATTTCCATTATTCACAAGAATTAGAATGTATGGTTCATGAGAGACTAATCCGGGTTCTCTCTCATTGAATCCTTCCATGTTGAACTCTTTCAACATCTTGGTATTGTATATACTCAAGCTTATATTGTGAAACATTCAAGAACTATATATATAGGTCTCGATCCTTATCTCATAAGAGGTTTCACATTATCCTTCACTGTTGAAGGTGTTTTTCCATGCCAACCCTCAATATTCACAATATTGAGATGTTATTCCTCGTCATATGTGGAATGTTCATATATAATCCCACTCAATCTTTTATAATCATAGATTTCATATTTTATCTTGCTTCAATTAAAACTCTTTGACTATCTTGTCAAGTCAAAAGATCCCTCCTCTAAGATGCTTGTTTCAATCCCAAAATTGAACTTTATAGTTTATAGACTTTATTTGCATTCTTGAAGTTATAAAACCTTTTGGGTTATGTCACGTTCACATCCTCTGATGTATAACAAATCCAGTTTCTATCTTCATATGATAAATATGTTAGTGTAGCTACAACAACAAGCCTGACAATTGGTAAGGAATTTCTATCATGTTCAACAACTCGAACTTGATTTGTAAAAATATTCAACCAATTTGTCCTTTCATGTTATCCATATAGGTATTTTCATGAGACCCAACTGCACCTGTTAGGTATTACCCCTTTAGGTGGCATTATCAAGGTCCTACCTTGTTAGCTTACATAGACTTCAAAACAACATTGAGCCATTTCTCAGATTATGGTTCTCAATAACTTCTAGTTGATTAGTTCATCTTGTCATGACTAACATATCTGGAGTCGTTGGATTCTAAATCCTCAATTTTAGTCATGTTCTACTAGAACTACTTTATTGTGTGTAATATTATGAACTTGAGATTCCAAAACACTTTGTGATTCTCTCAGTTCTTATTGTACCTTCTTTTTGGCCTTGAACATTTTGAGTTCTACTTTTACTCCCACTGATTCTTTTGGAACTCAGTTATCCTTTCAACAAAACAATTTCGTTATTGGATAGGGATTAATAGTAATATTCAACAATAATGGTTTTTGGATAAATCTTTTAAGGAAACTACTTTGTCAATATAAGTTTAAATAATGTGACATATTGGGACATTCCCATATCATATCATATATGATGTCTTATAAACCATACAGTTGGTACATGATTTAGGTATATATTTATGAGGATACAAGAAGATTATATTAATTAATAATTATATCATGACTCATCATTGTATAACTCCTTCATTCTAATACATCATCATGTTCAGATGGATTTGACTTGTAATAAATTATCATGATTCTTTCCTGAAGGTTCTCAAGGTGTTGATGCAAAGTATTTTAACATTTGATCTCATCAAAGTTTCTTAATACTTTCACCAAAGTCATACTTAATTTATAATCTCCTTGAACATTTCAAGAGATTTATGATTCTATTTTATTGAGTGCATATCATCATATTACCAATAATTGAAATGAAGTATAAATAATTATCTATAGCATTCTTTCCATGAGATCTTCATGCATCATATGTATGAGACATGGTGGAAAGCTTATCCTCCCACTACATCTAGTGAAGTATGTCATGTCATATTGTGTGTAAATAAGGCTTTGCATACTTCCTTAGGTTTGATAAACAAGGAAATCTAGATTAACATCAATATGTATTCTACACATGTATTTCTCATATGGACGTCCAATGTGACTATTCCTAATGATAGTCTTGAGTTATCAATTACAACTCTTTGGTATTAATGTCAAATAATTTATCCAAGATTCTTTCAAAGCAAAGATCATTAGATATTTGGGCATTGTTACGCAAGATAATATCTTTTGAAATAGAAACATTAATATCTCATTTTATTGATTTTTCATGCTTGTCATACAATATACTTTAAAGTAAATGTTTCTATTTGTAGGCATAATGAAATAGCAGTTCAACTAACTCTATTACATGCCCATTTGGGCTAAGATAAATTTAAATGTAGACTAAATCTTGATCAACCCTTGCTCCGCCTTGTCCATCTTCATCCTTTCGTGAAGGCTTTTACTTCTTGTCAGATCCTACACATCAAGTATGTCAGATCTCTATGTGGTATCATATACCAAGAAGAAGTAATCAAATTTATCTTATAACTTTTAAACCTTAAGTGAAGGCCTCAAAGCCTTCCTTCTTATTCTTTAGTTCCTCTAACCAGAATGGGAAATTTCTTTTCCAATGTCGAGGATGATGACAATGGTGACAATTGCCTCTCTTCTTCACTCAGCATTTTGCTTTGAGATCTAAATATTTGGACTTCTAGATATCTTTAGAACTCCTCTTAGCTTTGCCTTTGCCTTTAGACTTCCCCTTTGTGTTATTGATCATCATCACAAACTTGAGTTTGTCTTTCTTCATCCGTCCCTCAACTGTTCTCAACATGCCCAACAACTCTGTCAATGATTTATCAAAGTCATTCATGTTGTAGCTCGTGACATGGACTATATGATTCTGCAAAGACTGCAAAATTACATCAGTGGACAACTCTTAACCCAATGGAAATCCCAATCCAGCTAGGTTCTCCACATACGTAATGAGCTTGAGTACATGAGGACCTAATGGGTCTCCTTCTACCATGTTGCATTTGAACATCACTTTGGAGACATCATATCTCCCTTGTCTTGCTTGATCTTGGAACATGTTCTTGAGATGTATGACCATCTCAATCAAATCCATGTTGTCATGCTACCTTTTCAACTCATACTTCATGGAGCATAGCATTAGACACTTGATATCCATGAAATCTTCAATATGTTTCTTGTAAGCATCCCTGTCAACCCTAGGTGCAGTCAAAAGGGGTTCATGAGATTCTAGCATCTCCAGGACATAGAGCTTGCACTCCTGAGTGAGAGCGATCCTCAATGTCCTGAACTAGTTGTGTAAGTTGTTCCCATTAAGTTTGTCCTTCTCAGGGACCGATCGTAGAGAAAAGTAATTGTTGTTTGTTGCCATTTGATTCTACACAAGAATTTGTGATTTTATCAAAACTCATTTGATTAAAATTTTGGTAATATCAATTAGGTCTTTAATTAATTATTGTTTTCATTATTCTGTTCAAATTGATAACCCTCAAGTATCAATTTAGAAAACTACATCGAATAATTTTCTAATGAGCATGATCCAAAATAATCCAACTATGACCCGACGAACACCGCAATACATAGTCAGTTATCAAGGTAGGCAACTTGCCAATTGCATCATATGCAATTCTTGATAGACGATATGTGCAACTCCTTTTCATGATCATCTGTATGCTTCTAGGCTTAGACACTCTAAGAATCACTAGTTAAGCCCAACCCAATAGCCAACACAATTGATATGCACCCTACAAAGGTAGAACCTACATATCTACTGATGCATGTCATTTAGCACACCGATCACTAGAAAAATTATCCTAGAGTTTATCCTTTTTCAACTTTCCGATAAAGGTTAGTATGAAGGGTTGATCCATAGAGACGACGATGAATATAGTTGAGTTTCAAATCCAATTGCAAGAACAAGAATGTAAAATCCATTTTA
This sequence comes from Alisma plantago-aquatica, assembly GCA_963693085.1. NCBI lineage: Eukaryota > Viridiplantae > Streptophyta > Magnoliopsida > Alismatales > Alismataceae > Alisma > Alisma plantago-aquatica. Next base: position 322,532,878 of record OY856411.1, on the reverse strand, counting down.
AGAGTTTTTTAAGACTAAAATAAAATAAAATAAAGATTCTAAATTAAATATCAACAAATAAAAAAGAAAGAAATACTAAAGCTAAGGGATTTTACCACCCTAGCCGATGTACAATGAGACCGAAGAAATTACACGATAAGAAAGATAAAGTAAGGTATGTGAAACATTCGTAAATGATTCACAAAAGATGAACTCCCCGTGAACCCATTGGTCCCGACGTACATAGTTCCTAGTTTAATCATCCTAATGGGGACTTTTCCAAGGTCTCATCTAAATTCCCATGAAATTAATTTGGTTGTTCTAAATCTTGGATTCTATGGTCGCATCTGCCAAGATTAACAAGCTATGAAAATGAGAGATCACTTCGTTAAAATCGTCGATATCCAAACCAAAAACCATTTATCTAAAAAGTAGTATAAAACTTCAATCTAATCATCACATGCTAAGGGGTTGCTCCCCTCACCTCTATAAGCAAATTACTCATTAGACATAAAAGGTAAAGCAAAAGGAAGAAGGAAAGAAGTCATAGACCATAGGAAGAAGAATCTCCAAGGAGATCTAGGTGGTGCCAGTTAAATGACTTGATCCTTTAATCCTCTGTTCTAAGGGAAAAGAATGAGAAGTAAAGAATGAGAATAACCAAGATCCAGAGATGAAGAACCAAATTTGTATTGAACAAAAGAAAGATTACAACTATGAAATAAAATGTGATTGCAAAATTGAGGACTACAAACTAAGACTCTATTACAAGTAAGACTCGATTTACAACTAAGACTTGATTTACAGCTAAGACTCGATGATTTTTCTTGTGGAGTCCCCCCTCCTTTTATAGGGAAGGAGGAGTAAAAACCCTAAAAGGGTAGAAGAAAGAATGGAAGAGACGGCTACTATTTGTCTTGATCAAGAGAAATCTCTTCATTAATAGACAATAAAGAAATTGATTGATTGCCTTCTTTTGACCCTTCAAATTCTGACTCTCTCTACAAATTTCCATTCCCGAAGTTTCATGCAAATTTTGACTGGTAACAAGTTTTAAAGTACATCTTAAAATATATTTTTCCTGTAGGCCTTTGAATTTTATTTCTAACTCATATTTAAATATTACATTCTACCTTTGTATGTGAGAGTTATGCCTATTTTGGTGCAAGGTATATATTAAATCAGGCATTATGGGAAAATTAATAGGCACGTTCACTAGTTGGTTAGACAGTCAAATGACTTCTAAAATTATTGGAAAATATATTTTTATTACAGAAAATGAAATTATATTTTCAAAACATATCTAAACTCCGAATTTGAATTTTGTATGTGAGATTTATGACTGTTTTGGTGCTGTCTATACATGAATTTCAGGAACTGCAGAAATTGTACAAAATATCTTCCAAAAGAGATTAATGATTGGAGTGATTAGATCGTTTTCCTACAAAAATCTAACCAAATATAACTAAACTACAAATAAATAGAGAAAATATAAACTAATACAATTGATTATAAAATTAAGAAAATAAATAACAAAACAATCCTAAAAAATATCTAAAAGATTAAATTAAAAAGGATAAATACACATTTATCATCTACCATCACACTTCCACGAGGTAGACGACACACTACATGAAGGCATAACCTGTGCTTAGTCGAACAAGCTTTTCATGTGTGTCTCTAATGGAAAGCATCTTAGACTTAATATGTTTGATTGAGGGATTTATATATATATATATATCATATATATACATATACTGTATCCAATCACCACATATATAGTACGTATCATATACATGCTATATCGCACAACATAAACATGCAATATAAAATAAAAAGTGATGGTAATAGCCATGTATACTATTATTCTTTAGATACAGAAGGACCTATGTCAATCATCACATCATATGTATGACCTTGTTGTTGGTGAAGATATGTTCTTTTCAAACTTAGATCGATTCAAACTTTGAACCAATTGTATCGCCTCTTGACCGGTCGGTTGGTCCTCAGGGACAATCGTATGGCCTTCTATCCAACTGATGTCTGGACACTTCCAGATGGTCGGTTGGGCCCTCTGGGATGATCGTATGACCTCCTATCAAACTGATGTTTGGACACCTTCCAGACGGTCAGTTGGGCTCTCTGGGATAGTCATCTGGCCTGCTGTCCACCATGGTGCTTCGGGCGGTCAGCTCGTCTCACGAACTGGTAATCTCATTAGGCAATGATCATATTCATCGTCGTTGTAAGAAAATAAAATAGATTATTTCTACTTCAATACATTGTAAAGAGAAACCTCAAGTTACATTCGAGGGGAGCAAAGGTAGGAAAGAATTAACTTTACATTGAGAAGTAGGAGGTAGATGCTCGGTACGCAGACCGAGATAAATAGAAATAAAATCAAACCATCCAACCACACATAGAAATTGGATTATTGGCCATAACCATGCTGCACATCCACCATCAACACCTCTTTTAGGGTCAGGCATGTAATTGCATATATATATTAGTTTGGGATTATGTGGTCTTTGATCAGATACACATATGAGACAGTTTAAATATTCACATCGTATGTAATAAATAAATGATAAAATAAAAAATCTGATCATATCAATTATCCTAAAATATAGTAAATTGATGTGGCTCTGATACCACTGTTGGAAAATATGAGCACAGAGTAAGGCAGCAAAAGAAATTTTTTTATCTATCCGCATTCCCATAATAGCAAGATCGCGTGAACTAATATAAAATAGGAATGATGATTTAATAAGTTTATACCTAATCCTGTAGAAAGTCCAGCGACTACAACTCATTGCAGTACAACTATCTTCTAGTTGCTCTTGTACGGTGTATGTACATCTCATGGTCTTCTCCATGGATGGCGGACCGGACAGCTTCTGTAGCAACTCCTGCAATCTCATCACGGATTGTAACCTGACATTATGCTCTTAGCAGTAGCCAAAGGACTCCTACCTCTAGAGTACTCCATACGGACCAACTAAAACTCATGTCGTTCAACTAAAATGGACATGAATGAGTTGTCTCTCCCGTTGACTTACTAGTCACCAACTTGCTCTCCTACAACAATGATCATCAGTTGTTCTCTCCTGTATCTATCCCTCCCTAATTGAGTAGGACTTGATTGGGCTCTCTTGGTTACCACAACCAGAGAGGACAACAACTGCCAGTGCAACTGATTCTCATTTGTCTATGTTGTATATGGGAAGCCCCTAGTACCCATCTATTTATAGGAGGGGTTAGGCTAGAGTTCCCAGTATGTTTGGGATCTATGTGGGAGTGGAAGGGATCAAAAGATCTTAAATTTTTACAACCTGTGATAATTAAAACGGTCATCTGGCAGTCTAGACGATCGTCTGTCCATCGAGACAATCATTTCACTCCGTGAGATGGTCGTCTAGTAGTTTCCAATTACATATGAAATTAGAAAATCATTTGTAATTAATGCTAAACATCAATTCCTTGCATCAATAGAATTGCACAATCAAAACGATCAAAATTTCTCACAAATTTGAGAAATTTGATAGAACCTTCCACCAGCCCAACTGAGCTGATTGGTTCACCAGGTGAATCAGTTGTCCGTCTCTACCTGAGTCGATCGGTTCACCTAGTGAGCTGATCGATTGGTGCCTTATTCATGCAGAACTTTAGCCAATTTAGTTCCAATCAGCCTGACACTCCAAACGACCGTCTCAACATTAAAGCCGACCATTTGGCCCTCCAAATGACCATCTCACCTTATGACATGATCAGATGATAGTGTAGTCAGTTGATCTATTGCATGAATTGAGTACCTAAATACTTTAGTAATCAATCCAATCATCATTCAAGATCAAAATCATCTTCTAGATGAGTTCCTATATGTGTGACCCTATAGGTCCCATATCACATTGAAAGTGGTGTCTATAACTAATTTATGACATAACAAGAAGAGAGCGGTACCTAGTTGCACATCAGTGCTACCCAAATGAATGGAAAGCTGGAGAACAACTTCAACCTACAATATGTGTATGGTGTTGCAGTGATAATGTCTTTGTCTCTGATATTCGAAGTGAACTGAGGCATGGAATCATCATCCTCTCAATGTTCAACCCATGTTCCTTGAACCAAGAGCAGACTATCTGAGATAATGTGACCTCAATATCATATATTGATTCACATGTTCATGAACATGCGTTTATCAACCTCTCTTATCAAGTGGCTAGGATATCAATCTCCAGTAGGAGGGAAAAATCCCATCTCTATCACTCACAGTAAGTCCCCATGTTTCAAAGCTATCCAATCATCACCTTTATGGAAACCCATGTTTAAAGATTACATTTGATGATGTCAAAGTATACCCAACAAAATGTGACAAGTGCAGTGATTTTAGGTCTAAGAATCATAGTCACCACCTTCACTATGAGAGATGACTATGATCACTAATGATGGTTTCCATGTGTCACTATCAAGGTGGGTCTATCTGATACACTATTCTTTAACATGTATCTGTGTGCTTGGTTTGATATTGCCATATCATGACTAATGAGATTCAGTCATGAACCAACCCACCCTCTAGTCTTATGTGTTACTGGTGTCTATCTACCTTCCACAGTAACAACTGACTAGGGACATAATAAGAATGCACATACTCTTAGCATTCATATGATCTCATTCTCCAAGTCACATACTTGAAGACATATGCCATTGAGTATTGTCATTCTTTAGACATTCATAATGTTTCCTCATTATCTCATAACTGAATGAAATGAAATGAATCAGAAGCTTGCCTTTATAAGTATAATCAAATCCTTTATGGTATATGCCATGTCAACCATCATATGATTGGATCTCTAGGCATACCTTACCAACACCTGGGCCATGGTGGCACTCGAACAAGGGACCCTTGGGTTTGGAAAACCTTGATGAGGACAGTAGGACTGATTTCTAGAGCACAGGAAAATGAGATCATTGACACTGATCGCTTGACTGAAGGTCCCAGGCTTCTGTAGGTGACCATGGTGCAAGATATAGGGAATCAATCCCTGAGCTGAAACTCTATCTTTCCCATGGAGCCTGGGCTTGATCGACTTTCACCTCAAAGGGTAAAAGCATCTTTTAGTCTACTTTGACTCATCTTTAATCGCAGATACAATAGCCAAGTATTAAAGTCCAACATCACACTCATTTTGATATCCACATTTCATTCAAGGTTATTTTAGTATTTTCTCATTTTATATTTTCATTTTACCAAGAAATGAATTTAACTCGTAAAATTCATACATAAGCATGGTTTTTTGAAAATAACACATATAACTACCTTTTTGAAATCAGAAAAATTCAATGAATTTTAAGGGGATTAGTTTTGAAGCATGATTTCCAACTTAGAGTAGGGTTTTGTACTAGTTAGTGAAATAATTGGGATCAATATTAATCTATAAATTTGATGATTGGGTTGTGAATGCCCCTGAACCTGATTCTAAGGAGTGTTATTGAATACTTAGGTCTGACCATAAGGTATGTAAATTATCTATTCATTTTGGGCATTATTTGACTAAAACCTAGTTCATTTTATGAGGCATCTTTTGAATATTAATTCTATTTGAAACTCAATTATTGGACATTTATATTCCTATTTTGGATTAAGATAAACTCATAAGGCTACTGAATCATTCTTTTGTAATGGGTACCTGGACCCCTCCTGCTAAGATTGCCTTTTTATGTGGAATTAACTAAAATGTTAGTCTTGTTTCTCTGTGTATGCATGCTACATGTTTGACTAAATATCTAGAATATTGGTACTTGTATACAACCATAATTATAAAGGGCATGCATATTCAACCCGGGGTGTGCGTTTCCACCCTTATTTCTTTTAGACCACGATCCCAGGGTGTTATGGACCTGTTTAGGTATATTTAGTCGACATTGTTATGCATACAAAAATGTATTATTTTATATTGAGACTGTTGATAACTATTATGGAAAGGCACTTTTATTATCATGCTGTACTATAAATTTTAATATGCCTCATTTATCTTGCTATATTTATTTTGAGCTTACCTAGTTGCAAATAGCCCCCTTCTTGTGGGGACATCTCTTTTTATACTTTTAACCCAAAATAATGCCCATAGTGTTTATTATATGTACATACCCAACCTTTGTTGACCTTATTTCATTTCCTATTTTCTAGGCGATGTTCCCTTCCACCTAGGTGTAGGCACATTAGAAGATAAGGATGCACAAAGATCACATACATGGTATCATACCTAAGGATAATTAGGAATGGCTAGGTTTCCCTCTACAATAGGTCATACATGTGATTAGATTTATTACAAGTATACCTTTTACTTTTTTGTACCACCTTTTATGGTGAGGAACAAATATAAATGAACCATCATGTAACTTTATAATAGTTTTGTTTCAACTGCATAATAAATATCATGCTCTATTTTATTTACCATTTGAGAAATTAATGAAATTCATCCTTTCCTTCATGTTGGGAATAGGATGGGTTTACATTTCCTTTTTTGGTGTCAATGAGTTTACATTTCTCTATCTAATGAAGAGTGGATCCCCTCTTGGGTCCCACTCTTTACAACCTCTAACATATTAATCTTCAACCTAGTCATGTGTCAATCCAAATCATCAATATGAGGTATTTTCCTAAAGGAATGACATGTGTCCTTTGTAGTGTTGCATCTTGTGAGTGGTGTTTCTATCCTATGAAATGAAACCCCATCAACACCCAATTTTTTTCTCATAATGAGGGCCCCTATGGGGCAAGGCCACTATTGGACCCGTACCAACCAAGAGTAAACCCTAGGACCACTCGTGTCATTAGGGGGACACCATGACACGCCCAATCAATTGCCAACCACTATTGTATCACAACATGCACCCAGAGTTGAACCTGGGTCCCTTCATTGGGGATTGCCAAGCTGCACGGTTGGGTTACCCACTACCTACATCAATACCACAAACTTGCTAGGTAGAAGGGTCATTTCACCAAAAGTGAAGTGAAAGGTGTTCATCTCAGGATGAAGTCTTTTGGTTATGGAAACAATCATCATCCAACCAACGAGCTGGAAAGGACTGCTGGTGAATGTTGAAAACATGTCACCTCTAATATCTCTTGATTGAGATATGTTAGACTATCGAAGTAATGACACACCTTCACCCATTGTTGCTCAATACAAATAGCATTTGAAATGCCCTCTAAAAAGGGAATGAGAGTTAGTAATGAGATAACAAGATGAACAAAGATTGCTGTGAAACTCACTTTGTCTCGAAAAATTCGGCTTTGTGGTGGTTGTACAATGACATGAAGCCCTCAACACAAAGAAAAGGTAGAGATGGGATTTGTTCGCTGCAAGAAGAAGCAAGTTATATTGGGTGTAAAAGATAGTTCATGATGTATAATGAAATAATATGGATAATATATTGACATTGTATTGATTGTGTGCTAGATACAAGAAAGCCCCCCTCCTTTATATAGGAGAAGGTGGACATGATTCTAGATACTTTTAGATATGACTTGACTCTAAATGGGTCTAGATACTCTGGCCATATATCATATGGTATAACATGATTTTTATTTCTAACACACCCTAACAAGTTGGAGAATGGAAGAATCACATGCCGAGCTTGATGATAGACATAAACAAGATGTAGACAAAAATAAAGACATGTTATCATGACATGTGCTCGTCCCATGACTTAGAATGATATAAGGAGTGGGTCTCAAGAGGAGGTTCACTTATTATTAAGGCAAATAAGAGTCATCATCCACAACAAACACACACCTAAACTTCACAATGGATGAATACATTTTATTTAATATTTCTTAAATGCATATCATAAAGACCAGAGTATAGTAGAAAAGTAAAATATGATGACTATTTATAATTTACAAGATTACATAATAATCTCCCACATGGGAGCTTACAAGAAGTAACAACTTCGACATCTAAGTAGAGGATATTTTGGGCTACTTGAAGTATATCTCCCAAAAGTCAACTCCACTAAGCTAAGTGCTAGTCACCTAGTCAAGTCCTCCTTGTTGTTCACCTAAAGGGTTGGAACCATACCCCCAGAAAAGAAGACAAAGTGGATGTTGTCGACATAAAAATTCTAGTATGTGCAAAATAGAGATTGAACATTACTAGGGTAAAAGGACATAAAAGTACATATCAAGGCTTCCTAAATCAAGAGGAAGATAACAAAATAGCCACAAGGAAGATCAAAAGAATAAAATATATAAAAAGTGTTTCATTTAAAGAAAACAATCAATAAGAGAGCTTCTTGCCTTAATTAATGTCACATCATTAATATCACAAACATAAACAATGTTTGTAAACAACATAAGTCCAATATTTTTTAAAGCAAGACTAAAACACCATAGGATCTCAGTCAAAAGAGTGGGTGGAAAAATGCACCCTGGGCCAAATAAGTTCTCCCTACATATTGAGTGATAAAGTACACTTTAGGTGGAAAACACATGCCCTATGTTTGGTACTCGTCTAAAAATAGAATTAGTCTAATCCATGTAAAATATGTTGGGTTTTAGGGGAGATAGAGAAGGCAGCGGAACAAAAGATTTCTTCTCCCAAACCCAGAATAAAGGAATCGTGTCAACGTCTATACAATAGGAAGGATGGTTTGTGGAGGCATACCTTATCCCCAGGCTTGCTCGGAGATGTTACCTCGCGGCTTGCACAGTCTTCACCTCTAGTCTTGGACGGTGTCTGAGCAGCTCCTGGTCTTACCGGGACTGTCGGGATAGACAACTGTCCTCTGAGCGGCAGAAGTCTCCCACCTCTGCAGTCATCCACACAGACTGCCTGGAACTCTGATCCCCTTGTCCCACAAGGAATCAGAAGGAGTCGCACCCTCCTATCGGTGTACTAGTCACTGACACACTCTCCTGCAACCAGTTGCCTTTCTGCAGTTGTCTTTCCCTTGTTGTGCCTCCCTTATCGGGTAGCACTTGCTCGAGCTCTCTCGGTTACCAAAACCAGAGAGAATGAAAACTTTGCAGGGCAACTGGTGTTCTGAGTTGTACTTTGAGAAGCCCCCAATACCCCTATATATAGGAGGGTCATGGGATAGGGTTCTCTACCCTAGGCAATGTGGGACTAAACAAGAGTAGAAGGGTTCGAGATTTTCCACAAAACAACCAACTGCGCCAGCTGAACCAATCGTTTCAACCCTGAACTGATCGTTTGGTGACCTCAATCGATCGGTTCACACCTGAACCGATCATTTGGCACCCTTGAGCCGATCGGTTCATCACATGAGCTGATCGGTTCATGGTCCTGGTCCAACTCAAATTGACTTTCATATTTGTTTCTGATTAATCAAAAATTAATCCTTGTACAAATCGAATTTGTATAAGTGAAACAAATTGTATTTGCAAAATTGAATTTCCAAACGATCTCCGTTGGTCACATGAGCCGACCGGTTCAACAATTGAGCCGATCGTCTCATTGCACATGAGCCGATCGTCTCACCAGTTGAGCCGATCGGTTCACCAACCTGAGCCGATTGGTTCATCTCATGAGTCGATCAGTTGGAAGTGCAGATTGTGCAAAATCAGTCAATCATAGTTTCAATCAATTCGATACTCTAATCAATTGGTCCAACACCTTGAACACTATGATTTTGAGCTATCAATCAACTGAGTGTTTAATTGAACTACTAAACTCCTTTAGTAATCAATCTAAACATCATTTGTGGATAAACTCCTCTTCCAGGTTAAATCCTATGTGTGTGACCCTACATGTCCATTTCACGTTGGCAGTGAAAGTCCATAACACTTATGACTTCACAAGCAAAGAGCGGTGCCTAGTTACACATCATTGCTACCCAAGTGAAGTAGAAAGTTGGAGAACAACTTTCTATCCTACAATCCGCTGAATGGTGTTACAGTGAATGTATAATTCCTTTGTCACTAATGTCCCAAATGAACTCAAGGCATGGTACAATCATACTTTCAACGTTCATCCATTTCCTTGATCTCAGAGCAGACTAGGTGAGATGTGTGTGACATCAATATCACATATTGATTCACACGTGCATGCACATTCCTTTCTCAATCCTACTCATCAAGTGGCCATGGACATCAAACTCCCTTAGGAGGGACAAATCCCATATCTATCACTCACCCCTCAAAAGTCCCATGTGTCAAAGTCACCCAATCATCATCTTTATAACAACCCATGTTTCAGGACTGTGTTTGATGATGTCAAAGTGTACCCAACGACATGTGTTGAGTGTAGTGATTTCAGGTTGAAGAATCACATTCACCACCATCATTGTGAGAGCTAACTGTGACTACCAAATCATGGTTCCATGTGTCACTCTCACGGTGGGTCTGTCTGGTACACTTGTTCTCTAACAAGTACCTATGTGCTTGGTTTGATATCACTATATCATGGCTAATGAGATTCTGTCATCAACTAACACACAATCTAGTCTTTAGTGTTATTGATGTCTATGGTTATTTCCACAATAACAACTGACTAGGGACTAAACAAGAATGTATACTCTTAACATCCGTATGATCTCATCGTTTAGGTCCTAAATCTAAAAGCATACATTATTGAGTAAAACAATTCTTTAGACATCTATCATGTTACACTATCATCTTAGAAATAGTTAAAACATATAGATTGGAAATTGCCTTTATTATTATTCAAATCATTTACAAAGTATCCCATTACAATCATCACATGACTTGTTCTATGGGCATACATACCAACAGACTCCCACTTGAACTTAGAGCCAGTCACCTAAGAACCTCAGTCCTTGTGACCTAACATGACCATCATGCTTCTACTGAGAAAGGGCCTTAGTCAGTGGATCAACTATGTTGTCTTCAGTTGGTACTTTGCAAATCTTCACATCTCCTCACTGTACGATTTCTCATATGAGATGAGAGCACCGCAGTATGTGCTTGGACCGCTGATGTGATCTGGGCTCTTTAGCTTGAGCAATAGCTCCATTGTTGTCACAATAAAGCTCAATTGCATCACAACTATTAGGAACTACACCAAGTTCAGAGATGAACTTCCTGATCCACACAGCCTCCTTTGCTGCATGTGAAGCAGCAATATACTTGGCCTCTGTAGTAGAATCAACAAATGTTTCTTGCTTGGAACTCTTCCAGCTCATGATGCAGCCCTATTTTAGGGCTTCATGTTGTGTTATATTGCTCTTCAATCACATCTATACCTATTAGATTGTATGTCATTCCCCCTAATATGCTTATTTGTATAAAATGCACTTATGGACATTATTTGCATGTTTTTCAGGCATTTGGACCACGCTTGATGGAAGAGAGAGAGAGAAGGGGCGATCCTAGGGTTCCTCTGCACTTGGAGAGGCCCAAAGTGAATTCTGATGCTCCCTCGACCTACCCCTAGTGGCCAAAGATCAATTGAAGCAAAGATGTCCAAGAAAAGTCAAAGACCCAAGTCAAAGTGCTGCCCCAGGACCCATCACGGCCGTGGTACCACAAAATGGCCATGGCACAGCAGATCACCACGGCCGTGCAGCACAAAATGGCCATGGCATAGCTGAGCACCATGGCCGTGCCAGCCACCACGGCCGTGGCACACCACCTCCACCACGGTTGTGTCCGTTTTGACAAAAACCCTGTAACTTTTCTATTTTAATTCCCACAATCGTGCCCATCCACCACGGCTGTGGCCTATCCTACCCACCATGGCCGTGGTACCCCACCACGACCGTGCTACTCACAGAATCCAACCACTTTTTCATTGTTTTTCCCATTTTGTCCCTACTTGACCTAGTGCTTCCTCCCCACACCTATATATACCTAGGTGGCAGATGGAGCACGAAGTTGGCTACCTTCTACTCCCATATTTGCTCCCTTGTAACCTCCACTCCATTCCACTTCACCTCCACCTCAAATCCACTCCATTTCACCATTTCCACCACATAACCCCCCATATTTAAGCCTTCCATCCACATCCCACTTCCATTCTACACCTTGCCATCCAAGAAGAAGGAGGAGAACGACCCATGCAGCTGCTGAAGAGAAGGATTTCAGCCACTACTCAGAGCTCCATGGCTTCTTCTACCTCTTTCTCCTTTCTTTTTGTATTTTCCATTTCTATGAGTAGCTAGGCCCCTTGGGTGGGCTGTTTGGGGGAAAATATGTTACTTTGATACCATGTTGGGGGAAAATGACATGTAAACTTTGTAATTTCATTTGTTAATGATTATATTCTATTTCTATCTCATTCTCCATGGATTACTTGTTGGTTTGTGTGTGAAATCACCTAGGAATTTAGGCAAATTGCTTATATGTGTGAATTTTGGGATTTTCCCCTAGGTCCAATTCTTGGATCCCTAGGTTGCCTCCCATCTTCCTACATCCTAATCAATCTCCCTAAACCTAAGTGAGAGATCTAAGTAGCTAGATTAGATAATTCTAGTGCAATTAGCATGGAGCCTTCTCAAGGCTAGAATGTGGGAGAATTGGGGTCCAAAACCATAATTTCACCTCCCCATTACTACCCTCAGCTCCTAATTGCCTTAGGAATGCCTAATCTAGAAGCCTAGACTTGATTAGACTCTAATTGATTTGAACCTAATCCCTAACCCAATTGAGCCTCGTAAGGGTAGTAGGGGGTGTAAGGGACTAGTTCCCCTATGCACAACCTAGCATATCCATGGCCAGTTAGTAGCTTAGGTCAATTCATTAGACTCTAACTTGTTGTTTGGTTTGGATAATCTAAATGGAATCATAATGTTCATATGTCACCCCCCAACGTAAGTGATAAGTTCATACCCCTAAATAGCCCACGCTTCTCTTTACTGCTTGCAATCTTAGTTTTGTGCTTGCTTAGCTTAATTGGTTCTTTCCTTGCTTAGTTAGCTTCTTGCTTTGCTCTTGTCTTGTTCATGCTAGTGTAGCTCTTTAATTGCTCTTTTACTTCTCTCTTGCTTGCCTTAGTGTAACTTGCCTTTTCATACCTAGCTTAGTCTTTCCTTGCTTGCTTAGTCTTAATCTAACCTAGGGTTAACATAGGTTTCATTCCTGCCTTTAACTGCTTTCTTGTTCATCCTTAGTTAACAATCAAATCAACCTTTAAACCCTTAACCCTAGTCTCCGCAGTAGGAACCTAGCTAAACTAACCTAGCTCTAGCGCCCCCTCTTTTCCCTGTGGATTGACCCTTTACTTGCCACCTTCCTATACTACGACATGACCCCGTGCGCTTGCGAGTGTAGTTGTTTTAGTAGACGTAGGTAGCTAGTTTAGGTTTATAAATTTTGAAAGCACAATCCCATCACGTGTGTTCCGACCTCGTGGGGCACATCTAGTCGGGTCAAACCGGCTAGTGTGTTGCACCTCTAGCGGAATCGCACCAGCTCACATCTCCATTGTTTAGGAAAAACACAAATCCTGATTGCGATCTGTAATAATCTTTGTCGATTTGGAAGCTCGCATCGGTGTAACCCTTTACAACCAATTCTTCCTCATTGCCGTATACAAGGAACTGATCCTTAGTCCTTCGCAAGTACTTTAGGATGTTCTTTACGACTGTCCAGTGTGCATCTCCGGGACTTGACTGGTACCTGCTCATCATGCTGAGAGCATACGAGACATCTGGGTGTGAGCACAACATAGCGTACATGATGGATCTAATGGCTGATGCATATGGGATCCCATTCATTCGCTCCCTCTCTTCACAAGATTGGGGACATTGAGCTCTAGAGACGGTGACTCCATGTAGCATGGGGACGTTGCCTCTCTTTGAGTTCTCCATGCTGAACCGCTTCAACACCTTGTCAATGTACATGCTTTGACTTAGTCGGAGAAGCCTTTTAGATCTATCTCTATAGATCTTAATTCCTAGAATGTAGGATGCTTCTCCTAAGTCCTTCATTGAGAAAGTATTCCCAATCCAAGTCTTTACCTTCTCTAAGGCTGAGACATCATTCCCCATCAATAGTATGTCATCTACATACAATATGAGGAATGTGGTCGTGCTCCCACTAACCTTCTTGTACACACAAGGTTCATCTTCATTTTGAATAAAGCCAAACACTTTGACTTCCTCATCAAATCAAAGATTCCAACTCCGAGATGCTTGCTTGAATCCATAGATTGACCTTTGTAGCTTACAGACTTTATTGGCATTCTTTGGATCTACAAAACCTTTAGGTTGTGACATGTACACATCCTCATTTATATTCCCATTAAAGAATGCCGTTTTAACATCCATTTGCCAAATCTCATAGTCATAGTAAGATGCAATAGAAAGCATAATCCTGATGGACTTAATCATGGCAACTGGAGAAAAGGTTTCATCATAGTCAACACCTTGAACTTGTCGAAAACCCTTTGCAACCAATCTGCCTTTATAAGTTTGCACATTGCCATCCATGTCGGTCTTCTTCTTGAAGACCCACTTGCACCCTATGGGTTTTACCCCTTCATGTGGTTCCACCAAAGTCCATACTTTGTTGGAGTACCTGGATTCCATCTCGGATTTCATGGCCTCAAGTCCATAGCCTCTAGATAGGTAGTTGGATCATCATCTATGAACAACTCACCACCTTCCTGAGTCAAAAGGTATCCAAACCTCTCAGGTTCAAGGCGTGTCCTACTAGATCTATGAGGTCCTTGTGTTACTTGAGGAGACTGAGATTCCACAACACCTTGTGAATCTCTATGTTCCTCTTGTACATCTACCAGTTCAATGTTTTCTTGTTGGGCTTGAACCTCTTCAAGCTCTATGTTCCTCCCACTATTTCCTCTGGAAATAAATTCCTTTTCTAGGAACACAGTTGTCCTAGCAACAAACACTTTGTTGTCAGTAGGGTGGTATGAATAGTATCCCCTCGTTTCCTTGGGGTATCCAACAAAATAACATTTATCAGAATTGGGTCCAAGCTTATCAGGAAACATTTTTCTGACGTAAGCCTCACAACCCCAAATCTTCATAAAAGACAAATCGGGACGCTTCCCGTGCTATATCTCATATGGTGTCTTCTGAACCAATTTAGATGGTACTCGGTTAAGTGTAAATGCGGCGGTATCAAGAGCATGACCCCAGAAGGAAATAAGAAGATTAGCAAAATTCATCATTGATCGCACCATATCCAGTAAAGTGTGATTCCTTCTTTCAGACACACCATTATGTTGTGGTGTTCTAGGCGGAGTCCATTGTAATACAATACCACAGACTCACAGAAGGTCCTCAAACTCCTAGCTTAAGTATTCTCCACCTCGATTGGATCAAAGTGCTTTAATACTTTTACTAAGTTGGTTATGTACTTCATTCATGAAATCCTTGAACCTTTCAAGGATTTCCGACTTATGTTTCATCAGGTACACATAGCCATACCTACTGAAGTCATCAGTGAAGGTAATGAAGTACTGATACCCATTTCTAGCATTTGTTCTAAAAGGCCCACATACATCAGTATGTATGAGTCCTAATAGATCACTAGCTCTCTCACCTTTACCTAAAAAGGGAGTCTTGGTCATCTTTCCCAACAAATAAGATTCACATGTCTCTATTGATTCATAATCAAAAGAGTCCAGATAACCATCATTATGGAGTCTAGAAATGCGCTTCTCATTTATGTGCCCTAGACGACAATGCCAAAGATACATTTTGTTTGAGTTGTTGAGTTTTTGCCTTTTGGTGTTTACGTTGTATACACTTATCTCTAGATCTATCAAGTATAGACCATAAGACATTGGGGCACTGCCATAAAAGATCCCATCTTTTGAAATAGAACTCTTTCCATTCTTAATAAAAATTCAAAACCATCCTTGTCCAAACAAGAGACGAAAATGATATTCCTATTTATGGCAGGTACATAATAGAAATTCTTCAACTCTATTATTAGCCCGCTAGGTAGAGTTAACTCATAGGTTCCTACGACACTGGTGGCAACCCTTGCCCCATTGGCAACACGTAGTTTAACCTCACCTTTCCCCAAAGGCCTACTTCTTTTAAGATCCTTCAGATTTGAACAAATGTGAGATCCACATCCGGTATCAAGTACCCATGACAAAGAAGTAGTAAAGTTAATCTCTATCACGTATACACCAAAAGTAGAGATCTCTATCTCTCACTTCTTCTTCCATCATTCCTTCCATCCTCTCCATGTTTTAAGCGCAGAAGATTCTGACATGGGTTTGGCGAGAGAACCCTTCTCTCCCTCACCTTTGTCCTTAGACTTTGTTCCATTGATCTCTATCAATGAACTATCCTTCTTCTTAAGTACACATAGAGTGGACTCAAAGGCTACTAGTATTTCTGGATTGTGCAGAACACTTCTCACAATCCTTAACCAGTTATGGAATTTATTCTCAATTAATTTTCCCATTTTAAAAGATGATTCTTTTACCATTCTATAAGAGAAAATTGCATTTGTCAAAACTCCTTTTGATTTTTTCTAGAAAATTCAGGAGGCAATCTTATTCATCCCACCCTCCTCTTACGAGCTTCAGAAAATGACAAAATACAACCACTAATTAAATGAGGAGTCATAAACGTGGTAGTACTACTACCATTACAATAACTAGAAAGTAAATCAATACAACCCGCATGGGGTGAAGCATACTCGACGTATGCAGGTTGGTTTTTAATGTTAGACTTGGCCAACTGGTCTGCCACCATGTTACCATCTCTTCCAATATGCTTGATACACCATCATGATATGATCATCCGTTTGATCCTACCGACGGTCTTAGTATATTTAGGGCAATCAGTAACGTCTCCTTGTAACATCTTCACAGCCTCTAGAGAGTCCGTTTCAAATATAGCTTGCGTGATGTTATTATCCAGCGCTACCTCCATGGCGAACAGGACTCCTTCTAACTCAGCCTCAACCATCTCCGTGGTTTGTGATCTTACCGCCACACCTCCAATCCACCTACCTTCTTCATCGTGGCAGACAAAAGCGCTACAGGCCGTTCTATTCTTTACAGCCGCGTCAGAATTGAATTTGACTACTCCAGGAGGAGGCACCGTCTAGCGAGCGGGGCTGATGAAGGCTTCCATCTGCGTTTGCCTACTGAATGCCTGTTTGTGTGCCGTGATCTCCCGCCTAATTTATCCCACGATTGTCTACTTGTCCATGGTTTTGTCTTCCATAACTCGTATGTTTCTCGCCTTCCAAATCACCCAGCAGGTGATGAAGGTATCCGATCTTTCTTCTTCGTACAGATTGATTTGAATAAAATTTGACAGTAGTTAATTAGGCCTTTAATTAATTACCACTCCCACTATTTTGATTCAAATTGACAGCCCTCACTATCAATTTGGAAGATTGCAGCGTACAATCTTCTAGTGGGTCAAGATCCCGAAATCCTCCAAGTCATGGACCAGCTAGGGCTGTCTCCCACAACTTAGATCTTCCAGGTAGGCAACTCTTGCCAATTGCATCATATGCAACTCTTGAAAGATGTCATGCACACAACTCCTTGCCATGATCACCTCCATGCCTCAAGGTGCTAGATCCTATCTAGGTCACCATGTTAAGTCTGACCCAAATCCAACACAATGAATATGCACCCTACTAGGGCAGACCCACATATCCATCCTTCACACTTCCACGAGATAGATGGTGTACCACGCTTGGCCGTGCCCACACTTGGCCGATCAAGCTTTTCACGTGAGTCACATTTGGAAGGCATCTAATACTTTAATATTTAATGAGGGATTTGGTTTTTATAGGTACATATACATATCCAATCACCACAATATAGTAAGTATCATATACATGCTATATCCCACATAAAACATGCAAAATGATAAAAGCAATGATTATGGCCATCCTAATGTGATTCCTTGAGCCAAGAGGAATCACGATCATCTAGTTCCACATCACATGCAACATGTACAAGATGAACTCTGTGCCTTGCCTTTCTGAGTTTGATCAACTCATCTCCATGATTGATCGGCTCGCCATCAGGCCGGTCAGTTGGGTGCCACCAGCCGATCGACTGGCGCCCCCAGCCGATCGATTCACTGGTCGTCGTGCATCTCCTCAGGTCGCCACCCCCTCATCTCGCTCCTCAAACCGGTCAATAAGATGTCTACTATTCTTTGACATAATAGGAAATAAAATTCTATCCTATTTTACATTTGAAAAAGGAAACCCCGAGTTACATTCGGGGGGAACAAAGGTAGGAAAGAAATCTCAAGTTATCTCAAGTTACATCAGGAATAGGAGATAGGGAATCGGTGCACAGACCAAGATGCAAGCAACCACATTCAACCAAGCACACACACATAGGGTTTATTAGACATAACCATGCTATACATCCACCACAAAACTCATTTAAGGGCGACACATATCGAGTGCATTCATATTACATATCATATATGTATATTGGGATTTGTGGATTTAGGATTGGACATGCATAAAGCCAATTTTATTCACATCGTATGCAATAAATAAAGGCAACAAACCAAAATTGATCATATCGATAATCCTAAAGCATAGAGCAGTTGACGTGGCTCTGATACCACTGTTGGGTTTTAGGGGAGACAGAGAAGGCAGCGAAAACAAAAAATTTCTTCTCCCAAACCCATAATAAAGGAATCACATCAACGTCTATACAATAGGAAGGATGGTTTGTGGAGGCGTACCTTGTTCAGAGGCTTGCTCAGCGACGTTACCTCGCGGCTTGCGCGGTCTTCACCTCCAGTCTTGGACATTGTCTGAGCAGCTCCTGGTCTTACTGGGACTATCGGGATTGACATCTGTCCTCCTAGCGGCAGAGTCTCCCGCCTCTGCAGTCGTCCACACAGACTGCCTGGAACTCTGATCTCCCTGTCCCATAAGGAATCGAAAGGAGTCGCACCCTCCCATCAGTGTACTAGTCACCGACACACTCTCCTGCAACCAGTTGCCTTTCTACAGTTGTCTTTCCCTTATTGTGCCTCCCTTATCAGGTAGCACTTGCTCGGGCTCTCTCGGTTACCAAAACCCAAGAAAACGAAAACTTTGCAGAGCAACTGGTTTCTGAGTTGTACTTTGAGAAGCCCCCAATACCCCTATATATATGAGGGTCATAGGATAGGGCTCTCTACCCCGAGCAATGCAGGACTAAACAAGAGTAGAAGGGTTCGAGAATTTATATGAAACTAGGGTTAATATATCATTAAACCCTAAAAATTTCTTTCATTATTGATATTTTAGGTCACTAAAACTAGACCATCACATAGATTATATTTTCTTAATTCCATAACATATTTTCATTATTTTCTGACTTATAAATGATTAAATATGAAGTTATAAATTCTAACCAAGTAAGAAAGTCCTTGAAAGATCACATATTTAGTATATTAGCATTAGGTGATGAAAATCATATCATCAGGAAGATAAAAAATTCCAAAATTTTATGATATATTTTTCTTAATTTTAAGTAAATATTTAGTTGTGAATTATCTAAGATAAATCCAATTACTGAACTACTAGAAATAGAATTTGTTACAAATACCCAATTTCCCCTACATCACACATCAATGTTTTGATGTATGATGGTGTACATTAGTAACTTTTTGATTAATCATTGTCCATGAATGAATGAAATGAATCAAAAAATACTATAATTCCCATAAAGTGGGTGAAAAAATCAAATATCAGTGTGGAAAAAATCATAAAACCATGGCCTGATATCTTGTTATTTGCTCTCACAAATATCTAGAATTAGGCATATTAAATATGTGTTTCTTCCTTATGTTATTTGAGGGATCATAAATGGTTCAATAAAAGTGAAAGTGGACACCTAGGCAATTAAGGTATCTAGAATTAGAATACAAAATTAGCTTCCACTTTCAAGAATGTTTAGTGGGTAATCTAATTAATTTGAGTCCTTTTAGTTTTTAACATTACCTGAATAAGGTGAAACTTGTACATTAGACTAACTAATACATAAATCAAATTTGGAATCAGTTGTTTGTTATGAGACCATTTAGTATATTATATAATATATAAGAGTGTTTTGGGTATTATTTGAACAGAACTCATTATAATTTTTTTGAGTTATTATATTTGATATTAACAATCCTTTAGACATTACCCACTCATGATGGAAGTATATCTTATATTTCATTAACTTCCTTAGTCTCACTCCAAATATCCTTGAGTATGTTTATTTTCAATTTCCTCGTGATAAAAACAACTTAAATTCACCAATTTATGTTAATTATTTCCATAACATGAAAACCAACCTCTAAAGGCAACTAAGAAAGGGAAATTCAATTTCTCTCTTTACCTTCCATTTATTATGACTCCTAAGCATCTATTTCACAACGTCTGCCCCAATTCTATAATTAATATAAGTAGTCTTTCTTTAAGGATTAAGAGTCATATATATCTTTCTCTTTTCTACTCATTTAAATCTAGGAAGGTTCTAGAGTCCTTATTTAAAATTAAAATATAATAGGTCATGAGTTTCAATCCTAACCCCTTACAAAATTCTAAGTAGTCCGATTACACAAAGGTCACCTAGAAATCGACATTTACTTTACAGATTATGTATATAAGCATCTAATATACAATTTTCTTCATATAAGCCAGGGACAAAAGTATTAGAATCAACAGTAAAAGAAAAAGGCATAAGGAGACTAGAGTTAGGGATTGTACTTAGGTTTAACTATGCTATAAAACTCCACCCTTTAAAGAGGATTTCATCTCCAAAATCCAAGCCACCATAACCTACTATAAAGAATCATCCATAAAAAAAGATGCACCAATGTTGGCCCAAGCATCTTGTCTCCACTATTATGTCTTACTAGAGGTTAAACTAAATGAGTTATACTGAATCATATGATTTTCTCAACATTATCACAATTATTAGGGTCAAATATTTGGTGATGGTAGTTTCATCATCATTGCCTTTCCATTTTTTATTAAAAGATTAAGTATGTGGGTACTTAAAGAGTATTTCATGATTAAATATTTTGTTTTTCCCTTCAGTATTAGGGCTATTTCTTAGGTTGAGTTAATATAGAAATTTTACCAATGTAAAGGTTAAAGCCCAAGATTTAGAGTTCGCATATCAAATGCGTCTCATTGTCTACATTTAAAAACTACAATGCATTAAATTAATTATCAAAAATTCTAGCACATACATTAATCGAGCATATTAAAATTATTGTATATCTTCATTTCAATGCACCTCAACTTATTATGGTTGCATGGAATAAGGTTGCACGTACATCTTTTTTCACATTCTTAAAGTATTTAACCTAGTTTCTAGAGTAGATTTTATTATTCTTCTTTTTTACATCATCAATTTTGTAGGAACTTGGGTGACATGATTTTACCGTGCGTATAATGAAAGTGTACGTGTCAATGTAGTATAGGCCTTTGTGAGGCCCAAGTCGAACTCAGGGACACTGACTTATCGGTAGAATATTACTAACTACTCGCAATCAGCTAGGCCAATTAAAAGGTTATGAGAGTTGTTAAAAATTAAAAGAAAATAAAACAAAACAAATCAATCGATTAAGTGTTTAGTTTAATCAATTCAATTGGAGATCTTTAGGATTGCGGTTTCACCGTGGGTTTTCATTGTATGAATTTCCACATAGTTAATCAGATTCACCTCTCAATCCGGGTAGTGGCCTGTAGTCAGAATTGTTCACTGTCGTGATACAATTCACTACCTAAGTCTAGGTCGGATCCACCGTCATAGTAACCTATACCCTAAACTAGGTACATTAGAATCAACCTCTGGGCTTCCACCATTAACCGTACATCACCTTGTTCAAGGGATTTGTTAATTAATGTGAATTTCGTCTCTTTTCAACCATTAATTCTTCTTTCAAAGTAATTAAGGGCATTAGTTTATCATTATGGTGATCAAGAATAACAATATAATTGAGAAAACGAAATCATACCACGGATTTAAAAGACAAATTATGAATTACTATGATAAAAATGTCATACAATGCTTCCTCGGGCTACTTCCGGTTCTAAAGATAAAGGGGATTAGCCCCGCATGTTCATCTCAGAGCAAGACATGATTGAAGAAAGGGGAAACATGGATAAAAACGTGAATCAAGTGATGAAACCCCTAAACGGGGAAGATCCAATCATTCATTGGCGTAGAGTGCGCAATCTACAGCCTTTCAGCGGTGGAAAACATCTTCTTCGGCTTCCGGAACGGTTGGGGTGTGCTTCTGGGCTCCGTTCTTCTCTCCACACCTTCTCGGGACGTGTGCAGTGGCTAATGACGTGATAGATGACTCCTGGCTGCCGTCATTAGGTATTAACACCAAGTTAGGTCGCCAAAATATCACAGCTGTTGGATTCAGGTCGATCTGAAACAAACTCTGATCTGACGGTGTCGATACCATCGACGCGGGTCGATGGTATCGACCCCTCACGATATCGGCAAGCCTTATTTCTTTTCTATCATCCCGCCTGATGCTGACTCGATACCATCGACACTGGGCGATGGTATCGACACCCTTAGGTGTCGGTTTTATCCCTTTTACGTTGCTGAAGCTATAAGTGTCGATAGTATCGACTTTGGGGTCGATAGTATCGACTGGCTGGTTGCTGGAAACCTGATGGTAACTCGCTACCATCGACTTCCCAGTCGATGGTATCGACTCTGCGCTTCTCCTTGCGGATGCCTGCCTGTGGCTGTGTCGATAGTATCGACAGTTGTCGATGGTATCGACACCTGCAGATATGTGTTTTTCCTGAAATTGCACAACAAAACCAAATCAGCCGAGATAAAACCTATAATTATAATCATTTATACTCAAAATGATAAAATAAGAGAGATTTGACACTGAGAAGGATCATAGACTAAAGTAAGTGAATTATGCAATATTAACCACCAAAGTGACCAATAAACACATAAAACGCAAGTAAAACAAGTCTATAAATGCGACTCAAAATCATCGCATCAAACTCCCCTAAGCTTGAACATTGCTCATCCTCGAGCAACAAAACTCTAGAATAGAATTGCGAGAGTCAACTAAAGAACAACTTATCACAACAGACTGCGCCATATGATCCCCGCCAGACATTCACATTCTGACCCTCACTAACCACAGAATGATAATTACCCTAAAGGTGACAATAATCATCCATAAAAGATATCTACCTCAAAATTGATGAACACTATCATGTAAGGCAGTTAACATAATAAAATCATCCGGTCTAAACTCAGTGCATCTTGTGATCTTCTATCTACGTTGCTCATCCTAACTACCATCTAAATGGAAGCAACTCTCCTGATCTTAATGAGTGAGGAGAAAATCACAGTGGCCTACCAATTCGAGCAACAGGTAGATGGAATAGGTGGCTGTGGAAGAAATGGAAGCATTATACAGTTTTAACATGCACAAGAACAATCACTACGAAAAATATGGTCTTTAACTACAAAAAATAATTGTAGCGAAAACCCCAAAATTTGTAGCTAAAAGCTTTGGCTACATTTATCCTTACATTTTGAATATGAAGCTAATACCCTTGTAGCTAATTCTTTAGGCTACATTTTTCAAAGTTGTAGTTAGTTGTTCCTCTGGCTACAAATTCATATGTAACCCTAATTGTAGGTAAAAAATGTCCTTACACATAAAAATGTAGTTTCCATTGTAGCTAAATATATGACTACAATTCAATTTGTAGCTATGATATGTAGGGAGAGATGACATTGGTTACAATTTGTATATGTAGTTCATGTATAGAAAAAATTATCACTTACTACACATGTAATTATAGCTAGTGTGTAGTGAAAGACACCATGTACTACACATACATATGTAGTAAGAGACATTATGTATCTAGTCAGTCGCTTGCCAATATAGAGGGGTTTCCAAAAAGAAAAAAGATGAATGTTAATCAAGATCGAGTTGTTCTTACAATGTCTACAATGATACTTTTATTTATATTTGAACTATGAGTACACATGGGGAGTACATTAACCTGGCCCCTGTTTTACAATATGCATGGAAAAAAGATACATGTATATACTATCTTCTTCTGACTGCCTCTATCCACTACAGACTCTATATGCCACATGATCATGTGCATCTTATTCTATCTTGAATTTTCTTTTGTATTAATTCCTCCACTTGTATTGTCAATGAATGTGATAACATTGATAAACTTACAAGAAGAGAAAGACTGCTAAGGTATTGCTCTTCTTGATTGAAAATAGCGAACTTCTCTGTGCTCTGCTTCTAATTGGCTATAGGAAGCTCCTGTAGTTGAAATTGACATTCATGGAGATTCTTGAAAGATAAATCATTCTCATCAACAACTGGCAGTTCCACCCAGTCCCCAAGTTTGAGGTTTCCATATATCTTAGCACATACTTTGTGAATCTGAGACTATATATTGGATAATTCTTTGTCCTCTTTTTCTTTTGTTGTGGCAGTTGTTCCTGTAAAGAGATATGTCATCTAGCTATAACTTAACCTATAGTAACATAATTTGTATTATACAGGTGAAAGTAAGAGAGTGTGACACTAATTTTGAGAAAATGATGTGTACTGGAACAAACCAATGAAATTATTGCATAGTTTACCTTTCACATGTACATGAACACCAGTTTATGATACTCCAATCAAGGTTATGCAATGGGTTAATTTGAATAGGATGAAGGTGTGATACGAAGGCCTTCTCTACCCATTCTTGGCATCAAATAACCTAACCTGCAAAAAAGGCCATAGCGAATGATCAAGTTGCCTTGCTAAAAGTTAAACATACCAGAATTTATACAAAACATAGCTATATATGAGTTATAATGGCATCATTATTAACCAACAACTGTTGTGGCAATGTGGTAGTCAGATCAGAACAAAACTTTATAGCATCTGAAACAATATCTGATATCGGAGCAGGTGTGGTCCCCAAACTAGTTTGCTTTTTACCAGGGGCCTTTTTTCCAGTAAGAGGCTGAGATGTCACCTCCTTTGGTACTGAATAAATATGAAACGACTCATCAGATGGTACCTACAATCAATCATTCATCATGTCATGAATGATGGGATATGGGGCAGGCAGATGGATGTGTCATCGCCACTTGTATAATATCAAATTAATTTCAGGAAGCACTTATTAGTGTCCCCACATTCCCTCAGATAATGCCAAAGCATTTACATGAAAGATAACATAATGAAATAATTAAGGTATAAACATAATACACCTTATATTTTTTAGTTTTCCAAACTATCCTCAAGCTTAAGAAACAAATGTTAGTCTAAGTAAAACCAATTAGAGGGGAAGGTGTACAATATAAATTTAATTTAGACTCAACAACCAGACTGTACTTTTATGCACAATGCATAAAGCCATAAATGAATGACAACATCAAAGAACTTGCACCCAAGAAGAACCCTTATAAACTTCCAAGCAAACATTTATTTATCTACCCTCTGTGGTAATTAAGAATTTAGTAATAAGAAGTCAACAAGATGAATAGATGAAAGTTTAAGAAAAAAATATACTTATCCCATGACTGATATGCACTCTACTTCTGTTGAAACTTTTTTGATCTCCTGAGAATGTTTGAGCTCTGAAGAACTTGAACTAGGAGGTATACATGATATCATCACAAAATGAGAGTCTTTGATAAAAGTGTCTCTCAATACCTCAATAAGTTTACTACCATGAATAGGAATATGAACCTGGTCATTGTCAAGAACCCTTATATATTTCTTCAACACAAGTAGGCTCTTGTTGATCATATCCCCTTCTATTCTGCATCCATCAAAAAATGTTTAATGTGGGAGTATTGCTCAATGATTAGCCTCCAGAAGAGGACGAATGGAAGAAGGTGAAATTACCTTGTTTATTTATCTTTATCAGCTGTATCTGCACCATGTTCTCTTCCAGCAAGATCTATAAATGACAACTTTACAACAACCCTAGCATGTTTTGATTCATTACCATCAATAGATCTCTTGATGGTAAGTTGAAGTATGAAATGAGTCATTAGCCCCAATTTTCCTAGTCTTTTTGGTTGCACTTCGCCTTTCAATCAAATTTTTGATAGATTCTACATTTGAAACTTTAAATTCATGTAATCCTACAATGTAGACTTGTTTCTTTCAATCCTCCCTTATGCAAAGCGTTCTACATTGAATTAGGTAGACCATATGATAAATAATCATATCAAAATAGACTTGACTAATATGTGACTTCTATGCAACATCAGTTAGCCAAGTTAGTCTCGAACACACAATGTTTCTAAACCGTGTCCTATTATACATAAAGAAACATGTACATACCGAATGTCATTGAGGATATCATAAAGCTTTCCACCATATATCCGAGATGACCCATAACTTGGCATACATAAAGAAACATGTACATACACGAAACTGATAGTATTTTGATATGGAATTGAGAAATAATGTCAAAGTCAGATGAGTCATACGAAGTATGAAGGATCATTTAGAGTCTCAAACAAATGGATGGTTAACATTATTAACTTTGTGCTTAATTCTGTAGAATTTCCCTACACTTCTAATTTTCTACCTGTTGAAAATGAGGATGTTAATGGAGTGTATAATAAAACATCATCATCGTGTTGTCCTTTACTGTACAAGCCCTTTCCATTGTTCTGTACATGAAAGCAGAAAACTACTTTGACCAGTGACATTTTCTCAACTTCGCATACTCAAGCATGTATATCTTTAAACTCTTGTATAAGAAATCTTTCCCCCATGCTAAATAAGCTAAGGAAAGAGTAAAGGAATTATGTCATTAGTCTGCATTGGCGCTAACAAACAAGAAACTAAAGGTCAGTTTCTACGAATTTAGTAGGAACGATGTGAATCCTATATTAAAAAACTCAATTTGTGATACTTCCAAAAGTCAGATTTCATTATTAGTGATTATATCTATATTTGATAATCGAGAACATGTTGTATAACTTTTTTTATAGAGAGAACCGCCCACATAGAAGTGTTACTTTTGTGATCCCCCAGACAACGTAAAACTCTCGGGCCCCGAGCGCCCCGCACACTTGGGAACCAGTTAAAGCGCACAGTTGGCCAGCCTGCACGACGGGTACCTTTTCTGAGGCGGCCGCTGAGTTTCGAACCCGTGTCCCTTCATGAGGGGACACCGTGCCGAACTACCTGAACCACTCCTCCCCGACATGTTGTATAACTTTTGTCGATATAAAAAGGGGGAATAAAAGCACATAACCAATAAACTCTAGATAAATTAGTCTTAGAATCACCCAAAAAAGATATTAACATTTCAACAACTTACTCTCGATTCTCAGTGGGCACCCAAGAATACATCTTTCCATATCATTTGTTAATAGCAAGAAATATTAAAATACAAAGGGGTCTGATGTAGCATGAGCGATACATGTAGTCTAACCTCATTTTTGTACCGATTCCGGGAATCCCTCGAAGCGCTCTCATGCCAATGGATAAAGTTGCCCAATTCCATCACAAGTGAGCCAATTAGCTTACAATACAATTTATGTATACAAAGTAATCTGCGTGAGGAAAAAGTTGAATGTGGATTAATCCATAGAAATGCAAGACCGACGAAACAGTAAATTTTGATTTAGAATATTTGAGAAGCTTGTTTTGTAGTTAGATTTCTGATGGAGAAAACACTATATGAACACACTATACAACATTAACATAAATGTGTAGAAGAGGACGGCACTATAACTTGGCATCATTACCTCTTGTCAAGATTTCCGTTCAGAATTGGTGGGACATACTATACCCGACGATGATGTTATAGTATAAAAAGATATATCTTTAATTCACACACCTGCTCGCTATCTTCACCTCTCGTACACATCTTCTGGGACGTACCGATGAATAGTGACTGTTGGGGCAGTCGCCTTCTACTGATATGCACACACTCATAGGATGACAGTTCCGTGGGGGCATCACCACAAATGAAATCTATGGCTGCCTCTTTGTTCCATCGTTGTAGCAACTTGACATTGGCGATGCATCCTCTATCGTCGATTGGAAGGCAGGAGGATGGGGGAAGTGAGGACTGTGGGAGGATATGAATGGGGGATGGTGGCGGAAGCAATTTGTTTTCCCTAATCGGGCTACTAATTAGGAATGGAGGGAAACTTAAATTTGGAGAAGGAAGAGGCGGGGAAAGCCGTTCTTTTTGTCCAAGCCAACTATTATAAAACAATAAAATATATGCAGAACTAACTACATTTTAATAATTACACTTTTATGAAATTGTAACAAGAGACGGTTTTCCACTACATATAAAGGAATTGTAGCTAGTATAGATATAGTTAATTCTTAGTTTTTTGTAGTGAATAATGACCTGAATGATCCATATGCAAATAAAAATGCCCTAATGCCTACATTTGGGTGGAATGATGCATGAACTATCATTCCATCTCCAGGTGAGATGGAATATCTAAGAAACTACACCATACACTTATTCTTCTTAGGATGCAAACGAGAACATGTTCCTTTCTCCCTCTCATTCTTACTTACTTCTCAATATTTTTTCTTTCTTTTGTTTTTCAATTTTTTTTTCAAGCCCTTATTTTCATAGATGACAATGAATTATTTGTCGGGCTCACTTATTGCTACATAACTTATACATTTGAAGCATTCAGAAGGTATGGAACAAGTTCACCACCTTTAATGTTTCAGAAGACATAAGATGCATGATGTACTATATGCACAAAAATGTGAATGCAGCTAGAAAATGCTAGTTATACAACTAAATGACACACACCTAAAGATAATGTGCATCTATAACTATTCTATTTTTTTCTTTTCATGCAAAAATATGTGAAAATAGTTGCAATGCAAGACCTATCTACATGGGATGCAATCAAAGAGATGAAAACCGTAATGTGCTTCCAGTTCCTATGGTGGAGTATGAAAACGATGGGGTGGATAGATCACAAGATTAACTAAATGAACCTTTGGAAAATATTATGTGTCCCTCCTTACTGACTTGTGTAGTACTTAAGAGGTTTCTCTCTCTTATTTCAAATTAAGGTCTCATTATCATTTGTTCAGTTTAGGCTCAAACGACCAATTCCGTCCACTTTCATGAATCACAGGAATGTACAGTTGTGCTTTCCTGTTTTAGAGTTGACAAACCCAATTATTTCCTTAAGTTATGTGCTCAAAGTTAAACAACACAAGCTTGCAAAAGCACTAAAAATTTTCAAATTTGCCTCTGATTCCCATGTATAAAAAATGAGATGACATATGTCATTAGACATCCACAATTACACTAGATAGAGTGTGGATCCTAAAAACAAACTAATAACTATGAGAAATAAATGACAAAAGACAAATCACTAAAAACTAAAAACTAAAAACTAGGAAAAATAAAGGATAGAAACTGTTCCAACTCCCCCAAGCTTGAATTCGACTATGGCCTCATAGTAAAAAACAACCTTAAAGGGTGGAACAGTGATACCGATCATTCTGCAGGTGGAGGCGGGTACTGCGGGGCTGTGGGGTCCCATGATGGGTACTACCCCTGGAAGCTTGGATCATACTGGGGCATTGGTGGAGGTTGTGGATGCCCTCCAAAATAATTCTGGCTCCAGTAGTTGTCGTAGAAGAGCTGTTGCTGCATCTCCATCCTATGCAACCTGTCGTGGATGTTCTGTTGGTTGTCGAGGAGGAGGCGCTCATTCTCGAAAATGGCCCTCTGGTTCTCTAACAGTCGGTTCGTGGTATCCTGAATACCGACATGGGATGCTGTATGCTGCAGCTGGGTCTACTGAATCTCTTACAACATTGTGTACATCCCCTGCATTGAATAGACATCCTCTCCTTGATGATAGGGCTGAGGTGGCGGAGGCTGTGAAGATGAAGATTCACCCAGGTGGAAGTGGGGACGCTTCCGGGGTGCTACTCGTGCCCGAAGAGGAGTGAAAGCCTCCTCTTCCTCTTCATGCTCATCGCCATCATTATCATTGTCGTCATTACCGCCGTCTTCATTAGAGTCTTCGAGGGTGATGATAGGCCACCTGAAATGCTGAGCTCCCTCGATGTTGAAGATGGGGTCCAGAAGCGCACATTCTTGATATGCGTGATTGACATGGCAATGCACATACGCCAAGACATCACGGAGCAGGAGGAGGTTGGAGCGGTGCAGATGATGGAGGTTGACCTTGTTCCTTTTGGAAAGTGGAGTAAGCTAGGAAAAATCCAAACCAAGGTAGAGTGCCAGCAGTGTGATGAGCCCTCCAAAGTGGACAAGAGCCTTCCACTTACTCCTCTTCACGGCCAACACGTGCGTCAAGAAGAACGTGCCCCAGTTGCACTCCTCGCGCTTCAACAATTTATGCAGAAAGAAAAAATCTGTCTCCTGGAATTTGCTAAGAGACAGGTCGCCACAAGCAAAAAATGTGGTGTAGAGCATGCAGTGCAGAATCCGCACAAACGGATGCTCCAAGTCGGCAACTGCAGCGTTGTGGTAGCTGACGGATTTGCCCGGAGGCGTAGTCACCAGCTGGGCGAAGATATCGTCGTAGTCCGTCCGGTTGTCTGGCCTCCGGTGCTGGTAATAATCATGATACCAATTATACACAGAATTGAACTGGGTGAGAGTGAGGGTGTAATTGTTGTTGTAGAGTCTGAAGGACACCCACCCTTTCTTCCACTCTCTGTCGGTGGAGATCACATCATTGGGCACCACATTGATATCCAATGACGCCATGAACTCCGCCACGAGCTCCTTGTATGCTGGCCACTCGCTGAAGAACAGTTGGCCGTCGGCGTGGTACTCCAACTCGTTGGGCCTCCTGGTCATATGCCTTGCCTGCCCCTTCAGGACGTAGGCAAGATTGTCATTGAACCC
This sequence comes from Alisma plantago-aquatica, assembly GCA_963693085.1. NCBI lineage: Eukaryota > Viridiplantae > Streptophyta > Magnoliopsida > Alismatales > Alismataceae > Alisma > Alisma plantago-aquatica. The sequence continues at coordinate 322,502,091 of OY856411.1, read as the reverse complement.
CAAGTCACGGATCATTGCCCGATCGACGTAGCGGGTGGGCTCAATCTTCCTCTTGAGCAACTTGTACACCTTCCGGATCTCCGCGGAAGGGTGGAAAATCCTCGGACGAGGAATCGACGCAGGTGGTGGAGGAATGAATTTAGGGATCTCCATTGGGACCGCGCGTGAAGAAGATGCACCAGCTGTACGCACCATTGTCGCCGAGAAAGAAAAGGATAGGAGATGGAGCTCGGTGAAGGTCGGAGAAGACGATCTCCGCTCGGTGCAGGCTCGATGAAGATCACGATCCTTGGGCGCTTGTAGCAAGCCTCCGGTCGCACAACAATGCTCAATGCACAAGTAGAGGGAAGAAGCACTAAAGGTGTGAAGAAATCTGACGAACAATCCCTCCTTTTATAACTTCATCCGTCGCTACTGTGCACCCTTCGATACCATCGATGGGGTGTCGATGGTATCGACACATGTAGCACAATCCATGTTTTGCGAGTATCAACGGCTGTCGATAGCCTGATGTGGGGGCCCGGATCGAGGATGCATCGATACCATCGACGCGGGTCGATCCTCGAACAGATCGACTTCCTTGATGTAGCGATCACCTTTGATTTCCTCTCGCGGATCAGTAATGTGTCGCATCGATACCATCGACTCTTCTTAGGGCAAACACCCTCGCGAGGCCTGGCCGCCACTTTCTGCCTGTAACCGGGTCGATACCATCGACAGGCCCGTCGATGGTATCGACTTCACTGAGACAAATTTCGTCTGAAAATCTTCAGGGATCTAGCAAGTATCGACACCCATCTCGATACTATCAACCCTGTTCTTAGCGATTCACTGATGGTAGGTCGATACCATCGACGAGTCCGTCGATAGTATCTACTTAGAGAAAATTTTGCAGCCGCCTAACTGTGCCCTTGTCGATACCATCGACACAATGGTCGATGGTATTGACCCTGCCTCTGGCCTACACACTGAACAAACGATCAAGGTATCATTTTTACACTAAAAACAAAATTAAACCAAACTAACTTACAAATTGTGAAGAAAACAACGAAACTACCTATGGTTGGGTTTCCTCCCAACAAGCACCCTTATTTAACGTCTTAGGCATCAAGCATATCACACATCCTTGAGTGCAATGAGTTTGACCTCATGCACTTTCCTCGTGTAAACCTCGCCGAAGTACAACTTCAACCTCTGTCCATTAACCAGAAATGTTGTCTCCCCATCACGCACCATGATGGCTCCATGTGGCCGTACCTCTTCCACTATGAAAGGTCCACTCCATCGGGATTTCAATTTCCCGGGATGCGTCTTCAACCTTGAGTTGAACAAGAGCACACGATCTCCCTTCTTGAAGACACACAGTTGAATGTGTCGATCGTGAATCAGCTTTGTTTGCTCTTTGTAAATCCATGAGCTTTCATATGCATTCATCCTCAGCTCGTCAAGTTCATTCAGCTCTAGCAAGCGTTTCTTTCCTGCTTCATCATAATTCAAGTTCAGCTTCCTTAGCGCCCAGTGCGCCTTATTCTCCAACTCTACCGGCAAATGGCAGGCCCACCCATAAGCCAACCTAAAAGGCGTAGTGCCTATAGGTGTCTTAAACTCCGTCCTATATGCCCATAAAGCATATGGTAGCAAGGTGCTCCAGTTCTTCCGTGTCGAAGCCACTGTACGCTCCAAGATTTTCTTAATTTCCCTATTGGAGACTTTGACTTGCCCCTGTGTCTGCGGGTGGTACGGGGTACCAATGTTGTGCTTTACCCCATACTTTCTCAACAATGCAACGAACTTTTGATTTCTGAAGTGGGTACCTCCGTCACTGATAATCATCCTTGGTACGCCAAACCTACAAAAAAATAGTCTTTTACGAACCTGCACACTTCCCGTTGGCAGGAATCGCATCGCCACACATAGTCATATGCATCCCGGAACAATGTAGGCTAGTAAAGGCCGCTCTCAAGTACCTTGGCCACTATTCTAGAACTGTCATGATGACCTCCCGTGGGTAGAGTATGACAATGATGAAGTACACTCTCATACTCATCCTCCGGTACACACCTACGCAACATACCATCCCTGCATTGCTTCAACAAAATGGGGTCATCCCAGAAATAATATCTCAAAGAATGGAAAAATTTCTTTTTCTCTTGATATGTCCAATCATCTGGGATAATTTTGCAAGCAAGATAATTAACAATATAAGAAAACCATGGATCTTTAGATTTTACAGAAAGAAGTTGTTGATCAGGGAATGTCTCGGTAATGGGTATATGAATGTCCTTCTCATCAACCCGTTCCAACCTAGACAAATGGTCTGCAACCACATTTTCTATTCCCGCCTTATCTTTAATTTCAATAGAAAATTCTTGTAACAGTAAGATCCACCTAATCAATCTAGGTTTGGCATCTTTCTTTTCCATCAAATACTTTATGGCGGCGTGGTCCGTCCATACCACGACTTTTGACCCTACAAGATATTGCCGAAAATTTTCAAATGCAAAAATGACGGCGAGAAGCTCTTTTTCCGTTGTAGTGTAATTAAGTTGTGCTTCATTTAAAGTTTTGGATGCATAGAAAATCACAGCGGGTTTGTTATCCACATGTTGTCCTAAAATAGGCGCTACTGCAAAATTCGACGCATCACACATTAATTCAAATGACTTTGTCCAATCCGGTGTTTGCACTACCGGTGCAGAAATTAATTTCTCTTTAAGCACATTAAAAGCATGCAAACACTTCTCATTAAAATGAAACACCACATCTTTCTCCAACAGCTCAGATAATGGTTTAGCGATTTTTGAGAAATCTTTTATAAAGTGGCGGTAAAATCCTGTGTGACCGAGAAAACTCCGTACCCCTTTAACCGAGTTCGGTGGGGGTAATTTGGAAATAACCTCAATTTTAATCAGATCTACCTCCAACCCCTTGCTAGACACTTTATGTCCAAGCACAATCCCTTCACTAACCATCATATGGCATTTCTCCCAGTTGAGAACCAAATGCGTGTCCTCACATCGTTGTAAAACTTTATCCAAGTTATATAAACATTCATCGAAAGACGCACCATGGATGGAAAAATATTCCATGAAGACCTCCAAACAGCGGTCAACCATATCAGAGAAAATGGCAAGCATGCAACGCTGAAAGGTTGCTGGTGCGTTACACAAACCAAAGGGCATATGGCGGTATGCAAATGTTCCGTAAGGACAAGTGAAGGTAGACTTCTCTTGGTCCTTAGGATCAATGGAAATCTGATTATAGCCCGAATAACCATCTAGAAAACAAAAGTGAGATCGACCTGCTAATCGCTCTAAAATCTGATCAATGAATGGAAGAGAAAAATGATCCTTCAACGTAGCATCATTCAATCTACGGTAATCGATACACACATGCCACCCGATTACCAGACGGGTCGTGACCGGCTCATTTAAAAGATTACGAGTAACAGTAATTCCCCCCTTTTTAGGGACTACCTGTATGGGGCTTACCCACGTCGAGTCGGACATAGCGTAGATGATGCCTGCAAAAAGGAGCTTGATCACCTCCTTCTTGACGACCTCCATCATGCTTGGATTTAGTCAGCGCTGTGGATGAATTACAGGTTTGGCTCCTTCCTCGAGCCGGATCTTGTGCTGGCACAATGTAGGGGAGATCCCCTTGATGTCCGCGACCAACCACCCGAATGCACCTCAGTGGTTCTTCAGCACAATCATCAGTTGATCCTCCTCCTCGGCACTCAGATATGCCGAAATAATAACTGGTAGCTTTTCACCCTCGGCTAGAAATGCATATTTCAAGTGAGGCGGCAGTGGCTTCAAGTCTAACTCTAGCGGACTGATCAAGGATGACTGAAGCGGTGGTGGGAGCTCTCCAAGATCTTCATAGTACCTAGCATAAAAACAAGGTAGCACTTGAAGCATCTTGACACATTCTTGTAGTGACTTGCTTCTCATCCAATCATGTGTTATATTGACCAGGAAAGCTTCAAGAGGCAGTTCTGGATATGCATCGAGAACAGAACTCACTATGGCATCATCTTCAGTAGAAGGAGGGATATCCTCCTCTTCATCATTCAAAAAACCCACAACCTTGCTAAGAGAAACAACTTTGGTTTGTTCCATAATGTCTACATCCAGTGTCCCCTTCTCCACCTTAGTCATTACATGAGCCATATCTAGAAACGACTTCCCTAGACAGAGAGAAATATTATGATCAAAGTGCTTTACCAGGCGACATTGTTCCTTTGCTTTTGATTGCGTTGTGCTTGAGGGCATAACCATTTTAAACCGATCATCAGTGATACCCAAGGTCAAACGACCTCTTCCCATATCAAGTATCATATCTGCAGTAGATTGGAAGGGTCTTCCAAGGAGTAACTCATTTCCTTGTTCATCATGTATTTCCATTACCACAAAGTCTGTTGGAAATACAAACCAATCTACTTTAACCAACACATCCTCACAAATGTTGTACAGCTTCACCACAGAATTGTCTGCCAACTGAATCATCATATTGCTTGGCCTTGATTCTTTCAGTCCCAGCTTCTTGAACGTAGAGAGAGGCATCAGATTTATACTTGCCCCGGAGTCACACAGTGCTTCTCCGAATTTCACTTTACCAATGTAACATGAAATATTGAAGTAGCCCGGATCCTGCCTTTTAGGTGGCAATGTGCCCATAATGAAAGCACTCACCTATTCCTTAAGAACCATGACCTCAGTATCAGAAATCTTCATCTTCTTTGTGATTATGTCTTTTAGAAACTTGCCGTAAGAGGAAATCTGCTCTATTGCTTCCAACAATGGAATGTTGACAGAAAGCTTCCTAAAGCTATCTAGGAACTTCTTGAACTGAGCATCCACTTTCTTGGCTTTCATGCTATTTGGATGTGGGACCGGGACAGTCTGTGCCCTTTGATGTGGCGGCACATATGGTGTATTCTTCAATGTCTCCTCCTCAGTAATGACAGGTTCTATTGTGACATCCTCTACCACATCCTCTATCGGCTCTGTGATTAGAATCAGAACCTCCTCTGTGGCCTCACCTATGGTTTCTGACTGGGGTTTGCTTGGTTCATCGGCCCTGGGGTTTAAAATCTTCATACCGCTATGTAGAAGAATTGCCTTAGCTTGTTGGTTTCCTCCTGGAATGTTTATATTTCCGGTAAAACCTTGCTGCGCTGGTTTTTTCAGATTTGCTATCTCAGATGCCATGTGCACCAAAGATGTCTCTATTGTTCTCATCTGAGCCCCGTGACTTTGTAAGGTTTGCCCAAATTGATTCATAAATTCTCCTTGTTGCTTAATCTGCTGGCCAAACGTGCTCATGAGTTCTTGATTCTGCTTGATTACTTAGTTGAGCAACTCATTGCTCTTATCCTCCACCGCTGGTTGGGGTTTTGCATCAGGGTCATGTAAGAAATTATTTGAGTCCTTCCATGAAAATTTCTTATCTTTCCTCCAAGAATAGTTGTTGTTTCTGTACCCCTGCTGTTGGCGTATAAATTTCACTTGAGCTTCATCCTCAGATTCTGTATCTTCTTTTGCAAGTAGTTTCTTGGCGAAACGGTCCATCTTCTCATTTAGCTCTTTGATGGCCTTTGACTCACCTACAGCCCGAACACGTTCTACTGCGTCTCTGTCGCCCCAAGATTGTTTTTTGGCCACATTCTTTAAAATTTCCCAACACCTTGTGTCTGTGTTGTTTAAGAAGAAACCTGAACCTGCTGAATCCAGATTACTTCTATCATGCTCGGAAAGAGCAAAATAGAAGATTTTAACTCGTTTCTCCTTGTCAAGCCCATGATGTGGGCACCTCCTCAGCATAATTTGGAAACGCTCCCAAGTCCCAGAGTAAGTCTCCCCGGCCTTTTGACTGAAGTTATGGATCTTCCATACCATATCGTTGGTCTTCTCAGGTGGAAAGAATCTCTTGAAGAACACCTCGACCATATGATCCCACGATTCCACATACTCATCATCAAGATTATGTAGCCATTCTCGTGCATTTCCCGCCAGAGAGCTGGGGAACAACTTCAAGTACAATGTCTCATGTGGAAACCTGTCTATCTTGATCATATCACAGTTCTCCACGAACTGGCTAATGTGAGTCACCGGGTCTTCATTTTTGAGCCCGTGAAATGCATTTGATTTGACCAAATTTATTAGGCCTGGATCGATCTTATAGTTGGGAATGTTGATAGCCTGCCTCTTGATCAGCCCTTTAGATGTAGATGCAGAAGACACCTTAATCGTTTCCCAGATTATCTGTTCCTCAGCCATAGCTTCTAGTTCAGAGTCTGAATCTATATCTTTAGGTCGATTTTGAATGTTGTTCTCCTCGTCGTCTGGTCCCAACAGTGGAACCTCTGGTGATAGCTGCGTGTAGTCTATGCTACGCGTCCTCACCATGCACTGGTACCTGCAAAATAATAATTCAGGTTCAGTACCGTGCTAGATGATTTCTAAATATGAATGATAAACTACAGATTTCAAAAATGATAATAAAATAATAAAATAAAAATGTGGCTTAGAGTGGCTGCTTGCAACACTCGTAGTGCCGAAAATTTTCCGTGTCCCCGACAATGGCGCCAAAAACTTGACACGATTTTATCGTGCGTATAACGCAAGTGTACGTGTCAATGTAGTATAGGCCTTTGTGAGGCCCAATTCGAACTCAGGGACACTGACTTATCGGTAGACTACTACTAACTACTCGCAATCAGCTAGGCCAATTAAAAGGTTATGAGAGTTGTTAAAAATTAAAAGAAAATAAAATAAAACAAAGAAATCGATGAAGTGTTTAGTTTAATCAATTCAAATGGAGATCTTTAGGATTGCGGTTTCACCGCGGGTTTTCATTGTATGAATTTCCACATAGTTAATCAGATTCACCTCTCAATCCGAGTAGTGGCCTGTAGTCAGAATTGTTCACTGTCATGATACAATTCACTACCTAAGTCTAGGTCGGATCCACCTCCGTAGTAACCTATACCCTAAACTAGGTGCATTAGAATCGACCTCTGGGTTTCCACCATTAACCGTACATCACCTTATTCAAGGGATTTGTTAATTAATGTGAATTTCGTCTCTTTTCAACCGTTAATTCTTCTTCCAAAGTAATTAAGGGCATTAGTTTATCGTTATGGTGATCAAGCATAACAATATAATTGAGAAAACAAAATCATACCACAGATTTAAAAGACAAATTATGAATTACTATGATAAAAATGTCATACAATGCTTCCCCGGGCTACTCCCGGTCCTAAAGATAAAGGGGATTAGCCCCGCATGTTCATCTCAGAGCATGACATGATTGAAGAAAGGGGAAACATGGATAAAAATGTGGATCAAGTGATGAAACCCCTGAACGGAGAAGATCCAATCGTTCCTCGGCATAGAGTGCGCGATCTACAGCCTTTCGGCGGTGGAAAACGTCTTCTTCGGCTTCCGGAATGGTTGGGGCGTGCTTCTGGGCTCTGTTCTTCTCTCCACACCTTCTCAGGACGTGTGCAACGGCTAATGACATGATAGATGACTCCTGGCCGCCGTCATTAGGTATTAACACCGAGTTAGGTCACCAAAATATCACAGCCGTTGGATTCGGGTCGATCTGAAACAAACTCTGATCTGACGGTGTTGATACCATCAACGCGGGTCGATGGTATCGACCCCTCGTGATATCAGTGAGCCTTCTTTCTTTTCTGTCATCCCGCCTGATGCTGACTCGATACCATCAACGCGGGTCGATGGTATCGACACCCTTAGGTCACTGTTTTATCCCTTTTCCGTCGCTGAAGCTATAAGTGTCGATAGTATCGACTTTGGGGTCGATAGTATCGACTGGCTGGTCACTGGAAACCTGATGGTAACTCGCTACCATCGACTTCCCAGTCGATGGTATCGACTCTGCGCTGCTCCTTGCGGCTACCTGCCTGTGGCTGTGTCGATAGTATCGATAGTTGTCGATGGTATCGACAACTGCAGATATGTGTTTTTCCTGAAATTGCACAACAAAACCAAATCAGTTGAGATAAAACCTATAATTATAATCATTTATACTCAAAATGATAAAATAAGAGAGATTTGACACTGAGAAGGATCATAGACTAATGTAAGTGAATTATGCAATATTAACCACCAAAGTGACCAATAAACACATAAAACGCAAGTAAAACAAGTCTATAAATGCGACTCAAAATCATCACATCATTGGGGTAATGGCAAAACAAGTTGTGTAACACCCTAAGATTTTGAAACTAATAAAAATGACCCTAATTTTGAAACCCTAATTTGTGTTGCTTCGAAATGGATGATTAAAACATATAATAATGGGATGAAGACTCTCAAATATGTTACATAAACTAAATTTATAACTTTTGCACTAAATTTATACTTAATATCATTATTTAACCCTATCTAGTAAATAATTGACATTTAGGGTTTAATATGAAATTTACCCAATCAATGTTATTTTTATGGCCTCATAATTTTACCATAAGTTGGTGTAGATAATTTAATGATTTACCCAAAATTTTATCCTCAAATTTCATTTTAAATAATCCTATATGATTAGTTAAACATTTATGCTAAAAAGAGAAATGTAATTAGATAAGTTGGTCAAATTAGGAAACTACCTATATTTTTAGATTCCTTGTGCTAAAATTTGGTAGCATGCAAATTTTGAGTTGATTTGGAGAACCCTAACTACACCATTTGATTTAGGAAAGGAAATGATAAAAATTTAATCATAGTTGTGCAATTTTTGACATTAATCAATCAATTTCATATAGTAGCCAACGTTTTATGCGTCTCACAACCTTTGAGTTTGAGTTCAGGTCAGACTTAGACCCGGAGGCATCTGTGAGAGGGGGGAGTCCCTCCTTCGCCCGACTCCTAGGCTGGTTAGAGAAGATAGTGCTGCTACTTATCATCCTCTGATTTTTCTTCTTCTACGATCCTCCTAATCATGATCTACTAAATTTTCCACTATCTGTGCTTTGTCTCAAAGCTTTTAAACCCCAGTTTGCAAGTGTTTCATGCCTGGTCATCCCAGTTGAGAAGGGATTGTCAGACCCACCGTGAATAAAATTCCTATGATCACCACACATCACCACTAGCACATCACCTATAAATCTAAGACCCAATGAACATCTATGGGTGTCTTTGAACCAAAAATGACCGTCGCTAAGCCCTCAACATCTTCCCCTTCTTGTACCCTCCTTCCCCCTCTTCTTTCTACTATTTACACCATCAGAGAGACCCCCCGCCATCCTCGCTGCTCTGGCCTCCTCCCAATCTAATTGAGATCAAGATCAACTCTGGCGCAATGGGACGGAGAGGAAGGCGCCCTTTATTTCCACTCTCAAAGCGAGGATCACAAAGTCAACTAATGATTTGATTCACCCAAAATGAACCTACTCACACGAGAGGAGATGCTGAGGTAGGAGATGAGATGTAGTGAGATTACATTTTTGCTCGTGACTCTTCAATTATGATGTGAGGGTTATTTCCACCTTTTTTTATAAAGCCAGGAGGTACTCTTATTCGTCCCACCCTTTTTCTGCTTACCTTGCCATCCATGGACACGGGCCGCCAACATGGCACAAGCCGATTGGCTTGTCTGTGGACCCACTCCACATCCTGGACCAACAAGCTGCCTATGTGGCGAGCTTTGATTGGTCCAGAGGGTTTTAATTTGTGAAAATTCTAGTAAGTAATTGGTAAATCCAAACCTAGAAAAAGTATATATGATTTTGATCAAAAATTCAAAGAATGCAATACAAATATAATCAAGGCCTAATTCTATATCAGATTTAAAAAATGGCTAAATTTGCTAACTTTAATATGATTAATGTATTAAAATTCTAATTTATAGGTTTTGATGATCTTTATATGTTCAATGGATCTTTATTATCAAGGATTGACTTTTTTCATAAAAATATCATCTTGGATCTAATTCAAGATTAAGAATTCATACATTATCAAAATTAGGGTTTTATGTTATAAATGGAATACAAATTGATATGTTGAGTATTATGAATAGGGTGTTTAGGGTTTTCAAACCTCAAGGACATGATTAGGGTTTATTGAACCTAGGAAGGAAGATCATATCTACTCTAAGTGCAAGGTAAGTGGTCCATGCTAATTGAACATAAGTAATGTTTGATTTTATGAATGTATGTATGTAATGAATGTGTTATCTATTTCAATTCCTTAAAGTCAATGAATTTATGATGAATTGAATGTAATGTTTTACTATCCATATTATGGTATCATCTTGATTCACATTAAGAGAAAAGTCAATATTAAGATTCAAGAGAAATTTAAGAGAAAATCAAGATTTTTAAGCAAAAGATAACGTTAAAATATAACTTATAGAAGATCCTCACTAAGAGGCTCCTCAGAGCAAAACTAAGAGGCACTTTGGTGCATAAGAGAAGAGGCACTCCGGTGCAACCCAAGAGGCACTTAGGTGCAATCCAAGAGGCACTTCGGTGCAATCCAAGAGGCACTTCGGTGCATAAGAGAAGAGGCACTTCGGTGAAAAACCCAAGGTTTCTTATATAAGTCAAGATAAAAGAAGTAATTTAAAAGCAACTGTGTCCCTTTTTCAAAGTTTAATGTTCAAGGTTTATTTTCAGTGTACATAATTTCTTTGAATTATAAGATGTTCAATTCCACTTACCTTTAGTTTTATGCATGGTTGGGGGCACGATGCCCGCAGGTAAGGAGCAAGCTTAGGAGGAAGAAGTTTTTTGACATGCAGGGAATAGCTCAATAAATCTTCAAGAAGGAAAGACCTAGTGGGGTGCCTTTTACCAAGACGATCCAATATTTTATATATCTTTGACACTATGTAAAATCTTGTTATGAAAGTGATTAGATGAACTTGATGTAGTTTTCCTTTTTCCAAAACTATGTATGAATCTATTTTCCAACTAATGCATGGTGTGTCATTTATTTTGTTGCTATTGTATATCATGTTTTGTAATGTCCTCTAAGACAAGTGACCCATGTTATGCACAACATAGGGGTTGCTTCCGCTGTCATGTATGTGAGAGGGGCATTACAAGTTGAATCCTTTGATCCTTTTAGGATCTCACTACTAACTCACATTATTTATCATCATCATTTTAGATAGGTGAAAATCAATAAGAAAACTTTAAGTACTTAGTTAGTAACCATGAGGTCAACTTGACAGAGTTCTTCCATGTACATTAGTTAGGGAGTAGTTATATCTAATCCAACATTAATTAGGGGTGTTATAAAAGAGATGGCAAATGATTCATTATTATCCTCAAACAACAATAATGTTGAATTAAAATCCTTGAGTATATAGATTACATGACTTCACCCCTTAAAAAGGCTAACCTAATAAGTCAAACTAAACAACAACAAGGTATTAGGGTTATAGATCAACCATAGGGTTGTGTTTATGATATACATAGGCCATGCCTCCAATGAAAAGGCCATATTCACCTAGGGTTGAGTTTCAGGTCCTTTGGGGCTCTAATCTAACAATCCTTAGGTTCACACTAGATTCCAACAAGTCATTGGGTACTATCCTATACAACATAAGGGAGTAAAAGAGGGTATATCCACTAAACCGTTAGTACAGGTCACATATTCTGAGTCATTTATCATAACTAGGGTTTGAGATTTTTATTCTAACTAATTCTAGGATTTTTCTACTAGAACTTCAATCATCTCTTCATTGTGACTTAGTTTGAGAAGCCATCAATACAATCCATAGAAAAATCGGTACATATAATAGTATAATGGAGAATAATTCTTGGTAATGAAATATACTCAACATAAAACAAAAGATATATCCAAAATTGATTTTGAAAACCAAGTCACAAGTATCAATTTTAGCATCTCATGAACCTACTACTTTAATACAACTATTACCTAACTCCATTCTGAAGTCAAATCTCATAACATATTAAGGAATGTGTTTGTATATATATTTATATTTATATTTATACATCACTAACCTACAACACATGGTATGCATAAAAGGGGTCCCATCATATTAAGATTTAGTCATCAAGATCCCTATGTGACCCAAATATGAATCCAACACTTTATTCCCTCATCTAATGAAAGATGTAGGTATACTCAAGGATAAACATCATATGCAAGGTTTCCACTTTAGGGCAAAGTTCTACTTAGAGTGATAAACTTGAAATAGTTAGAATTTGACTGCCTTGGCTCTGATATCAGATTATATGGAGTGGGACTAGAGAGGAGTTCCACTCCTTATCAAATCAAATAAGTCATCCATAACAAACACACATCAAATTTTATCAATGGATGAATACGCTTTATTTAACCTTTCTAAAATTGATGTCATAAAGAACAAAGTATAAAAATAGAATAAAATATAATCACTATTTACAGTTTACAAGATTACATAATAATTTCCCAAATGGGGGTTTACATGAAAGTAACAACTTAAACCCATAAGTAGAAGGTATTCTGGGCTACTTCAAGTCTATCTTCTAAAAATTAACTCCACTAAGAAAATTCAAGGCCACCAAGTCAATTCCTCCATGTCCTTTACCTAAGGGGTTTGGAAGCATACCGCATAAAAGAAGACAAAGTGGATGTTGTCAACATAAATTGTCGGCATGTGTAAAAATAAAGATTGAGTAATATTAGGGTAAAAGGACTTATCACGGCCCCCCAAATCAATAGAAAGATACAAATCATCCAAGTGGATGATTAAAAGAATAAATACTATAAAGGTGTTTCATTTGAAGAGAATAATTAAGAAGAGAGATTCTTTCCCTAATCAATTATCATCAATAATATCATAAATATAAGTAGTGCATGTAATCAATGTTAGACCATTATTATTTAAGGCAGGGCTAAAACACCATCGGGTCTCAGCCAAAAAGTGGGTGGAAAAGCACACCTTACATGGAATAAGCCTCTCCTATATATATACACACATATAAATATAAATATAAATAAATAAATATATATATATATATATATATATATAGTGTGTGTGTGTGTGTGGAAAAACACACTCTGGGTGGAAATAATGTGCCCTATGCATTGCTGTACTTATCTATTGGCTACTGAAAATAAAATTAGTCCAAGCCATGCAAAAATTTAGAGGTAAGTCGTGAGTTTAGCCAATCTCAAATAAGTGATGAGATTGGTCAGATGTTATTGTGTGGGTCAGACCCATAAACAAATATTCAACCATATCTACAGTTAAGATGCACCATTAGGCCACAAAAGTCCATAAGTTGAAAATATGGTTCCATGTATCAAATAGAGCAACTTAGTTTAAAACCACAAACTAATGTTACAACATTAAATAGGATGGACAAGATACAAATTCAGAGTCTAGCACGAATATCTAATAGTTAAAGAATATTAGAAATTTAGACTTGAGATATAACCACTTAAATGAGTCAACCTCTCAAAATAGATAGAAACTGCATAGGGTAGTATATCTCAAATGATCAAGAGGGAGAAAACATAGGTGATTGCACAATGTAATCAATAATGGATGCAACATACATCAAGAGAGTGAAATAAATTAGATCAATTACTCAATATGGTGAAGAAGGGATGCCACACACCTCATATCAAATCTGGATATGTCCAAAGTCAACCCTAGATCATCTTTAGAGATTCAACCAACCTATTAAGTATTTATATGAAATTAGGGTTAATATATCATTAATTACATGAACCCTGAAAATTGCCTTTTCATTATTATTGATTTAGGTCACCAAAACCTGAGCATAATGTAGATTACATTTCCTTAATTCCTCAACATATTTCTTTGTATTTTTCTAAATTATATAATATTAGACATGAACTGTATAAATTTAACCAATTAGAAAGATCCTTGAAAAATCACATATTTAATACATTAAAATCAGGTGATGAAAGATAAAGAAAAATTCCACGTTATAAAAGCATATTTTGATTAATTTTTCTGATACGTAATATTTAGTTATGAATTATCTAATATAAATCAAACAATTGAAATATCAGAAACACAATTCATTACAAATATTGAATTTCCCCATCATGCATTAATACTTTGATGCTTGATATGAAACATTAATAACTTTTCTAACTATCCATGCAGTATCAAATGATGAATGCCGAATGTAATAGTACCCATACAACATGTGACAAGAATCAAATATCAATGGGGGTAAAATTATAAAACCATGACATGGTATCTTTTTCCTTGGTCTCATGAAGACCTAGCACCTGACACAACTTCTTTGCAACCCCACAAGATGTGGAGTCAATGATACAAAGTAGTAAGCCACCATAAACCAACTGAGGAGATTCAATAGACCATACTAAAGATATAGAGCCCAATATGCAAGTTGTGCGATGAGAAGAGAGCTAATGGCCAATTCTTCCAATGCTAATAGGTTAAGGAAGACTAGCTCAAGTGTTATAGAGAAACAAAGAAAAACAAAGGATGTTCCTTCCTGATTGAACTATCGATCTCAAGCCAGAAGAAAGTTATCAAAAAGATGGAAAAGGGAATTACCGTAGCAAAAATGCAATCAAAGGAGCCAAAAGATCCACGGGGTTATGGAAAGAGATTCTAGGATAACTATGGGTTGTGTAGTGGTGAGACCCTCAATGATGAATTTGATGAAATGCCTGAAGGTAACTTGGAGTTTAGAGAAGGGGTTACCAGGAAATTGAGTGTGAAGGGGGTGTCAGAATGATTCCTAAAGGTGTTGCTGTGGTCAAGAGATAATTGGAGATAGGTATGGAGGCCTAGAGAAGCCATGGAAGTTTGAGGTGGTAGAAATAGAGAGGTGGAAGGGGTATGATACAACTAGGAATGTATATATGATGAAACCATACCAAGTCAGGGTTGATTCAAAATAGAAGACCAAGGCAAATGGAAGAAAATCATGAGGAAATATTGTAGAAAGTAAGAGATTGGATAGAAAAGAAAGTTGAAAACATTATAGATGTCAACTAAGAAACTAAGTCAGAGATAGAAGAAATATAGGCGCCCGTATGATCAAAATCCAATGACCATATTTGAATCTATGTTTAGGAAAATTGAAGAAAATCCCGCGCTACAGATAAGAGAAGTATAGGAAATCTATTGATTATTTAAAATAATAAGTATGAAAATATGTGTTTTTTCCTTTTTTATTTGATAGTGCATACATGGTTCAAGTAAAGTGAAATTTGACACATAGGTTAGGTATGTATAATTTGAATATGAATTAATTTCTACTTTCAAGAATGTTTAATGGATAATCTAATTAATTTGAGTCCTTTTAGTATTGTTTTGTTAAATTCATTTATGGCATCTAACATTACCCAATTGAGGTAAAATTTGTCAGTTAGACTAATTAATACACGATGAATCCAAATTTGGAATTACATTCCAATTTTGACATTGTTTAGTGTATTATTTAATATATAAGAGTGTTTTCTTTATTACTTAGATAAAAGTCATTATAATGTATTTTGAGTTATTATATTGGGTGTTTACAATCATTTAGAGATTATCCACTTATGACATAAGTATATCATATCTTATATTTCCTTAAATTTCTCAATCTCACTCCAAATATCCTTGAATCTATTTATTTCTGACTTCCACAAGACAAAAACAACTTATTTTCAATCTATATTAATCATTTTAAAATATGAAAAGTAACCTATAAATGCAACTAAGAAAGGAAAATTTGAATTCAATCTTTACCTTCCATTTATGATGACTCCTAAGCTTCTATATCACAACTTGTTCCTAAAGTATATAGTTAATATACGTATCCTTTTTTAAGGATTGAGATCATATGTTACATTCTCTTTTTTACTCATCTAAATCTAGGATGGTTCTATTCTCCTTGTTTAAAAGTAAAATATGTTAGGTAGTGAGTTTGCATGATAACCCCTTACTTAAAGTGTAAGTAGTCCAATTACACCATGGTCACTTAGGAATTGACATTTATTTTAAACGCATGTATATAAGCATCTATTGTACTCCTTCCATCTAAAGTCAAGGAAAAAGGGATTAAAACAATTTCTAAAAGAAAAAAAGGTATAAGGAGATCATAGTTAGGGACTACACTTAGGTTTTGGTATGATACACATGACATGTTACTTGACTCATGAAACTAAGACATGATAGCACTAAATGTTCTCTCCCCATACTTTAATATCTCTGGCATCTTTGACTTTGAAACTTACCCCTAAAATTGATGAACACTGGATCTTTGAGACAAATGGAGCTTTGACTACGTTGGAGCTTATATCTTGGAGTATGTAGAAGGAACATGCTTGTAGCTTTACCACCAGGTGGTAGCCTTGATATGATTTATGCCACAGGTAAACCAGGTTGTAGTAGACAATCAACATGCTTGATAACGTATGGATAGGCAAGGAGGAAACATTGTTTACGTAGTCTTTTGAAGGATCTTCTGTAGAAGACAGCTACGTCAGACTAACACATAACAAAATGTGCAAATAATCTAAGATGCTCCAATGCTAGAAGACTAAAGTGTTTCTAGAGTAGAATGACCAATACATTTTCTATGAAGAAACATATTGGAATAATGTAGAGATCCAAAATCATTCAATTGATTTGAGAAATCATCTTATTCAGTTGACAATGACTTAAGAAGATGAATCTTGAATGACAGATTATTGCTTGGAAACTAATAATTTGAATGGTGATGATGGACTTTGGACTAGAAGTGGACAATGAGATGGGGACAACACATTAAGTACACAAAACTCTATATGTAGACAATCCTCTTCTTCATCTTTCCTCTTTTAAGATTTGAACCCTACACATCATCTCTTCTCCTCACCCTCCTCTTCTCATCTCCTCTGTTTCTCCCCTACACACCAACCATGAAGAGATGACAAAAGTGGTTGGATTGAACAAAGACAAAGAGACACCCCTTGTGAGAAGACTTCAATAGAAGTAGGGGACATGGGTGGAGAGGGAAGAAATGACTGGTGATGGATTTTCTTGATATGGCTAGAGAAGTTTTGTGTTTTGGTTGCTTGAAAGTCTTGAGAGAACTCAACCACAAACTTAAGAAAGCTTGACTTTGTGCTTGAAAGGAACAAATCCTCTCATATGAGAGAGATTGAACTTAAGCCTAAGAGTGAACTGCATCACACATGTGACTATAGGAATTCATGTTTGTGCTTTAGAGAGGCTGACTTGGCGAGGAAGTTGCGGTAGAAGAACCTTTAACAAAATTTGATGTAGTATGTGACCCGATGACAAGATTCAAAGAAGAAAATAAATTGATTTTAAGGATATTCCAATGGACCTTATGCCATACAATAGATCTGATAAAGATTTGATCTTTTCTGGGATAGACACGCCATGTGGGATGGATGGTACACTATATGAATACTTGTTGGGAGCTTTTGACCCTTTAATCATAGTGTGGTCTGATAAACATGGCATATTTGAAGATGCTTGGATAATTGATTTGGAACATGATGTGTTTAGCGCATGACACCAACCTCCACTAGAAGATTGGACCCCTAGAGGTGATACATCGTGTTGATTGGGTGAAACATTGTCTCCACCACTACTAGTAGATATGACCTAGCAACGACACAATATGTTCATGGGATGGCAATATAAGGCCCCAACCCTAATTAACCTATAAACATACTTTTTTTTGGCATAATTGGACTAATTTGATGCTTAGTCTTGAAACTTAACTCTATTTTTTATGTTAAATTGGATGATGAAACTATGTTTATAATTTTAATCAAAACAAACCTTGTTTGCTCAAGATATACGTATTCATGTAACTTGTGGACCTTTATGTAAATTACCCTTTTCTGAGGGTGTAAATATAATTTTAACACTTTCTTTAGTTTCTCATGATGTTCTTAAGAATCTTGCGGTCTTACTTCTCCTTTCAATGATTTTGAGCTTGTTTTATTGGAGTTTATACATAAATTTGGTGAGGTAGTAGAGATGTGTTCTCATCGGTCTACGGTTTCCTGATGACTGTTTGTTTCTCAGTGAGCGATGATTTTCCTAGTGCCCAATGGGGTTTCCGAGCCGACAGGATTTTGAGTGTTGATCAAAGAACCTTATGAGTAGTTGCTCAACAAATTTTATGATGTGTTGACTGGCATATTTCATGATGAGTTGATCAAATGACTTCCTGAGCTGATGAGCTTTTAGTGCTTGATTACCCTCACAAGTTGTCGACGAACGAGGTCTAGGGTGGTGGGATCCCTGTTCGATGACATGACTGATTTTGAACCAAAACTCCACCCACCTATAATTATCCCTCCTCTCCTTTCACTTTTTTTTGGCAAAGCTTCAATTGTGATTGGAGGAGCTTGGCAATATCTTCTGGATACTAGAGGTTAATGTGAGTCCATTGAGGTCAGTGATCACATGCTTTTGTGGATGCATGTGCTAGTTCAAGTTGCTCGTAGATGATCCAAAGGGTTTTGATCAAGACTCTTTCTTCCTTTGTGTATGATTCTTGCTCTTCTACTCATTTTCTTACTATTCTTCACCTTCCTTCCTCCTACGTTGAGTTCTATGGAGTTTCTTGGTGTTTTATTGCTAGAACCTAAGCATATGGGTTTGAGAACTCTCTTTCTTTCTCTTCTTGATATAGTTCCACCCTTTTGTGGAAAGAAGAGACATTCTTAGAGCTTTGGTGGACCAAGCTTGACACTTTGGTACTGATTTTGGAAGTTTCCACCTAGGATTTTAATTTTCTCTCTCTATCAGGCGAGTTATATAATCCTAAATGCAAATCTTGCCTACCTTTTACATGCATGCCATTAATATTACTTTAGAACTCTTACATTGGTAAAAGATAGACTTTTTTACTGTTGTTCTATATCGTAAAATGATGATGATGCGAATCTTTAAGCTTTACTTAGTCTACATGAACTTTCTCTTATGATATTATGAAACTTTATTGAGTACAAAAATGTCTAAATTCTCAGAACATAAGTGTTGGAACTCTGAAAATACTATTAATGTGATATCTTGATCTCAAGAGATAAAAACAATTGACGAACATGCTATGTCTTACATTTGCTGTACTTCTTATGCAATAATGAGAACTAAAATTACTCTTATGATATTGTAATAATGGTTGGACAAAACCCTAGTATGGAAGGCAACTCTTTTATTTTAAGTTTGAGTGTGTGGACATTCATGACTAGAGTGACATAAAATTATATAATACATTTTATATCTTCTGAGTTTGCAAACCCCAATGAATTTGTAAGAACCTTTTTGGTGTTCATATATAAATTGATTGATGCAATCAAAATTTGATATATTACCTTAAGTAATCAAATGTAACCCTTAGCAAGTAGTGCCCTGAGAATGAAGAACTATTCTAGTGTCAGAACCTATTGGATAGTGAAACAAATAATCTGAAAGGATCTTAGAGTTGTATACTATTGAGTATATGCGTATGCAGGGAGGGTATATCTCTATTATCCTGATCCTAAGGTTGTGGGGAACAATTGAGGTTGTGTCTCGGATTGTTGTAATAATTGCAATCTACTGTGGTTGTAACTCAGATTTGAGGGTTGTATACCTTGGTTTCCAGTGTCATAACATGTGTACCCAGGATAGACTAGGCTATTTTATTAGTGGGCCTATGTGCCACTACAGTTTTTATTCATACTAACTGAGGGGAAGAGATCTTAAGATTCCTCTCATCCTAGACCTTATACGGGGCTGATTTTGACTTTGCAGTGGTCAACTAGTAGTTTGAGTGGTACACCTCAAACTACCCAAGTTTTAGTAAAATATGTATTTCTACCATGTGGAATAAATGTTAGGGCTACTTGAAGAATCACATTGGATTACGATCATTTCTATATTTCTTTTGATTTATAGACGATGTCTAATGTAGTAAGAGAAATCAAATGTACTTATGTTTCTAGCTATGCTTGATCTTGATGAAAGTTATATACTCTTTCAATTCTATAATACTATGTGATTTAACTATTTAAGTACATAAAATTGGTAAGAAAGGGATGTTTTGGAGTTATATCTATCACTAAGACATGGGTCTCACCTCTTAAGACACCACATCTTTTTAGGTGACTGATAGTGACATCAGATGCAGAGTGATGAGGAGGCACAATTTGAAGATCTGTAGAGCCAAAGATTGGTTGGGTTTCTTAGAG
Source organism: Alisma plantago-aquatica (assembly GCA_963693085.1). Classification (NCBI taxonomy): domain Eukaryota; kingdom Viridiplantae; phylum Streptophyta; class Magnoliopsida; order Alismatales; family Alismataceae; genus Alisma; species Alisma plantago-aquatica. The sequence continues at coordinate 322,481,911 of OY856411.1, read as the reverse complement.
TCCTAGATTATCCTTGTACTCTCAAGTCCATGTAGGGAGTTTCATATATCATGTATATTGACTCGAGATTTTGCTTGAATGCCTTGAGTAACATAAATGATGTAAGTATGTGAATGTCATATTTTGTATACATGTTGTGGTTGTGGACACTGAACTCAAGGGAAGTTACAAGATATATCTATATTTGTGAATCTGGACCTTGTGCAAATGCTTCCCTTAAAATGTTTGGAAATTTTTTATTGGGTCTTAACTCTGTATCTATTGCTAATTTGTTTAATTAGTATTTATCACCTTTTTTTAGTTTTGAGTAATCTTGTTTAGAGTGGTGGGTTACCGTAGACACATCATATCAACTGCCACTAGCCATCGAGTCAATTAAAAACTCTATTGGCGAGCACTGTGTTAGACACCAACATGGAGTGCTAAGTGGAGCAAATCTACACATGCTAAAACATAAAGTATCACTACCATTGAACCTCATATACTTGTACAACAATAAATTCCTTGAGAACCTCATGTTGTTGATGTTGATGGAGTCAAACCTCCACCCTCCTTGATGGCACAATAAAAATACTACCCCTCTCCATGTGCTAAAAATAAAGGAATTACATTTACAAGGCTTACACAAATAAGTATAGACAAATGTTCTACATGCCTATTAGCAAAGCATACACATTACAAGGTTGACACAGACAAATAGACATTCTTTAGGCCTGCTATAGAAGAAAACACATATATGAACAAACATACGTTCCTTAAGCATGTTGGCAAAGATAAAAACAACTAGTATCCAGTATATGGTCTACAAAAAGGCCTATGTAAAATAAAATTTATAGACTTTTTAGAGGCCTACAATGAATACAAGATGGGATAGAATGGCTAATTGATGAGCTGAGAACAAAATAACAAATGGAAGTTCTAAAAAATGATCATGTTGTGAAGAGCTCACATATCTAAAAATTCGACAAGCATTTCTACTACATCTTATACATTAAGCTCCAATTGACAATAATGCACGAAAGGAACTAAAGAACAAAAGGAGAGAATATACCATACCTCTGTTCATTTGCCAAAATAAGGATCTCCGTGCCAAAAGAGCATTAGCATAACCTAAGGGGAATCTAGAAGTCACTTCACCAAACATTTCACTAGAGCTCCAGAAAACTCCAGAGTCCTCATACACCATGTGGACATCCCATAAAAATTTCCTAAGTTTCATAAGCTCTTGAAATTACTTGAAGAATAAATGGCTTGTGTTTTGTTTCAAGAGGGGAAGATGGCCTTTTATAGGTAGGAATAGGTGCCATAAGTGCGCCACACTCCCTCCCCCAACCCAAACACTTCTATATAAGGGTGGGGGCATGGACCAGGAGCATGCCATGCTCAGATCTGACTCCTATGATGGGTCAATGAGCCGGTCACCAGCCCCACACACATCTTGGTTGGCTAGTCCAGAAGTTCAAGCCCAAAAACACCAATTTTCTGCATTTTAAGCCATTTTTAAAGACATTTCTTGTTCTTTGTCTCTAGAATACCAAAATATGCCATGTACACCTAAGATTTGGCCATTAATTTCAAATATTCACCACATATAAGTCTTTTTCATATGAGAAACTAATTTTAAAACCATATTTTATAAGGAATTTACTCAAGCCCACTAGTACATAAATGACCTATAACATCACATTTTATGGCGTCCGTTACACAAAAACACACCGACACCAAGACAAAACAACGTCCATTCTATACGACAACCATCACCATATGTGAGTCCTTCCAATTACAAAAAAGACACGGGTACCAATTTTACTTTAACGTCGATTTACTATCAAGGAAACCAACATCTAAAGTTACCCGCAAAATACAATTTTCTTGGGGAAAATAATTACCTCTAAAATTTCCAGAACGACGTCGATTTTCACTAAAATAAATGAATAATGTTTCATGCCATGTCCCCAGAGAAAAATTTATCTGCTCATTAGATGTCGGATCTATAATATAACTGATGCCTAATCACCCTTCGTGAGACAATTTTTTTAAGCAGATGGGCCTATGGCGTCAGTTTTTTACAAACAACTGATGATTAGTTATTTTCATGCCTTGTTCCCCACAAAAGTATTTCCCCCCAATTTGAGCCTTCATCGTCATTTTTTGTTCCATAATCTACAACTATGGTCCTAACACCAGACCAATTTTTTTGTTTCAAATATGTAAATGGACGTCAATGTTTATCACTAGGAACTGACGACTAAAACTGTAACCGAGTACAAATTTTTTGTTTTGATTTACACTTAGTTGTCAGTTTTTTTAAACAACTGACAACTGTGGAAAACTTAATAGCACCCGCATGAAATAGACTCTACCCCATTCTCTATTTCATCGTGATTTCACTAGGTCTCTGGAAATTCTAGTGATTCCATTGGTTTTCCTCCACTTTCCACCGCCGCTGCCGTTGGTCTTCCTCCACTTGCCGTTGTTGTTGGTCTTCCTCCACTCACCACTTTTGTTGGGACCTCCACTCTTCCTCGCTGACAGAGCTGTGACTTCCTCTGATTCTATTGTTGAGGAGCTACTCGCCGCCAGCTGGAGCTACACTGCCACCGCCATTCGCTCTGGGAGGACGCTGGACCTTGGGTTCCTGAGATATCCACCGCCTGCTTCCCCTACTGCCCACCTTAGACCTTGAGGATGCTTGACCTAGTGAGGTTGGGTCAGAGCTTCTACTAGTGATATTAGGCACCTGCTACTTCCCCTACTACTAGGTAAGAGACTCCCTTACACCATGTCACCCATGGCCAACTAATATGATTGATTCATAATCTATATTACTCCTTGTTGTTTTGTTTCATAGCTTAATTGTTGGATGTATGTTCATGAATATGGCCCTTAAAGATGGTTAAGGTTACATATTCTTGAAATAGAAGCCCAATATTGTAGTTACCTTATTGAAAGTGAATCACTTTTTTATGGTTAGTTATTTATTTCTCTTGCATTGATTAGTGTTATATGATTAGGATTGCTATATCTTAGTTAGTGTAATTTTCCTTCAGTTTGTTAACCTTGTTATCCTTTATTTATAGTTTACCTTAGGGCATCTCTCCCTCCCAAGGTCATGAATAATTTATTCCTTAACGATAAACATGCATGTACATTCGAGATTTTGAAATCAATGTTATCGAATATGGTCTAGACTAGGGTATGATTAAGATGACCAGATGTTGTTGTTGTAAATCAACTCAAATCAAGGTGCCTAATTTAGTTCTTTTAATTAAGGTTAATGTATGATTTCTCTCTTGAGTAACTAATCCAAATGGAAGAATGAATTGAATTAAATGATGTTACATAAAACCTAGGATATGAATGACGAAACTAGGATCGTAGGTATAGGAATGACAACATACATATACTTTGTTGGCTTAGAAAACCGTATGAGATTTACTCATTAGGAATAAATCTTGGATAGTCCCCGGTTTGGGACTATTTTTGAACACTTAATCTCACTTCAGATGTAAGTGTATAATGTATATTCGATTTTCATGATGTTTTGTCAACACTTACCCATTTGTTCTCTAAGTACATATGTTGGTGGGCATTTTCCCATGTACATCAGTGTACTTGGAGAACTGTGGAGAAATGCTGCCAAAATTTTCTTGAAAACCAAATACACATTATACACTTACTAGTGAGATTAGGTGTTCAAGAATGGGATAGGTGTTACACACATTCATTACTAAACCCTAAACCCTAATCTTTTAACCCTAAACCCTAATCTTTTAACCCTAAACCCTAATATTTAAATCCTTATCCCTAAATCTAAAATAATTAACCCCAATCTATATGTAAATCCTTAACTTAATATGTAAACCCTAAACCCTAATACTTGTTTCTTCATTGATCATAAAATGGATAGATCATGGATGTCAATTACAAATTACTGCACCCCAGAGTTTATTACTGGTCTTGATCAGTTTATTAGATTTATGGAGGAACATAGGAAACAACCTGGAGATAGGTTCCATTATCCATGTAGGCATTGAGGTAACAACTTGAAAGACAACACTGGTGATGAAATAAAAAAGTCATGTCATGTGCAACGGGATTGTAGAAGGCTATATAGAATGGTAGTGGCATGGAGAGATTTCAAACCTGAGATCAGTATATGTCAATAGAAGTGCTGGTGTTGAACAAGAAATTGCCACCGATGATGTAGATGTGGACGAACTGATTCTGATATACATCATTAATGTGATGTTGGATAATTGTGGGGTAGAGCACATCGATCCACCTTCCTTGTTTAGGAACATTGTGTATGATGCCGAGAGACCGTTATACAGAGTTTGTACTAAGTTTATGAAGCTGAGTGCTGTGTTGAGATTGTATAATCTGAAGCCTAACAATAGATGGAGTGATAAAAGATTCACGTTATTGTTGTCTTTGTTGAAAAAAATTCTTTCTGAAGGAAACGAGCTTCCAAGCTCAACATACGAGTTAAACAAAATATTATGCCCAATAGGAATGGAGGCTAAGAAGATACATGCATGCACAAATGATTGTGTATTATTTTAAAAGGACTATGTGAATTTGAAAGATTGTCCAAAATGTGGGGCGTCGAGGTATAAAATGATGACTTTGGGGAAGTCCAAAATTGGCTCTCCTACCAAGGTGATGTGGTATCTACCTATCATACCATGGTTTCAATGCTTGTTTACCAATCTCATAGATGCGGAGAAAAGTGGCAGTAGAGGTTAAGAAAAATAATGATGGGATCTTATGACATGCGTCTGATTCTCCACAATGGAAGAAGATTGATTTATTGTACCATAAATTTGGTGAAGAAGTTAGGAGTCTAAGACTTGGGCTTTATACCGATGGGATGATCTGTATGGCACATTGAGCATCCAACATAACACTTGGCCTATTATGCTTGTTATATATAATCTTCCTCCCTGACTATGTATGAAAAATAAATATGTTATGTTGTCGTTGTTGATATCAGGCCCTAAACAATCTAGAAATAATATTGATGTTTATCTTGAACCTCTAATTGATGACTTAAAGAAACTATGGAGTGAAGGTGTGATGACCTATGATTCTTCACATAGAGAGACATTTCATTTGCATGCTATGTTGTTTTGCACTATTAATGACTTTCCAACATATGGGAATTTGTATGGATGTAGTGTAAAAGGATCCAAAACATGTCCTATATGTGAAGAGAAACACTGATTCCATACGATTGAAACATGGTGGAAAAACTGTATATCTTGGTCATTGAAGATTTCTTCCAAAATTTTATCCATATTGAAGGTTGTGCAAAGCATTCAATGGATGGAATGAGGAACAAAGTGCCCCTAAACCTATACCAAGGGAGGTTGTTTATGAAAGAGTAAAAGACTTTGTCAATGAATTTGGTAAGATATCACAATGTACCATTCCCACACAAAGTGACAAATCTTTATTCAAGAAAAAGTCAATATTTTGGGATCTTCCTTATTGGAGTTCTTTGGAAGTTAGGCATTTTATCGATATCATGCATGTTGAGAAAAATGTCTGTGATAGCATCATTGGCACTCTGTTGAATATACCAAGCAAGACTAAAGATGGCATAAAATTCATAATGGACCTATGTGAAATGGCAATAAGGAAAAAAATTAACAGAAGTAGTTAGTAGTGATTGAAGAACATATTTACCCCCTGCTTGTTACACTGTGTCTAGAAAGGAGAAGAAATTTTTTTGCGAGTGCTTGGTTAATGTTAAGGTACCAGAGGGTTACTCTTTTAACATCCGTAGATTGGTATCAATGAAATATTTGAAGATGATAGGTCTTAAATCTCATGATTGTCACACTCTAATGCAACAAATATTACCCATGGCAATTCGATCTATACTGCCAAAGCATGTAAGGTTTGCAATCACCAGACTTTATTTCTTCTTCAACACTCTATACAACAAAGTTATTAATCCTGAGAATATCGATAAATTGCAAAGAGAAGTGGTTGTTACCCTATGTCAACTTGAGATGTATTTTCCTCCTTCGTTCTTTGATATCATGGAACATCTTGTTGTCTACTTGACTAGGAAAATGAAAATGTTGGGACCAGTTTTCTTGCATTGGATGTATCCTTTTGAACGATACATGAATGTGAATAAAGTTGATGTTCGAAACCATTATCGACCTGAAGGGAGTATTATTGAGGGTTATGTGGTGAGAGAGGTTATGGATTTTCACAATGACTTTCTGAGTGGTAATGTCGCTCATGTAAATGACAAGAATATGGAGGACTATTCTGGCAAAGGGACTTTAGGAGAAAAAATGAAGGTAATCAGTTGTGAGTTGTTGGAAAAAGCTCACTTGTATCTTTTACACAACATCGACAAAGTGATTGTTTATATCATGGAACATACTAATTTCATCAAGAAACAATATCCTCAAGCAAATTTAATGTGGCTTTCTAGAGAGCATAACAAGGCATTTATTAAGTGGTTCGAAGATAAAGTCTTACATCAACTATCTCAAACACCAAATAATATTGATGAAAATATCAAATGCCTTGCCTTTAAACCAAAAATAAATGTTACGTCTTATGAAGGGTTTGACATAAATGGGTTCTCATATTACACAAAGCGTCAAGATGATAAGAGCGTTGTCCACAATAGTGGGGTCACCCTTTAAGCGTCTTCATTGTTTTTTTCTAATGCAAAAGATAAGAGTCCACGCGAAGCTAAAATGTCATATAACGGTGTCATTGAAGACATATGGGAGTTTGAATACGTAGATTTTAGAATTCCACTCTTTAAGTGTAATTGGGTTGATAACACCAAAGGAGTTATAGTGGATGAATTGGGCTTCACAATAGTGAATTTTGAAAAGATTGGTGAGAAGGGTGAACCATTCATATTGGAATCACATGCCAAACAAGTATTTTATATCAATGATCCCGCAAATGAAAAATGGTCTATTGTTCTTCATGGTAAAAGAAGTTCTTTGAAGATCCTATAGATGAAGAGGACAATCATGATAAGTATGATGACTCGAGTCCATTCTCAGTTGGATTGCCAACACCAAATATTGAAGCTAATGACGACTTATATGTGCACAAAGATCATACTAAAGGAATGTTAATTGATAAAAGGTCTCAATATTATAGGCATGTTTTTATTTTTTTTAAATGTTTTATTTTTTGAATATTAGATCGATGTGAACTTTATAATGTTATATTAATATCTAGTTATGTTAAATGTTAAATGTTTGATTATTTTTTATATGACACTTTCATATGGCTGACCATGAGTATGATGATCATGATGATGATTATCATGAGGGTGAGGCACCGCCACACAATGTAAGTTTTACAATATATCCTATATCTAGCTATATATAGGTCCATCTATAAGTTGTATCCTAGATGTGTTTTTTTTGTCATATTTTAGGTTGATGATGTACTCCCTAAAAACCTTGTGCCACTTGATGAGCAGCATAAAAAATTGAAAAAATCAGGGGCATCACTATGATGAACAAGTTACTACAACAAAAGGGCAATGAACCCAAATTGGTTGTAGATTTTGATCATGCAGGAAATCCAGTTGGAATGAATCGCAGCTTGTTTGTTTCATATCTTGGGATTCTTACTCATACTCATTGTATTGTAAATGCAGAATCTTGGCATACAATTCCTAAAGGGAAGAAAGACTTAGTATGGTAAGAACTATGTGTGAGATATTATCATTTACAATTCTATTTTTTTAAAGTTATTTACAATTCTATTTTTTAGAATACTCTATTAAATATATGAAATTTTGTAGAGTATATATGAAATGGATGAAATCCTACATCAAAGGTAATGCAACACTGTGGGAGGGTCCTAAGGAACTATAGGACAACTCTCAACTGACAATACATATGTGAGGCTGATAAGAGGAAGAAGTCAGTCCTTGAGCAATGGAACTACCTGGACCCGATTGAGTGGGAGGTGTTTGTTGCCAAGAGAAATACCTATGAATTCAAGGTATTAAGTGTCAATCCCAATTTACCTATTCATGATTGACCTTGATTGTTACTAACCAATTCAATGTTCTTACTAAAAAGGCTATCAACGATGCACAAAGAGCAAGGTGTGAACTGAATGTGCATGACCACACGATGGGTTTACGTGGCTATGCAGCCCTTCACCAAAAACTATAGATGTCTTCCGTTCAACAACCTACTTCTCCTACTATTGAGACTACTGAGTCTTGTACTACTCTCGCACCTCTACATCACCATGATGTGTGGATAGCTGGGAGGAAGAAAAAAAAGAGATATAACCAACCCTGTAATTGCTGAGATAGCTGCAAAAATGGTAAAATGCAACTCTCAGAGCAATTAGTATTGGTGATTGTTATACTTACTTACCAATTTCTATTGATGATGATTAGCGGGAGCTTCACGAGCAGAGGAAGCAAGGCTCGTTCATCCCTGAGGGCATAGGGGATGAATTGACAGTTACTCTCGGTAACCTAGAGCCATCTGGATGTATTAGGGTTGCAGGCATTGGAGTGGGTCTAAGAGCATTCTTTGGGCCATCACATCGCAAACATGTCCAAAAAGGGGTACTTTCAAAAGATGAGGTAACCTATTCTTTTTATAGAATGTTATTGGAAAGGGAATCCAGGAATAAAAAAGCATTTCTTTTGGCCATGTATAGATATATTATTTAGTTGATAAAAGAGTAGATGAGTTAGTTGATAAGGGAGTCCATGAAGCATTGAGAAAGTGGCAGACGTCTCAGGCTGCACTCCGATAGTACCAGTGGCATGCTGCTCTCCCCCTACAATAGAGGTGGTTGGAAGTGATCCTGTAGAGGTGGTTGGGAGTAATCTTGTAGACCCACCACCTAGCACGTCCGCTGTAAGTATTTTAGTGACATAGTAGCTAGTCTTTTCAAGATGATATGTTTATTTATGTATATAACATACTCTATGTAAATTTTTAGGGGTTGAGGTCATGCCTTATAAAATAAAAGAATTCGTCATTGCAGAGGGTGAGGCTTACCCACGCCTTCTAGGGCACACAATTCATGGCACTCCAATACCCGAGGGTGCAACTCGTGTGAGCTCGAGGCTTGTCTTCCTACTTGGAGGCAGCATCCATTGCCATACGTCCACCCATATGCTGAAATGCTTGGTGAAGCAGAAGGCGGAGTGGTCTTGTGGCCCGTAGCGGGAGTCATCTATACTGATCATGTATGGTAGATTATGTTACGTTAATTCGTATATGTATATTCATGACAATTGATATAAAATTATATATACAAGACAAAGGGAAGAAACCTACTACAACTCGTCCTCCTCCACCTCCTCTTCCTCAAGTATCTAGTTGGCTTCCAAAGGACCTATACGACTCGATAGGTCCTCAATGCAGGGGTATGACAATATGGATAGGTGAACATTCTAAAACTTCACCTATTATTGTTTCTATGGAGGAGGATGCTATAGGACAATCATACGATAATAATATATTTCTTGAGGATATTTTGGAGTTGTTTCATTATGCTTGGCTGAATTCATCTATGATAGAAATATAGTTATGGTGAGATCTTATTTATATATCTATATACCTCATTTTATATATGGTGATTTGTTTTCTTATATATTAATGCATACATAATATATATTTTACAACCACTTACATAGGTTCTTTAAATATTTTTTCAATGAATCATGTGGAATTTCTAGTTCCATCCTTGATCAGTCTTGTAAATGAATACCCTACATCATTTACCTTATATTGTTCTATCACCTTCAAATATTTTGGTGAAAAGAAAAAGAGCATGATAATAGCTCCATATATTGTTGGGTAAGTTTACTTTGCTTATATTTTTGACTTAAGAAAATTACATTTCATTGTGGATTTTGAGTTATATATTTTTTACTTTCTTATCGCTAGAGGTAAGCATTAGGAGTTACTGGTTGTTGTCCCTAAGATCATGACTATTTATTATCTAGATTCTAAGGTGACCAAACTAGACTGTTCGATACATGATCTGAAGAGGTCATTATACATATGAGATTTTTTTTATATTTATATCCGCTAACATCTACTATTACATGACTATTTACTAATGCAATTCAATGTGTTACATTAACGTATATGGATTTAAAAGATTTCAAAAATGCTGGAGGAAACATGGATAAGAAAAATAAATTGATAGTTTCAAAGAATGTGGATGTAGTTTCCTGACTCCAATGCATATTTTATTTATGTGAACTATGCTTATTTTTATGTATTAACATTTTGTATGTTGAATTTTATAGTGTGATGTATAAGACAATGGCTGAGAATGTGCGTATTACGTGATGCTGTATATGAACATAATTATCAGATATGCTGCACAAGACATCAAAAACATAGAACATATAATATATAGTCTTGATCATCATAAGTATATATAGTCTCATCAGATAATATAAAAATATCAAACCTATTAGTTATATATATACATCATTCTCTTTGAAGATGTTTAAAACTAGTGGCTTCATTACAGGGAAAAATCTATTAGATGTACATGCATCCTATACGATAGAACAATTAGATGACATAAGAGAAGAATGGGCAAAAGCCTTTGAAAGGGAGGCAATTTTTGATTATGATTGGGGTAGTGATGATAAAGAATGAATTTCTAAACTATGGTGTAATTATTTCTATATATATGTGGTGCTTATATACATTTGTGAATGATTTTTTTTTTGAATTGTCTTATTTAAATCTGATCTATATACATGTGTGTGAATGTGAAGATGAATGAATGAATGTGCTTCTACATGTGTGTGAATGTGAAAATGGATTAAATGAATGGAACTGCATGTTTCTATATGTGTGTGAATGTGAAAATAGATGAATGAATGAAACTGCAAGTTTCTACATGTGTGTGAATGTGAAAATGGTGAATGAATAAAACTGCAAGTTTGTACATGTGTATGAATTATGTGAATAAATTAATTGTGTTTCATGTGTGTGGATCACATGATGTATATATATATAGTATTGATCAACTTGTTATTGTAGGTTTGCGGCCTATTTGTTAGGCTGAAATCATAAGATGTCGTAAACCTACAGTTCTGAACTGAACTATAGGTTCTGTATCTTGCTGACCAGCCATACAGTAGGCATGCAAGATGGTATTAAAAAAAAGACACTTGGTCGTTAGTTGTTTATAATAATTGTCAATGAAGGTATACATCATTGGTTGTTTACAAGAAACTGACGAATATGTCTGAACCCATGCATTAGTTTATGAACTCATAATCGACGCCAATTTGTAGATGTACTGTTGATTTTCAAGCAACTTTTTGTTCGGAAAGGGAATTAATTGTCGGTTTCTCCGTAAATAACCAATGACAATGCCCTGAGATAGGTGACAATTTTCTTTAAACAACCGACAACTATGGATCCTATCGGTCTCATTTTTTTTCCAGTTGCAATCAGAGTCGACTCCCCATCATCGGTTTTGGAACTGACACCATAGGATTCTACCTTTACTGTCACCCACTTGGGTGTCACTTTTCAACTGACGTTAAAAGGCCATTTTAACCGACGTTAAAAGGCCATTGTGTACTAGTGGCCTTTCATAAACAAGAAACTATATTAAATCAATAAAGTATTGTATCAAGTGAGCATGATTATCAAAGACTTGTAGCAAGTAATAAATATAGTCAAAGACCTACTAACATTAGTAACATGAAACTTATTACATCATTTTTAATCCCTTGACAAGTATAATTGTGTGTATGCATTGCTACACATCGTGTGTCATCAAATTGACACTCAAGATAAAAAATGAATATCTTCCAGTGTCATGACTTCAACCCTCATCATGGGTGGGTTCACCTACTCATCTTAAGAGATGCAAATTGCTGACAACCCATTTGGTCCACATGATCCAATTTCCAAATGATTGAAATAACGAAAAATGTCAATTGAAATAGTTAAAAGAATTCAAATCTAGATATGCGAACAAGCTTCAAAACTAGAAAAGATTTGGCGAAAACTATGTGCATAACCATAATCCCCTAGATCGAGTAGAGAGACACTAAGGTCAAACTAGAATGAAGGGATGTAAGAAAAACATCTTAAATCCATGAGTAACGTCCCAAGGGATGTTAAGATGTGAACAGATGATTCAACACATTACTCAAAAAATCCAATCAACCACAATAATTCTTGCTAATAATGTGAACAATCATAAAAATGTGATTCCATGATCAACAATCATAAAATGAATTGGATGAAAAATCATAAATATTTCATGATTATAGGTCACATTTCTACAAATCCAGACATTAAAATTCCATGAATAGGAAAGCTGCTGACTAGAATGAACATCCAACTGATGGATGATCCTTTATGACCAACCTTGCTTGGACGTTGAGGCCCTGTCCTAAGATAGTTACATAACCATGTCCATGTCACTTAGAACGATCCATTAAGCTCCAAACTTGTGCATTGTACCTCAAACTTGCACCTTTCTATGATCCTTGATCATATCCAACCTCACATGGCATCATATCCTAACCAAAGTTCTCATTAGAATTGAGGTCAAGTGGGGTGCCTACCAAGCGTAAGCCCCATGTTGGGGAGTTAGACCCCACCATGAGCCAATATGTGATCTATATGGTTTAAATCCTCTTGAAACCCACAATATGATACATGCACCATTCTTCTTCTTGCACTAATTGTCCAGTAGAGCACCATTAGAAAGTGTTTGAAGGTGGGGAATGCTCTAGTCACTCACCCCACATTCTCTGCCTTGATTGGTCACAATTTACATTCAAGCACCCCTAAAAGTATCTAGAAGAGGCACATAGACCACTGGGTTTGCACCCCACCATCTCTCTATATCCTTTGCCTTAAGAGAGACTCCATCTAAACCCTAAACCTAGGTAACACGCTAGCCTCACAGCCTTCTGACTACCCATTGAGAGGATTAAAGAATCTTTGGTTGATGCCAAAAGGCTAGAAGTTTGAAACCCCTTAGGTTACCATACCTCATCGTGATAGAAACCCTAGAACTCCTTATCCCTCAAAACTCTAGAGTCAACATGTATTCTCCTTACGTGAAAAGATTACATCCTCACCCTTCACTCTGATCAATCAAGGTAAAAACCAATCTAAGAATAGTGATGACCTCTCCTTGCCCAACTCTCTTCCAATCCCTTAGTGGTGTGATGGTATAAGCACCCATTATTGATAATCATTCATATTTTGTTATATCTTTAATATCTTTCTACATGATGTTTCTTACCATGTAACTTCGTGTTGAACATATAAGCTCACTTTTATGTAACAAAAACATATTTGGCCTCGTCGACATTAAATTACTAAAGGGGCATTGCGAGGGTGCCTAACACCTTCCCCACCTATAAGTTGATGCCTCCACAATTGATATTTTTCCTTATCCACCATCTTTTTGAAGTTTCTTCATGATTTTTCCTTATAAATGTGAATCTAGTTTTGTGACCTATCCATTACGTCCACCCATGGTTTTTGAACACTGCCTAAACCACATAAGGTAATTGAGATCCTATGTACAAAGGAAGATATATAGGGTAACCTCATAATGGTGTCCCACACTTTTAGTTATAAGTTGCATCGAGTGCTCATGTGGTAGGGAAATATCTTTGAAAACCCAACTGTATTGACTATTCTAAATGTGCATGCAAGTGACACCAAACCAAATCAAGTTACCTTATTTCAAACCTAGACAATTGCTACCAAAATTTCTATTATACAACTGAAGAAGTTTGTGTTAATCAAGTCCCGTCCAACTTTTCCTAAAATTCTTTGGCTTTTAGGCAGTCATGCAAGGCATGCAATGTTGTCTCTTCAACAATATCATAACCAATGTAGTTCCTATCAATCATACATGTGTAGTCCCAAGATTATTGAGGTAAATAAACATTTTGATTCATCCTTGACCCCTCATATTCCATAAGGTGTTCCACATATCAGTTTTCTGAGTTCTTTTTTCTTCTCCTATATGATGATCTTGCTAAGGACAAATTATTGGGAAGTTTGTCTTCATTATCATTTCAATCCCAAATATCTCTTACAATACCTTATACATGAATTTTCATTGAGTATTTTAGCAACAATTTCTTACAATTCACTCTTTTGCATAAATGTCACATCCCATTTTCTGTGAAATATAAGAGGCATTTCATTGTCATATTCTTTATCGTTAGGGACAACACGATTGCACCCCACCTCTAATACTCATTCCACACTTTTGTTTTTTCATCATTCAATGGGACCGTATAGCTACTTGTATTCAAGAACTCCATGCATGAGTATACCAACCACAAAAATAATATTGTTGCCTTCCTTTTTTATTTTGAAATGTGGCATATATATGGTTGATGCCTTGACTTCATATACCATCCTACCACACAGTAATTTCCAAACACTTTTCATGATCAAAGCTTTATCCTATCCCCTCATAGGTTCAACTCATGGGACTCCATATTACTTGTCACTTTTAGAAACCTTTAAGGCCACACAGGAGAGGGGTTTAGTTTGTGTCTCCCTCCTCGTATCGATCTATGCTTATTTTTTTAAAATAACAGGAATGTCATAAGGTTACATGATATTTCTTCATCTTCACAAGATATACCCATGTATAAAAAAATAACAAGCTTGTACATGGTTTGTCAAATGAATCGACATATGTATCATGAAACCATGTAGTTTCAACCAACTACTGTTATCAATTGTTTTATTAGTATTCTTGACTACGAATGGACATATCATGGAGAAACAAAGTATGCTACACCATAAGCACAAACCCAAAGTACTCACATCACATGGAACAATATGGCCACAAGATTTATATAAACATTTTCACTTACCCATGCATGATATACAAGAAGTTTATAAATTGAAATCTATACCAAAATATATCCATGTTATGCTTTTGTCTTCGTTATATTGGTTTGGGCTAAGAACATTCATTGCAAAATTAACAACTTTGTTTTTGCGATTTTTTTTACTATAATTGATATAATCCGTACAATTTTGTCGCTTTAATATACCATGAAATATTAGATTGGAAAATAAATAATTAAGTGTTATGATGAATCTATCCTTTGAAATATAAGATTTTTAGAATTCTCTAATGGTCCATTTGGCTGAAAGCATTGAAATACTAGTAATCTATATATAAATGTCTATCAAGATGAATACTAACATGCATTCTACGTATTGCATTGCATACTCTATGTATTTCATCTAGGGGTATCAAATAGAGGGTTCATATCAGTTCTGGGTCAAAAGATCTTGTCCAAATTGTTTGGCTGTCAAATCCAAACCTGAATTCGGTCTCGGATTTTACTCACACCTCTCAACCCAAAACCAACATGGATTGAAAAATCTAAACCCAAAACTAAACCTGAATTTGGATTTAAAGATAACTTATATATATATATATTTTATAGAATTAGCAATATAGTTGTAAATAATTTCATTTTCTATAAATAATATACCAAAGATGTCAATCATTGTGTAATATTAAACATTTATAATATTATTTTTCTTTTGATTTTATTATAGAAAATAATACCAACAATAGAACATTAATATCATCTAAATATAAGAGAATCTCAGCACAGTTTCAACATCACATATATCATGCCAAAACAACACATGTATCAAATCAAAATTATTGCAACATCCCTTATCATATTAAAGCAACACATATTCACATCAAAATATAGCCCATGAAGCCAATTGAGATGACTATTACCATACCAAAATAATATCTACATCACATCATAACAACATATAAAAAGGCATCATATAAGTTACCTAACACTTAAGTAAATTCTAACACAACTGGAATATCACAATAATATTAAAAAACAACACATTTATCATATTAAATAACTATAATGTATTATAATATCACATATATTATACCAAAAAATACATGTATCACTTTAAAATATAGCATCCATCCCATAAATATATGTATACAAAGTATTTAGAAATCAATTTTGTTCGATTTCTAAACCCATAACTGACCCGATTTTGAATTTGTACACGTAATTTTAAACCCAGAACTGACTCGAAATGTCACAACAGAATTTTGAACCCAATTTTTTCCAGGTTGGACACAATCGGGTTCATGGGTTTGGACAACTTTTGATAGCCCTAGTTTCATCCTGTAGTTATTGTTTGAGATGTATCATATTCAAAAGCACCCCAAACTTTGCAGGATTTAGTATTATATTTCTATTTCCGTTCTAGACGTTGGGCTGCTGCCATGCCACTAAAATGGTCCCTACAAAGCCAGCTATGCCATAATTTGGATTTATCTATACATGTAATTACTAGGATTGTAAATGACGATACTGAAATGGATGTAATATTTCCTTGTTCCAAAAATCAGTTTTATAACCATCAACTTTGTCCCATAATTTTTTACAGAATAAAATCTATTTTATTTGTTTATTTTTAGAAAAGACTTTTGATTTCCGTTATACGTCATTTGGAGTCCCTTGATAGTGTTTAAGACAACAACATTTATCCTCTCTTTGACTACCACCCATTAACCTTAACAATTAAGATACACCTTGGGAAGACAAAAAATTGCAAGGTAAGGCAATAATAATTACACTCTCTTTGATTTCCATTAAAGTTGTCCATTAACATGACAATTAAGATGCACATTGGGAAGATCAACAATTGTAAGATAAGGAAATAACAATTGCCCTCTTTTTGACTACTAATAAATTCATCCATTAATGGCGATGATTACACGTGTTAGGAAGACCGACAATTACAAAGTGGGTAATGTGTGCGAACTGTTATCGTGGGGTGTGACCAAGACACTCTCCTTATAAGGAGGCGTCCTCTCTCTATTAGAGACATACCAAGATACAGAGCAACATAGTTGCATACACAGAGAAAAAGAGAGATTTTTCATGTTCTAGCTTCTCCTAACTGGAATGTTCCAGTTTCCTTCCACCACCACAATATCCTCCATTCATCTCCAAATCTTTTTGCTTGTTGTTGTTCTTGTACCAACGATACTTCACAATGATTTTTTTCTTCTTCCTTCTTTATGACAAAGAGATAAAGAAATGAGTTCGACACAGTCCTCTTGCTTACACCGAGCCACTGTACCAATGTTAGCGTGGCTAATTCTTAGAGACAGAACATTGGGAAAGTTCATCCTAGGAGCGGCAGAATCCATGTCGAAGATAGTGTTTCACACACCTTCATTCCAAGCTTTGAAGTTTGCATCTTCTAACTAGTTGTTGTTTTTCTGAATCCATAATAATTATTATTCCTACGACATATTTGGTGGTTAATTGTGTGCCTTAATCTAGTTAGAATTGTTGATCTAAGTGTTACACATTGTCCATATTTTGATATGACTTAACCATTCCATTCATGTGTATCTAACGTGTTTGTTTGAGATTGAATTCAGGTATTAGGTACATGAAAAGGATCAAATCCACCAAGCTCTAGCTTGCCTTAGTTCAAGTCAAAAGCAATACAAATGCACTTTTATGGAAATCACTTCAAATCATCTTAGACAATTTTTGTAGTCATTTCTATTAATAATATGACTTGTAACTAAGATGAGAAAAAACTTTAGGGACCCTTAATTCGAATGTTTGATCACTCAAAAGACATTTTTAAAAATTCATTACAGATTGTTCATCGTCAGAGTTACAAATTCGACCGATCCTTGATGGATTTTGAGAATGACCTTGATCGGCCGAGTTGTACACTCATTGAACTTTACCAATCCATACAAAACCCAAAACTGATCTAAATGGATCAGTCGAGTTTCTACTAGGATAAACTTGACCAATGATTTAAATTGACTTTGTCGCATAGTGTGATCGGTCGAGTTATCTTTATTGAAACTCAAACGAATGCACTGTACAAAAAATGCATAAAAAGTAATTCTAATCGTTGGAGTGTTGCAAAACTCGAAATTATATCCGTTGCAATACCCCAAATGACTACAAAATGTTCCTAAGTGTTTCTACCCTCTAGTGGACGCCCCCAACTATAAATAGGACCTCTTGGAGTTCATTCCAAGGTTGCTGCTTCATGCTATTCAGATTCCCTACTAAAGTTGAGTGCATCCAGTCCACTTGACACCCTTTCTCTCTCTTTATTATACTTCAATTCATTCATATGAGTGAGATAGGATCTATGTGAGAGAGATACTTCATTGTATGCTTGTAAAGCTCTCAAAGATTCTCTTTTCCAAACCCCTTTCTTCAAGATCAAGTTGGTGATAGCTTCTCCAAGTGAAGGAGAAGGTGCAAGCTTCTTCAAACTATAGAAGAAGATGTATAAAGCTTCTCCGAGTGAAGGAGGAGGATAGGGCAGAAGATCCAAGGAGCTGAGTTGGTAAATCATTCAAGGCAAAGACTCATTACAAGAAGGGGATCTCCTTGGTGAAGGCATCTAACTGCTTGGAAGAGTGGGTAAGACCTTGGTGAGGTCAAAGACTAGCTCTTAGATAGGTAAGTCCTTGGTTGTAAGGTTATTGGCTCCCTTGACCTCAAAGGGAAGCTGAGTATCGTTGCCCCGAAAAAGGAAGGTCATATGTTGTAACTCTTATAATTGAATATAAGAAGTAGACATGGTTAAGAAATCCTTGAACTTGACTTCTCTAGGTAGTGGACTGAATCTCTCCTAGTTTGGAGAGTGGAACCACTCTAAAACAGCTTGTTCAAGTGCTTATTTCAATCTCTCTCATCCTTGCTATGCATGTTTAGATTGTCATCAAATTCACTATTTTCAATTGAGATTAGTTGAAGTAACTTGAAGGTCTAATGATTTTTGTATAAGTGTTTTTATCTCTACTCACCCCCTCTACAACCCTTCGATCCAACAAACATCTATCTATATATCCAACAATTGCAAGATAGATTTTACGCTACATCAAATTTATCCAAGAATTTTTAACATGTTATTAAACAATTGTTAATCATATCTATTTATTAACTGCTTGGATGTTTGATATGGTTTGAAAATCATGCTTTTTCTTGATGAAGTTCATTCTCTTCGTCCCGTATGATCATTTGGTTTGCATTTTCATTGTTGGCAACAAAAATGTGATTCTGACTTATCGCTTTGGGTTTCATTTCCCCCACCTTACCCCAAGATGATTCTGCTCCTGTTGTGCCTGAACCACAACCCACGATCCCCCTTGAAGGAGAAGAAGAATCTGAACCCTTTATACCTACACCTGTTACCCCTACTTTTATCTCAAAGGAAACTAACTATTTGTATCATGACATATTTCTTTCAACCTTATCTTATGAACTCTATGATATCTACCATGAGATCCGAACCGCTTTTGAATTGTAGATGACTTTAGATTTAAAGTTTGGTCTAGAAGACACTAGTCATGAACATTATGCCTTTGTTGAATAGCTAACTTATAATGTGATTGATGATAAATATGTTTTGGCTCAAGTTCTAGAATACCAAAATATAGTTACTAAATACATGGCCATGTGTTATAACCTTGATGAAAATGTTTAAGTATAAGCCCTCATAGGGAAACTCCCACCTTCTTGGAAGGATTTTGCCAAGACCCTTAGACATAGACAAGAGAATATGTCCATGACATACTTAGTTAAATCCCTACAAACCGAGGATAGACATAGGGAATAAGACATGATGTCTAACCCTACTGTCAATATGGTTATAGGAGATAAAACCAAGAAGAAGCCTAACCCTTCCCATCTCAATAAGAAATCCAAACCTTCTTTTAAGGTTTGCAAGAACCACTAAAATCAGAGTAATAATAATAGCGATCAAGGAGAAAAATGTGTTTGTTTTGTGTGTGATAAACCTGACCACTTAACATATGTGTACAAATTTTGTAAAGGTCAGGGAAAGCAGAATGTCTCAGCTCCTAAAAACTTTGAAGTAAATATGATCATTGTGGGGCCAGTTTCTTCCTCTTATGTATAAAGGTTAGAAAATCCAACTATTATTTTTGCTGACTTATCTTCTAATTGGTACATAGACTCCGGTGCCTCCTGCCATATTTTCTTTGACCAATCCCTCTTTACTTCCTACCATGCTGATCCGAGATAGTGATCAAGTGGGGAAATCATTCATCCACCATCGTGATTGTAGGCTATGGATGTGTTGACATAAATCTTACATCTGAAAGTACTCTTAGACTGCATGATGTCCAACATGTTCCTTATTTCCATAGAAATTTGATTAGTCAAGTTGTTTACAACATTTTGGTTATACCTTACTGTGTTAAGACAATCATATTGTAATTTTTAGGAATGGTTCTTATGTTAGTCTTGATTACACCTATGGTTTTATTAAACTATCTTCTATTTCATGTAATGCATCTTCTATTTATGATATATCTTCTAATATTTTAATTTATGAAACTAGCGATGTTTGACATGCATGACTTTGTCATGTAAATAAAGATATGATGAAACATAAGATTTATTTAGATCTGATTTCCAAGACTCATATTGATATTTCTGATAGATGCCAGATTTGTGTGCAAGCTAAGCTTCCTAAGAAGCCATTTAAATCAATACATCATAATACATCTTTGCTTGAATTATTCATACTGATGTTTGTGATTTAAATAATGTTCTTACTTATGATGGTATGAGATACTTTCTGTAGTGTATGGATTACTTTTCTATTTTTTTTCCATTTTCTCACTGAAAACTAAGGATGAACAATTAGAAAAATTTGGAATCTATAAAATCCAAGTGGAGAAACAATCAGATAAGAATATTAAGAGAGAGAGGTCTTATAGAGGTGGAGAATACACTTCTAATGAACTTAACAAGTTCCTGAGGACCATGGCCTTATACATGAAACCACTACCCCATATAATCCTCAATCTAATGGTGTAGCTGAGAGGAAAAATAGAACATTGATTGCTATGGTCAATTCAATGCTAGCTGAGTCTAGATTTAGTCACAAACTATAAGGGGAAGCTATTCACACAACCAACTACATTCTAAATCATGTAACTTTTAAACATCTTGAAAAAAATACCCTTTAAACAGACTATAAGGGGAATCATGTTTAAAAATACCTCAAAATGTGGGGGTGTTTGACCTAGTTTAAAATCCCTAATAATAAAAAGAGAAAACTAGAACCTAAAATTATTAATACTATCTTTATAGGATATGTTGAAAACAGTAATGCCAATAGATTTCTAGTAATAGAATCTGATATTTTAGACATTAGAGTCAATTCTATACATGAAATTCTACATGTACATGTTGTCTATTATGAAACCATATTTCCTCTCGAGGAAAATGTTCCTAGACAGGTTAGTGAAGATCCTTATTCCTCTTCTCCTCAAGAACCTTCTCATGTTCCAACTTTATATGAAGTAGAACATAAACTCTTTGTAAATGAACCTCCTAGCGACCTAGGTAAGGGTAAAAGGACTAAATTTGATAAAACTTCTTAGTAGAAGAAGACCCTCTTACCTATGAGGATGTCCTCAAATCCATAGACTCTAGCTTTTTGAAGGAAACAATGTATAATGAAATAGAATACATTCATACTTGAATTCTTACTAAGCTTCCTCCAGGCCGCAAGACTATTGGATGTAAATGGGTGTTTAGGAAAAAGATGAGGGAAGATGGTTCCATTGATAAGTTTAAAGCCAAACTAGTAGCCAAAGGCTTCAGTCAAAAGGAAGGATTTTATTACTTTGATACATATGCTCATGCAATCAAAATCTCTTCCATTCGTGTCCTTGTTGCTTTGGATGCGATCCATAAATTTGAAATTCATCAAATAGATGTCAAGACAACCTTCTTGAATGGAGATCTTGAAGAAGAGATTTATATGGATAAGCCAGAATGTTTTGTAGCACCTGGATAAGAACACAAAGTTTATAGACTAGTCAAGTCCTTGTATGGACTTAAACAAGAACCTAAACAATATAATGATAAGTTTAATAAAATTATTTTATCTTCTAGATTTTATTATGAATGAATCTGATTGTTGTATTACTATTGATGACATATGCATCATTATGTGTTTATATGTAGATGATATCTTACTTTTAGTCGGCGAGGTAGTAGCTCGGGTGGTTAAGATCCCGACTCCCCAATGAAGGGACCCGAGTTCGAAACCTAGGTTGTGCTCCTCGGAAACAAATTATCCCGTCGTGCAGACCGGCCCACTGTGCGATTTAAATGTTCCCCCCAGTGTGCGGGTAGTCGAGGGGGGACCGGGGGTTTACACTGCCAGGGGGGTCACGATTGTGGCGCTTCCTCGGGGGTGGTTCCCACGTCATCCAAAAAAAAAATTATAAATGAGACTAAATCTTTTCTTACTAGCAATTTTGATATGAAAGATTTATGACTTACTGATGTAATACTTGGTATTACATTGAGTAGATCTTCTTCTGTTTTTATACTTAATCAAACTCATTATGTTGATAAAATCTTACATAGATTTGAAATATCAGATTATACTCCTATTACCCCTTATGATTCTAACTTACATCTCAAGGTACATAAGGATACTCTTGTGGATCAATATAGATATGCGCAAGTAATAGGAAGCTTGATGTACCTAGGTAAATGTACTAGACCTGATATTTATTATGTTGTAAGTAGACTGAGTAGGTAAACAAGTTCTCTAAACATGAACCATTGAAAAACTTTGGTAAGAGTTTTTAAGTACCTTAAAGGTATAACAATGTATAGTCTCCACTATACTAGTTTCTCACTAATGCCAGATGGTTATATAGATGCAAATTGGATTGCTGATTCAGATGAAACCAAGTCAACCAATGGGTATGTGTTTTGCCTTGGAGGAGGAACAGTTTCTTGAAAATCATCCAAGCAAACTATGAGAGCTAGATACACCATTGAGGCTGAGTTTATTGCTTTAGATTTAACTTGTTGTCAGGTTGAATGATTTAGAAAATTACTTATTGATATGTCAATTGTTTCTAAACTATTTCCTCTCATTTCTATATTATGTGATAATAAAGCAACTATTAACAAGGCTAAGTAATCTAAAGGTAACCCATGAAGACACTTTATGAGGTTAAGATATGAATATGTGAGAGATCATATCTCCCGTGGGGTCATATCTATAGGCTATGTGAAATCCACAATAAATATTACAAATCCACTTACTAAGGGTCTAGTTAGATGTAACATCCCTGACCTGGGTTATGCTTTAACCCTATATTTTTTATTTAGGAAAGATAATTATATGCTTTCTCTTATCTTTTAAAAAGTAATTAAGGCTCAAGAGGAACTTATGTTTCAATTTTAGTCCTTTTTGAATAATGTTGAAACACTATTTTGCTTGTTTTGGACTAAAGTGCAAATTACCCAAGTTGAGGGATTAACTTGCAAATGTTACATGATAAAATGTTCCTCAAGTGTTGAAGCATCACAAGAATGAATATGATGTAGAGGTATGGCTTGTGAAAGCCTGAGCACCAAGAAAGAGCTTATTAAGCAATGTTTGTGCATTAAAACCTAGTTTTGGTGTAATGTGTAATTTACCCAAAACCTAGGGTTCCATATACAAAATACCACTTCTAGAGAGTCCCTAATGTTTCTTGATATCAATTAGAGACAAGAAAATGAGAGGGGCATCTCTTTTGAATCTCTTTGGAGGAGAGAGAATCTTGATATTAAAATAATCAAGATTTAAGCATAATTGAAACCCTAATTCAATTTAATGCAAAAATAAATATATGGAAGTGCCCTTCAACAAAAAATGAGATGGTTGAATTTGCATAAGTGTGAACGTCCTTGTGCCTTGCAAAGGCCACGAAATATCTAAAGTGAGTGGAGAGCCCACTCAAAGTAATATCCACTCAATTTTGGATATTATTATTATATGAATTAAGGTGCTTAATTCCTTTTCCTTTAATGCATGGATAATGAAGAGGAATTAGAAGGTGGGGAAGATGGCTTTGCATGCAAGGAATCGAGGGGGAGATGTGGCACTGATTTTGGGAATTAAAAGATTATTATAGGACTTTCTCTCTCTTGAAATTCCCTTATATACATCTCATTTTCCACCACATAAGGACTCTTTTTCAGATTTTCTTTCTCTCCTTGCTTTGGCCGAGCACAAGGGAGCTTAGGAGAAATGGGAGGACGAACACCAACCTGTAGGTTTAGCTCCTTAATCATCTTCAACCTTGATTTCATGGTGGAAATAAAAAATCAATGCTTGATTTCTTCTTTTCTTCATTCAGTCTTCAACCTTGGCCATTCATTTTACTCAAAGACTTGAGAATGAGCCTTGAGAGGTTGAGAAAGCTTCATTCACCATTGAAGACGTGGAGCTTGAAGCTTGTATTCAATTTGGAAGGCGGGTTATATAACTTGAACCCTTGAATATCATTATTGCTTGCAATTTATTCATCATGTGTTGAACCTTTCTTCTTTCTTGATTTCCTTTTGATTAATTGTTGAAATCACCATAAGAATCACAAATGATTTCGAAGGTTTGAAGCTTGAAGATCATGATTTCATCTTAAGAACACACCTCAACAAAGTACACGAGCAAACAGTTTCAACATTTGAAACCAATCGATTTCAAGATCGACTGAAACCAAACGGTCTCAAGACCGTTTGAGATCAAACGGTCTCAAACCATTTGGAGGATCAATTCTTATGTGGTTGGATGATGATCCAATGATATCAATTGATTTGATTTTAAAGGTTCCATGTATGAATGATCCACCAATTGCAAGCCCTAATCAATTGAATTGATTGAATCCTTAATTGATGGAATTGATCAAGACCGAATGGGTAAAACCAAGCAAGACTGAATGGGTAAAATTGATTAAGACCGAATGGGTAAAATAATTAAAGACCGAATGGGTAAAAGTGATCAAGACCTAATGGGTAAAATCAATCAAGACCGAATGGGTGAAGTTGATCAAGATCGAATGGGTAATTTGATCTTCAAAACTGTTTCGTCATGTTGACCGTTTGGGAGTGTTGACTGAATGGAGGTCAATCACCTCAGGACCGAATGAAGATCTATCATCTTAAGAACGAATGGAGGTCAATCACCTCAAGACTGAATGAAGGTCAATCACCTCAAAACCGAATGGAGGTCAATCACTTCAAGATTGAATGGAGGTCAATCACCTCAAAACCGAATGGAGGTCAAGCACCTCAAGACCGAATGGAGGTCAAACACCTCAAGACCGAATGAAGGTCAATCATCTTAAGACCGAATGAAGGTCAATAACCTCAAAACTGAATGAAGGTCAATCACCTTAAGACCGAATGAAGGTCAAGCACCTCAAAACCAAATGGAGGTCAAGCACCTCAAGACCGAATGGAGGTCAAGCACCTCAAGACCGAATGGAGGTCAAGCACCTCAAGACCGAATGGAGGTCAAGCACCTCAAGACCGAATGGAGGTCAAGCACCTCAAGACCAAATGGAGGTCAAGTATCCCAAGATCGTTTGAAGGATCAATTAATCTCAAATCTAAATTAGTGATCATAAAAGTATCACTAAGGTACTTAGTGAGTAAGTATGCTTAGAATAATTGAAATTTGATGCTTATACACTATGTCAACTCTTCATTCAAGTTGATTCAATCTAATCAAGATTAAAGTAATTAACCTCTTAGAGAGGATGAGAGAGAGAGGAACTTATACATGAGTGATAATCATGTAGTGATTAATCCTCAATACTTTCAACATGAATAAAATATGTAATTAGGGTATGATCCTTGATAAAGAGATCATAAAACCCTAATTGAGAAGGTTGATGAACCCCAACCCTAATTTAGGGCAATGCTAAGTGTAACCCTAATCTAGGGTAATGATGTAACCCTAATTAAGGGTGAGGTTATGTGAAACCCTAAATAAGGGTGATGTCATGTGAAACCCTAATTAAGGGTGATGTCATGTGAAACCCTAATTAAGGGTGATGTTATGTGAAACCCTAATTAAGGGTGATGTCAAGTGAAACCCTAATACAGAGATGTGATGTGAACTCTAATCCCAGGGTGATGCTATATAATACTATATGAAACCCTAATTTGGGGAAAAGTTATAAGGAACCCTAATTCAAGATAATGATGTATGAAACCCTAATCTAGGGTAATGCCATGTGAATCCCCAATATAGGGTGATGTTATGTGAAACCCCAATATAGGGTGATGTTATGTGAATCCCCAATATAGGGTGATGTTATGTGAAACCCTAATATAGGGTGATGTTATGTGAAACCCTAATATAGGGTGATGTTATGTGAATCTCCAATATAGGGTGATGTTATGTGAAACCCTAATATAGGGTGATGTTATGTAAAACCCTAATTGATAAAGAGGGAAACCCTATTCCTAATAATGGAGTAGTGAATAATGTATTGGAAGGTGAAACACCTAAAGTGGTTGTTAATGGTTGAATAATTCAAATGAGTGACTTATGACCAATACATTACATGATGATGTGATGAACAAGTGCATAAAGTATTAGTATGGGAAATATCCTAATACAAGATAACCTGATGAACTTAAGTAAGTCAAAAGTGATGAGGGAAGTGATACAGCAAGACATGATAGATATCACATCCAGTACCTCAAAGTTGATACACCTTGATGTACCCTAAATCCAGTATACTTGGATGAGTAACACATGAAATGTGCTATGTCAATTGTTACATTGAGATGTAATGAGCCTAATGCACTTTGATAAGTGTAGGCTAACATACCTTAAGAAAGGGTTAAGCCAAGTTAATAATGTATGATGTATTTATACTCTGACAAGGATGAGAGAGAAACTCATACCTTGTGTTGATAATCATTTAATGATAAATGATGAGAATAGTTGTTGCCTAGTGAGAGGTGACAAGATGTGTAATGGCCTTGTGAGCCATGATAATAGTTGTTGCCTAGTGAAAGGTGACAAGATGTTTAATGGCCTTGTGAGCCATGAGAGTAGTTGTTGCCTAGTGAGAGGTGACAAGATATGTAATGGGCCTTGTGAGCCATGAGAATAGTTGTTGCCTAGTGAGAGGTGACAAGCTGTTTAATGGCCTTGTGAGCCATGAGAGTAGTTGTTGCCCAGTGAGAGGTGACAAGATGTGTAATGGGCCTTATGAGCCATGAGAGTAGTTGTTGCCTAGAGAAAGGTAACAAGATGTTTATAAAGTCTCATGTGAGAAATGATAATGTTCAAAATAAACAACGGAAACTTAGTAACATAATGATAATAACTAATGGATACAATAATAATAATGAAATCTTAATCATATGTGCTTCATGTTTATAGACAAATAAGGGCTATAGTGTCTTGAATAAGCTTAAGGGAGATATGAGGAATAATGGAATTACATAAAGGATGTAAATAAGTATGATGGCTTGGCCAAGGTTTAATACCTAGTAAAGGTGGTGTGGTATTCAGTAATGATGCATAGGATTGGTAATAACCCAATACCTAGAATAATGTCATAGGATTGGTAATAACCCAATACCTGGAATAATGTCACAAGATTGGTAATAACCCAATACCTGGAATAATGTCACATGATTGGTAATAACTCAATACCTGGAATAATGTCACAGGATTGGTAATAACCCAATACCCGAAATAATATCACAGGATTGGTCATTACCCAATACCTGAAATAATATCACAGGATTGGTCATAACCCAATACCTGGAATAATGTCATAGGATTGGTCATAACCCAATATCTAGAATAATATCATAGGATTGGTCATAACCTAATACCTGGAATAATTACACAGGATTGGTCATAACCCAATACCTGGAATAATATCACATGATTGGTCATAACCCAATACCTGGAATAATTGCACAGGATTGGTCATAACCCAATACCTGGAATAATGGCACAAGATTGGCATAGTCCAATACCTGGAATGTTTGCACATGATTGGCATAGTCCAATGCCTGGAATGTTTTCACATGATTGGCATAGTCCACTGCCTGGAATGGTTGCACATGATTGGCATAGTCCAATACCTGAACAGAATATGATGGTGTACACTCACATGATTGATACAATCCAATATCTGATCAGCAGATTGACTGGGGCCAACAGATGGAAATGAGAATGATTCATCAATGACATACCATGATAGTGAGTAATACAAGATAAGCTTGAGATGTTGATATAGTATAATGGGTAAATGATATACCTGTTCTTCCTATTCCTTATTAAGAGAATAGATGATTTACTGCTCTATCATAGATAGTTGCAATACTTTAAAAGATGAGAATGTTCTAAACTTCTTATCCTCTGCTCAGTTTCATAATGTTTATCTGCAATAATAATGTTTCTGGCGGAGAGTTATATCTCTCGCTGAGACAATTTTCAATTGTCTCACCCCTGTGGGATCCAACTTTTTTTAGGTGGACGCGGACGAAGAGGTATAAATCATACAATAGGAAAAAGGACAGTAGCATCAGGGATAACAGTAACATCTCAGGTGGAGATACTGACTGTCATGTCTTGTAGATATGAGTCCTATGTGTCGTCTCTGTACTCGCAGGTCCTAGAAGTCAGTACTTAATGTTTTTATAATCAATATGAGATTTTGGCTTGAATGCCTTGAGGTTTTGTGTTGCTCATGTATAGACTTAACAGAGCAATTGATGTATGTAATCCTCGAGAGGATATGGTACATGGCATGTACTTGTGGACCAGAATGTATATGTAATACTTTGGTTCTTGTTGATAAGAGTTTCCTGAAATTAGATCTCTTTGCAAAAAGGTTTTAATTTTTAGTCATTTTTGTTAATCTGCTGTTAATAATTGCTTCCGCTTAGTTAATGACGATTTGTTCGAACGCTTTGCCACATTAGAAATCTAGTACTAAGTTCGTCGAGGGAGATGAGTCTTTTGTCCATAAAATAAACATTATAGTGGTAATCCTACCATTCCAATACTGTAGATCTCATGAAGATTGATCCAAAGGTACAACTAAACTGTCACGTTATGCGGAAGCACACCTTGGAGTTTCACTCTTGACCCTCCTTATGATGCTAGTGCTTCATTCTGTCTGAGTATAAGAAAAGCTTTGCTCAGAATGAGTTTACCATTTATTGGCAGGGTGTATACCGGACGAGACACCCTTGGAGATCCCTACTCATATAGTGTAACCCAAGAGTCGAAATTTATGCGAGTTGAGCATACTCGCTAGAGCACTCATGAAATAATATTCTTGCAATAATTATCCTCTCTTTAACTACCATTAAAACTACCCATTATCTGCGAGTATTAAAACGCATGTTAACAAGGCCAACAACTGCAAAAAGGGTAACATGTGCATGCTGTTATCGCGGGGCGCAGCCGAGACACTCTCCTTATAAGGAGAGGTCCACTCTCCATTGGAGAGAAATCAAGATACAGAGCAACTTAGTTGCATACAATGAGAAAAAGAGATATTTTTCATTTTCTAGTTTCTCCTGAACGCTCCAGTTTCCTTCCACCACCACAATAGCCTCCGTTCATCTCCAAATCTTTTTGCTTGCTGTTGTTCTTGCGCCGACAACGCTTTTTTTCTTCTTCCTTCTAATCTTAGAGACATTGGCGGAAAAGTTCGTGTTACAAACGATGAAATCCAACTTGAAGACAGTTTTCACACACCTTCATCCCACTTCTTACTAATTGCTATTTTATCCAATCCATAATATTTAGTGATTAATTGTATACCTTAATCTAATTAACTAAGTGAACATAGGACGTATACTTTGATCTTGTGTAGTCATCCGGCCCAGAATTTTAGCCCGATTCTAATAATCAGAATCTAAGTTTCAAAGCATTGGTTCCAAGCGATCGGAAATAATAATGTCTGTACGAATTGAGGATTCAGTTTCCATTCAGTTTACATAACGAAGAATTTTGGATCCATAAAATTCCTAGGATAGTCGGAATTTCAGTAGATTCCAGATCCAGAGACATCCGTATCATGACAGTTAATATGGTCGCCGAACAGTATAATCAAAGGTGACGACGCGCTTGCACACTACTGAATTTTACCATGTCTTATTAATTTTATAGTTAAATCTACATGTGAATGGGGGTAAAGAAGAGCCTACGCCCAGAGGGCAAGTATCGACATGGAAGCCGACCCAAGTACCAGGGCTACAAAACAAGCCTTCTTCAGCTTCGGGTTTGAGGACATCTTTTTATTGTGGAAGAAGTCGACAGCTATAAGGTCAACCAACGCCATGTACACAAGAATCCCCGCTGACAAGGAACCCAAGAGACCCTCTGAGATGAGAGCGTTGGGGTTGCTGTCGTCATAGCCGGTGAGGTAGAAGATCATCATGCCCAAGACGATGCCCATGGGAGTGGTCACGGAGAACATGATGCACATGTAACTGGTCGTTGCCATTCCGAATCCAGCCTGCAAAAGCAGTCACAAGTCAGAATCTGGCAAAATGAGTTGATTAAAAAGGCCGAAATCAGAGTCTACAAATTGCTCATAAAGCACTATTGGGAGGACCTTACAAATAAGGCGGTAATCAGCCTGGAAAACTAATCAAACTAGAAGAACCAGCAGGTGTTTCTTCAGAGAGGTAAAAAAGCTACATCGTTTTTTAATGAGCTAAAGTTTAGAGAGAAGTGACGGAGCACTTCTAGCTACCGCCATAAGGTTTAGCGTGCACGGCATTCACGGGGACTTGATAAAGCTAAACTGGTGGAACTTAAGTACAAGAATGATTTCAGCTAGTATAATTCTTTTGCGGTATGGCAGTGGATGACCTTTATATTTGGAAGATAATCAGTTGGATTCAAGTAAAATTGCAAAACTAAAGGCGGTGCGACACAAGAACCGAATTCTAGTTGGTTGATTCTAATTATAACCACTGCAGTGACTGGATCCCAATGCCGGAACTTGGATCTTGACGGGTAGTCGGTGCCAAAACGTATCGTTATCCCACTTCCACGAATTAAAGACACGGAATCTAACTTGCTTTGACTCTTTCCGCCAGAAGACACCACCAGTGTTGGTTCAGTGCCCACCCTATAACGTAACTAGGCTTTTCAAAGCAAGAAACTGGGCGCCCCGGGGTGCTCAACTATTACTTGACATAGCTAGATCCCTCCAAAGGCAATTATTCACGGATGCATGTCATTTAAAGAGAAAAAGTCAATATGAACTGGGACCATCTCCAAAGAACCTACTCGTTTCTTTCACGGTAGCAGTTTTTCCTCTGGTTAGTCGTTTCCTGTCCTGTCTGGATACCTGGCTACAGATAGAAACTAGAGAGAAACTGTTGTTTTAGGACAGATTCGAGAATGACAAGCGACTTGGCATAAGCATCTAAATAAGAATAACCTTCTATTTGAAAGGGTGACAGGAAAAAAGGAAAAAAAAGAGGTAAGCAAACCGGAAAGGAATATTCCTCCATCTTGAATAGTTAGCACCTTAAAATAGCTAACACAATTTATGCATGAATCTTCTATGCTTTATCCCATTAATACAGAATTTTTTGTTGCTATTCCAGCTACCACCCAAAATAGCTTATTCAACAATGAATGTAGATCTTCACTGTGGCAGTTTCAAGATACCAGAGATCCTTTCCAACTACTACTACTACTTTCATGCTTCCGAGCGTCAAACACACCCTGCGTCAAGTCAGAAACTGATACGGACAGCGAAGTCCAAAAACAACTGAGACCTAGGCCTACGGTCGAATCAATAAAGAACCAAAGTTTAAATTTTTATATTAAAAAAAAAAGACAGTTCCCAAGTAAAGCAGTAAATGAAGAGGCAACCAAATTTGACGACATTCACATAATTGTATACTGAGTTGCAGTGCACAGCTAGCAAATTTAGTGCAAGTAAAAGATTTGGAAAAATATTAAACTTACATTGTGAAAAAAGACATACAGTAACCATAATGCATAAAGTAATCCATCAATTGTATACGAAATAGGAGTGGCTGAAAATTGACATGTATCCCTATAAAAATGAAGATACAGGCTCTCTTAAACCAAACAGGATGACCCGTTATCAGTCATAAACTCATACCAGCAATGCGTTAAAGATTTCAATTTTGGAACGTTAAATTGAATTTAAGTGATGCCAAGTTGGCGGCATAGGTGGAGAACAAGTTGGGCTAAGCATCTAACTAAGAATGACAATCTCTTTGAAAGGGCAACAAGAAAAAGGAAAAAGAAAAAAGGAAAGCTAACGGGAAAGGAACGTTCCTCCATCTTGAAATAGTTAACACAACTTCTACACGGATCTTCCATGCTATATATCCCATTAAGACAGAATTTCTGGTTGCTATTCCAGCTACTACCCAAAATGGCTTGGTCAAAATTGAATTTAGATGTTTATTGCGGAGTTATAAGTTACCAAAGATTCATTTCAACTACTACTTTCATACTTCTGAGTGTTAAACGCGCTGTCAGTCAAGTCAGTAAGAAACTTGATTTGAACAGCAAGGTGCAAAAAACAATTTAGATTTGGGCCTAGGTTGAGTCGAGTCAATACAGGGGCAGAGTTTAAGTATTATACATAAAAAAGAAGACAAACTTAAGCAAAGACGTAAATGAAGAAGCAACCAAGTTTGACAACATTAACATAGTTTGTGTACCGAGTTGCAGTGGACACATAGCAAACATAGTGCAAGTAATAGATTCAGAGAAGTATTAAACTATAATTTTAAAGAAAGTTAGGAGTGATCATGAAGTAATCCATATTTTATATCGGGAAAGGAGTTTTAACCGACCAAAAACATCCATCTTTTATAGTATATCAAGCTGGAGTGTCAGAGAAGTGGCATATATATCAGTAGAAAAATA
Source organism: Alisma plantago-aquatica (assembly GCA_963693085.1). Lineage (NCBI taxonomy): Eukaryota > Viridiplantae > Streptophyta > Magnoliopsida > Alismatales > Alismataceae > Alisma > Alisma plantago-aquatica. Next base: position 322,449,098 of record OY856411.1, on the reverse strand, counting down.
CCGAGTTTCTTAAAACCCATCACTATGACCCACATTTCTCAGTCCTAAGGTGCTACCAGCAATGCGCTAACATTTCGAGTTTGGAATGAACTTGATTTTAAGTGATACCAAGTTGGCGGTGCAGGTGGAGACCAAGTTGGTTTCAAGTCGGCACAGATCACAATACAAGTATGACCATCTGCCTATAGCGGTGAGATATTTGAAACAGTTGGATAAGCCACATCCAGTTGAATAATCCAATAGTAGATATTAAACTAAAATCCTTGCCCGGGTGGATCAGCCTTGGCTGCATGAGTGAGCTGTTCGTTTCAACCCCAGCCACTGTTTTCTGAATCAGGCCCCCTACCCATTTCCTGGTGGGGCGCGGCCCAGTGCGGGACGGCATTTACTATGGAAGTAGCGGACAGGGCAGTCGTTGCAAGGATGTCGAATCGTTATTTGTATATGAATGATTCTAGAGAAACAGGAAGTTAAATGGAAGCCCACTAGTCCAGTCTGTCGGTAAGCGATGCCGTCAGGTGATTCATTCCATGGGCGTCTGGCACCATGCAAATCTTTCTCACTTCATTCAGATATAACCAGTACTGCTTGCATTCCCTCTCAACTCAACAAACACAACGCTGGTGGTATTGCGTTTTAAATTGATTCACCGTAGTGTGTGTCAGTCAGAATGTGGACTAGAGCTAATCTAAACCAACAACTCAGATTCCTTGGGTGGAGGGAAAGAAGCAACGAGTCAGAACCTCGTGGGTGCTGCAGGAGTAATTTTCCATAAACAAAGCGGACGGTCGGTGCAAGGCGCGTGGAATCCACATTCCCCCACAAACGCCGGTTAGTAATAAAGGATAAAATAATCAATCAGATCTATGAGAGCAGAGTCGGAGCCCAGCATTGCCCCGAGTAAAGAAGGCCCAAAATGGTAGGGACTTGCGAAGTGCTTGCCGGCTGAGTCGCTAGGGTTTGCTTTTGCTAGAGAGCCAGCACGACGGCTAAATTGGGAACTGCCGGTGGCACAGTTCCAGCGGCGACGAAATTGAACGGTGCAAAACCCGTGCACGACATGTGACAAGTGGGGTGGGCACCACATGTGGCAAATGGGAATGCACCAGCTAAACACGACGCGGAAACTCAGAAGAAACAAAGAAAATAGGGTGTGCGGTGTGGTTACCGGGCGAGTATTCATATTGCGTGTGACCTGTCCCAAATATTTACAATTTTTACCAAATACTGTAGAAACTGTGATTCGTTTGTCGATCCTAGTATGATCCCGCAAAACTAAATGAAGTGCAGGACATGAACCGAATTGTAAACAGTTGATGTATAATATAAGCAGTGCACGCAAATGCTCGAATTTGGATATACTGTACCCAAGATGCATCATCATCCCCACTGCCATCAATTAAAAGAAACGGCGGGGGTGACTTGTTTGGGCTCTTTCTCTAAAGAGACTCCACCATCACTGATTCAGTAGTGCCGATCCTGTTATAGAGCTAGGTTTTTCAAAGCAAAAAAAAAGTGGGCGCCCTGAAGTCAATGTTCCGCTAGATACATTTATTACTTGACAATTTGACATAGCCAGATTTCACTAAAGGAAGCTACCTAACAGATAGATGTCATTGGTCGTCCAAAGAGAAAAGTCAATATGAATCAAAACCCTCTCCAGAGACCATACTCCTTTGCTATTATATAATTGTTTCCCCTGTTTGGATACCTGGTTACAGATGGAAACTAGAGAGACTATAATTTCTGGATGGATTCGAGAGTGACAAGCACAATTTGGCACAAATCACCCCAATAAGAATGACCATCTTTCCGAAAGGATAAGAGAGGAAGTGGGAAAAAGAAAGAAAGCTACCTGAGAAGGAATATTCGCGTTTTAGAATACTTAGTCCAGGCTAGGCTTGACGAAACACATGATCTTGTTCCACGGATCAATCTATGCTTTATCCTACTAACACAGATCTTCTGATCGTTATTCCACTTAGTAGCTAAATGACTTATTCGAAAATCAATTTAGACCATCAGCTGTCAATTTCAAGATACCAGAGAGATCCTTTCCAACTACTTCTGTCATGCTTCTTAGGACTGTCAAGTGAAGCCTCAATCAAGACAGCGGATCCGAAAACAATTGAGAGTTGGGCCATGTTGAGTTGGGTTAATACAGGTCCATGCCAGATTTCAAGTTTCGTACAACTTGTTCAAAATAAGGTAGGTTGAAGTAAACACTCAAGAAACAAAAGAACTGGGTAGGCTTAACTAAAGGCGTAAGCAAAGAGGCAACCAGGTTCAGTGACATTGACTGTGGTTTAGTGAGCTCACAGTAGAAATGTAGTGTGAGTAACATATCTGGAGAATCATTAGATAACCATTTTGAAGAAAGTCAAGGTAAGAGCAGAACCATGAAGTAATATATTACATTATATCAAACTAGAGTGGTGGGAAAATTGAAATGTATCTGTGTAGAAAATGAAAAATATCAGGATGACAGATTCTCAGTCTTAATCGCAATGTGTTGAATAATTTTGAGGTTCGAAGGTTAAACAAGTTGCCGAACAAGTTGGTTTCAAGTCAGCACAGATCACCATGCAAGTACAACCCTCTTCCTAAAGTGTTATAATATTGGGAAGAATTTGGATGAGCCACAATTCATCCGAGTTGTTTAATCCAACTATAATTGACAAACTAAAATCGACGTCCTGGTGAGGAGTCAAACCATCAGCCGTATGGCCGAGTTACTCGTTTCGAGCCAAGCCACACAGTACCCTGAATTTGGCCTGGTATCATTTCCAGGGGGCGCGGGGCAAATACTACACAAGTAGCCGGTACTCGATCTAGAGTTACATATAATATAAATGACTCCAGCTAAGTATAACGAGGAGGTATATGGAAAGCACACCAGTCCAGTCTGTCGAAGAATGATGGCGTCCTGGTGATTCCATGGGCACTTAACCCACCTTTGTCACTGCATTCACTAGTAACTACTACCCGCACAATTCAACAAGCAGGAAGTATTCCTGGACGCTGGTGGTATCATGCTGCATATTAGGTGATCTGAATCACCTAGTCCAATCTGTTTGAAGCACTGAGTCCAAACCCTTTTGGGCGCTCTAACAGGAATCCCATACGCAGCCAAATGGTGGGTGTTTTTTATCTCTTCATTGGTCAGTGTTTTCTTTTAGCTTTTTGGAGTGCAAGGCGCGTGGACTCCACATCCTCCTCTCTCCCCCAAAAGCGCCAGTTCATATAAAGAGAATAATAAAACAATCAATCAGGCCAGTGGGCCCCCCAACACTGCCATCACAATGGAAGGCCCAAAACCGATGGGTACTAATTTGGGCGAAGCTAGGGTTTGCGTATTGCTACGGTTCCATCCACCTCGAGCGGTGAATGGGAACAACCGCTAGCACAGTTGCAGCGCGACAAGAGGAATACTCGAAGGGCGCAAAACCCGTGCACCGCGTGTGACGAATGGGGTGTGAGGCGAGCTGTTTGGACAACCAATTGGTGGCTGCATCGTGTCACGGCGCTGAATTTAAAAGAGGAAAAAAAAATCGAGAAACGTAGCAGATGGGGTTGGTGCAGTGCGGTGCGGTTACCAGGGGGATAATGCGTACAGTTGCGTGTTTACCTGTGCGATGCATCCGCCAAGCCCCATCCCTTCGAAGACCTGGTGAAACGACAGCGCTACGATTAACGGCCGTATGGTGCACTGGTTCTGGGACATGCCCATGGTGACCCCGATGATGACGGAGTGGAAGATGATCCCGATCTCAAGGACTTTCGAAACCAGCCGCTGCTTCTCCCGCACGACACGCTCGGACTCCTCCTCATCGTCGCCGACGGCATGGTGGTTGTGGCCGAGGTTCCCGTGGCACCCGAGCTCGACGGCCTCAACGACAGGAACTGCCACCGCGGCGCCGCCTTTCCCGATCGGCTCGTACTTGGGCTTGGCCTGCTCCTCCTCTGCGTGCGACGCGGCGGCGCAGTCGACGAACAGAGCGAGGAGGGCGCCTATCAGGCATACGAGGCCCGAGAAGGGAAAGTCCCTCCACGGGTGCTTGACCGCGACGGCGCAGTCGCCTAGGGCCTCGAAGGCGTCCGGGAGAACGTGGACGAGGGAGGTGGAGAGGATGACTCCTGCGGCGTAGCACTTGATGAGGAGGACCGCGGTGGCGTAGGATGAGCTGCCTTGGAACCTGCGGGCCAGGAGGACCGGGGAGGAGATCCCGACCGTGGATGCGATGAAGATTGCGGCGAGGGAGAGGAGCTTGAGGTGTGCTGCCGCGGTGGAGTTGCGGCATAGCGCCTCGCGGAGGTCCTCACCTGCGATGCCGCACCCGCCCGGCATCGGATCGGAGAGGGGATTTTCAAGGTGAGCCGGGGGGAGTGGGGGTGGGGTGGGGTGGAAGTTTATTGGGGCAATCCGTAACTTGGGAGTGAGAAATGGTCTTCCCCCTTGGTTCGGACTGGGGGAAGAGCAGATGGAGGGTGAAATTGGAGGAACGAACGAGTGAATTGAAGGAAGACGACGTTGCTGTTGATAATAGATAGCGGTTTAGAGTTCCCGGCAGGCACTTCACTTCCTCTCTTGCACTAATTGTGCTTGGTCGGCCGAAGACAGACGTGATTGACAGTTGGGAGATTTGGGCATAAACTTGAAGGAGGAGGAAGCAGAGCCCCGTGTTATTGCCGTGCGCACACTTTGTCTCAGCTGGGAGCAGAAAAGAAAATGTTAATTATTTGCGCAACATGAGCTAACGAGATTGGTGGTGGCGGTGTTCGAGTCAGATGGATAGATGGATGGATGGGGATATGGTTCTTTTTTAATCGAAAAAAATAAATTAATCACCATTTGCCTGAAGTAACTACATTTCGATCCACCACGCCTTCATCCCATGCATTAATTATGCTGCCGCTGTTGCAGTTTGACGAGGCGAGGTCGTGACTTCCTTGTCATGGCACACCCTTTTCGTCCACAATCGGACGTGAGGAGTGGGGCGCACAGCATTGGATTTTGTCCTTGTCCCCAAAACGTACGTCCAGAATATAGACCCGTGAGTGGACGTCCCAGTACTGGTGGACCTTCTTCACCTGTGATTATGACTTATAGACATAAGATGGGCCAGAATACTTCTGCACCTTGTCCGATGGTCATGGACTTCGAAGTCAGGGTCTCGCCCATGCGACTCCACTATTGTAAAGATGGGCCTTGCCTCGTAGACGGTAGGGAGATCTTTGATCAAATAGTAAACACATTGCACTATCATCCTATGCCTAACGGGATCCAGAGACCTTTCATTGGAACAATTTTAGTCATGTACATTTATAGTCATCACTTCCTCGTCCATCAAAATCAATTCCAACATAAGCTTTGCTTTCTACTTTTGCCTTTAGAGACATTCACAGGAAGACAATGGGAAAACGAAAGAAAATTAAATAAGTGATTGCCTTATAGTAAATGCCTCCCAAACCATTATCTAATTAGGACTCTCATAATTTATCCGAAATCTTAAACCCAGCTGTGTCCGATTCGGGAAAAATAGGCTCGGGTTTCAGATTTTAAGTTATCGGTCGGTTTCAGGTTTAAGATTATGTATGCGGATCTAAACCGGGTCGTGTCCGGGTTTAGAAACATGACACGAGTAATGTTTAGATACTTACTTATATACATGCATTTATATGATTCAAGTTATATTTTGAAGTATTATATATGTTATTTTGGTTTAATATATGAAATAATTTGCAATTGTATATGAACTTTTATTAGAGAATCATTTTCATCTACAAAAAATCATCTTTAGATCCGGGTCCTAGTTTGATTTCGGGTTTAAATTTCTCAATATGGATTGATTCCGGATTGAGTGCTCTGAATAAAATTCGGATATGAGTTTGGGTCCAGGTTTGACAATCAAGCAATCCGATTTTTTTCCCCCACCCAAAACTGACCCGGAGCAACTTTTTTAACACTGCCATACCTAAACGTTCTCAAGCATCTCTTGCCAAGGTTAGTTTAATTTTGACTAGCGCCTAACCTCCTTCACTTTATATTATTGCAATGTAACTAGAATTAGTCTGCACCAATCAAGCTCTACCATAGGATCAATTGACTCGTCTAAATATTCTGCCAACTACAAAATATTCCTCCCGCCTCCAAACAACATCCAATGTTGAAGATTCACTCCCATAAATTCCGTCCTATTTTTTTTCCTTCCTTGGAACCACAAAAACAGAGGAAGATACTTGTAATCTACATATGTAGGCAAGCAAGACTTGATGAAAAAAAAAACGACAAAAGAAACGACCTAGAATACATGTTATCTCCGATACCACGTTCATTCCTATATATTTAGTATATAGGGTCATTTAGGCCCAAAACGCAGGGCCGGCCCATTGGGGTGGCCACCCTGGGCGACGGCCATGGGCCCAACAAAGATGGGGGCCCATAATTTATTTTTATAAACATCTATTGTTGTAGGGTAATGTTATTTGGCATTATATTTTGTATATTGTTAATACAGTAAGTAAGAAGTTACAATCTAAATCTGTTTGCATTGATGCTACTATTTTTTTATTATAGTTTGACAATTATAACTAAACTTATATTTATTTAAATTTGTTTAATAAGAGTATACAGAGGGCCCATTTTTTTCTTCATCTTGGGGCCTCTAAAATGTCTGCAACGGCTCTGCCAAAAGGTATCTACATCTTTTTGAGATCACACGACGGTTAAATCTAATCATTTCAGAAGTTTTCTATATACCCTTTTTTCCCTTCTTGTATTCCAGTCACCCAAACCGTGATCTAGTTATGTGCATTATCTCGACTGAAAACAACGATTAAGATTCTAAGTTAACATTTATAATTAACTTTATTGTTGCATATGTTTTTTCTAGTGAAAATACACATGTTTTATCATATGTATCCACTAATTAGGCTAAACCATGATCTACGCATCCATTTATGTTTTCAAAATGCAGATTATGAAATACTAAATATTTGTTTCCATCAATTAAAGCTAAATAAATTATGTCAACCGTGAAAAATTAGTTGAATGGGAAAAAATATATTTCAATAGTTGATTGAGATTATGTAGACATTACGATACATACCTAGCATGCTTTGATATTGTAAAACACTTATTTGTGTGAAAATAGCAACACATTCATCTGACATGAAATATATTTTCATATTGACTGTTGACCTAAAGAGCTCAGAAAAAAAGTATGTCGTCAAAGGAAAAAAAAGAAAATATAATTTTCATTACATTCTTACATCTTTCATATGAAATTTAGCTCTAATAGGCATTACACCAATTTTTGAGCACTAATAGGCGTTACACCAATTTTTGATCCCAATTGTTAGCTCAAACTTTTCATCTTTAATATTCAACTCTGTTTGGTCCAAGGTAAGGGAACGGCTGTGAGGTTACTAAATTAGTATCACATACGTGTATGTGTGGATCCACATCAACGAAATTCTAATCTAAGATGAAGTAATTGTTACAACTTGGGTTAAAAATTATGTCAAACATGGTACCTCGGGAACTGAATTACATACGTGCTATATCTAATTTGGTCGACTACATGGTATCCTTTACATTTAGTACATATATGCTATATTTAATAAGGTTGTCTACTATGCGCCACCCTAATCTTATCCTGTACGTTTGACATGCAACTCGATATCTAGAATTGTGAAATCAAACAAAGCGAACACAATTGTGCTGTTACATGTGATAAAACACGTATTTAAACAACATTATATAAGTGACAAATGTATATCGAGGAATGTAAGTTAATTTTGAATGCCTAAAAGTCATGCGTTCAAAAAATTAATTGGTTGACCATATTGGCTTTACGGATTCAAACATGTTGTGAGTATGAGACATGAACATTGTCTAACATTATTTACTAGTAAAATATTTTAGATTTTGTGTTATACGAGAATGAGAAACGTTCTAATTAGAGTTGTTTTATAAAAGCATATTCTTCATATTTTTTGTTGCATTTATATATACGTTTATATTGCATTTCACTTGTTTTACAGTGTTAGTAGTTTATATAATATATTTGTCGTTTAGTTTATAGATTGATACAAGGAAAAGAGGAGAATTCATAAACTGTCCAAAAAAATTCCAATGAATATTTTAAAATATTAAATCCTCACTCACCAACTCCAATATTGTGGAGAGAGGATACCAGTTAATAATATGACTTCAAATTTCACATATGAGTAGATTCATGATGTGTTCAAAGTATAATTATCCACAAAATAGTAGATTTTGCATCTCTTTTAAGGCTGTCAATGGGTAAGGGTAAATCCGTTTACCCTTTACCCTTTACCCATACCATGTAGGGGAAGGGTAAGAGTAAAGAATTTTCTTACCCTTTACCTGCCTACCAGTTACCCTCTAACCTGCTATCTTAGTGGGTAAGGGTAAGGGTAAGCCATTACCCATACCCTCTAACCCGCTGCCCACTAATATTTATGTATAATATATCACATATATAGTCCTTATGTTGTTAGATTCAAGGAATTATTCAACATTATATGGTCATCATTTAATACAATACATATTTGTTTCCCTTCTTATGTAGCTAATTTGGTTGTGTACACAACACCATTTCGGAGGTGTAAGACACACATGTAAGGAATAACTAGATTTTATAGTTTTTACAATAAAAATCATGTGTAATGTTGTAGAAAATTACTTCTGAATTATTTGAATACTTAATAGCCATTTTGGAGCATATTCATATTTCACTTAAATGAATAAATGTATTAGATATGTCATTATTGTATCTATTTATACAATTTTTTGAAAGATATAAATTTCCCATATCACCCTTACCCTCCCCATTTACCTTGTAGATAAGAGAGTAAGGATAAGGGGAGGGTAAGGATAGTGGTGGAATGGGGAATCATCCATACACTTGTTGGGTTTTAGAGGAGACAGAGAAGGCAGTGGAAATAAAAAAAAATCTTCTCCCCCAAACCCAGAATGAAGGAATCGCGTCAACGCTTATACAGTAGGAAGGATGGTTTGTAGAATCATACCTTGTCCTGAGGCTTGCTCGGCGACAATACCTCGCGGCTTGCGCGGTCTTCTCATCTTGTCTTGGACGGTGTCTGTGCAGCTCCTGGTCTCACCGAGACTGTCAGGATTGACAGCTGTCCTCCGAGCAGAAGAAATCTCCTGCCTCAGAAGTAGTCCAGACGGGCCACCTCAAACTCTAATCTCCTTTTCCTATAAGGAATCAAAAGTAGTCGCACCCTTTTATCGGCGTACTAGTCACCGACACACTCTCCTGCCACCAGTCGCCTTTCTGTAGTTCTCTTTCCCTTACTGTGCCTCCCTTATCGGGTAGCACTTGCTCGGGCTCTCTCGGTTACCACAACCAGAGAGAACGACAACTTTACGGAGCAACTGATGTTCTGAATTGGGTTTTTGAGAAGCCCCCAATACCCCTATATATAGGAGGGTCATGGGACAGGGTTCTCTGCCCCAGGCAATGCGGGACTAAGCAGGAGTAGAAGAGTTCGATATTTTTCACAAAATCTGACATATTGCGGCAGCTGAACTGATTGTTTCACAAACTGAACTGATCGTTTTGACCCCTGAGCCGATCGTTTGGGACCTGAGATGATCATTTGGGGCTCTCAACTGATCGGTTGGTGCCCTGAGCCGATCGGTTCGCGATCCTGATCTAACTCAAATTGACTTTCCATATTCGTTTCCAACTAATCAAATATTAGTCTTTATCCAAATCAAATTTGTACAAGTGAAACAAATATATTTGCAAAATAGTCTTCTGATTTTCCAAACGATCTCAGTTGGTCACACAAATGGAATGGTTCAACGATTAAGGCAATCGTTTCATGACACATGAGTCGATAGTCTCACCGCATGAGCCGATCGGTTCAACAACCTGAGTCGATCGGTTCATCCCTATGAGCCGATCGATTGGAGCAGCAGACTGTGTAAATCAATCAATTGTAGTTTCAATCAATCTGATACTCTAATCAATCTTTCCAACACCTTGAACACTATGATACTGAGCTATCAATTGATTGAGTGTTTAATTGAACTACTAAACTCCTTTAGTATTCAATCTAAACATTGTTTGTAGATAAACTCCTCTTCAAGGTTAAGTCCTATGTGTGAGACCCTGCAGGTCCCATTTCACGTTGGTAGTGAAAGTCCATAACACTAATGACTTCACAAGCAAAGAGCGGTGACTAGTCGCACATCAGTGCTACCCAAGTGAAAAGGAAAGTTAGAGAACAACTTTCAATCCTACAATCCATGAATGGTGTTACAACAAGTGTATATTTCCTTTGTCACTAATATCCCGAATGAACTCAAAGTATGGAACAATCATCCTGTCAACATTCATTCACTTTCTTGATCTCAGAGTAGATTGGAGGAGATAGGTATGACATCAATATCACATACTGATTCACACATGCGTGCACGCCTATCTCAATCCTACTCATCAAGTGGCCATAGATATCAAACTCCCTCAGGAGGGACAAATTCCATATCTATCACTCACCCCTCAAAAGCCCCATATGTCAAAGCCACCCAATCATCACCTTTATAACAACCCATGTTTCAGGACTGCATTTGATGATGTCAAAGTGTACCCAACGACATGTGTTGAGTGTAGTGATTTCAGGTCAAAGAATCACACTCACCACCATCACTGTGAGAACTGACTGTGACTACCATGTCATGGTTCCATGTGTCAAACTCACGGTGGGTCTGTTCGGTACACTTGTTCTCTAACAAGTACCTATGTGTTTGGTTTGATATCTCCATATCATTACTAACGAGATTATGTCATCAACCAACACCATAATCTAGTATTGTGTGTCATTGTTGTCTATCTACCTTTCACAATGACATCTGACTAGGGACATATTAAGAATGTACAAACTCTTAGCATCCGCATGATCTCATCGTTCAGGTCCTTAACCTGAAAACATACATCATTGAGTACTGTCATTCTCTAGACATTCAATCTGTTCTATCATTATCTAATATGACTGAACCGGAAAGAATTAGAATCTTGCCTTTGATGTTTCAATCTTAATGTATCCGACCAATCATCTCATGATTGGCTCTTAGGACATACATACCAACAGACTCCCACTTCCACTGTGAGACAATCACCCTTGAATCATATTCTTAGTGATCTACAAACAAGTCCCACATGTCACTATGTTCTAGTGCTTACGTAGTGAGTTATGGCAACACCTTACCAAAGTCGGTATTAATTGCATGTCTCATCTCTTCGTTGTACGTCACACGTATGAGATGGAGTTGTCATAACATGCAATCTAGTATTCCTATGCTAACCTTTAGCCACATTGCATGACCAAGCATTCCTTACTTGTCATCAATGACCGAAATATCTATAAGTTCATCTCATGAACTTCCAGATCCATATAGTATCCACTGTTGTTCTCTAACACACGGATACTCGAAATTTGTTTTAAACGGATTTACTGGAACACTACCATCAACAAACATTCACTTTTATATATCTTATATATTTTGTGATTAATTTTCTATCCTTTTCAGAAGTTCGCATCAGTGTAACTCTTTACAGTGAACCCTTCCTCATTTCCATAGAACTATTACTTCTCAAGTACTTATCAAGTTCTTATGGTATTCCAGTAACCCTTACTGGAACTAGACAGACATCCACTCGTCATGTCCCACATAGAGTTATCAGGATGAGCATATCATATTGTCATGTCCTACATACAAGATGATAAATGTATTTTATTCTTGCTATGTCCTATACATGCAAGATAATGTGATGATTACATACATGATATATCCATATCTACTCTTAGTTTTCCCATTCTTCATAAGAATTGGGCACTTGGACTTGGGATACTAACTCCATGTAACATGGACAAGTTTTCCCCCATTGAATCTGTGCATATTGAACTCTTCAGTATAGATTGCCAATGTATGTTCTCTCTTTTCAGGTCAAGAGGTTTTCGAGAACTATCTCTATAGATCTCTATTCTTATCACATAGGAAACGTCTCTATCTTCCCTAAAGATAATTTCCACTTTGGATTTCCATTTCACATCAACATGTGGAATGTGAATACGCTCCCACTAAATCACAAATCCCTTCTTTATCTTTGACATATTAGTCAAACCCTTCGACTATATCATCAAAGTAAAGATCCAGTTCTAATTTGCTTGTACTTAATCAATCACATTGATTAGTCCATTGTAACTTATAGACTTCATTTGCATTAATGGATTCATAAACCTTATAGGTTGTGTCACGTACACATCCCTGTCTTATTCCTCATAGGAATGTGGTTTTAGTATCCGTATGCCAAATCTCTTAGTCATTAAGTTGCAAGCATCATCCTTCTCAAAAGTTATCCATGTGTCTTAACGCTTAAGACTTATTCACACTTATGGATTTCCTCCAATGGGTGCTACCATCAAGGTCATACCTTATGGTTCACATGGATGTCATTTAGGATGTAATGGTCATATACCATTGCTCAAAATCTAGTTCCTCATATTCATCTAGATAGTTGACTCATCATATGAAAAACTCATCACATAGATAATCGAGGTGTATCTGTCAAGGATATAAGAACTCACAACTCCTTGTGATTCTCAATGTCCTTTATTAGTGTGGGGTATTCTTTATTTAAGAAGAACTTACTTATTTGATAATCATCCTCTAACTCCTTAGATTATGACTCCTTCTTGATTAGACATCATCATGCCTTAATCATGAGCTCACTATGATACACTATCATAATCACTCATAAGGATCTCAAACATTTGGTTCAAGTATTTCATTCATTAATCTCATCAAGAATTAACACTTCACTAAATTTATACTTCATCTATGATATTTTTGAACACTTCAAGATGTTCATATTGGTATTTCTCTAAACATCACTAAAGTATTAGCATTTGCTCCAATAGGTATGTAAATACATCACATGTATTATACCTAATAGGATAATCATTCTCCCACTACCACTAGTGAAGATGGATTTATCATGTTCAAGAGATTCATGTCTCTTACTGGTTCTCAAACCAAAAGAGTCTAGATTTATCCATCATATGGAAACTAGAAATGAATTTCTCATGATTTATGCTAATTTTATTGTTTGGTTATCAATAACATTTAGATATCATTTTATCTTATGCATACCAAGTACCACAAGATAAACAAGGCATTGCCACAATGATCATATCTTTGAAACATCAACTATATTGAGAGCCATCCTTGTCTCAACAAGATGCAACAATAAAGTGTTTCTATCGGCAAATTGAAATAGCAGTTCTCAACTCTATTTCGTGCCCTTTAGGCTGAAATAAGCTGAAAGGTACTCCTATCCATGGTAACAACACTTGCTCCAATGATGAGTACTCCTTTCTTGGTCCTTTTGTAAAGTCCATCATTTCTTTATAGATCTTACATATCATATATGTCAGATCTTCATCTTGGTATCATATACCTTAGAAGCGATTCCTTTCATGATACCTTAGGTGGAGATCTGCATCCCCTCCTTCATCTTTATTTGTTCTTCCAGATATAGAGGGAAATTCCCTCGTACACCCTTTCCTTATGTGCCTTGAGGCTAAAGACGACTTAGGCTACTGGATAGCATCAGAACCCTTCTTAGCTTTGCCCTTGTCCTTGCCTTTAAAACTTACCCTTCATTTATCACATCAAACATTAGGGTTTGTCTTTCTTCACAATTGCCTCTACCATCCTCATCATGTCCAGCAATTCATTCAACGCTTGTCAAAGTTATTCATGTTGTAGTTCATCATGAACTGTATGTTTCTCGCAACATTTGTAGTATCATATCAGTAGCCAACTCTTGGCTCATAGGGAATCCTTCTTGGTCAGGTTTTTCCACATACCCAATCACATTAAGTGTGTGAATACCTTATTGGATCTCCTTCTGTCATGACATACTAGGACAGTGTCTTGGAGATATCATATGTCTCATGTTGTCTCTACAACTCATAGTTCAGAGAACAGAACATTAAGCACTCCACATCAATGTCATCCAAGGTATGCTTCCATAAGCATACTTTCATCCATTGGTGTGGTGGAATCGAGTTCATCTGGTTCTGGTATAACTAGGACTTAGAGCTTTCCCTCTTCGATTGAGAACAATTCTCAATGTCCTAACCAGTCATAGAAATTATTCCCATTTAATTTGTTGGTCTCAGAGACCGATCGCAAATAAAGTGATTAATGTTGATTAGCCATTTATTATACAAAAGGAAATATATGCAATTTAGTCCAAAAACTCCTTTTTGACTTGATTGATTTGAAAAAGTTTTACGATATAATTAGGACTTTAATTAATTATCACTCCCACTATTTTGTTCAAATTGATAGCCCTCACCATTAATTTCGAAGATTGCAGTGTACAATCTTCTAGTGGGTCAAGATCCGTATTTCATCAAGTCATGAGCCAGCTTTGGCTGATCGCCCACAATCTTGACTATTTAGGTAGGCCATCATGCCAATTGCATCATATGCAACTCTTGATGAATGAACATGTACAACACCTTGCCATGAACATTCCTTGTCTCTGGGCTTTGACGCTCTAAGAATCACCAGTTAAGTCTATCTCAAAAGCTGACACGGTAAACATGCACCCTACTTTGGCAGAACCTACATGTCTACCCTTCACACTTCCACAAGATGGACGGCGCACCACACTTTGGCGTAACCTATGCTTGGTTGATCGAGTTTTTCATGTGTACCTCTAATGGAAGGCGTATAAGACTTAATATTTAGATGAGGGATTTAGTATTATAGGTACGTATACATATCCAATCACCACAATACATAGCATTTATCAGATACATGCTATATCCCACAGAAAACATAGAAAACGATAGAAGCGATGATTATGGCCATCCTAATATGATTCCTTGAGCCAAGAGGAATCACGATCATCTAGGTCTACATTACATGCAACCTATACAAGATGAACTCTATGCTTTGCCTTTCTAGGTTTGATCAACTCATCTCCATTATTGATCAGCTCGCCATCTGGCCAGTCGGTTAGGTGCCACCAGCCGATCGATTGTCTCCTCCAACTGATCGGTTCGCCTGCTTATCGTGTATCTCTTCATGGCTGCCACCCGCTCATCTCGCTCCTCGAACCGGTCGACTGGAATGCCAACCGATCGGTTAACGTTTTGAACCAACCGTCTCATTCGTCATCAAGTTGTCCTCCGTTCTTTGACATAATAGAAAATAAAAATCTATCCTATTTTACAATTGAATTGAGAAATCTCGAGTTACATTCGGGCGAGGGGGTAAAGGTAGAAAAGAAATCTCGAGTTATCTCGAGTTACATCAAGAAAAGGAGGTAGGGAATCGATGCGCAGACCGAGATGCAAGCAACAACAAACAACCACACACATATATAGGGTTTATTTGTCATAACCACGCTATACATCCACCACAAAACTCATTTAATGGCGACGCGTATCGAGTGCATTCATATTACATATCATATATGTATGTTGGGATTTGTGGATTTAGGATTGGACATGCATAAAGCCAATTTTATTCGCGTCGTATGCAATAAATAAAGGCAACAAACCAAAATTCATATCGATAATCTTAAAGTATAGATCATTTGACGTGGCTCTAATACCACTATTGGGTTTTAGGGGGAGATAGAGAAGACAGTGGAAATAAAAACTTTTCTTCTCCCCCAAACCCAGAATGAAGGAATTGCGGTAACGTCTATACAGTTGGAAGGATGGTTTGTAGAATCATACATTGTCTCGAGGCTTGCTCGGCGACAATACCTTGCGGCTTGCATAGTCTTCATATCCTATCTTGTACGGTGTCTGTACGGCTCCTGGTCTCACCGAGACTGTCAGAATTGACAGCTGTCCTCTGAGCGGCAGAAGTCTCCCGCCTCCGAAGTAGTCCACACGAACCACCTGAAACTTTGATCTTCGTGTCCCACAAGGAATCAGAAGGAGTCACACCCTTCTGTCAGCGTACTAGTCACCAATACACTATCCTGCCACCAGTCACCTTTCTGCAGTTGTCTTTCCCTTGTTGTGCCTCCCTTATTGGGTAGCACTTGCTCGGGCTCTCTCAGTTACCACAACTAGAGATAACGACAACTTTACAGAGTAACTGGTGTTCTGAGTTGTGTTTTTGAAAAGCACCCAATACCCCAATATATATAGGAGGGTCATGGGACATGGTTCTCTACCCCGGGCAATGCGGGACTAAGCAGGAGTAGAAGGGTTCAAGATTTTCCACAAATCTGACATATTGTGGCAGTTGAACCAATCGTTTCACTAACTTTACTGATAGTTTCATCCCCTGAGCCGATTGTTTGGGACCTGAGCCAATCGTTTGAGGCTCTCAACCGATTAGTTGGTGCCCTGAGCTGATCAGTTCACGGTCCTGATCCAACTCAAATTGACTTTCCATTTTCTTTACCAACTAATCAAATATTAGTCCTTGTCCAAATCAAATTTGTACAAATGAAACAAATATATTTGCAAAATAGTCTTCTGATTTTCCAAAAGATCTCAGTTGGTCACACAAACCGACCGGTTCAACGATTGAGCTGTACGTTTCATGACACGTGAGACGATCGACTCATGAGCCGACTGGTTCAACAACCTGAGCCGATCGGTTCATCCCCATGAGCCGATCGGTTGGAGAAGTAGACTGTGCAAATCAATCTATTACAGTTTCAATCAATCTGATACTCTAATCAATCTATCCAACACCTTAAACACTATGATACTGAGCTATCAATTGATTGAGTGTTTAATTGAACTACTAAAGTCCTTTAGTATTCAATCTAAACATTGTTTGTGGATAAACTCCTCTTCCAGGTTAAATCCTATGTGTGTGACCCTGCAGTTCCCATTTCACGTTGGCAGTAAAAGTCCATAACACTTATGACTTCACAAGCAAAGAGCGGTGCCTAGTCACACATCAGTGCTACTCAAGTAAAAAGGAAAGTTGGAGAACAACTTTCAATCCTACAATCCATGAATGGTGTTATAGCGAGTGTATAATTCCTTTGTCACTGATACAGTCATCCTGTCAACGTTCATTCACTTTCTTGATCTCAGAGTAGATTGGAGGATATATGTATGACATCAATATCACATATTGATTCACACGTGCGTGCACACCTATCTCAATCCTACTCATCAAGTGGACATGGATATCAAACTCCCTCAGGAGGGACAAATTCCATATCTATCATGTTGGTATGTATGCCCTAAGAGCCAATCATGGGATGATTGATGGGATACATTAAGATTGATTTGATAAACATCAAAGGCAAGCTTGCAATTCTTTCTGGTTCAGTCATATGAGATAGTGATAGAACAGATTGAATGTCTAGAGAATGACAGTACTCAATGACGTATGCCTTCAGGTTCATGACCTGAACGATGAGATCATACGGATGCTAAGAGTTTGTACATTCTTGTTATGTCCCTAGTCAGATGTCATTGTGGAAGGTTGATAGACAGCAATGACACACAAGACTAGATTGTGGTGTTGGTTGATGACAGAATCTCATTAGTCATGATATAGAGATATCAAACCAAACACATAGGTACTTGTTAGAGAACAAGTGTACCGGAAAGACCCACCGTGAGTTTGACACATGGAACCATGACATGGTAGTCACAGTCAGTACTCACAGTGATGGTGGTGAATGTGGTTCTTTTACCTGAAATCACTACACTCAACACATGTCGTTGGGTACACTTTGACATCATCAAACGCAGTCCTGAAACATGGGTTGTTATAAAGGTGATGATTGGGTGGCTTTGACACATGGGTCTTTTGAGGGGTGAGTGATAGATATGGGATTTGTCCCTCCTGAGGGAGTTTGATATCCAAGGCCACTTGATGAGTAGGATTGAGATAGGCGTGCGCACGCATGTGTGAATCAGTATGTGATATTGATGTCATACATATCTCCTTCAATCTACTCTGAGATCAAGAAAGTGAATGAACGTTGACAGGATGACTGGTCCATGCCTCGAGTTGATTCGGGATATCAGTGACAAAGGAATTATACATTCGTTGTAACACCATTCACGGATTGTAGGATTGAAAGTTGTTCTCCAACTTTCTACTTTCACTTGGGTAGCAATGATGTGTGACTAGGCACCGCTCATTGCTTGTGAAGTCAAAAGTGTTATGGACTTTCACTGCCAACGTGAAATGGACCTGCAGGGTCACACACATAGGATTTAACCTGGAAGAGGAGTTTTGTCCACAAACTATGTTTATATTGATTACTAAAGGAGTTTAGTAGTTCAATTAAACACTCAATCAGTTGATATCTCAATATCATATGGTTCAAGGTGTTGGACGCATTGATTGGAGTATCGGATTGATTGGAATCGCAATTGACTGATTCTGCACAACCTGCACTCCCAACCGATCGGTTCAAGTGTTGAACCGGTCGTCTGAGCTTGCTGAACCGGTCGGCTCAAGTGTTGAACCGATCGGCTCATGTCCAGGTTGAAATGAGCGGTTCAAGTGTTGAACCGATCGGTTCAACTGGCGCAACCGAGCAACTTGGGAAAGTCAGGTCGGTGAGAATTTTCCTTTCGTTTCAATTACCCAATTTGATTGGGAATAGGATTGGTATTCGATACCAATTAGAAACAAAAGAAGGAAAGTCAATTTGAGTTGGATCAAGACCGTGAACCGATCGGTTCAGGACACCAACCGATCAGTTGGGGTGCCCCAAACGATCGGCTCAGGTCCAACCGATTGACTCAGGTCCCCAACCGACCGTTTCAAGTGTTGAAACGATTGGTTCATGTTGCAAGTTGGTTGCTTTTTGTGGAAAATTCTCGAACCCTTCTACTCCTGCTTTAGTCCCGCATTGCCCGGGATAGAGAACCCTGTCCCATGACCCTCCTATATATATAGGGGTATTGGGGGCTTCTCTATAGACAACTCAGTGCAACCAGTTGCTCTGCAAAGTTGTCGTTCTCTCTGGTTTTGGTAACCGAGAGAGAGCCTGAGCAAGTGTTTCCCGTAAAGGGAGGTGCAGCAAGGGAAGGACAACTGCAGTTGCAACTGGAGGCAGGAGAGTGTGTGGGCGACTAGTACGCCTGCAGAAGGGTTTGACTCCTTCCAATTCCTTTTAGGACAAGGAGATTGGAGTTCCAGGTGGTCCGTGTGGACTACTACAGAGGCGGGAGGTTTCTGCCGCTCAGGAGAACACTGTCAATTCCGACAGTCCCGGTGAGAGGAGGAGTCGTGAGTCCCGGTGTGACCAGGAGCTACACAGACACCGTCCAAGACCGGAGGCGAAGACCGCACTAGCTGCGTGGTATTGTCGCCGAGCAAGCCTCGGGACAAGGTATGATTCCTCAAACCATCCTTCCTATTGTATAGACGTTGACGCGTTTCCTCAGTTCGGGTTAGGGGGAGGAGAAATTTTTTTTTTCCGCTGCCTGCTCTGCCTCCCCTAAAATCCAACAGTGGTATCAGAGCCACGTCAACTGCTCTATACTTTAGGATTATCGATATGATCGATTTTGGTTTGTCGCCTTTATTTATTGCATACGATGCGAATAATATCAACTTATGCATGTCCAATCCTAAATCCACAAATCTCAAATATTATATATATGATATGTAATATTAATGCACTCGATACGCGTCGCCCTTAAACGAGTTTTGTGGTGGATGTTGCGTGGTTATGGCCAATAAACCCTATCTCTGATTGGTTGTTTGTGGTTGCTTACATCTCGGTCTGCGCACCGATCTTTCCTCTCTTATTCCTGATGTAACTCGAAATAATTCGAGATTCTTTCCTACCTTTGCTCCCCCCAAATGTAACTCGGGGTTTTTCCTTTTTAATGCAATGTAATAATTAGGATAGAATTTATTTCCTGTTATGTCGAAGACCGGCGGACATCAAGACGACTGCTCGGACGATCATTTCAAGGCGTGAACCGATCGGTTGACGTTCCAGACGGTCGGTTCAAGGTGTGAACTGATCGGTTGATGACCGGTTCAAGGAGAGAGACGAGCAGGTGGCGGCCAGGAGGAGATGCACGATGACCAGGCGAACCGATCGGTTGGAGGGGCCAACCGATCAGCTGGTGGCACCCAGACGACCGGCCAGAGAGGGCAGATCATTCATATGATGAGTTGATTAACTCGGATGGAAAGACACAGGTTCATCTTGTACATGTTGCATGTGATGTAGACCTAGATAACCGTGATTCCTCTTGGCTCGAGGAATCACATTCGGATGGCCATAATCATCGCTTTTATCATTTTACATGTTTTCTGTGGGATATAGCATGTATATGATACGTACTATGTATTGTGGTGATTGGATATGTATATGTATATAAAAACCAAATCCCTCATTAAATATTAAGTTTTAGATGCCTTCCAAATGCGACACACGTGAAAAGCTTGATCGACCAAGTGTGGGCACGCCCTAGCGTGGTGCACCGTCTATCTCGTGGAAGCGTGAAGGATGAATGTGTGGGTCTGCCCTAGCAGGGTGCATATTCATCATGTTTGCTTTGGGACTGACTTAACAAGGTGACCTAGATAGGATCTAGCGCCTTGAGGCATGGAGATAATCATTGCAAGGAGTTGTATATGCCATCTTATCAAGAGTTGCATATGATGCAATTGGCAAGTGTTGCCTACCTGAGAGATCTATGTTGTGGGTGACAACCCTAGCTGGTCCATAACTTAGAGGATTTCAGGATCTTGCCCACTAGAAGGTTGTACGCTGCAATCTTCCGAATTGATGGTGAGGGATATCAATTTGAAGTAAAATAGTGGGAGCGATATTAATTAAAGGCCTAATTTTTATCATCAAACTTCTCAAATCAATCAAATAAGTCAAAAGAGTTTTGGACTAAAATTGCATATATTTCCTTTTATAAAATAAATGGTTAATCAACAATAATCACTTTATTTGCGATCGGTCTTTGATACCAACAAATTAAATGGGAATAATTCCATGACTGGTTAGGATGATGAGAAGTGTTCTCAATCAAAGAGCGAAAGCTCTAAGTCCTAGTTATACCAGAACCAGATGAACTCAATCCCACCACATCAATGGTTGAAAGTATGCTTATGGAAGCATACTGGGGATGCCATTAATGTGAAGTGCTTGATGTTGTGTTCTCTGGACTATGCGTTGCAGAGACAACATGAGACATATGATGTCTCCAAGACACTATCCTAGTATGTCATGACAGAAGGAGATCCAGTAAGGTATTCACACACTCAATGTGATTGGGTATGTGGAAAACCTAACCAAGAAGGATTCCCTCTGAGCCAAGAGTTGGCTAATGGTATGATATTGCAAATGTTGCGAGGATCATACAGTTTATGACAAACTACAACATGAACAACTTTGACAAGTGTTGACAGAGTTGTTGTACATGTTGAGGATAGTAGAGGCAATTATGAAGAAAGACAAACCCTAATGTTTGATGTGATCAATGAGGGGCAAGTCTTAAGGGCAAGGACAAGGGCAAAGCAAAAAGTGTTCTGATGCTAGCCAGTAGCCCAAGCCATCTTCAGCCTCAAGGCACATGGGAAAGGGTGTATGAGGGAATTGCCCTCTATATCTGGAAGAACAAAAGAAGATGAAGGAGGGGATGGAGATCTCTACCTAAGGTATCATGAAATGAACCACTTCTTTATCTGAGGTATGTGATACTGAGATTTGGATATGTCATATATGATATGCAAGATCCACAAAGAAGTGATGGATTTTGTGAAAGGACCAAGAAAGAAGTATCCATCATTGGATCAAGTGTTGCTGCCATAGATAGGAGTATCTTTCAGTTCATTTTAGCCTAAAGGGCACGAAATAGAGTTGTGAGCTGCTATTTCAATTTGCCAATAGAAACACTTTATTGTTGCATCTTGTTGAGACAAGGATGGCTATCAATATAGTTGATGTTTCAATTTCAAAGATATGATCTTTGTGGCAATGCCTTGTTTATCTTGTGATACTTGGTATGCATAAGATAAAATGATACCTAAAATTATAGATAACTCAAACAATCAAATTAGCATCAATCATGAGAAATTCATTTCTAGTTTCCATATGATGGATAAATCTAGACTCTTTTGGTTAGAGAACCAGTAAGAGACATGAATATCTTGGACATGATTAATAAATCTTCACTAATAATAGTGGGAGAATGATTATCCTATTAGGTATAATACATGTTATGTATTTACAAACCTATTGGAACAAATGTTAACACTTCAAATGGTATTTAGAGAAATACCAATATGAATATCTTGAAGTGTTCAAGAATATCATAAATGAAGTACGAATTTGGTAAAGTGTTAATTCTTGATGAGATCAATGAATGAAATACTTGGACCAAATGTTTGAGATCCTTATGAGTGATTATGATAGTGTATCATAGTGAACTCATGGTTAAGGCATGGCGATGTCTGGACCAAGAAGGAGTCATACTCTAAGGAGTTAGAGAATGATTATCAATTAACTGAATTCTTCTTAATAAAAGAATACCCCACACTAATGAAGGACATTAAGAATCATAAGGAGTTGTGAGTTCTTATATCTTTGACAGATACACCTCAATTATCTATGAGATGAGTTGATCATGTGATGAGTCAACTATCTAGATGAATATGAGGAACTGGATTTTGAGTTATGGTATATGACCATTACATCCAAAATGAATTCCATGTGAACCATAAGGTATGACCTTGATGGTAGCACCCATTGGATGGAAATCCATAAGTGCAAATAAGTCTTAAACGTTAAGACACATGGATGACATTTTGAGAAGGATGATGCTTGTTGATTGCAACTTAATGACTAAGACATTTGGCATATGGATACTAAAACCGCATTCCCATGAGGAATAAAACAAGGATGTGTATGTGACACAACCCATGAGGTTTATGAATCCACTAATGCAAATGAAGTCTATAAGTTACAATGGACTAATCAATATGATTGATTGAGTACAAGCAACTCAGAATTGAATCTTTACTTTGATAATATAGTCAAAGGGTTTGACTGATATGTCAAAGATAAAGAAGGGATCTGTGATTTAGTGGGAGCGTATTCACATTCCACATGTTGATGTGAAATGGAAATGTTCTAGAATGAAAATCCAAGTGGAAATTATCTTTAGGGAAGATAGAGACGTTTCCTATGTGATAGGAATAGAGATCTATAGAGATAGTTCTCGAAAACCTCTTGACCTAGAAAAGAGAGAGCATACATTGGCAATTTGTACTGAAGGGTTCAGTGTGCACAGATTCAGTGGGAGAAAACCTGTCCATGTTACATGGAGCTAGTATCCCAAGGCCAGTGTCCAATTCTTATGAAGAATGTGAACACTATGAATAGATATGGATCTATCATGTATGTGATCATCTCATCATCTTGCATGTATGGACATGGCAAGAATAAAATGCATTCATCATCTTGTATGTAGGACATGACAATATGATGTGCTCATCCTGATAACTCGTATGTGGGACATGACGAGTGGATGTCTGTCTATTTCAGTAAGGGTTACTGATAACCGTGAGAACTTGATAAGTACTTGGGAAGTACTAGTTCTGTGGAGATAAGGAAGAGTTCGATGTAAGGAGTTACATTGATGCGAACTTTCAGAAAAAGGACATAAAATTAATCGCAAAAATATATATAGGATATATGAAAGTGAAAGTTTGTTGATAATTGGAAATGTTCCGATAAAGCCGTTTAAAAAGGAAATGTCGAGTATCCTTGTGTTAGAGAATAGCAGTGGATACTATATGGATCTGCAAGTTCATGAGATGAACTTATAGATATTCCGGTCATTGATGACAAGTATGGAATCCTTGATCATGCAATGTGGCTAAAGGTTAGTGAAGGAATACTAGATCGCATATTACGGCAACTCCATCTCATACGTGTGACGTACAACGAAGAGATGTGAGACATGCAATTTATACTGACTTTGGCAAGGTGTTGCCATTACTCACTATGTTGGCACAAGAGCACAGTAACAGGTGGGACATGTATGAAGATCACTATGAATATGATTCAAGGGTGATTGGCTCACAGTGCAAGTGGGAGTCTTTTGGTATGTATGCCCTGAGAGCCAATCATGGGATGATTGATGGGATACATTAAGATTGATTTGATAAACATCAAAGGCAAGCTTCCAATTCTTTCTGGTTCAGTCATATGAGATAGTGATAGAACAGATTGAATGTCTAGAGAATGACAGTACTCAATGACGTATACCTTCAGGTTCATGACCTGAACGATGAGATCATACGGATGCTAAGAGTTTGTACATTCTAGTTATGTCCCTAGTCAGATGTCATTGTGGAAGGTTGATAGACATCAATGACACACAAGACTAGATTGTGGTGTTGGTTGATGACAGAATCTCATTAGTCATGATATAGAGATATCAAACCAAACACATAGGTACTTGTTAGAGAACAAGTGTACCAGACAGACCCACCGTGAGTTTGACACATGGAACCATGACATGGTAGTCACAGTCAGTACTCACATTGATGGTGGTGAATGTGGTTCTTTGACCTGAAATCACTACACTCAACACATGTTGTTGGGTACACTTTGACATCATCAAACGCAGTCCTGAAACATGGGTTGTTATAAAGGTGATGATTGGGTGGCTTTGACACATGGGGCTTTTGAGGGGTGAGTGATAATTATGGGATTTGTCCCTCCTGAGGGAGTTTGATATCCAAGGCCACTTGATGAGTAGGATTGAGATAGGCGTGCGCACACATGTGTGAATTAGTATGTGATATTGATGTCATACATATCTCCTTCAATCTACTCTGAGATCAAGAAAGTGAATGAACATTGATAGGATGACTGGTCCATGCCTCGAGTTGATTCGGGATATCAGTGACAAAGAAATTATACATTCGCTGTAACACCATTCACGGATTGTAGGATTGAAAGTTGTTCTCCAACTTTCTACTTTCACTTGGGTAGCAATGATGTGTGACTAGGCACCGCTCATTTCTTGTGAAGTCATAAGTGTTATGGACTTTCACTGCCAACGCGAAATGGACCTGCAGGGTCACACACATAGGATTTTACCTGGAAGAGGAGTTTTGTCCACAAACTATGTTTAGATTGATTACTAAAGGAGTTTAGTAGTTCAATTAAACACTCAATCAGTCGATTTCTCAATATCATATGGTTCAAGGTGTTGGACGCATTGATTGGAGTATCAGATTGATTGGAATCACAATTGACTGATTCTGCACAACCTGCACTCCCAACCGATCGGTTCAAGTTTTGAACCGGTCGGCTGAGCTTGCTGAACCGGTCGGCTCAAGTGTTGAACCGATCGGCTCATGTCCAGGTTGAAATGAGCGGTTCAAGTGTTGAACCGATCGGTTCAACTGGCGCAACCGAGCAACTTGGGAAAGTCAGGTCGGTGAGAATTTTCCTTTCGTTTCAATTACCCAATTTGATTGGGAATAGGATTGGTATTCGATACCAATTAGAAACAAAAGAAGGAAAGTCAATTTGAGTTGGATCAGGACCGTGAACTGATCGGTTCAGGGCACCAACCGATCGGTTGGGGTGCCCTAAACGATCGTCTCAGGTCCAACCGATCGGCTTAGGTCCCCAACTGACCGTTTCAAGTGTTGAAACGATCGGTTCAGGTTGCCAGTTGGTTGCTTTTTGTAGAAAGTTCCCGAACCCTTCTAATCCTGCTTTAGTCCCACATTGCCCGGGATAGAGAACCCTGTCCCATGAACCTCCTACATATATAGGGGTATTGGGGGCTTCTCTATAGACAACTCAGTGCAACCAGTTGCTTTGCAAAGTTGTCGTTCTCTCTGGTTTTGGTAACCGAGAGAGAGCCCGAGCAAGTGCTTCCCGCAAAGGGAGGTGCAACAAGGGAAGGACAACTACAGTTGCAACTGGAGGCAGGAGAGTGTGTGGGCGACTAGTACACCTGTAGAAGGGTTTGACTCCTTCCAATTCCTTGTAGGACAAGGAGATTGGAGTTCCAGGTGGTCCGTGTGGACTACTACAGAGGCGGGAGGTTTCTGCCACTCAGGAGAACACTGTCAATCCCGACAGTCCCGGTGAGAGGAGTCGTGAGTCCTGGTGTGACCAGGAGCTGCACAGACACCGTCCAAGACCAGAGGCGAAGACCACACTAGCTGCGTGGTATTGTCACCGAGCAAGCCTCGGGACAAGGTATGATTCCTCAAACCATCCTTCCTATTGTATAGACGTTGACACGTTTCCTTGGTTCGGGTTAGGGGGAGGAGAAAATTTTTGTTTCTGCTGCCTGCTCTGCCTCCCCTAAAACCCAACATATCACTCACCCCTCAAAAGCCCCATCTGTCAAAGCCACCCAATCATCACCTTTATAACAACCCATGTTTCAAGATTGTGTTTGATGATGTCAAAGTGTACCCAACGACATGTGTTGAGTGTACTGATTTTAGGTCAAAGAATCACACTCACCACCATCACTGTGAGAACTGACTGTCACTACCATGTCATGGTTCCAAGTGTCAAACTCACGGTGGGTCTGTCTGGTACACTTGTTCTCTAACAAGTACCTATATGTTTGGTTTGATATCTCCATATCATGACTAACGAGATTCTGTCATCAACCAACACCACAATCTAGTCTTGTGTGTCATTGCTGTCTATCTATCTTCCATAATGACATCCGACTAGGGACATAATAAGAATGTACAAACTCTTAGCATCCGCGTGATCTCATCGTTCAGATCCTTAACCAGAAAGCATACGTCATTGAGTATTGTCATTCTCTAGACATTCAATCTGTTCTATCATTATCTCATATGACTGAACTAGAAAGAATTGGAAGCTTTCCGTTGATGTTTATTAAATCAATCTTAATGTATCCCATCAATCATCCCATGATTGGATCTCAGGGCATACATACCAACGGACTCCCACTTGCACTGTGAGCCAATCACCTTTGATTCATATTCTTAGTGATCTTCAAACATGTCCCACATGTCACTATGCTCTAGTGCTTACGTAGTGAGTTATGGAAACACCTTGCCAAAGTCGGTGTTAATTGCATGTCTCACATCTCTTCACTGTACGTCACATGTATGAGGTGGAGTTGTCATAATATGTGATCTAGTATTTCTATGCTAACCTTTAGCCACATTGCCTGACCAAGCATTCCTTACTTGTCATCAATGACCGAAATATCTATAAGTTCATCTCATGAACTTCCATATCCATATAGTATCCACTACTGTTCTCTAACACACGGATAATTGACATTTCATTTCAAATGGATTTACTGGAATGTTTCCATCAACAAACATTCACTTTTATATATCCTATATATTTTGTGATTAATTTTCTGTCCTTTTCAGAAGGTCACATCGGTGTAACTCTTTACAGTGAACCCTTCTTCATTTCCATAGACCTAGTACTTATCAAGTACTTATCAAGTTCTTATGGTATTCCAATAACCCTTATTGGAACTAGACAGTCATCCACTCGTCATGTCCCACATACGAGTTATCAGGATGAGCATATCATATTGTCATGTCCTACATACTAGATGATAAATATATTTTATTCTTGCTATGTCCTCTACATGCAAGATAATGGGATGATTACATACATGATAGATCCATATCTACTCTTAGTGTTCACATTCTTCATAAGAATTGGACACTTGGCCTTGGGATACTAACTCCATGTAACATGGACAAGTTTTCTCCCACTCAATATGTGCATATTGAACCCTTCAGTATAGATTGCCAATGTATGCTCTCTCTTTTCAGGTCAAGAGGTTTTCGAGAACTATCTCTATATATCTCTATTCCTATCACATAGGAAATGTCTCTATCTTCCCTAAAGATAAATTCCACTTTGGATTTCTATTCTAGAACATTTCCATTTCACATCAACATGTGGAATGTGAATACTCTCCCACTAAATCACATATCCCTTCTTTATCTTTGACATATCAGTCAAACCCTTTGACTATATCATCTATGTAAAGATCCAGTTCTGAGTTTCTTGTAATTAATCAATCACATTGATTAGTCCATTATAATTTATAGACTTCATTTGCATTAATGGATTCATGAAACTTATAGGTTGTGTCACGTACACATCCTTATCTTATTCCTCATAGGAATGCGGTTTTAGTATTTGTATGCCAATTCTCTTAGTCATTAAGTTTCAAGCATCATCCTTCTCAAAATGTTATCCATGTGTCTTAACGCTTAAGACTTATTCACACTTATGGATTTCCTCCAATGGGTGCTACCATCAAGGTCATACCTTATGGTTAACATGGAAGTCATTTAGGATGTAATGGTCATATACCATTACTCAAAATCCAATTCCTCATATTCATCTAGATAGTTGACTCATCACATGAACAACTCATCACATAGATAATCGAGGTGTATCTGTCAAGGATATAAGAACTCACAACTCCTTGTGATTCTTAATGTCCTTTATTAGTGTGGGGTATTCTTTATTTAAGAAGAACTTAGTTATTTGATAATCATCCTCTAACTCCTTAGAGTATGACTCCTTCTTGATTGGACACCATCATGCCTTAATCACGAGCTAACTATGATACACTATCATAATCACTCATAGGGATCTCAAACATTTGGTTTAAGTATTTCATTTACTGATCTCATCAAGAATTAACACTTCACCAAATTCGTACTTCATCTATGATATTCTTGAACACTTCAAGATGTTCATATTCATATTTATCTAAACACCGCTGAAGTATTAGCATTTGCTCCAATAGGTATGTAAATACATCACATGTATTATACCTAATAGGATAATCATTCTCCCACTACCACTAGTGAAGATCGATTTATCATGCTTAAGAGATTCATGTCTCTTACTGGTTCTCGAACCAAAAGAGTCTAGATTTATCCATCATATGGAAACTAGAAATGAATTTCTCATGATTTATGCTAATTTGATTGTTTGAGTTATCAATAACTTTTAGATATCATTTTATCTTATGCATACCAAGTACCACAAGATAAACAAGGCATTGCCACAAAGATCATATCTTTGAAACATCAACTATATTTATTGCCATCCTTGTCTCAACAAGATGCAACAATAAAGTGTTTCTATTGGCAAATTGAAATAGAAGTTCTCAACTCTATTTCGTGCCCTTTAGGCTGAAATAAGCTGAAAGGTACTCCTATCTATGGTAGCAACACTTGCTCCAATGATGGGTACTCCTTTCTTGGTCCTTTGGTAAAGGCCATAAGTTCTTTGTAGATCTTACATATCATATATGTCAGATCTTCATCTTGGTATCATATACCTCGGAAGCAATTCATTTCATGATACCTTAGGTGGAGATCTCCATCCCCTCCTTCAACTTCTTTTGTTCTTCCATATATAGAGGGAAATTCCCTCATACACCATTTCCCTATGTGCCTTGAGGCTGAAGATGACTTGGGCTACTGGTCATCAGAACCCTCTTAGCTTTGCCCTTGTCTTTGCCTTTAAAACTTACCCTTCATTTATCACATCAAACATTAGGGTTTGTCTTTCTTCATAATTGCCTCTACCGTCCTCAACATGTCTAAAAATTTTGTCAACACTTGTCAAAGTTGTTCATGTTGTAGTTCATCATGAACTGCATGATTCTTACAACATTTGCAGTATCATACCAGTAGCCAACACTTGGCTTAGAGGAATCCTTCTTGGTCAGGTTTTTCCACATGCCCAATCACATTGAGTGTGTGAATACCTTATTGGATCTCCTTCTATCATGACATACTAGGACAATGTCTTGGAGACATCATATGTCTCATGTTGTCTCTACAACTCATAGTTCAAAGAACACAACATTAAGCACTCCACATAATTGGCCTCCTAGGTATGCTTCCATAAGCATACTTTCATCCATTGGTGTGGTAGTATCGAGTTTATCTGGTTCTGGTATAACTAGGACTTAGAGCTTTCGCTCTTCGATTGAGAACACTTCTCAATATCCTAACCAGTCGTGGAAATTATTCCCATTTAATTTGTTGGTCCCAAAGACCAATCGCAAATAAAGTGATTATTTTTTATTAGCCATTTATTATACAAAAGGAAATATATGCAATTTAGTCCAAAAACACCTTTTTGACTTGATTGATTTGAAAATTTTTACGATATAATTAGGACTTTAACTAATTATCACTCTCACTATTTTGTTCAAATTGATAGACCTCACCATCAATTCGGAAGATTGCAGCGTACAATCTTCTAGTGGGTCAAGATCCATATTTCATCAAGTCATGAGTCAGCTTTGGCTGATCGTCCACAATCTTGACTATTTAGGTAGGCCATCATGCCAATTGCATCATATGCAACTCTTGATAAATGAACATGCGCAACACCTTACCATGAACATTCCTTACCTCTGGGCTTAGATGTACTAAGAATCACCAGTTAAATCTATCCCAAAAGCCGACACGGTAAACATTTACCCTACTTTGGAAGAACCTACATGTCTACCCTTCACACTTCTGCAAGATGGACGACGCACCATGCTTTGGCGTAACCTACGCTTGGTCGATCGAGTATTTCATATGTGCCACTAATGGAAGGCGTATAAGACTTAATATTTAGATGAGGTATTTGGTATTATAGGTACATATACATATCCAATCACCACAATACATAGTATGTATCATATACATGCTATATCCTATAGAAAACATATGAAACGATAGAAGCAATGATTATGGCCATCCTAATGTGATTCCTTGAGCCAAGAGGAATCATGGTCATCTAGTTCTAGATCACATGCAACCTATACAAGATAAACTATGTGCTTCACCTTTCTGGGTTTGATCAACTCATCTCCATTATTGATCGGCTCACCATCAGGCCGGTCGGTTGGGTGCCACCAGCCGATCAATTGGCTCCTCCAACCGATCGATTCACTAGGTTGTCGTGCATCTCTTCATGGATGCCACCCGCTCGTCTTGCTCCTCGAACCGATCGACTGGAATGCCAACCGATCGGTTCACGCCTTGAACTGATCGTCTCATTCGTCATCAGGTTGTCCGTCGTTCTTTGACATAACAGAAAATAAAAATCCATCATATTTTACAATTGAATTGAGAAACCCCGAGTTACATTCGGGGAGAGCAAAGGTAGGAAAGAAATCTCGAGTTATCTGAGTTACATAAAAAAAGAGAGGTAGGGAATCGGTGCGCAGACCGAGATACAAGCAACAACAAACAAACACACACAGATATAGGGTTATTGGCCATAACCACGCTATACATCCACCACAAAACTCATTTAAGGGTGACGCGTATCGAGTGCATTCATATTACATATCATATATGTATGTTGGGATTTGTGGATTTAGGATTGGACATGCATAAAGCTAATTTTGTTAGCATCGTATGCACTAAAAAAATGCAACAAACCAAAATCGATCATATCGATATTCCTAAAGTATAGAGCATTTGATGTGGCTCTGATACCACTGTTGGGTTTTAGGGGAGATAGAGAAGGCAGGGAAATAAAAAAATTTCTTCTCCCCAAACCCAGAATGAACGAATCGCGTCACAATATATACAGTAGGAAGGATGGTTTATAGAATCATACCTTGTCCCGAGACTTGCTCGATAACAATACCTCATGATTTGCACGGTCTTCACCTTCTATCTTGGATGGTGTCTGTGCATCTCCTGGTCTCACCGGGACTGTCAGGATTGACAACTATCCTCCGAGTGGAAGAAGTCTCCTGCCTCTGAAGTAGTCCACACAGACAACCTGGAACTCTGATCTCCTTGTTCCATAAGGAATCGGACGGAGTCACACCCTTCTGTCGGCGTACTAGTCACTAAAACACTCTCCTTCCACCAGTCGCCTTTCTACAGTTGTCTTTCCCTTGTTGTGCCTCCCTAATCGGGTAGCACTTGCTCGGACTCTCTCGGTTACCACAACTAGAGAGAATGATAACTTTACAGAGCAAGTGGTGTTTTGAGTTGTGTTTTTGAGAAGCCCCTAATACACCTATATATATGAGGGTCATGGGATAGGGTTATCTACCCCAAGCAATGCGGGACTAAGCAGGAGTAGAAGGGTTCAAGATTTTCTACAAATATGACATATTGCGGTAGCTGAACCGATTGTTTCACTAACTGAACCAATCATTTCACTAACTGAACCGATCATTTCAGCCCCTGAGCCGATCGTTTGAGGCTCTCAACCGATCATTTGGTTCCCTGAGCCGATCGGTTCGTGGTCCTGATCCAACTCAAATTGACTTTCCATATTTATTTCCAACTAATCAAATATTAATCCTTGTCCAAATCAAATTTGTACAAGTGAAACAAATATATTTGCAAAATAGTCTTCCTGATTTTCCAAACGATCTCAGTTGGTCACACAAACCTATCGGTTCAACGACTGAGCCCATTCATTTCATGACACATGAGCCGATTGTCTCACCGCATGAGCCGATCGGTTCAACAACCTGAGCCGATCAGTTCATCCCCATGAGCCAATCGATTGGAGCAGCAGACTATGCGAATTAGTCAATTGCAGTTTCAATCAATCCGATACTCTAATCAATCTGTACAACACCTTGAACACTATGATACTGAGCTATCAATTCATTGAGTATTTAATTGAACTAATAAACTCCTTTAGTATTCAATCTAAACATTATTTATGGATAAACTCCTCTTCTAGGTTAAATCCTATGTGTGTGACCCTACAGGTCCCATTTCACGTTGGCAGTGAAAGTCCATAACACTTATGACTTCACAAGCAAAGATTGGTGCCTAGTTGCACATCGGTGCTACCCAAGTGAAAAGGAAAGTTGGAGAATAACTTTCAATCCTACAATCTATGAATAGTGTTACAGCAAGTGTATAATTTTTTTGTCACTGATCTCCCGAATGAACTCAAGGCATGGAACAGTCATCCTGTCAACGTTCATTCACTTTCTTGATATCAGAGTAGATTGGAGGAGATATGTATGACATCAATATCACATACTGATTCACACATGCGTGTACACCTATCTCAATCCTACTCATCAAGTGGCCATGGATATCAAACTTCCTCAGGAGGGATAAATTCCATATCTATCACTCACCCCTCAAAAGCCCCATGTGTCAAAGCCACCCAATCATCACCTTTATAACAACCCATGTTTTAGGACTGCGTTTGATGATGTCAAAGTGTACCCAATGAAATGTGTTGAGTGTAGTGATTTCAGGTCAAAGAATCACACTCACCACCATCACAGTGAGAACTGACTGTGACTACCATGTCATGCTTCAATGTGTCAAACTCACGGTGGGTCTTTCCGGTACACTTGTTCTCTAACAAGTACCTATCTGTTTGGTTTGATATCTCCATATCATGACTAACGAGATTCTGTCATCAACCAACACCACAATCTTGTCTTGTGTGTCATTGTTGTCTATCTACCTTCCACAATGACATCCGACTAGGGACATAATAAGAATGTACAAACTCTTAGCATCTGCATGATCTCATTGTTCAGGTCTTTAACCTGAAAGCATACATCATTGAGTATTGTCATTCTCTAGAGATTCAGTCTGTTCTATCATTATCTCATATGATTGAACCAGAAAGAATTGGAATCTTACCTTTGATGTTTATCAAATCAGTCTCAATGTATCCCACCAATCATCCCATGATTGGCTCTCAGGGCATACATACCAACAGACTCCCACTTGCACAGTGAGCCAATCACCCTTGAATCATATTCTTAGTGATCTTCAAACATGTCCCACATGTCACTATGCTATAGTGCTTACATAGTGAGTTATGGCAACACCTTGCCAAAGTCAGTATTAATTGCATGTCTCACATCTCTTCGTTGTACGTCACACGTATGAGATGGAGTTTCCGTAATATGCGATCTAGTATTCCTATGCTAACCTTTAGCCACATTGCATGACCAAGCATTCCTTACTTGTCATCAATGACCAGAATATCTATAAGTTCATCTCATGAACTTCCAAATCCATATAGTATCCACTGTTGTTCTCTAACACACAGATACTCGACATTTCCTTTTAAACGACTTTACTGGAACGTTTCCATCAACAAACATTCACTTTTATATATCCTATATATTTTGCGATTAATTTTCTGTCCTTTTCAGAAGTTCGCATCAGTGTAACTCGTTACAGTGAACTCTTCCTCATTTCCATAGAACTAGTACTTCTCAAGTACTTATCAAGTTCTTATGGTATTCCAGTAACCCTTACTGGAACTAGACAGACATCCACTCATCATGTCCCACAAACAAATTATCAGGATGAGTATATCATATTGTCATGTCCTACATACAAGATGATAAATTCATTTTATTCTTGCTATGCCCTATACATGTAAGATAATGGGATGATTACATACATGATAGATCCATATCTACTCTTAGTGTTCCCATTCTTCATAATAATTGGAAACTTGGCCTTGGGATACTAACTCCATGTGACATGGACACATTTTCTCCCACTGAATCTGTGCATATTGAACCCTTTCGTATAGATTGCCAATATATGCTCTCTCTTTCCAGGTCAAGAGGTTTTCGAGAACTATCTCTATAGATCTCTATTCCTATCACATAGGAAACGTCTCTATCTTCCCTAAAGATAATTTCCACTTTGGATTTCCATTCTAGAACATTTCCATTTCACATCAACATGTGGAATGTGAATACGCTCCCACTAAATCACAGATCCCTTCTTTATCTTTGACATATCAGTCAAACCCTTTGACTATACCATCAAAGTAAAAATCCAGTTCTGAATTGTTTGTACTTAATCAATCACATTGATTAGTCCATTGTAACTTATAGACTTCATTTGTGCTAATGGATTCATAAACCTTATAGGTTGTGTCACATAC
The DNA here is from genome assembly GCA_963693085.1 of Alisma plantago-aquatica. Taxonomy (NCBI): domain Eukaryota; kingdom Viridiplantae; phylum Streptophyta; class Magnoliopsida; order Alismatales; family Alismataceae; genus Alisma; species Alisma plantago-aquatica. The sequence goes on along the minus strand of OY856411.1, from coordinate 322,414,110 downwards.
ACATCCTTGTCTTATTGCTCATAGGAATGCGGTTTTAGTATCCGTATGCCAAATCTCTTAGTCATTAAGTTGCAAGCATCATCCTTCTCAAAATTATATCCATTTGTCTTAACGCTTAAGACTTATTCACACTTATGGATTTCCTCCAATGGGTGCTACCATCAAGGTCATACCTTATGGTTCACATGGAAGTCATTTAGGATGTAATGGTCATATACCATTACTTAAAATCCAATTCCTAATATTCATCTAGATAGTTGACTCATAAAATGAACAACTCGTCACATAGATAATCGAGGTGTATCTGTCAAGGATATAAGAACTCACAACTCCTTGTGATTCTCAATGTCCTTTATTAGTGTGGGGGTATTCTTTATTTAAGAAGAACTTAGTTATTTGATAAGCATCCTCTAACTCCTTAGAGTATGACTCCTTCTTGATTATACATCATCATGCCTTAACCACGAGCTCACTATGATACACTATCATAATCACTCATAAGGATCTCAAACATTTGGTTCAAGTATTTCATTCATTGATCTCATCAAGAATTAACACTTCACCAAATTCATACTTCATCTATGATATTCTTGAACACTTCAAGATGTTCATATTGGTATTTCTCTAAACACCACTGAAGTATTAGCATTTGCTCCAATAGGTATGTAAATACATCACATGTATTATACCTAATAGGATAATCATTATCCCACTACCACTAGTGAAGATCGATTTATCATGTTTAAGAGATTCATGTCTCTTACTGGTTCTCGAACCAAAAGAGCCTAGATTTATCCATCATATGGAAACTAGAAATGAATTTCTCATGATTTATGCTAATTTGATTGTTTGAGTTATCAATAACTTTTAGATATCATTTTATCTTATGCATACCAAGTACCACAAGATAAATAAGGCATTGCCGCAAAGATCATATCTTTGAAACATCAACTATATTGATAGCCATCTTTGTCTCAACAAGATGCAACAATAAAGTGTTTCTATTGGCAAATTGAAATAGCAGTTCTCAACTCTATTTTGTGCCCTTTAGGCTAAAATAAGCTGAAAGGTACTCTTATCTATGGTACAAACACTTGCTCCAATAATGGGTACTCCTTTCTTGGTCCTTTCGTAAAGGTCATCACTTCTTTGTAGATCTTACACATCATACACTACAACAAAAATGCCCATCAGTGGCCTTTTAGAAATGCCACTAAAAAAAATAAACGCCACTAAACATGTTTAGTGGCATTTGTTGACACTTAAAAAAATGCCTCTAGTACCAATGCCACTAGAAAGATAGTGGCATAAGTTGTAAATGCCACTAAACGTTTGGCTTTAGTGGCTTCCAAAAAATGCCAAATAAAGGCCACTAAAACATCATTTGACATTTATAAAAAGCCACTATCCATCAATTGGCTTTTATACAAATGCCACTAATTTGTATTATGTTGTTGTATGAAACGATTCTTTTTTAGTGTAATGGCATATAAAAAAAGCCACTAATGACATACTAGTTATGTATTACTACATTTTCATGGTTTTTAATCATTAAATTTTTAGTTCATTATTAGGTTTTCTAATTGAATGTCATTGCAGCCGAACTCAGTTTTCCAAAAGTATGAATTCTTTATTTATAATCAAATGATAATTACATGGGGAGGGCATTTTACCTTGCCCCTTAGATGGAATACAACACCAATGATATACTTTCATACAAAATTTTTCTATTCAATACAATAACTTCTACATCTTTGGATCCGTCTCTTCCCTTATATGACTATCTACTTTTCAGCATGCTGACTTTAGAGTTCCTTTAGGAAATAGCTTCATGTGTAGGTAGAATCCTTGAAACACCTCCCAAAACCATTGGATAACATGTGATGCATTGTTGTAGCCGGAGTATTCTATATTCTGAAGTAATTAGTAACCATGATAGAATTGAAACTGAAGGATTCTGGAAGATTATGCATTGTTTCAGCTGTTAAAAACCTGCATCACTTAAAAATGATTCAGACTCATGTTAGGTGCACCTAAATTATAGCATGTATGCAATAAAATGAGTAATAGGGAAAAGTTGGTGTTTGATAGAAATTCAAACAAAAAGAAATGATATGATAAAAGGATAGAAAACTAGTATCAACAAGTCTCAAACCTGAAGTGTATAAAGCCTTGCTTCCAACTTGTGATTATAACTCTCATCATCATCCATCCGACTAATGGTGGCCGGGAAAGTATGGATAAGGAAAGACCTCAAGATCATCCATATTAAGCCTATCAAGACGGTATGCTTCTGCTTTCACTTTGTTAGAATACCTGGAATAGAATACTAGTAAGAACTTACACAGTGCGTAAAAACCACATGTCAGATATATAAATCCTACCCTTACCTCATCACACCAAGAGTGGCTTCCTAAAATTAGGACAGTCTGCATCATCAAAATACAAATCATAATGCAAAACAACTTTCCATTGGGATACAAGTAACAAAATGTTGATCCATGAATGCCTCAACCTAAGTCCAAAGCAAAAAGTTAAACAAAAAATACATGTATCCTTGTTCTAGATGGTTAATAGAAAAAACCATGCTGAAGGTGCTTGTTTAGTGTAAAGCAGCAAATAATAAGGGCTTGTTTAGTGTAAAGCAGCAAATAATAAGGGCAAATAATTTACCTACTGACTCATCTCAACAATGCCACCTGCATTATCAACAATAGGTCCAAACATATCCATAGTCAATACATATGCAGTAGTACTCAACATCCCCATGGTTGCAACAGTAGTCCCAAAAAGACCACATGTGGGATTTCCAATTTCATCCACTCACCCAGAAGTGTGCCCCGACTGAAAGGCAGAGATGATAGATACACTGATCTCCAGAACTAGAAGAGCTATAGATTGTAAACCTCTGGTGAAACAAGTGGCCTAATATAGAGCAGCTGCAACAGCCATGTCGAATCCACCAACAGACTAACTGACGAATGCCCAAGAAAACCTTTCTTTCTTGCTTTGCAATTTCATTTTCCTTTGATAGCTTCCTCCAAGGGCATCTCAAACGTCATCCTACATGCTCTTTCTCATGTTTTAGCTCTGAAATTAGAGAAAACACAAGGATACTATGGAATATAGGAGAACCTTGGGTATAAAACAAATGTGAATGAAGTTATATAACATGTCAACCCTTCTTTGAAATATGATCATCCTTGCTACATATAACTACTTACAAAGGAACAATTTCACTCCTACTAACTTTTTCCTAGTTAACTTGGAGTGCCCTGTCACAATCAGAAGATAATTGACTGTTAAGTACCTAAGTCCATCACAGAGAAACTCAATTGTATTAAATTTCACTAAAATTCTTCCACTCCTAGTTGGTGCATGTATCAGAAGTAGAGGATCATCGAGTTACATTCTTCATAAACATTAGCTCTATCCTTTGCATACATATCATGTCACATGTCCTATCACATTGACATTTCTTTCATTCAACCATATCAAATTAATCATATGGGCAGAAGTTCCATATATCAACATAGTTATGACCTATTTGCTCAATACAATCAGGATCAAATTGAGATTGTTCTAGAGTATGGCTCCTAAACAAAATTTCGAACTAGAACTACAATTCTTGATTATTTGAGTGCTAATAAAATGCTATGAAATACAAATAAACTAAAAAAACTTTTATTAAACCCTTTGATCACTTTTCTTTATGTTTATGTGAATGGCATTGGATTGTTTTCAATTTCATTCTTATGAATAAAAATATTGGTTTTTTAGAAAAATTAAAACAAATATTCAAAACAAAAAATTGTGTCAGGCTGCACCCGTATCCTATGTTTTCAAAAATTGTTGTATCCATGCACTCGTAGTGTACCCATATCCGTGCTTCATAATGTATATGTTATCAAGTATGTCATTCTAAAACCACATGTCTAAGCAAGAACCAATGCAATCAAATGATATGAAATGGAGAGAATAGCAAAAGCAATATCTGTAATCATTTTGTCTGGTTCAGAGAAATGCCTAAATATATTATGCATAAAAAAAGTAAACCTTGGTAGAAAAATAACAACTGTGATTGTTACTGGAATGGGGTATGTAGCAGTCTTTTAGTTGTTGACAATGTGCTATGTGCTATCTTATTTTTTATCAATTGAAATAGCAGAAGACTAACCTGAGCTATGTTAAAAACCACATTTTTGCAGTCTGGAAGGATGCTGACTGACCATCCAGGTAACTGGTAAGAATTACCATTGAAAGATAATGTTGTGTCTTGAGTATTAATATTGGCAAGAAAAGCTGCACAACCCCCAGAGGATGCTTTATATACATGGGCCTACAAAAAACAAGTTTTATGTCAGTTAACTAATTATGGGTCCACAGTATAGTTTAATTTGTACCTAAGATAGTGAAATGGATTATCATAAGAAACTATGTTTCTACGGGATTACAAATGTTGTCATGTTGTGGAACAAGTCTTAACGTTTTTTAATGGTCATCATATGATTTCTTTACTTAGTTAAATGAAATTCTAATTCAGAAGCATCACACCAAGGAGTTAGAAAAATGCATATGGAGTTGTTATAACCTTTGGCTGGGCAATGGAAATATTAGCAGGTACGAGCCTTGATAAATAGGATTGCAGCCAGGGATTGGAGTATGGCGAGATGGGATTTGAACTCAGTAAAATAGGACTATAGAAAGACCATGACTTCATATTTCCAGCAACCATGCAAGCATATCTGGGTCAGGGCCAGTAATGATTGATATTTTGAAACAAGTCTCGATAGCATATGGAGTACAAGAAACTCCTTAGCGTGGATAAAAATGATAGGATAGAATCTGTGGCATGTTATTGACGAAGAGAAAGTGAAGTTCCCATTTCCAAGAAAGTTTATGATAAAATACAAAATGAGTATTCTAAGAAACATTGAGAACTGAAAGTTTGGTCCTCATGAAATATGATAAAATTTATGTCAATGTAAATTAGAACACTTGTTTCTCTTCACAAGATGATAGCCTTCCCAACAATATCAATTTTTTTAGGATCAAGATGACTGAAGAACATATGTACAATATCAGTTTCATTAAGGATGAAGATGACTGAAGAACATACGTACAATATCAGTTTCCTAGGGCTCGTCACCAATTCCAAATGAAGAGGAGTTGAGTAAGGGGGGCATTATTATGTTCTAGATGCCTAAATTGGTGTCAAAGGTGTGTTACACTAGAAAAAAGCTTTGTATGTATTGGTTGCAAGAAGACACATTGATTAATAGTGTGGATACTCTGCGTATAAGAAGTATAGACATTTTAATGCTAGATTGGCATAAATCTTACCAGAATTTTCTAAACTAAAATGTTAAGTACTAGGATTCAAGCTGTATTTTTACAAAGTTCCTAATTATATGGATATACAAACTTGAAAAATATAGTAGGTTAGAATTTCTACCTTGTATAAGACGTATCATGAGAGTGAAATGGATAACATCCAAGCAACAATTTCAATATTCTAAAAAATTTGTTCCAGAAGATAGAACCATTCTTCTATATTTTGTAATACTCATTTGTAGCCAGAGCTAAAATAGAAAAGTTACCAATAACTTCATGTGTGTAGCTACAATGTGGTTAGACTGGCATCTATATTTTTGCTGTACCGTTCTTACAGTACTCAATTTTTGCTGTAAGAGATGTATCTAAGCATGGCATCTATATTTCTGCTAGTCAAGGTATACAATGTTTAAGCATAAGATCACAAGAAAGATCTAAGCAAAAACAAATGTACCTCTAGTTTTGGACCAAGTGAACTATATGATGGATCAGTCGCCACCAATGCATCTTCACAAAGTTTAATTGCTTTATGTAAATCTTTAAGGTGGCCCCGTTTAGGTTGTCGAATAATTCCTATATACACAAAAAAACAGTAAGGACAATTTTAGTAAATTTATTACCATTCATTGTAAACCATGGGATGTGGTTAAATATGGTAAATTGCATTAAATTTTGCAGATCAGTCTAAAATCTTAATGCTTCTACTGTATGCTTACAAACACTCACCTAATGATGTAAAAATAGGTTTAGAAACACATGGAACACCTTCCAATATTCTAAGCATTATCCTCATGCAAGTCTGCACATACTTTTTTGGAAATATCTTTTAAAATGACATCTGTGCACTCCATACTTTTCTGGATGTAGTTAGTCTACTTAAAACCACACTAGACTGGTGTGTGTGCACTACCCATCAGTTGGGCACTGATATATACCTGGGCTGGTTAAATCAGTTGGTCCCATGCACTAGTACACAAGGAAGAATAACTAATATGAAAGTGAACTCTCTAAAGAATGATTAAGTCATGTGCCATGTTGTGTCTTTGTTCTTTTCTTACCAATCACCTCTTCTTCATTCAAGTTCCAACATACCTTATTGGTGGCACTGGTTGTCTAGCCACATTGCCCATTCACATTAAGTCTTTCTTGATCTTATAAGGTCATCCTATTGTGCCTTCTTCTACAATAGAGTATAAATATTAAAAAAAGGTCAGACATCAATATGTTATTACTTCAATATTGATCAGAAACATACTTCACCAATGGACTATGTTGTCTTCAGATCTTCCTCTTAGTTGGATACGACAGAAACAAATCCTTGCTAGCTTCGGTTGATAGTGTTTGAATTGCTTCATGGTAGAATATATACATTCATTTCAGACTCTACTTGTCAAAATGCAATCTAAGCTAGAAGAGTTCATACTAAAATAGAAACTAAACTCTAAAAAAAGGATTGTGATGCACAAATCTTGAATCTCAACATAGCATTAGAAACTAAATAAAAGAAAAAGAACACCAGTGATGCTAACAAGTAGCTTCTGAAGAGAAGACCAGAAGAAATATTCAACAAGATTAGGGAGGAAAAGCAAAGATAATACCAAATAGGGACCAATTCACACTTATTAACTTTGAAACCATGTTATTGCTTGTGCTCTGTATCACAAAGACAAATTATTGATTTAATAGTAAAGAGATCTAAAAGAACATATCCCAGCATTGGGAACTAAACAACCAATAAGAAGACTATAGATTCTTAGTCAGCTTCCTTCCATCATTATTAAAAATACATTGGTTTAGAGAACCAATGGGATCCTGAAACCTACAAATAATAAGTTCAATAGAGGGAAAATAGAACAAGTTCAGTAAAAAAATTGATATAATGGGTATTCACATCATCAAAGTTGGGTAGGACAGAGAGTGGGCCTTCTATCTTGGATGCTTGTAATGTGTAGAAAAAGAGGGGACTAGTCACCCACATGGAAGTCCCAAATCCTGCCAATCTAGAGAAATTTTCAAGTACAATATATTTATGGTTGAAATGTTCCTGATTATCAGTGATCATTGATTTCTATGTTATATTACATATAAAATACTATGATTTTGAACCCCTGAATCCAAATAGGGCCTAAATTTACTAGGAGAAGTCTTCTCGGCACATGGAAACGTATTAAGAAAGCTCTTCATCAAGTAACATAGATTTTGTGGATGTCTACATATGCATACTGTTGCCCCCCTAAGATGAGGCAAAAATGGGAATTGGGCTGCACATATCCTAGCGAATGTCAGACCCATAGAAAAATCTTTTACCTAGGCGTAAAGAATAATTCATATTAATGATGCTTCAATATCACCTACTCATTTAGTGATGGTGTAGGTAAGCCTTCCTGCACTTGGTGAGTGTAAGTGGGTCTTCTGTAGCCATTGTTTCCAGTGGCGTTGAAGAAGTATTGTCTTTTAAGGAGCTGATATGTTGAAGATAGCGGCCGAAGAGTATGCATGCTTGGTATTACGAGCTGAGAAGTGCAACCACACCAAATACAATGTTGTGAATTCGTGACATTCAAAGTTTGCAGAATCTAATATATACAAGTTATCTAGGGAGCTCCACCAAACCATCTACAAGAGGTTAATAGTGTAGGCGCAAAGGAAAAAAATTCAGGTCATGTATCATAGCTTTTTAGACATTTGCTTTTGGCACTTGTATTTTTTTTCAAGATAAACCGAATATACAAAATGCAAAGGGATGATTTAGCTTTTGACAATGAGCAATTATAGGAAACTGAACCTCAAAATTGACTGAATCCCAATGACCGAGACAAGTACACTGCCAATTCTTCAAATTCCTAACCTAATTCCCCAATGAATATCCTAACATCTGGAATATTTCTCAAGTAGTTTCTTATTGCATCTATCGATCTATATAATGTATGAGGTTTTCCTTTGTTCTCTAATCTTATTCTTATGTAAATTTTCTGAGTTCCAAGCTTTATGTCATTTTCTTCTTATACTTTTCACATCATTTTCCATAGGAGTCATCTTGAAACATGAAAGAAATAACTAAATATTACATCAAATCATCAATGTGGTAGTGTTTGAAGTAAACAACATGTATGTGTCTATAAATGCATTTTAAAACAATAACACATTACTTGAGTCACCCTCCTTCCATCTGACATCACAAATTTATTGGGCTTACCTAATTTTACAGGTCGACAAGTATACCCAAGATGTGGTGTATTGAGAGTGAAGCTATTGGGAACAAGGTCCTTCTTGTTTCTCATCTCAGTAAGCCCAAACAAACTGGAAAGATGCAGCCACGTTGGACCAATCCTGAACCCATGAATTCATGACCTTGCACTTGCAACGGCTAGCAATCTTCTAGTTGTAAGGTGTCCTTGGAAGTATATCAGAAATATTAGTACATCTCTTGGAGAAATGTAGGATGTTTCCTTCAAACTTGAATAAGATATGTTAATTTTAGAATACAGAACCAAGCAAACAGATTCAGTGCATAGATGGATAAAACTACAGCTCACATAAAAAGTTCTAAAAGAAAGACTAAGTGTGGCATTTTTATATGTCAAAATAGAATGCATTATTGTAATGGACCAAAAAGGAAGAAACAATTGCAACAAAAAAACAAATGTAGATGCTTCCAATTTCAAACTGCTATAAAACTGAATCCATTTCATGTTAAAAATTTACCGACTGTCAAGGAAGCAACATCCTTGTTGCCTTGCTTGACATACCCATCCACCTCCGGAACCGCCGCAACAAAGGGAACACACAAGTTGCCAACCATGAAAAACTCACCCACATCCACGGACAACTCATCCCTAGTCAACATGACGGGGCAGGTTGTTCCACCAGCATCAAGAACACAGCCTGAAACCCCACACACATCCTGAAAAGGAAATGTACCAAGAACAAGACCAACAGACATACCTTCGAACACCTGGTGAGCATCATCCGCCCCCAACAACTGCTCCTTGTTTGAGGCCCAGCTCACCCCGTCAGAAAGATTAGGATCACCCTCACCAACCCTCTCCCCATCTTGGCCATTACCAACCTCATCCCCAACAACACTAGCATCCACAACACACATACCAATCCCACCATCAATCCCTCTGACTGACTTTTGATAATTCTCCCCTAACCCGCCATCCCCAAAAGCATCATTCACATTTCCTAGGAAGACCCCCTTTCCAGTAGTACCGCCATTGTTACTACCATGAACAACACTGGCTGACATGGGGAAGTTTGCTTCATGCCCAACCGAAGCCTCCCGACTTGCCTCTGCAGATCCATTGAGGTCCGAACAACAAGACACCTGCATACAGTAGCTGGCGATGTGACGAGAGCACCCCACGCTTCCTGAGCCACTCACAGTCGAGACCTAAAGGCAGTGATGGACTCCATGCTCGAGGGAGTTCGGTCCCTGTATCCCGTCGCCAACCTCAAATCCGTGAATGGGGACATCACACCAGTTGTTCCACCGTGAGGAGAAAGACAAGACTACTTTAGGATGTCAATCAACCCCAACTTGGTCCGTGATTCTACACACCGGATAGAAAGAGCCTTATAGACGCCGCCGCCGCACGGGCGCGGGCTGGGAAGCCCTAGGCTCCCATCGCCCATTTGACCGCACACCTCTACGCCACTTCAGATCTTTTTGGCTCCCATTACCGATTATACCACACCTTGAATTATTTGCAATTAGCTATTGATCCACTTTTAATTTGGCAATTTCAGATTGCCACTAATTAGATCTATAAATGCCTATATTATTTAGCCCTTTTCATAAACTCTATAATAGGTGGTTTAGAGGCATTTTATTAAAAATGCCTGTAAATTGAATAGATAGTGGCTTTTTTTTTAAAGCCACTAGAATAAATGCCACTAATGGGCATTTTTGCTATAGTGATATATGTCAGATCTTCATCTTGGTATCATATACCTCAGAAGCGATTCATTTCATGATACCTTAGGTGATGATCTCCATCCCCTCCTTCATCTTCTTTTGTTCTTCTAGATATAGAGGGCAATTCCATCATACTCCCTTTCCCTTTGTGCCTTGAGTCTGAAGACGACTTGGGCTACTAGCTAGCATCATAACCCTTCTTAGCTTTGCCCTTGTCCTTGCCTTTAAAACTTACCCTTCATTTATCACATCAAACATTAGGGTTTGTCTTTCTTCATAATTGCCTCTACCGTCCTCAACATGTCTAACAATTCTGTCAACGCTTGTCAAAGTTGTTCATGTTGTAGTTCATCATGAAGAGTATGATTCTCACAACATTTGCAGTATCATACCAGTAGCCAACTCTTGGCTCAGAGGAAATCCTTCATGGTCAGGTTTTTCCACATACCCAATCACATTGAGTGTGTGAATACCTTACCGGATCTCCTTCTGTCATGACACACTAGGACAGTGTCTTGGATACATCATATATCTCATGTTGTCTCTACAACTCATAGTTCAGAGAACACAACATTAAGCACTCCACATCGATGGCATCCTAGGTATGCTTCCATAAGCATACTTTCATCAATTGGTGTGGTGGAATTGATTTCATCTAGTTCTGGTGTAACTAGGACTTAGAGCTTTCTCTCTTCGATAGAGAACACTTCTCAATGTCCTAACAAGTCGTGGAAATTATTCCCATTTAATTTGTTGGTCTCAAAGACCGATCGCAAATAAAGTGATTAATGTTGATTAGCCATTTATTATACAAAAGGAAATATATGTAATTTAGTCCAAAAATTTCTTTTTGACTTGATTGATTTGAAAAAGTTTTACGATATAATTAGGACTTTAATTAATTATCGCTCCCACTATTTTGTTCAAATTGATATCCCTCACCATCAATTCAAAATATTGCAGCGTACAATCTTCTAATGGGCCAAGATTCGTATTTCATCAAGTCATGAGTCAGCTTTGGCTGATCGCCCACAATCTTGACTATTTAGGTAGACCATCATGCCAATTGCATCATATACAAATCTTGATGAATGAACATGCGCTACACCTTTCCATGAACATTCCTCACCCATGGGCTTAGATGCTCTAAGAATCACCAGTTAAGTCTATCCCAAAAGCTGACATGGTAAACATGCACCCTGTTTTGGCAGAACCTACATGTCTACCCTTCACACTTTCACAAGATGGACGACGCACCACGCTTTGGCGTAACCTACGCTTGGTCGATCGAGTTTTTCATGTGTGTTGCTAATGGAAGGTGTATAAGACTTAATATTTAGATGAGGGATTTGGTATAATAGGTACATATACATATCCAATCACCACAATACATAGTATGTATCGTATATGTGGCATACAACTCATAAAACATGATTAACTAATGCGGAAGTGAATCATTTGTAGCGGATTACTGAAAATCACTAAAAATTAAAACTTTTTGCAAAGAGATCCACACATAGTAAATCTTTTTCTTCAAGAACCAAAGTATAACACATTTACTTTTTGGATCAAAGGTACATATCATGCATCATCTCTTTCTGAGAATTACAAGCATCAACTGTCCTGTCAGGCTAAACACAGGCAATATTATAATCTCGAGGCACTGAGCCAAAATCTTGAAATCACAAACTACTACTCCGAGGACCTGAGAGTACAGAGACGACACATAGGACTCTATATACATCTAAACATGACATGACAGCCAATGTCTCCACCTGAGACTTCACTGCTGTCCCTGCTGCTGCTGTCCTTCACCTCCTGAAGGATACCTGCCTCCTCGTCTGCGTCCACCTAAAAATGTGGTTCCCACGGGGGTGAGACAATTATAAAAATTACCCCAGCGACAGATATAACTCTCCGCCAGTAACATTATTATTGCAATTTAAGAAGATAAATATGAATGGAAGAATCATATTTATATGGCAGTAGATATTTTAATGTCTAACAGATTAGAACATTATTCTATATCAAAAGCACTACAACTATAACTTGATAGTTTCAACATGTCACTTATTCTTTAATGAATATGAAAAACATGTATAACATCTATTCAAACTACAAAATCATTACCACTGCATTAACTCTTTTCAGGCTTAGATCATATATCTAAAGCCTGACATTATCATTGTGGAGTCATGGCCCATAGCCATACTCTTTTCAGAAAGTGTTGGGATCTTAATCCCTCAATTCACCACTGGGAATTCTCATCCTTTCACAATATCAATACATTAACCATGTGATTCTGGGTATTTAAACCCTTAGCTCATCACCTGAGCATTGTTACCACATTCTCAAGTAACTAACACCTTTAGGTCATCTGACCAAGATAAGTATGATACCGGTTACACAAGCATCCATCATAACACTTGAGGCCCATTAACTCTCTTGCTACCTCTTACCAGGCACAAGGTATATTATGGCACACAAGGTCCAATAAAAAAATTCAAACTAATAACACATCATACCTCATACCTGGCTATGCTCATCATCTCATGATACCTGAATGGTTAGCACATATGATAGCAGTACATCAATTATCTATCAACACCATGAAAAACAAATGAATTATTATTTCAAGAGTATCACCCTTATTCCTTTATCAGGATTAGGGTTTTCCATCACATATCTCATGTATCCTTCATCCAATTATATTGGACTTATAACACTTCAAGGTATATAACCATATTAGGTCACTTTCAATCATCTCCAAGTCAATCATAGAGCACCATGGCCGTGCAAGAAAGTCACCACGGCCGTGCTACCTTGCACGGTTGTGCAAAGTGAATCCACCACGGCCGTGCTACCTTGCACGGTCGTGCAGAGGGAAGATACCACGGCCTTTCTATCTTACACGGTCATGCTACATGAGTTCACCTATGGAATCATATTCAAGTATGAATTCTATTCTTTGATTAGGGATTAGGGTTACACATACCATCTCCCGTCTTTAGAATAGGGATTGCACATAGCATCACCCTTCATTAGGGTTTCATAACACATTGCCCATAATTAGGGTTTACTATTCATCCTAATTAGTGATTTCACATGTAGACAACCTCTTATTAGGGTTATTCATGGAATCAACCTCAATTAGGGTATACATCATGTATTGGATACATGCATTTGTTATGCATTATTGATTAGTACCATTAAGGGTATCTCTCACCTAATTACATTAGGTTTTCCAAAAGGGTTTGCTCAATTGGACCTTCAATAACATGAGGTATTCAAATAGATTGATCAATGGAACCTTCAATTGCACTAGGTATTCAATTGAATTAGGGTTCCCAATGTTGATTCCTTCAATCATTGAATTCATGGAACTAATCATCAATTGGACCTATACTCATACTTCAATTGAGTTTGATAGGTCAACCTTCAACTGATTTGACCCTCAATTAACCCTCAATTGGTCATCAATTAGGGTTTGATTCAATTGAATTAGGGTTTGGAATCGATGATCCTTCAATACTAATCAATGTAGGACTAGTTGCTTTGAAACCATTGAACCATCATCCAAATTGGGTATGACCTGACCCCAAATGGTCTTGAGGTCGTTTGGATGACCTCCAAACGGTCTTGAGACCGTTTTCCCATGTCCACATCATAATCCAAGTCAACTAATTAAAGTTTGAATCATTGGATTGATCACCAAATCAGCATTGAATTGTATATCAACTTGGTACCTTTAGACCTTCAAACACCTAACCATACTCAACCCTAGACCTCCAAACGGTCTTGGGTGACCACCAAACGGTTTTGAAACCATTTGAATGAGCTCCAAACGGTTTTGAAACCGTTTGTCTCATCCAACCTTTGGATTCTAGTGAAATTCCATCAAGGTTTGGTCTATTGAGTTGATCAACAAATCAACACTTAATTGCAATATGATTTGGTAACTTTGGACCTTCAATTGATCAACTATACTTAACCCCCGACCTCCAAACGGTCTTGGGTGACCCCAAAATGGTTTGGAAACCATTTGGGTGATCCCCAAATGGTTTTGAAACCGTTTGGGCCAATCAACCCAAAACATCATCTCAATCACTTGCAAAATCAGCATTTAGCCGATTAGGGTTCTTATCCCATCTTTGGTTCTTCAAACACATATGCATACTTGACCCTAGACCTTCAAACGGTCTTGGGTGACCCCCAAACGGTCTTGAGACCGTTTGGGTGATCCCTAAATGGTTTTAAAACCGTTTGGGCTAATCAACCCAAAATCTCAAATTAACTCATTGAAATTTCAGCACTAATTTCAATTAGGGTTTGCCCAATCGATTAGCCTTCAACTCATAATTCCCTTGGATTTAATCCATAAAATTTGGAGGGTCATTAACCAACATGTTTAGGAACAGTAATATCAAACGGCCAACCCTTGTTCAACCATCTCAAACGGTTTTGAAACCGTTTTCCCAAACACTCAAGTTAAATCAGATTGAAAATCAGCACTTAATCCAATTAGGTTTACCTAATTGATTAGCCTTCAACTCACGATTCCTCGGGAGTTAACCCATAAAATATGGTGAGTTACTAGCCAAAATAATTAGGATCAGTAATCCCAAACGGTAAATGCTTGTTCAACTCACTCAAACAGTTTTGAAACCGTTTGTCCATAAAGTCAAGTTAAATCAGATTGAAAATCAGCACTTAATCCAATTAGGTTTACCTAATTGATTAGCCTTCAAATCACGATTCCTTTTGGAGTTAATCCCTCAAATTTGGAGGGTTATCAACCAACATAATTATGAACAGGAATCCCAAACGGTCAGCCCTTGGTAAACCATCTCAAACAGTTTTGAAACCGTTTGCTCCCAAACGGTTTGCAAACCGTTTGGTCACCAAACGGTTTGGTGAAACCGTTTGGCCCCAACTTCCAAACCGTTTACCCAAGATATTTGGGGAGGTGTGTGTTTATGATGATGTCATAATCATCAACCTACAACTCACGAAATCTACTATAATTTCCATGGAAATTGCATCAATCAACCAAACTTAATTTTGGAAATGTAGAAATGATCACCAATTGATAATGAATTGATTGCAATAACAAAGTTAGGGTTTCAAGTTATAAAACCCTCCTCCAATTGAGCTCCAAAGCTCCACTCTCACGCCATCAATGGTGGATGAAGCTCTTGCAACTCCCCTTAGGCTTGTCCTTAAGCTTTTGGATGAAAAAGTTGGCTAGGGTTTAAGAGGAGATCGAAATAAGAAGAAATCAATGATTTATTTTCGATTTCCACCATGGAATCAAGGAGAACGAAGGTCAAGGGCTTACCAATAGGTAGGGAGTCATCCTCCTACTCATCCCTAGCTCCTTGGTAGATTTTTCAAGCAAGGGAAAGAAATAAATCCGAAAAGGCCTTTGTTTGGGCTTGGAAATGACACTTTTATAAGGAAATTGATGAGAGAGAATATACTTTGTAAAAATCCAATTAATCCCAAAAATGTGGCCGCCTCTTCCCCGTAATCTTCCTTGGGTACGAGGCATACTACTTTGACTTTAATTATCCTTCATTATTCTCAATTTAAAGAAAAGCAAATTAAGCACCTTAATCATATTATATTAATATCCATAATTTGAGTGAATATTACTTTTCTTTATAATAAGGTGAGTGGAATTTCACCTACTTAGGATATTTTCGTACCTTTGCACGGAACAAGGACGTACATCCTTATTAAAAATCAACCAATAACATTTTGGTTGAAGGCCCTTTAATTGATACATTGATTTTTGCCCTAAATTGAATTAGGGTTTCACATATGATTAAATCTTGATTATTTTAATATCAAGATTCTCTCTCCTCCAACTTAATTAAATGAGGTGCCCTTCTCATTTTGTTTGATTTACATGATGCCAAGAAACATTAAGGACCTTATTGAAGTGGTAATTTGCATATTGAACCCTAGGTTTTGGGTAAATTGCACTTTACACCAAAACTAGGTTTTAATGCACAACATTGCTTTACAAGCTTAATCTTGGTGCCCAAGCTTGTGAAAACCATACAACTATATCATATTCATTCTTATGATGTCTCAACATAATAGGAACATCTTATCATGCAACATTTGCAAGTTGACCCCTCAACTTGGGTAATTTGCACTTTAGTCCAAAATAAGCAAACATTGCTTCAACATTGTTCAAACATGACCAAAATTGAAACATAAGTTTCTCATGAGCCCTAATTACTTTTACCAAGATAAGATTAAGAATCTAGTCAACCTTATTAGGAAAAACATCTAGGGTTAACTCATAACCCAGGTCAGAGATGTTACAAATTATAAACCCCTAACAAGGATTTCGTCCCCAAAATCCCAGACAAAAGGAGGAACAGATTATTCATTAATCATGCCCTTAAGTCTCCTCATATCATCTTAATATCATGGAGATATCATGGATTCTGTAATCCACACATAGATCCTTTCATTAATTCCTCCTTATCACTGTTTATATTTATGCAAAGCATAAACCCCTAACATATGATGTCCATATCATTGAAAGGAAGGAACATAAAAGAACATACTTCTATCATCACCCAAGAATATTTACCAAAAGAGAAACATACATATATAACACAAATAATTCACTCAACAATCCTTTATTTGTTTGAGAAAGTTCACTGAGAAAGTTTTCACTAAGCAATTTCACTAAGAAGGTTTTCACGAAGCATTTTCACTAAGAAGGTTTTCGCATAGTATTTTCACTGAGAAGGTTTTCACATAGCATTTTCACTAAGAAGGTTTTCACATAGTATTTTCACTAAGAAGGTTTTCACATAGTATTTTCACTAAGAAGGTTTTCACATAGTATTTTCACTGAGAAGGTTTTCACATATCATTTTCACTGAGAAGGTTTTCACATATCATTTTCACTAAGAAGGTTTTCACATAGTATTTTCACTCAGAAGGTTTTCACATAGTATTTTCACTGAGAAGGTTTTCACATAGTATTTTCACTAAGAAGGTTTTCACATAGCATTTTCACTAAGAAGGTTTTCACATAGTATTTTCACTGAGATGGTTTTCACATAGCATTTTCACTGAGAAGGTTTTCACATAGTATTTTCACTGAGAAGGTTTTCACATAGTATTTTCACTGAGAAGGTTTTCACATAGTATTTTCACATAGAATTTTCACTGAGAAGGTTTTCACATAGCATTTTCACAAAGAAAGTTTTCACATAGTATTCTCACTGAGAAGGTTTTCACATAGTATTTTCACTGAGAAGGTTTTCACATAGCATTTTCACTAAGAAGGGTTTCACATAGTATTTTCACTGATAAGGTTTTCACATAGTATTTTCACTGAGAAGGTTTTCACATAGTATTTTCACTGAGAAGGTTTTCACATAGTATTTTCACTGAGAAGGTTTTCACAAAGTAATTTATTAGGGAAGGTTCACTTAGTTCTTCCTATTTAATTTCATTATACTCTCTAGATTGTTTCAGAATGACTACTTGATCAGAGTAATAAAAAGGGTAACAATCTAAGAGTTCCATACTTGCCTTATCTTCAATAACCATATACCTGGCCAGGGTATACAAGTACTGAGATTAGGTAGTATGCACTCTATTTTCTGTCACATTCCTCACTTTTCATATCATTGTACACACATGATTTTCCATTCCTAAATTTTCTTCAGGTACCACTTCTATATCTCATCTTTCAACACAAAGATAAGGGAGATTATAAAACATTTTAAGAAACACTGAGTAAGATATAAGTTCTCATCTCCCTTATGTCCTTATAGGACTAGTCAAAGGAAGTTCAAAAATAACTATTTTCATATCTTTAGCACATAGAATCATGATATGAAGTATCAAAACAAAACTATTTCATCTGACCTGTCTGGGACGTCCGTCCACGTCCTCTATTGTTACTAGAAAATTGCCTCCTTTGTGAGCCTTGCTGACTCTGCCCTTGAGGTTGAGTCATCATCATATTCCCACCTAGACAATCCTGTACCAGATGTCCCGATTGTCTACATTAATAACAGATTCTGGGCGCAAAATGTCTACGAGACCCAGTCACTGATGTTGATGCTATGTCAGAGGCTTTGTTTAGTACATTACTATGATCCCTATCCCCACTTGACATCCATTGTGTCTGGGTATGGAATCTCGATAATGCTGCCGATGTAGAAAATCTCAGCTTCTTAAAACATTCAGACCTTTGTTCTTGAGACTGGGTGTACACTTTCTTGCCACTAGTCTATCGTTTCTCAATTTCAAACCTCTCTATCCTCCTTACCGATTCTACAAAAGTGGCAAACCTCTCCCTATTCTCTAAAGTAGACACAGGGGTGGTTAGTTCAACGTTCAACCCCTTCTCAAAACGTCGAATTCTTTCCTCATCACTAACTGCCATTTGCAGACAAAACCACAATAACTCCATGAACTTAGCTTCATATTCGCTAATGTTCATCTGTCCTTGTTCGATCCTCTTCAATTGAGAGATCTTCTCATCTAGATACGTTTTAGGGAAGTATCTACTGACGAATTCTCGTCGAAATAGCTCCCATACAATTTCTTCACCTGGTCTCTTATCTTCCTCTATCATCCACCAATGACCAGCACTTCCTTTTAATAGGTATACAACATGTCTTACTTTTTCAGCTTCAGGAATATCAAGGATCCTAAAAGCCTTTTCTAGCTCTGTCAGCCATAGATCAGCATCTGCTAGATCAGATGTACCAGCATAATCTATGGCTCCAACCTGGCGAAGTCTCTCAAAAGTCTTGCCGGCTCCATAATCCTCATAATGGGTTGGTACCCTAGGTGCAGGTGGTAGCATCCTGTCTGCCATATGTGGCATGGCTATCAAGAATTTCTCAAATAGAGCATGAAGGGCTGGATTTTCTATCACAGCTGGGTCAATCTGAGGTTGTTTAGGTGAAGGCCCTTCCCTATCCTGGTCTCTTGCACCTCCTCCTGGTGCAGTAGTGTTGCCCTCAACAACATGTTCTTCATGTTGTCCAGACATCTTCAAGTTCTTCTTCTCCTATGTGACCAGAAGATACTATCAGATAAATCGGAAGACACTTAGAATAGACTCTACAACCTTAGTCCTATGTCTCTGTAGACTCAGCGAACCTAGAGCTCTGATACCACTAAATTGTGGCATACAACTCATAAAAACATGATTAACTAATTCGGAAGCGAATCATTTGCAGCGGAGTACTGAGAATCACTAAAAATTAAAACTTTTTGCAAAGAGATCCACACATAGTAAATCTTTTTCTTCAAGAACCAAAGTATAACACATTTACTTTTTGGATCAAAGGTACATATCATGCATCATCTCTTTCTGAGAATTACAAGCATCAACTGTCCTGTCAGGCTAAAGACAGGTAATATTAAAATCTCGAGGCACTGAGCCAAAATCTCAAAATCACTAACTACTACTCCGAGGACCTGAGAGTACAGAGATGACACATAGGACTCTATATACATCTAAACATGACATGACAACTAATGTCTCCACCTGAGACTTCACTACTGTCCCTGCTGCTGCTGTCCTTCACCTCCTGAAGGATTCCTGTCTATTCGTCCGCGTCTACCTAAAAATGTGGTTCCCACGAGGCTGAGACAATTATAAAAATTGCCCCAGCGAGAGATATAACTCTCCGCCAGTAACATTGTTATTGTAATTTAAGAAGATAAATATGAATGGAAGAATCATATTTATATGGCAGTGGATATTTTAATGTCTAACAGATTAGAACATTATTCTATATCAAAAGCACTACAACTATAAATTGATAGTTTCAACATGTCACTTATTATTTAATGAATATGAAAAACAACTATAACATCTATTCAAACTACAGAATCATTACCACTGCATTAACTCTTTTCAGACTTAGATCATATATCTAAATCCTGGCATTATCATTGTGGAGTCATGGCCCGTAGCCATACTCTTTTCATAAAGTGTTGGGATCTTAATCCCTCAATTCACCACTGGGAATTCTCATCCTTTCACAATATCAATACACTAACCATGTGATTCAGGGTATTTAAACCCTTAGCTCATCACCTGAGCATTGTTACCACATTCTCAAGTAACTAACACCTTTAGGTCATCTGACCAAGATAAGTATGATACTAGTTACACAAGCATCCATCATAACACTTGAGGCCCATTAACTCTCTTGCTACCTCTTACCAGGCACAAGGTATATTATGGCACACAAGGTCCAATAAACAAATTCAAACTAATAACACATCATAGCTCATACCTGGCTATGCTCATCATCTCATGATGCCTGCATGGTTAGAACATATGATAGGAGTACATCAATTATCTATCAACACCATGCAAAATAAATGAATTATTATTTCAAGAGTATCACCCTTATTCCTTTATCAGGATTAGGGTTTTTCATCACATATCTCATGTATCCTTTATCCAATTATATTGGACTTATAACACTTTAAGGTATATAACCATATTAGGTCACTTTCAATCATCTCCAAGTCAATCATAGAGCACCACGGCCGTGCAACCAGTTACAGCCGTGCAAGAAAGTCACCACGGCCGTGCTACCTTGCACGGTCGTGCAAAGTGAATCCACCACGGCTGTGCTACCTTGCACGGTCGTGCAGAGGGAAGATACCACGACCGTGCTATCTTACACAGTCGTGCTACAGGAGTTCACCTCATGAAACATATTCAAGTATGAATTCTATTCTTTCATTTGGAATTAGTGTTACAAATACCATCTCCCTTCTTTAGAATAGGGATTGCACATAGCATCACCCTTCATTAGGGTTTTATATCACATTGCCCATAATTAGGGTTTACTAATCATTCCCAATTAGGGTTTCTCATGAAATCATCCTCAATCATGGTTTCACATGGATACACCCTCAGTTAGGGTTTCACATGGATACACCCTCAACTAGGGTTTACTATTCTTCCTAATTAGTGATTTCACATGTAGACAACCTCTTATTAGGGTTATACATGGAATCGGCCTCAATTAGGGTTTACATCATGTATTGGATCCATGCATTTGTTATGCATTATTGATTAGTAACATTAAGTGTATATCTCACCTAATTACATTAGGATTTACAAAAGGGTTTGATCAATTGGACCTTCAATAACATGAGGTATCCAAATAGATTGATCAAAGGAACCTTCAATTGCACTAGGTATTCAATTGAATTAGGGTTCCCAATGTTGATTCCTTCAATCATTGAATTCATGGAACCAATCATCAATTGGACATATACTCATACTTCAATTGAGTTTGATAGGTCAACCTTAAACTGATTTGACCCTCAATTAACCCTCAATTGGTCATCAATTAGGGTTTGATTCAATTGAATTAGGGTTTGGAATCGATGATCCTTCAATACTAATCAATGTAGGACTAGTTGCTTTGAAACCATTGAACCATCATCCAAATTGGGTATGACCTGACCCCAAACGGTCTTGAGGTCGTTTATATGACCTCCAAACAGTCTTGAGACCATTTTCCCATGTCCAAATCATAATCCAAGTCAACCAATTAAAGTTTGGATCATTGGATTGATCACCAAATCAGCATTGAATTGTATATCAACTTGGTACCTTTAGACCTTCAAACACCTAACCATACTCAACCCTAGACCTCCAAACGGTCTTGGGTAACCACCAAACGGTTTTAAAACCGTTTGGATGAGCTCCAAATAGTTTTGAAACCGTTTGGCTCATCCAACCTTTGGATTCTAGTGAAATTCCATCAAGGTTTGGTCTATTGAGTTGATCAACAAATCAGCACTTAATTGCAATATGATTTGGTAACTTTGGACCTTCAATTGATCAACTATACTTAACCCCAGACCTCCAAACGGTCTTGGGTGACCCCTAAACAGTTTTGAAACCGTTTGGGTGATCCCCAAATGGTTGTGAAACCGTTTGGTCCAATCAACCCAAAACATCATCTCAATCACTTGCAAAATCAGCATTTAGCCGATTAGGGTTCTTATCCCATCTTTGGTTCTTCAAACACATATCCATACTTGACCCTAGACCTCCAAACGGTCTTGGGTGACCCCCAAACGGTCTTGAGACTGTTTGGGTGATCCCCAAATGGTTTTGAAACCGTTTGGGCTAAGCAACCCAAAATCTCAAATTAACTCATTGAAATTTCAGCACTAATTTCAATCTGGGTGTGCCCAATGGATTAGCTTTCAACTCATGATTCCCTTGGAGTTAATCCATCAAATTTGGATGGTCATTAACCAACATGTTTATAAACAGTAATATCAAACGTTCAACCCTTGGTAAACCATCTAAAATGGTTTTGAAACCGTTTGCCCAAAAAGTCAAGTTAAATCAGATTGAAAATCAGCACTTAATCTAACTAGGTTTACCTAATTGATTAGCCTTCAACTCACGATTCCTTGGGATTTAACCCATAAAATTTGGTGAGTCATTATCCAACATAATTAGGATCAGTAATCCCAAACGGTCAATGCTTGGTCAACTCACTCAAATGGTTTTGAAACCATTTGCCCAAAAAGTGAAGTTAATTCAGATTGAAAATCAGCACTTAATCCAATTAGGTTTACCTAATTGATTAGCCTTCAACTCACGATTACTTTGGAGTTAATCCCTCAAATTTTGAGTGTTATCAACCAACATAATTATGAACAGGAATACCATACGGTCAACCCTTGGTCAACCATCTCAAATAGTTTTAAAACCATTTGCTCCCAAACGGTTTGCAAACCGTTTGGTCACCAAACGGTTTGGTGAAACCGTTTGGCCCCAACTTCCAAACTGTTTACCCAAGATATTTGGGGAGGTGTGTGCTTATGATGATGTCATCATCATCAACCTGCAACTCATGAAATATACTGTGATTTGCATGGATATTGCATCAATCAACCAAACTTAATTTCGGAAATGTAGAAATGATCACCAATTGATAAGGAATTGATTGCAATAACAAAGTTAGGGTTTCAAATTATAAAACCCGCCTCCAATTGAGCTCCAAATCTCCAAACTCACACCATAAATGGTGGATGAATCTCTTAAAACTCCCCTTAGGCTCTTCCTTAAGCTTTTGGATGAAAAAGTTGGCTAAGATTGAAGAGAAGATCGAAATAAGAAGAAATCAATGATTTATTTTCGATTTCCACCATGGAATCAAGGAGAACGAAGGTCAAGGGCTTACCAACAGGTAGGGAGTCGTCCTCCTACTCCTCCCTATCTCCTTGGTCGATTTTGCAAGAAAGGGAAAGAAAAAAATCCGAAAAGGCCTTTGTTTGGGCTTGGAAATGGCACTTTTATAAGGAAATTGATGAGAGAGAATATACTTTGTAAAAATCCAATTAATCCCAAAAATGTGGCCACCTCTTCCCCCTCATCTTCCTTGGGTACGAGGCATCCTCCTTTGCCTTTAATTCTCCTTCATTATCCTCAATTTAAAGAAAAGCAAATTAAGCACCTTAATCATATTATATTAATATCCATAATTTGAGTGGATATTACTTTTCTTTATAATAAGGTGAGTGGAATTTCACCTACTTAGGATATTTTCATGCCTTTGCAAGGCACAAGGACGTCCATCCTTATTAAAAATCAACCAATAAAATTTTGGTTTAAGTCCATTTAATTAATACATTCATTTTCCCCTAAATTGAATTAGGGTTTCACTTATGATAAAATCTTGATTATTTTAATATCAAGATTCTCTCTCCTCCAACTTAATTAAAATGAGGTTCCCTTCTCATTTTCTTTGCTTTACATGATGCCAAGAAACATTAAGGACCGTATTGAAGTGGTAATTTGCATATTGAACCCTAGGTTTTGGGTAAATTGCACTTTACACCAAAACTATGTTTTAATGCACAACATTGCTTTACAAGCTTAATCTTGGTGCCCAAGCTTGTGAAAACCATACCACTATATCATATTCATTTTTATGATGCCTCAACATCATAGGAACATCTTATCATGCAAAATAACCGTTTGACCCCTCAACTTGGGTAATTTGCACTTTAGTCCAAAATAAGCAAACATTGCTTCAACATTGTTCAAACAGGACCAAAATTGAAATATAAGTTTCTCATGAGCCCTAATTACTTTTCCCAAGATAAGATTAAGAATCTACTCAACCTTATTAGGTAAAACATCTAGGGTTAACTCATAACCCAGGTCAGGGATGTTATAGTATACATGTTATATCCCATAGAAAAATGTGAAATGATAGAAGCGATGATTATGGCCATCTTAATGTGATTCCTTGAGCCAAGAGGAATCACAGTTATCTCGGTCTACATCACATGCATCCTGTACAAGATGAACTCTGTGCTTTTCCTTTCTGGGTTCAATCAACCCATCCATTATTGATCGGCTCGCCATCAGGCCGGTCGGTTGGATGCCACCAGCCGATCGATTGGCTCCTCCAACCGATCGATTTGCCTGGTCGTCGTGCATCTGTTCATGGCATCCACCCGCTCATCTCGCTCCTTGAACCGATCGATTGGAATGCCAACCGATCGGTTCATGCCTTGAACCGATCGTCTCAGTCATCATTAGGTTGTCCGCCGTTCTTTGACATAACAGAAAATAAAAATCTATCCTATTTTACAATTGAATTTAGAAACCCCGAATTATATTCGGGGGGAGTAAAGGTAGGAAAGAAATGTTGAGTTATCTCGAGTTACATCAAGAAAAGGTGGTAGGGAATCGGTGTACAGATCATGATGCAAGTAACAACAAACAACCACACACAGATATAGGGTTTATTGGCCATCACCATGCTATACATCCACCAAAAAACTCATTTAAGGGCGACGCGTATCGAGTGCATTCATATTACATATCATATATGTTATGACCCACTTTTTGATTAACTAATAAATACCTCTAATTACGTAAAACACCGCAATTAGTGTTGAGTATCAAATTAAATATCATGGATAATCAAAATAAGTTAATATATGAATCAATAGTTGAGTTTGAATCACCTAAGGCGACTAATGATATCAATGTTGCAATTAGTGTTTTGACCTGATGTGACAAGCTAGTTAACATGATTTTATGCCCTGGGATGATAGAGAATTCCGTGCTTAATCCGTTGCAAGAAAAATCACTCGAAACCGACTTCCGAGTTAAAAGATACGGACTTTTGAATGTTTAGGGACCTAGTTGTAGTTATCGGAAATAATTGGGCAATTTGCATTCCGGCCCCTCCGCGAACCTGACCTTTATCTTCCCCTTCAGTCGGCTATTTTGTTTCTCGCTTATCCTCTCCTCTTCCCGATCGATAAAGCAGAACAGCCGCAAAAGCGGCGCACGGCTGCGCCCGACCGAGCAACAGCTAGAGGGGAAATCCAGGGCGATTCCTTGGCTTCGCACCTCCGACCAACGACCTTCCTCCACCCTTCTTTCCTCCTCATCCTCACCATAGCGGCGCCTCGGCCTGCAGCCCGACCTGCTGCACAGAGCAGCGCCGGCCAGCAGCCGCAACAGCGGCCAGGGGCAGTTGGGCGCGAAGAACAACACAAAACTGCCGCCCCGACTTTGGTGATGAGGACTAAGAAGAAATATGTAGCCATTAGCCCTTGATTCAGCTCCTAGCGGAGCTTTCTTCAACCTGTTCATGTGACGCTGCTGGTGTGTGCAGCAGGTCCGAACCAGTAGCTGCTTGGCGCAAGAAAGCACTCGAAACAGCAGCTTTGACTCCGACCTTGAGGTCTTTGCACGAATCCGCAGCCCCCTCAGCCTCGAGAAGCACCTAGCTACATCTGTAGCTTGTTTCCTCAACCTGTACAAGAAGAAAGCTACTGTTGGGTTGCAATGGGTACGAATAGGTCCAAACCGGAGCTCGATTGGTACACAATAGAGCAAGGTAAGACCAGCACACAGTTCGGTTTTGAGAATAGGATTAGATTCCGTAGATTAAGTCCAAGACATAGCTTTAGAATCGAGTTCATCTTCATGAATTTCCCGTTTCTGCGCAGGTGCACGGCGTGCAAAGTTACAGATATGCAGAACAAGTTTCTGCCCAGGTGCACGGCGTGCAGCCCAGGTGCACGGCGTGCACTCTGCTGTAAATGGCAGAATTAGGCGTAGTTGTGGACGTTTTTCGGTGTATACGAACACACCGAAGTGGGTGAGTAGTAGTTCATTTAGAAATCAGTACTTAACTCAATTCAAATGCTTAATTGCTTCTGTATCAATTTATATAACTTCTAAACAATATAGTTCATACAATAGAGAATGTTAGATTCATTAGAATTGAACTACGTAATATACTTAATGAAAATGATGAGATTTCCTGTATTATTGTTGCAATGTATTTACTGATTTCAAATATAGTTGTTTAGCATTAAAACTGGATAAATGATTCTGAATCATGTTTAATTATGATAAGTATATATATGTGCTTTTGTGATGTTTAGATTGTGCAAAATGCATGAAATGTGTTATTCCTGTTTAAATGTTTATTTGTTACTCAAGTATAGACATAGATGCCCTAACACCGTAGAACCCCATAAGTGGTATCTGCAGCTTTGGGGTGAAACTCGTGTTGCAACATCATCCGTGCTTGTGTCGCGGACAAACGAGGAAAGAGGAAAAGGGCAGTGTCTAACAACAATTGTGCTTGTGTCACAATGGCACTGCGATTTCACCAGAAAACTTGGTTATCTAACACCATTCGTGCTTGTGTCGCGAAGGTAACCCTGTGACTCTCCGCCGGTGTACTCAGGTTTTAGGAGGAGTCGAGAGCACACGTGGTTGTGCAGCACACGTGGTTGTGCGAGGAGGCCGAGGAGCCTGTGTCCTGTGCAGACCAGGACGAGTAGTCAGACTTAGCACTCCCCGGGTGTGTCGCTAAGTCTTGTACGGTGGGGCCGTAGCATGAACTTGTTGCGGATCTTTATATGCAGAGTACACTGCATATATTTAGGGCATAATAATAAAATGAATAAATAATCATGTAGGTTCACAGTAAATTTATATAACTGTTCATTTACCTGAATTACCTGTTGATGATCTAGAATGTGGTTATTATCTGTATATTTGTTATGTATTTAGAACTGCCTTGCTTAGTTCTGCATTTATGTTTAATTTCAATATTATAAACCTGATGAGTTGTTTAGTGATAGCTAAGTGAAATACTATTCACTGAGCGAGTAGGCTCATACCTCTACTCAAAACATTTTCAGGTTATCTTCGGCAGCAAGAAATCAGAAGGATCGATTTATCCTTACGCCTAGTCGATAGAAGGTTCGTAGTTAGCAGTTAGAGGTCTCTTAATCCCTTCCCCTCGATCTTCGGGACGAGGTGTGAGTGAGAGAGTGAATGTGTATAAAGATGTAAATTAATTGTTATGCTTTATCTTATGTCAGATAATGTAATATGTTGTAGATTCTGTGTATATTGCTATTCAGATTAATAAAGATGCTTCCGCAAATTTGTTTAGTTTCATTTTACAGCATAAATCAGATTATCCTATTAATCTCTTTAAAAGGTTTTAATAAGTGAAGTGTGATTTGAGTTTTGAGTAAATCCCATCCTGTCGCGTCCTAATCACGTGGTTTGTGGTTAATGTGAGATTGGGGCGTGACAACTTTTGGTATCAGAGCTTTGGTTTGAGTACATAGTTACTCAAGGTCAGGGGACGATAAGAGACCAATAGGATTAGGACTTAGGTGTTTTCCTTCTAACTGCAATTTTTATAACAGGAAATGTTCTGTTATAGTATTGCAGATGACAGGAAGTGGACGTGGTCACGAGAATCAAGTAATGAGCTTAAGATGAGTCGTTAGAATCATTAGGGTCAAAGGATAAGGTTATAAGTAAGGCGAATGATGAATGATGTGTTTTAGCTCTGGAAGGTCTGAGTGTTTAGATACCCTGGCCAGGTGTCTGAATACTTAGATTGACCAGTATCAAGCTACTCTGTCTGTTCTTCTCTGGATGCCCTGGCCAGGTATACAGAGGAAAGATAGGCTAGAGAGAAAACCCTACAAATCTTAGAGTTATGAGATAAGAAATTAATATAGGAACAAGAGATTACATATAGGATGCGATATAACTCTTACTTGATTTTGCTTATTTGATTTAAAGATCACTAGAAATGCTTTTATACGCATGAAATGAAATTTCCAGTTTGTAAAGTAAACATAATTCTTTTATATTGTTGCGTCATGAAGTGAATTGTTTAATGTTTGTTTCCTTTGTATTGATGTAGACCCGAAACTGTGTTTAATTGAGTTTGCCCTAAGTGGATATTCTTTCCACATGTTTAAGATTAATAGGGGTTGATTAATCCCGAGTAGCTCTTGGCTTCAGGACTACAGGTTCGGCCTGGTCCGGCTGGCAGGATGCGTTACTGGGATCTAATGACTCCTATTAACAAGTAAAATAAGAATAGAAGTCTAAATGTTCTTTTATCTTGAAAATTAGGGTTTGAGAAGCATAGACCCTAATTGGCCCAAATTAGGATTTTAATGACATATGAATACAGAATTTAATAAATAGAATGTCTCACTAAATGATTTTTAGTATCTTATGTGTAACTCTAATTTGGCTAAAATTTGGGATATGATTTGGATATATAAAATGTGAACAACATTGGAAGATATTAGAATTTTTGAATAATGTTCTGACCTGTTCATCGGCTGAGTTTCAAACTCGACCGATCACATTTTCTGAATAATATAGCAGTGTGGTAATTGAATTTTATCTTTTTATTGGTATATCCAATTGATCTTAAATTTTAACTATGTTTGAAAATCACAAATTTTAGACACTCTATTAATTTGGCGTAATTTTTGGATGACTTTTGATCTCTACAGTAAGGTGTCGGTCGAGTTGCAACTCGACCGAATCTGCTGCAGACTGTTATATAGCAGCGCACTGTTTGATTTTTAATTAATTAATGGTAACTTGAAATGACCTGAAATTTTTACTGTAGGTCTAAAACTTTATTAGGCACGACATATAAAATTTTCAAAATTTTTGGAGTTTCTGTTTACAGTTTAATAAACGAATTACAGAAACTATTATAAAACTGAATTTTCAGCTGAATGTAATTAAAGTTGAGTATTGGATTAATATGCTATTGATCCAAGCAAATCAATTTGATCTATATAATCGACCACACACATACAATAAATCTATGTTATTGATTTAGACCAAAACCCTAGGATGATTAGGGTTGAAGTAGTTTAAAGGATATCATTAGTGATGTAACCTTGTATACCAATATCTTTGTTAAATAAAGATCTTGAGATTTGTTCTATGAAAAGTAAACTGGCATTGATAACGATCTAGGGTTTTGAAGAAGATAACCTGATCGGTACATGAACAACATGAGATGATTTAGAGGAATGAGTAAGACATAAACCTAAAATGTAACAATAAATAAGTAACATAGAAAGCGGAATATTATCCGATTATGATCTAAAGATAGCTGATGTAGTCCATGTTTTAAAGATATGGTGTCACTATCTTTATGATGTGACAATAGATTATCAACCTGGTTAAGAGAATGTGGTGACTCATGCTTTCAGCAGAAAGTCAAGTTCAACAGTTAATGCATTCTCTATGACAGGTTTCAATAGAGACCTACTAGTAGAAATGTGGGAGTTGAACCTAGACTTAGGGGTGACAGCACAGAGTGATTTGATTGTATAGATGTAAGTTAAGCTTACTTCTTATGATCAGATCAAGAAACTACAATAGGGTGATAGTGAGTTAAACCAGACTATGCATGACATAATAGGAGGAAAAGAGACTACAGTTTAAGTTTTTATGATGATAAGGTGTTATATTAACATGACATGTTGTGTGTGTCTCGAGATAGTGTAAAATTCTTTAAGGGGAAAAGCTGAAAGAAAAGATTCTTATGGAAGTGTATGAATTGATGTATGTTATGCTTTCAGGAAAAACTAAGATGAATATGAATCCCAAGAAGTTGAAATGGATTGTCAGATATGCAGAAGGATGCAGTTGAGTATATGGTTAGAAGTAGTGTGTACCAGTAGGTTAAGGCTGAACCCTAGAAATCTATAACTACCTTGTAATCTTTTTCTATGCCTGAATAGGAATGGGAATTTATCACAATGGATTTTGTGGTAAGATTTCCCAGGACACCTAGAGGTTGTGATTTGATATGAATAATTGTGGACAGATTAATTTAGTCTGCTCACTTTCTTCATATTAAGTCAACCTTTGATGTCTTGATATATGACCAAGATATACATGGATGAAATAGTTAGATTGCCTGGTAATCCAGTTTCAATCATATCTTATTGAGATCCTAAGTTCACATCTAGGTTGTGGAAACAGTTGCATCGTGCTTCGGGCACAAGGATAAGATTCAGTACAACCTTTTTACCCGCATACGGATGGTCAGTCTGAGAGAACCATTCAGACTCTTAAGGACATGCTGAGAGCATATGTTATGCGTCTCAGTGAAAGTTGGGAAGGACATTTAAGTCTTATAGAGTTTGCTTAGTGTGAATGTTGAGTTTAGAAATACACAACTGATAATGGTTCGGTTTGAATATAAACCCAGGCAATGCAAATTTGGTAAACCATTAGGTGCATGATTTCAAGATAGTAAGATAGCATTAAAATATATAAATAAACCTAAATACCTGCTTCCTATTATGTTAATGTGTGTGATCTGACATTTTACATGATTTGGCACTTTTCATTGAGATATCATTAGAAATTCTCAAGTACTATTAAATACTTGTGTGATGATACGTAAATAACTCTTAATTGAGTTATGTGATGCATAAACCAGGAATTTGGTTAATATGCACGTTCTTCGAGAAAATTTAAGTAATTGAACAATAGTACAGATGGTTTGTTATATGTGAAGTAAATAGCTTTTATTGATGTAATAAGATGTTCAATTACATGAATCCGGTATGTATGTGCCAAAATTGATTGAGTCTGGAATATTTATGAATTTTTGATCTGTCTGCATGCATGATATAAACATTACTCGGTAATTACAATGATTTGAAATATACTGTTCTGCCAGTTGTAGAATGATACCGTATTGTGATTTGAATTGAAATCTAACAGATGAGGTAATGGAAACCCTAAGAGTAGGGTGTTGCCATGTGATTAGTGAATGAGATAACCCTAAGAGTAGGGTGTTGGCATGTGACGAATGAATAAGGCAAATGAAGCCCTAAGGATAGGGTGTACGATGAATCAAGTATTTTGATATCAATTTTCATTATGAGATGTGATGATGTTTAACAGTTAAATTGCATGAAGTTAATTTAGTACCAAATTGACATGCATTCTGTTATTTAAGAATTTAAAATGTTTATCTGCATGAATAGTATGATAATCTCTCAGTAGTTATCATAAATTGAGATACTGTTATAACGATTCTGGAAAGACAATGTTTTGTGGTTTGATCTGGAATCAGATTCGGTTGTGTCCTAGGTTAGGGGACCTAAGCAGATGGTTGATCAGAGGATCAAGAAACTCACAAATTGTGAGGTACCATTAGTGATAGTTTTGTAGAGCAATCTTAATTTAGAAGAAACCATGTGGGAACTTGAGTTTGAGATGCATAACAAGTCTCCTTTCTCTTTTAGGAATTTCGGGACGAAATTCTTTTAAGGGGAAAAGGTTGTTATGACCCACTTTTTGATTAACTAATAAATACCTCTAATTACGTAAAACACCGCAATTAGTGTTGAGTATCAAATTAAATATCATGGATAATCAAAATAAGTTAATATATGAATCAATAGTTGAGTTTGAATCACCTAAGGCGACTAATGATATCAATGTTGCAATTAGTGTTTTGACCTGATGTGACAAGCTAGTTAACATGATTTTATGCCCTGGGATGATAGAGAATTCCGTGCTTAATCCGTTGCAAGAAAAATCACTCGAAACCGACTTCCGAGTTAAAAGATACGGACTTTTGAATGTTTAGGGACCTAGTTGTAGTTATCGGAAATAATTGGGCAATTTGCATTCCGGCCCCTCCGCGAACCTGACCTTTATCTTCCCCTTCAGTCGGCTATTTTGTTTCTCGCTTATCCTCTCCTCTTCCCGATCGATAAAGCAGAACAGCCGCAAAAGCGGCGCACGGCTGCGCCCGACCGAGCAACAGCTAGAGGGGAAATCCAGGGCGATTCCTTGGCTTCGCACCTCCGACCAACGACCTTCCTCCACCCTTCTTTCCTCCTCATCCTCACCATAGCGGCGCCTCGGCCTGCAGCCCGACCTGCTGCACAGAGCAGCGCCGGCCAGCAGCCGCAACAGCGGCCAGGGGCAGTTGGGCGCGAAGAACAACACAAAACTGCCGCCCCGACTTTGGTGATGAGGACTAAGAAGAAATATGTGGCCATTAGCCCTTGATTCAGCTCCTAGCGGAGCTTTCTTCAACCTGTTCATGTGACGCTGCTGGTGTGTGCAGCAGGTCCGAACCAGTAGCTGCTTGGCGCAAGAAAGCACTCGAAACAGCAGCTTTGACTCCGACCTTGAGGTCTTTGCACGAATCCGCAGCCCCCTCAGCCTCGAGAAGCACCTAGCTACATCTGTAGCTTGTTTCCTCAACCTGTACAAGAAGAAAGCTACTGTTGGGTTGCAATGGGTACGAATAGGTCCAAACCGGAGCTCGATTGGTACACAATAGAGCAAGGTAAGACCAGCACACAGTTCGGTTTTGAGAATAGGATTAGATTCCGTAGATTAAGTCCAAGACATAGCTTTAGAATCGAGTTCATCTTCATGAATTTCCCGTTTCTGCGCAGGTGCACGGCGTGCAAATCAATTTGCACGGCGTGCAAAGTTACAGATATGCAGAACAAGTTTCTGCCCAGGTGCACGGCGTGCAGCCCAGGTGCACGGCGTGCACTCTGCTGTAAATGGCAGAATTAGGCGTAGTTGTGGACGTTTTTCGGTGTATACGAACACACCGAAGTGGGTGAGTAGTAGTTCATTTAGAAATCAGTACTTAACTCAATTCAAATGCTTAATTGCTTCTGTATCAATTTATATAACTTCTAAACAGTATAGTTCATACAATAGAGAATGTTAGATTCATTAGAATTGAACTACGTAATATACTTAATGAAAATGATGAGATTTCCTGTATTATTGTTGCAATGTATTTACTGATTTCAAATATAGTTGTTTAGCATTAAAACTGGATAAATGATTCTGAATCATGTTTAATTATGATAAGTATATATATGTGCTTTTGTGATGTTTAGATTGTGCAAAATGCATGAAATGTGTTATTCCTGTTTAAATGTTTATTTGTTACTCAAGTATAGACATAGATGCCCTAACACCGTAGAACCCCATAAGTGGTATCTGCAGCTTTGGGGTGAAACTCGTGTTGCAACATCATCCGTGCTTGTGTCGCGGAAAAACGAGGAAAGAGGAAAAGGGCAGTGTCTAACAACAATTGTGCTTGTGTCACAATGGCACTGCGATTTCACCAGAAAACTTGGTTATCTAACACCATTCGTGCTTGTGTCGCGAAGGTAACCCTGTGACTCTCCGCCGGTGTACTCAGGTTTTAGGAGGAGTCGAGAGCACACGTGGTTGTGCAGCACACGTGGTTGTGCGAGGAGGCCGAGGAGCCTGTGTCCTGTGCAGACCAGGACGAGTAGTCAGACTTAGCACTCCCCGGGTGTGTCGCTAAGTCTTGTACGGTGGGGCCGTAGCATGAACTTATTGCGGATCTTTATATGCAGAGTACACTGCATATATTTAGGGCATAATAATAAAATGAATAAATAATCATGTAGGTTCACAGTAAATTTATATAACTGTTCATTTACCTGAATTACCTGTTGATGATCTAGAATGTGGTTATTATCTGTATATTTGTTATGTATTTAGAACTGCCTTGCTTAGTTCTGCATTTATGTTTAATTTCAATATTATAAACCTGATGAGTTGTTTAGTGATAGCTAAGTGAAATACTATTCACTGAGCGAGTAGGCTCATACCTCTACTCAAAACATTTTCAGGTTATCTTCGGCAGCAAGAAATCAGAAGGATCGATTTATCCTTACGCCTAGTCGATAGAAGGTTCGTAGTTAGCAGTTAGAGGTCTCTTAATCCCTTCCCCTCGATTTTCGGGACGAGGTGTGAGTGAGAGAGTGAATGTGTATAAAGATGTAAATTAATTGTTATGCTTTATCTTATGTCAGATAATGTAATATGTTGTAGATTCTGTGTATATTGCTATTCAGATTAATAAAGATGCTTCCGCAAATTTGTTTAGTTTCATTTTACAGCATAAATCAGATTATCCTATTAATCTCTTTAAAAGGTTTTAATAAGTGAAGAGTTATTTGAGTTTTGAGTAAATCCCATCCTGTCGCGTCCTAATCACGTGGTTTGTGGTTAATGTGAGATTGGGGCGTGACAACTTTTGGTATCAGAGCTTTGGTTTGAGTACATAGTTACTCAAGGTCAGGGGACGATAAGAGACCAATAGGATTAGGACTTAGGTGTTTTCCTTCTAACTGCAATTTTTATAACAGGAAATGTTCTGTTATAGTATTGCAGATGACAGGAAGTGGACGTGGTCACGAGAATCAAGTAATGAGCTTAAGATGATTCGTTAGAATCATTAGGGTCAAAGGATAAGGTTATAAGTAAGGCGAATGATGAATGATGTGTTTTAGCTCTGGAAGGTCTGAGTGTTTAGATACCCTGGCCAGGTGTCTGAATACTTAGATTGACCAGTATCAAGCTACTCTGTCTGTTCTTCTCTGGATGCCCTGGCCAGGTATACAGAGGAAAGATAGGCTAGAGAGAAAACCCTACAAATCTTAGAGTTATGAGATAAGAAATTAATATAGGAACAAGAGATTACATATAGGATGCGATATAACTCTTACTTGATTTTGCTTATTTGATTTAAAGATCACTAGAAATGCTTTTATACGCATGAAATGAAATTTCCAGTTTGTAAAGTAAACATAATTCTTTTATATTGTTGCGTCATGAAGTGAATTGTTTAATGTTTGTTTCCTTTGTATTGATGTAGACCCGAAACTGTGTTTAATTGAGTTTGCCCTAAGTGGATATTCTTTCCACATGTTTAAGATTAATAGGGGTTGATTAATCCCGAGTAGCTCTTGGCTTCAGGACTACAGGTTCGGCCTGGTCCGGCTGGCAGGATGCGTTACTGGGATCTAATGACTCCTATTAACAAGTAAAATAAGAATAGAAGTCTAAATGTTCTTTTATCTTGAAAATTAGGGTTTGAGAAGCATAGACCCTAATTGGCCCAAATTAGGATTTTAATGACATATGAATACAGAATTTAATAAATAGAATGTCTCACTAAATGATTTTTAGTATCTTATGTGTAACTCTAATTTGGCTAAAATTTGGGATATGATTTGGATATATAAAATGTGAACAACATTGGAAGATATTAGAATTTTTGAATAATGTTCTGACCTGTTCATCGGCTGAGTTTCAAACTCGACCGATCACATTTTCTGAATAATATAGCAGTGTGGTAATTGAATTTTATCTTTTTATTGGTATATCCAATTGATCTTAAATTTTAACTATGTTTGAAAATCACAAATTTTAGACACTCTATTAATTTGGCGTAATTTTTGGATGACTTTTGATCTCTACAGTAAGGTGTCGGTCGAGTTGCAACTCGACCGAATCTGCTGCAGACTGTTATATAGCAGCGCACTGTTTGATTTTTAATTAATTAATGGTAACTTGAAATGACCTGAAATTTTTACTGTAGGTCTAAAACTTTATTAGGCACGACATATAAAATTTTCAAAATTTTTGGAGTTTCTGTTTACAGTTTAATAAACGAATTACAGAAACTATTATAAAACTGAATTTTCAGCTGAATGTAATTAAAGTTGAGTATTGGATTAATATGCTATTGATCCAAGAAAATCAATTTGATCTATATAATCGACCACACACATACAATAAAGCTATGTTATTGATTTAGACCAAAACCCTAGGATGATTAGGGTTGAAGTAGTTTAAAGGATATCATTAGTGATGTAACCTTGTATACCAATATCTTTGTTAAATAAAGATCTTGAGATTTGTTCTATGAAAAGTAAACTGGCATTGATAACGATCTAGGGTTTTGAAGAAGATAACCTGATCGGTACATGAACAACATGAGATGATTTAGAGGAATGAGTAAGACATAAACCTAAAATGTAACAATAAATAAGTAACATAGAAAGCGGAATATTATCCGATTATGATCTAAAGATAGCTGATGTAGTCCATGTTTTAAAGATATGGTGTCACTATCTTTATGATGTGACAATAGATTATCAACCTGGTTAAGAGAATGTGGTGACTCATGCTTTCAGCAGAAAGTCAAGTTCAACAGTTAATGCATTCTCTATGACAGGTTTCAATAGAGACCTGCTAGTAGAAATGTGGGAGTTGAACCTAGACTTAGGGGTGACAGCACAGAGTGATTTGATTGTATAGATGTAAGTTAAGCTTACTTCTTATGATCAGATCAAGAAACTACAATAGGGTGATAGTGAGTTAAACCAGACTATGCATGACATAATAGGAGGAAAAGAGACTACAGTTTAAGTTTTTATGATGATAAGGTGTTATATTAACATGACATGTTGTGTGTGTCTCGAGATAGTGTAAAATTCTTTAAGGGGAAAAGCTGAAAGAAAAGATTCTTATGGAAGTGTATGAATTGATGTATGTTATGCTTTCAGGAAAAACTAAGATGAATATGAATCCCAAGAAGTTGAAATGGATTGTCAGATATGCAGAAGGATGCAGTTGAGTATATGGTTAGAAGTAGTGTGTACCAGTAGGTTAAGGCTGAACCCTAGAAATCTATAACTACCTTGTAATCTTTTTCTATGCCTGAATAGGAATGGGAATTTATCACAATGGATTTTGTGGTAAGATTTCCCAGGACACCTAGAGGTTGTGATTTGATATGAATAATTGTGGACAGATTAATTTAGTCTGCTCACTTTTTTCATATTAAGTCAACCTTTGATGTCTTGATATATGACCAAGATATACATAGATGAAATAGTTAGATTGCCTGGTAATCCAGTTTCAATCATATCTTATTGAGATCCTAAGTTCACATCTAGGTTGTGGAAACAGTTGCATCGTGCTTCGGGCACAAGGATAAGATTCAGTACAACCTTTTTACCCGCATACGGATGGTCAGTCTGAGAGAACCATTCAGACTCTTAAGGACATGCTGAGAGCATATGTTATGCGTCTCAGTGAAAGTTGGGAAGGACATTTAAGTCTTATAGAGTTTGCTTAGTGTGAATGTTGAGTTTAGAAATACACAACTGATAATGGTTCGGTTTGAATATAAACCCAGGCAATGCAAATTTGATAAACCATTAGGTGCATGATTTCAAGATAGTAAGATAGCATTAAAATATATAAATAAACCTAAATACCTGCTTCCTATTATGTTAATGTGTGTGATCTGACATTTTACATGATTTGGCACTTTTCATTGAGATATCATTAGAAATTCTCAAGTACTATTAAATACTTGTGTGATGATACGTAAATAACTCTTAATTGAGTTATGTGATGCATAAACCAGGAATTTGGTTAATATGCACGTTCTTCGAGAAAATTTAAGTAATTGAACAATAGTACAGATGGTTTGTTATATGTGAAGTAAATAGCTTTTATTGATGTAATAAGATGTTCAATTACATGAATCTGGTATGTATGTGCCAAAATTGATTGAGTCTGGAATATTTATGAATTTTTGATCTGTCTGCATGCATGATATAAACATTACTCGGTAATTACAATGATTTGAAATATACTGTTCTGCCAGTTGTAGAATGATACCGTATTGTGATTTGAATTGAAATCTAACAGATGAGGTAATGGAAACCCTAAGAGTAGGGTGTTGCCATGTGATTAGTGAATGAGATAACCCTAAGAGTAGGGTGTTGGCATGTGACGAATGAATAAGGCAAATGAAGCCCTAAGGATAGGGTGTACGATGAATCAAGTATTTTGATATCAATTTTCATTATGAGATGTGATGATGTTTAACAGTTAAATTGCATGAAGTTAATTTAGTACCAAATTGACATGCATTCTGTTATTTAAGAATTTAAAATGTTTATCTGCATGAATAGTATGATAATCTCTCAGTAGTTATCATAAATTGAGATACTGTTATAACGATTCTGGAAAGACAATGTTTTGTGGTTTGATCTGGAATCAGATTCGGTTGTGTCCTAGGTTAGGGGACCTAAGCAGATGGTTGATCAGAGGATCAAGAAACTCACAAATTGTGAGGTACCATTAGTGATAGTTTTGTAGAGCAATCTTAATTTAGAAGAAACCATGTGGGAACTTGAGTTTGAGATGCATAACAAGTCTCCTTTCTCTTTTAGGAATTTCGGGACGAAATTCTTTTAAGGGGAAAAGGTTGTTATGACCCACTTTTTGATTAACTAATAAATACCTCTAATTACGTAAAATACCGCAATTAGTGTTGAGTATCAAATTAAATATCATGGATAATCAAAATAAGTTAATATATGAATCAATAGTTGAGTTTGAATCACCTAAGGTGACTAATGATATCAATGTTGCAATTAGTGTTTTGACCTGATGTGACAAGCTAGTTAACATGATTTTATGCCCTGGGATGATAGAGAATTCCGTGCTTAATCCGTTGCAAGAAAAATCACTCGAAACCGACTTCCGAGTTAAAAGATACGGACTTTTGAATGTTTAGGGACCTAGTTGTAGTTATCGGAAATAATTGGGCAATTTGCATTCCGGCCCCTCCGCGAACCTGACCTTTATCTTCCCCTTCAGTCGGCTATTTTGTTTCTCGCTTATCCTCTCCTCTTCCCGATCGATAAAGCAGAACAGCCGCAAAAGCGGCGCACGGCTGCGCCCGACCGAGCAACAGCTAGAGGGGAAATCCAGGGCGATTCCTTGGCTTCGCACCTCCGACCAACGACCTTCCTCCACCCTTCTTTCCTCCTCATCCTCACCATAGCGGCGCCTCGGCCTGCAGCCCGACCTGCTGCACAGAGCAGCGCCGGCCAGCAGCCGCAACAGCGGCCAGGGGCAGTTGGGCGCGAAGAACAACACAAAACTGCCGCCCCGACTTTGGTGATGAGGACTAAGAAGAAATATGTAGCCATTAGCCCTTGATTCAGCTCCTAGCGGAGCTTTCTTCAACCTGTTCATGTGACGCTGCTGGTGTGTGCAGCAGGTCCGAACCAGTAGCTGCTTGGCGCAAGAAAGCACTCGAAACAGCAGCTTTGACTCCGACCTTGAGGTCTTTGCACGAATCCGCAGCCCCCTCAGCCTCGAGAAGCACCTAGCTACATCTGTAGCTTGTTTCCTCAACCTGTACAAGAAGAAAGCTACTGTTGGGTTGCAATGGGTACGAATAGGTCCAAACCGGAGCTCGATTGGTACACAATAGAGCAAGGTAAGACCAGCACACAGTTCGGTTTTGAGAATAGGATTAGATTCCGTAGATTAAGTCCAAGACATAGCTTTAGAATCGAGTTCATCTTCATGAATTTCCCGTTTCTGCGCAGGTGCACGGCGTGCAAATCAATTTGCACGGCGTGCAAAGTTACAGATATGCAGAACAAGTTTCTGCCCAGGTGCACGGCGTGCAGCCCAGGTGCACGGCGTGCACTCTGCTGTAAATGGCAGAATTAGGCGTAGTTGTGGACGTTTTTCGGTGTATACGAACACACCGAAGTGGGTGAGTAGTAGTTCATTTAGAAATCAGTACTTAACTCAATTCAAATGCTTAATTGCTTCTGTATCAATTTATATAACTTCTAAACAGTATAGTTCATACAATAGAGAATGTTAGATTCATTAGAATTGAACTACGTAATATACTTAATGAAAATGATGAGATTTCCTGTATTATTGTTGCAATGTATTTACTGATTTCAAATATAGTTGTTTAGCATTAAAACTGGATAAATGATTCTGAATCATGTTTAATTATGATAAGTATATATATGTGCTTTTGTGATGTTTAGATTGTGCAAAATGCATGAAATGTGTTATTCCTGTTTAAATGTTTATTTGTTACTCAAGTATAGACATAGATGCCCTAACACCGTAGAACCCCATAAGTGGTATCTGCAGCTTTGGGGTGAAACTCGTGTTGCAACATCATCCGTGCTTGTGTCGCGGACAAATGAGGAAAGAGGAAAAGGGCAGTGTCTAACAACAATTGTGCTTGTGTCACAATGGCACTGCGATTTCACCAGAAAACTTGGTTATCTAACACCATTCGTGCTTGTGTCGCGAAGGTAACCCTGTGACTCTCCGCCGGTGTACTCAGGTTTTAGGAGGAGTCGAGAGCACACGTGGTTGTGCAGCACACGTGGTTGTGCGAGGAGGCCGAGGAGCCTGTGTCCTGTGCAGACCAGGACGAGTAGTCAGACTTAGCACTCCCCGGGTGTGTCGCTAAGTCTTGTACGGTGGGGCCGTAGCATGAACTTGTTGCGGATCTTTATATGCAGAGTACACTGCATATATTTAGGGCATAATAATAAAATGAATAAATAATCATGTAGGTTCACAGTAAATTTATATAACTGTTCATTTACCTGAATTACCTGTTGATGATTTAGAATGTGGTTATTATCTGTATATTTGTTATGTATTTAGAACTGCCTTGCTTAGTTCTGCATTTATGTTTAATTTCAATATTATAAACCTGATGAGTTGTTTAGTGATAGCTAAGTGAAATACTATTCACTGAGCGAGTAGGCTCATACCTCTACTCAAAACATTTTCAGGTTATCTTCGGCAGCAAGAAATCAGAAGGATCGATTTATCCTTACGCCTAGTCGATAGAAGGTTCGTAGTTAGCAGTTAGAGGTCTCTTAATCCCTTCCCCTCGATCTTCGGGACGAGGTGTGAGTGAGAGAGTGAATGTGTATAAAGATGTAAATTAATTGTTATGCTTTATCTTATGTCAGATAATGTAATATGTTGTAGATTCTGTGTATATTGCTATTCAGATTAATAAAGATGCTTCCGCAAATTTGTTTAGTTTCATTTTACAACATAAATCAGATTATCCTATTAATCTCTTTAAAAGGTTTTAATAAGTGAAGAGTGATTTGAGTTTTGAGTAAATCCCATCCTGTCGCGTCCTAATCACGTGGTTTGTGGTTAATGTGAGATTGGGGCGTGACAATATATGTATGTTAGGATTTGTGGATTTAGGATTGGACATGGATAAAGTCAATTTTATTTGCATCGTATGCAATAAATAAAGGCAACAAACCAAAATCAATCATATCGATAATCCTAAAGTATAGTGCATTTGACGTGGCTCTGATTCCACTGTTGGGTTTTAGGGGAGACAGAGAAGGCAGCAGAAACAAAAAAAATTCTTCTCCCCCAAGCCCAGAACGAAGGAATCACATCAACGTCTATACAGTAGGAAAGATAGTTTGCAGAATCATACCTTGTCCCGAGATTTGATCGGCGGCAATACCTCACGGCTTGTGCGGTCTTCCCCTCCTGTCTTGGACGGTGTCTGTGCAGCTTCTGGTCTCACCGAGACTGTTAAGATTGACAACTGTCCTCCAAGCGACAGAAGTCTCCCGCCTCTGAAGTAGTCCGCATGGACCACCTGGAACTCCGATCTCCTTGTCCCATAAGGAATCAGAAGGAGTCACACCCTTCTATCAGCGTACTAGTCACCGACACACTCTCCTACCACCAATCACCTTTCTGTAGTTGTCTTTCCCTTATTGTGCCTCCCTTATCAGGTAGCACTTACTCGGGCTCTCTCGGTTACTACAACCAGAGAGAACGACAACTTTACAAAGCAACTGATGTTCTGAGTTTTGGTTTTGAGAAGCCCCCTATACCCCTATATATATAGGAGGGTCATGGGACAGAGTTCTCTACCCCGAGCAATGCGGGACTAAGCAGGAGTAGAAGGGTTCGAGATTTTCCACAAATCTGACATATTGCGACAGCTGAACCGATCGTTTCACTAACTGAACTGATCGTTTCAGCCCCAGAGACGATCGTTTGAGGCTTTCAATCAACCAGTTGGTGCCTTGAGCCGATCGGTTCGTGGTCCTGATCCAACTCAAATTGAATATTCGTTTCCCACTAATCAAATATTAGTCCCTTTCCAAATCAAATTTGTATAAGTGAAATAAATATATTTGTAAAATAGTCTTCTGATTTTCCAAACGATCTCGGTTGGTCACACAAATCGACCGGTTCAATGATTGAGCCGATCGTTTCATGACACATGAGCCGATCGTCTCACCGCATGAGCCGATCGGTTTGACAACCTAAGCCGATCGGTTCATCCCATGAGCCGATCGGTTGGAACAAGAGACTGCACAAATCAGTCAATTGCAGTTTCAATCAATCTGATACTCTAATCAATTTGTCCAACACCTTGAACACTATGATACCGAGCTATCAATTGATTGAGTATTTAATTGAATTACTAAACTCCTTTAGTTTTCAATCTAAATATTTTTTGTGGATAAACTCCTTTTCCAAGTTAAATCCTATGTGTGTGACCCTGCAGGTCCCATTTCACGTTGACAGTGAAAGTGCATAACACTTATGACTTCACAAGCAAAGAACGGTGCCTACTCGCACATCAGTGCTACCCAAGTGAAAAGAAAAGTTGGAGAACAACTTTCAATCCTACAATCCATGAATGGTGTTACAGTGAGTGTATAATTCCTTTTTCACTGATATCCCGAATGAACTCAAGGCATGGAACAATCATTCTGTCAACATTCATTCACTTTCTTGATCTCAGAGTAGATTGGAGGAGATATGTATGACATGAGTATCACATACTGATTCACACATGCGTGCACACCTATCTCAATCCTACCCATCAAGTGGCCATGGATATCAAACTCCCTCAGGAGGGACAAATTCCATATATATCACTCACCCCTAAAATGCCCCATGTGTCAAAGCCATCTAATCATCACCTCTATAACAACCAATATTTCAGGACTGCGTTTGATGATGTCAAAGTGTACCCAACGACATGTGTTGAGTGTAGTGATTTCAGGTCAAATAATCACACTCACCACCATCACTGTGAGAACTGACTGTGACTACCATGTCATGGTTCCACGTGTCAAACTCACAGTGGGTCTGTCCGGTACACTTGTTCTCTAACAAGTACCTATGTGTTTGGTTTGATATCTCCATATCATGACTAACAAGATTCTGTCATCAACCAACACCACAATCTAGTCTTGTGTGTCATAGCTGTCTATCTACCTTCAACAATGACATCCGACTAGGGACATAATAAGAATGTACAAACTCTTAGCATCTGCATGATCTCATCGTTCAGGTCCTTTGCCTGAAAGCATACGTCATTGTGTACTGTCATTCTCAAGACATTCAATCTGTTCTATCACGATCTCATATGACTGAACCAGAAAGAATTGGAATCTTGCCTTTGATAAAATGTATCCCACCAATCATCCCATGATTGGCTCTCAAGGCATAAATACCAACAACCCTTATCCACCACATTAGGTAGGTAAGGGTAAGAGTAAGCCCTTACCTTCCCCATACCCTCCCTATTGACAACCTTAATCTCTTTTGAACTTTGATGTTTAGCATGATTATATTTTGTAATTGATGATGTTGCTCAACGTATAACTCTATATATATCTCTAGAACCACTAGTCGTCGGAATTTAATATATATTGTTTTCACCTGCAGGTGCATAGTCTTTTTAAGTTCATTATTGACGGTGATAACAATATCACAAACACGAATTTATTGGCGATGAAACCTAGCACACAAAAAGAGAAAATAGAAATATTGGCGAAGCTAGTCATGACCATGAATACGTAAGACCGGTCCGTAATTAGAGTACGATGATACGAGGAACAGCCCACCAAGAATCACAAGACCCTGACGAGGGTGTGGAAGAGGATGAGGATGCAGCAGGAGGCGGAGGTTGCCGCTCGTTGATTTTTTCATAGCATGCAGATCATGCCGAT
This sequence comes from Alisma plantago-aquatica, assembly GCA_963693085.1. Classification (NCBI taxonomy): domain Eukaryota; kingdom Viridiplantae; phylum Streptophyta; class Magnoliopsida; order Alismatales; family Alismataceae; genus Alisma; species Alisma plantago-aquatica. Next base: position 322,369,781 of record OY856411.1, on the reverse strand, counting down.
GTCCTTTGTGTGCCGGTAACCCTCGTTCATTTTCCCGTAACAGCAGTTGATGAACTCACACTCGGGGCTGGTCTGGTTGTTGCCGGAGCAGAACTGCTGCTGGTATACGGCGGCAAAACTGAAGATGTTAAGAACAATTATCTCCAGAATGCAGTCGCGACCAACGTCCCTGGCCCTCGTTGAATTGTCTATCCTTTTGTCCTTGATTGAGCACATAACAAACGTGCAGTCTCGGGTCTCTGTTTGGCCCACGTAGGAATTGCAGAAGCGATTCCTGTAGAGCAGTGATTGCTGCTGTATTCCCATCACGACGGCGTGGAGAAAATCCAACTGCTGCTCCGTCAAGCCGGTGCCGATACTCTTCTGGGTGTCGTCATCCTCTTTGTATTTCTGTGTATAGTCTGGGAGGGGTGGTGAGTTATTTTGACCGCTCCCTCCTGATGCCACGGCCTGCAGCGCTCCTTCACCGGCAGCTTTCCCAAGTTCTTTCGCGGCACCTCTAGCAGCACCTGCGAGCACAACAGCCTCAGTAACAGTGTGGTAGCGCAGATTTCAGAAAGAAAAAGAAAGCCGCTGTTGAACTGCCTGGAAATTTTCAAAATTATGCAGTCGTGCGGATATCATGTCAGTGGTGAAAAAACAGAGACGTACAGAGGATTAGTAGTTGTCATTTTGAGTCGTTTACAGCAACGGTGGCCAGAAGGACCTGCAGTAGCAATGCCTGAACGAGCAACCGGACGGACTTGCTATTCATAGCTTGTCTTTGGTTTTTCCCCACTTTTTCGGCCGTGAAGCCTTTTTTTAGGTATGAAACTGTGGAATACTCTCCATTGCTGCCTGACTGCAGTATGTCTATTCATAGCCGCCCCGCCCGACCAGGATTTGCGCTCGACGCAACTTTGAGTCTTGACAGAGTCGCATGGGTGTTGACTGCAGCGTCAACCGGGTCGTTGCGGAGCGTTGGGACTTTAATTCTTGAATAATTGTGCCACTTGTTTGGTGCACTTGATATAATTGAATAAGATTACCATATCAAGGTTGACCTCGGGGATGACCTGCTTATCTCATCGATCAATTTTTTTTTTTTGATAAACCATACAATTCATTCAACGTAAAACGACAATTAGTAAATGCTAATGCATGGTTTGGAAACAGTCAAAATTAACACTAGAAGTTGTAGGATAGATATTTCACAAGTAGAAGTGGGAACTCTACTATAATACCCAGATAAAGAACCCCTTACAGTGGTAGATGAAGCCAACCTTAGTCCTTAAAGATGGAGGTGGGCTCCCCATTAGACATCCCTCGGCATAAGAGAGGAAACAAGATCAGACATTAGAAGTAGGGGCCTCCAGAAAGTTCATCTCCTCATAATCCGCCGCTCAAAGTTGATGAAGCAGTTTGGGGAGGAGGACTCGTTATCCTTAAAGACCGATAATATATTTGGATTAGCATTTTACTTTTGGACCGACGACGCATCATCTATTAAAGATAAGCAAACCAATAGTCTAATTAATTGTGATTGAGTCCATTATGTGATGAATTGACCTTCATACGTTCTCAAAAAAGATGTCATTTCTAACTAACCAAATGTTCCAAATAATACAAGCAACTAGTGAATCAGCTTTATCTTTTTATTTCAGAATCAATATAAGTCTCTCTATTATTAATTGAGTCTACAACTCTCTCACACCAATAAGATTTAATTGTTAAGGTTATAAAAAAATAGATTCCAAGTACTCACGGAATAAGGACAATAAAAGAAAATATAAGGTGTGGTTTCATCATCATTGAAACATTAGTACGTAACATATTGTTGGACCTCAGAAGCCCCTCATTTGACAAATTGACCCGAAGTGAGTTTTCTTGTTACCAATCAACCAAAGAAGAATGAGAACAATTTTCAAACATTTCATATTAAAAGTTGTTCCCATAGTAAGTATTGTGTCCTAAGAGTATATACGCCTTATTAATACTGAAGTCCCTCCCAGACCAGCTAATAATGGGCTTATTGTAAGGCTTGGCTAGTCTATCTTTAATTTTTAGAATTTGATATCCTTGGTCCTTTTGAGTACATTGTTGCGAAAAGAAGTTAAAAGTTTGAAGAGTTTATCAAGGGATATATGTTTAATTGATTTATGAATGAAAGCAATGTTCCTTTAGCAATTTAAGCATCCTATTGTGGACAAGGGATCACATCATGTGGAGGTTTCACCCAATAATGATGAGAAATATGTCTGACGATAGCAAATAAAATCATTACATTTAATTACATATTTTCATAGTGCAGAAAATATTTTTTTCTCTAGAGTTGCATGGGTGTTTATATCTATAATACTTTGATTTGATAGAGCTCAACCAAATACTTGTTTAGTTAGCTATGGTGTTGTTTGAATTTTTGGACGTGTAATTTGAGTATAAATTTAAGTTGATAACTCCCCACCCACCTTGTTTCAAGGGTGTTTAAATGATTTTATAAACGACCATATAAATATTTTACTTTTCTTTAATACATCCGGAAATGAAGCACGCCTATAAGTGTCAAGACTGACTTTAATTGTTTTGCGTAAGGGAATACAAATAATAGAATATGATGATAAGTTATAAAGAGACGTTCCTCCACGGGTGGTTGACCGTGACGGCGCAGTCGCCTAGGGCCTCGAAGGCGTCCGGCAGGACGTGGACGAGGGAGGTGGAGAGGATGACTCCTGCGGCGTAGCACTTGATGAGGAGGACCGCGGTGGCGTAGGATGAGCTGCCTTGGAACCTGCGGGCGAGGAGGACTGGGGAGGAGATCCCTACCGCGGATGCCACGAAGATGGCGGCTAAGGAGAGAAGCTTGAGGTGCGTTGCTGCGGTGGAGTTGCGGCATAGCGCCTCTCGGAGGTCCTCGCCGGCGATGCCGCACCCGCCCGGCATCGGATCGGAGGGGGGATGTCAAGGTCTGCCACCGGAGGGGGAGTTCGTTTTCGGTGGGCCGTAACTTGCAGTGATAAATCGCCGTCCCCCTTCTCCGGTGCGGACTGGGAGAGAGCAGATGGGGGCGGGGGGTGGAATTGGAGGAACCAACGAGTGAATTGAAAGGAAGACGACGCCGCTGATTGATAATAGTTAGCGGTTTAGAGTTCCGCACAGGCACTTCACTTCCTCTCCTGCACTACTTGTGCTTGGTCGGACGAAGACCGCCGTCCACTAGAAAAAAGCCCATCTTCAGCTACAAGCCCAAAAAGTCGCTACAAACCCAGCAAATCATTAGCTACTAGTCCAAATTTTCCAATTTTATATTTGTATTTTGCTACAGACCTGTTTTGGGCGGGCTGCAAAAAAGGATTGGGCGGGCATTCCATCCCCACCCTTGTAATTAGACAATTGGCATTCTGCAGCACAAATTAGTTTCTAGAACCATCTCCCTGATTCCCCTGCTCCCGAATCCCTAGCCCCCGATAAACCCCCTCATCACGGCAACGCCACATGTGGCCAAACCTTGCTCACCGCTGCGACGGCTGCAACGCCCAAACCCCATTTATCGTCCCCAACCAGCTCCTGCTCCAGATCATTGCTCCTCTGGTCCGACGCCTCCGTCACCATCTTGCTCTCCGTAGAGAGGCTTAGCGTAAGGAAGGACCTGCATATCTCAAGGAGGTTGAACAACTTCTACGAGAGCCGTACGTCACCTAGAGTTACTCATCGCAGGAGGTACAAATATAACTTCCTTGCTTGCCGCAATGCAAGAAAAGGGACATCCGTTTAGAGATCTTGCTGGCCCAGGTGGGTTCCTTCAGTGTGATAAACTTGTTTTGCAACATTCATCTTGATTATAAATTTTCTAGTATGACAATAATGTCATAAAATATCATGGTCCAAGTATGTTGTTTGGTTTACAATGTTGACTTGTTGCAGCCTCAGAGCGTCATGTTCTTCAACACAGCTTTGTTGCTATTTTTCTACAAGATTATCGAGGATGTATCGCTGTAATGACACTACTTCACATATACTGATTGGCTTTCATCGTAACTTAAAAAAAAATTAAACTACTGACTTCGTGGCTAGTTTATAGCTTTTTCAGAAAGTTGTTCTTTTGAAGACAAAAACGTATTGTAATATATGTTATTAGTGCACAAAAGCATAAGCGATGCTCTCCACCGTCTCATAGTAGTCAGTGACCAAATTTTGGTACATGCCAACTAAGGAAATGCCATGAGGTTCCTTCTAAAATGGAAACTCCAGGCTACCCATATGGATTTAGTTGCTTCATCAACCTTTTCTCTTTGCATTTTAGTCATTTGCTAAGTTCAAATCACTGTAGGATCAAACCTTTTGCGAATGGGTACTGTCAATCAGTGCACACAATATAGTTTCTTTTACAGCGTTGCACATCCTACAAACATCATTTTCTGATTCTAGGAGTTTGTCATTAATAACGGGTACATGTTTGCTCTTTTTTTTGCTCATGCTACATGTTTGCCTCTTTACATGTTTGTACTGTGCCTTTTATTGTTCTGCTTTCAGTTATTTTTCTTTGATTATGTTACTTGTTTTGAGCAAAACAACACTAAGAATAAGAGCATCTACATTAGAACAAATTTGAAGGACATGACTTAGTAATGTCCTTATAACAAGTTTGAAATTTAATAATGCTTCTTGTTACATGTACGCAATAGTTATGCCTTCTTTTGGCTCCATAAAATCCTAATGGGAAAATATCCATGAATCCTAACCAATTCTTTTACTAAGAAATAAAACAGTTTTGTTGATCATTCTGTTTATATGTTATCCTCTTTATTATGACATTACTTGAATAGTTTCTTCTTCATTACTTTCTCATGCTTGTCATTCTCTTATATAGAAATCAGTTGCAAATGCAAAAAAAATCATAACGTTCAAAAATCATTATTTGGTGAACAAAATAGATGTAACAAAGGAGTTAGTAGTCTTATGATAGATTTTGAAAATTGTCAATTATGTGCTTGATTTCAAACTAAAATGGATGACATGAAAATTTCTTTTCTTTTCCTAATATACATGATGCATAACATATTGTCTTATATACTTCTGGTTTCACTCTTAATTCTTGACTCTTCTACTGACTTCATTATGCAATCCTCATAGGTTGTGGAAACTCTTCAAAACACCTACTTCAAACAAAAGTAGAGTTTTGTGAAGTCCTCATTTGGTTGAGTGCTGGCATATTCTTGATACTTTTCTAATTTAGGTGTTAGCAAAGTCTAAAGTATGTACATTATTGATTGCTAATCCTCATGCACCGTTGTTTCTTCCTTCCATCTATAGAAGTTGTTCAATTTGAATGTTTACATAAGCCAAATTTCTATCTATTTTTCCACCACACATTAGTCACTATTATCTATTTTTTCTATTATGATGTTCAATCTATAGTAGATGATAACTGGTTCTGAGATATGCAAATGCTATATTTGGTTGTTTGGTGTGTTGAGTTTATGTCTGCACCATTTGTCTGTCCTTCTATCCTTTGATATTTCTTAAATTTTAATGTTTTAGAAGACAAACTTTTATCTTTTTATCCACCACACACTATTGAATTTAACATATACAATGTTGTATATTTGGTTGTTTGGTATTTGAAATCGATGTTTTTCTCACTTTCCCTTCTATAAAATTCACTACAATTTGAATATTTGCGTAAACTAAACTTTCATGATTGTCTTCAATAAAAAATGATCGATTTTGAAACATAAAAATAATACATATTTGGTAAATGAATTTTGATATGATTTTTAGTAAGCAATTTATATAGCAACATTAGACTGTTTTGGTTGAGTGTTGATGAAAACAAGCATAACATTAGTTTGATGGTTGTGGACTAAAACCTATAGAAGAAAATTACATAAAAAATTAGTGTTTCCTTATACTAGTGTCACCCTTGTTGTTTATGTGGGGTAAATAGATACAATACAATATGGAGTCTTCTCAAACGTTGAATCAAGACTACTTTTTTGTAACTTTCTGGAATCAGTAAACTCTTATTGGTGCTAAAGGATAATTAATGTACCATAAAGGTATTAGAGAATGAAATTGAATTCTTTGTTACTAAAGAACTATGTGCATGATTTATGATATTAATAACCTATCTGACCAATATATTATGCTATAATGTTATTTCTATCTACATGTTAGAAAAATATCTGATCATTGTGATGTGCTTGATAAAGTTAAAAGCTTCTCATAAGGTCCTTCAGTTAAAGCAATATCTTACCAAAGATACTACATAAATGGATACAAATTTGAACCTAAACATGTAGAGTGCATGAGAGTTACACAAAATAGTTGAATATCAACAATTGGTCCAAACGATACATTATATTATGGAGTTTTTCAAAATATTTATCAAGTTCAATTTCCAAATCTGGATCTATATTACCTCTTCAAATGTATTTGGTTTGACATTGAGTCTAAGGAAGGAGTTAAGGTTGATGATTTCAATTTAACATCTGTAGACACAACAAAGTTGGTAGATGAACCGTATATATTTCCTGAACAAGCATTTCAAGTATTCTACTCCCTAAATCCTGATGCTGGCAATTGGAGTGTAGTGTGCCCTTGGGTTACTCGAGATACATATGATGTACCTACTTGTTTTTTATCAAGCCAAAACTCTACCTTTATGGAAGTTGATGACATAGTTCAACCAATATGTGATGATATTACATATGATACAATGTCAAGTGAAGAGGAAGAATTTTGGGTTAGGTTGGATGTTGAACAATGTACGCCATCATTTGAGTCAGATGAGGACATAATAGAAGAAATCACTTCATCAAGAAAGAAAAACGTTTTTTGCTAACCATATATATATATATATATATATATATATATATACATATATATATATATACATGCATGCCTTGCCTAGTTTTTTTCTTACATTCCATTAATGATGCATATCAATATTTTGCAGAGCATGCCTTCTAAAAAGATGTCATTGAATAATGTCATGGAGAGAAGCATTCATTTTGATCCATCTTTAATTAAGCCATTCCACGAACTTCTAGGTATAAATGAATTTATCAATATTTGAATTCATTTCTTTAAATGAAGATATATATAACAGTGAAATTTATGTAGATCGAGTGCCAATTAAGAAGAGAGAAGGTAATTTTTATTTTGGCTCTAGCTTATGCATATTTTGGTATACATCAATTATTCAAGGGAATGCATGTTAATATTATTATGCAACCTATATAAGGTTCTAAAAGGCAAGGTCAAGTCTGTGTGGATAATACACCCTGTAAGTACAACCGCTTTAACCATAATAAGGAAGGTAATCATATTTTAATTATATTTTTTATTTAATTGTATGCCACTAAGACATTCTTGTCATATGATATAATTTAATGAATAGCTTTCCAAGATGGAGAAATCCATGGGCCTACTGTTAGTACCAAAAAATACCACCTACACATGAGAAGGGCAATTAAAATTTAATCTTCAAGAGAAGGTATTTTTTCATGTTATTTATCAAATTCTATATTGTCCATAAATTTGGTATTTGTGTCCTAAATTGTGTTACTACCCTCAATGATAATACATGATAGGTGTTCTAAATAGAAGTGAAATTCCACATTTTCCTTCCAAGAGAGGCAACCTATAAAAAGAATCCAAAGATTTGTCATGTAGAGGTGATTATTCTTATTATAATATATAGTTTTAATTGAAATATATTAGAAACGTTCCATCATATAAATATATGTGTCAAAGGTTCAAAAGTGCAAGCTCCTTTCCATATGAAGACGAACCCACAAGATAACACTCACTTGGATGATAATGATGAAGGAATGCTTTGAAATTATTTTGTTGTTAGGAATTTTTTGTTTTCGGTTGACAATACTTATTCAAAACAACAATCTTGTAAAAATAATTTTATTGACACTTTTTGATAGGTGGTCTAGATAGAAATTCATTGGCAAAATTCCATCCTAAAAGTGCCCAACCCCAAAAAGGATCACAACTCGACGATTTTTCTTATAGAGGTAGTTACTCTTATTGTAATATATATTTTCAAATGTAAACAGTTTAGGAAAAATAATACAAATACATTTCTCTATGTTTGAAAGGTTCCAAAGTACAAACTCCTTGTTTACAAACTATGCCACTAGATGACACTCACTTTGATGACAATGTGGAAGGTAGGCTTTGAATAATACCTTATTTTAAGTAATATTATGTTTATGAATGCCATAAATTTAGAAGTTAATAATAGTGTGTATGTAATTTTGATGATACTCCATGATAGGTGTTCCATATAGAAGTGAAATGCCACATTTACCTTAAAAAGAACCATTGGAGTATATCCCAGCCATGGATAACATATTTGGATGACATCGTGGGGGCTGGGAAAGAGGTTTTGGTGTAGGGATATCAAGAAGGTTGTGGAGAGATGAAATTACTATGAATAAGCAAATAAGGATGCTCATGATAATCTTCAAAGTCAACTACAAGATAAAGATCGCGAGATACTAGACAAAGATTGGGAATTAAAGATAAAGATCATGAGATACAAGAAAAAGATCGCTTGATTGGAAACTTGCTTTCTCAACTAAATTACCAATGTGGACAGGTGACATACAAAGTCTTTGCCTTTGTGGTGTATATATTTGTGAAAAATTAGATGTTTTACTACAAGGTGTGTGCATGTTATGTTTTCCTTGTTCTATTTTCAGTTTGGAAGATCAGGACCATCAACTACTTATGGTCAAACTCTGCAAGTTCTTCATAGGTCAAGATGCTACCCATCCCCTGTAAGAGAATAATTTAACATTCTACTTGTTTTTGTTAAATTAATTTGTCTACGATGTTTATTATTAATAAGTTGATGTCTATTTGTTTCATTTATTACTTTTTAATTTTTTATTATGATCCACTCCTTACATATTGAAGTCCTTGACCGTTCAATATGAATCATTTGCTTGACATATCTGTTGGGTTATGAGGGAGGCAGAGAAGCAGCGGAAACAAAATTTTTTCTCCCAAAACCCATAACAAAGGAATCGCGTCAACGTCTATATAATAGGAAATAAGGTTTGTAGATGCATACCTTGTCTCGAGGCTCGCTTGGCGACAGTACCTCGCGCCTTGCGCGGTCTTCACCTCCGGTCTTGGACGGTGTCTGTGTAGCTCCTGGTCACATCGGGACTGAAGACTCCTCCTACCGGACTGTCGGATGACGGTTGTCCTCCGATAGACAGAGGTCTCCCGCCTCTGCAGTCGTCCACACGGACTGCCTGGAACTCCACACTCCTTGTCGCACAAGGACGTGGAAGGAGTCGCACCCTCCTATTGACGTACTAGTCGCCAACACACTCTCCTACTACCTGTTGCAACTGCAGTTGTCCTTCTCTTGCTGCACCTCCCTTTTGCGGGAAGCACTTGCTCGGGCTCTCTCTTGGTTACCAAAACCAGAGAGAACGACAACTTGCAGAGCAAATGGTTGCACTGAGTTGTTCTTCGAGAAGCCCTCAATACCCCTATGTATAGGAGGTTCATGGGACAGGGTTCTCTTGCCCCGGCAATGCGGGACTAAAGCAGGAGTAGAAGGGTCTGAGATTTTTCACAAAATCTGACAAACTGCGTCGGCTGAACCGATCGTTTCAGCCCTGAAACGACCGTCTGGACCTTCTAGCCGATCGGTTGGTCACACCAACTGATCGTTTGGATCCATGAGCCGATCGGTTGGACACTCCAGTCGATCGGTTCGTGATCCTGGTTCAACTCAAATTGACATTCCTATTTTGTTTCCTTTTTCCAATCGAATTGGATAATTGAAACGAAAATTGTTTCCCACCAATCTCACTTTCTCAACTCGCTCGGTTGAGTCAGTTGAGCCGATCGGTTCAACCCTTGAATCGGTCGTCTCACTCTGTCTTTGAGCCGATCGACTCATCCCATGAACCGATCGGTTCACCAAGCTCAGCTGATCGGTTCATCACATGAGTCGATCGGTTGGGAGTGCAGACTGTGCAGAACCAGTCAATTGCAATTCTAATCAATCTGATACTCTAATCAATTGGTCCAACTCCTTGAACATTATGATACTGAGCTATCAATTGATTAAGTGTTTAATTGAACTACTAAACTCCTTTAGTAATCAATCTAAACATCATTTGTGGACAAAACTCCTCTTCCAGGTTAAATCCTATGTGTGTGACCCTACAGGTCCATTTCACATTGGCAGTGAAAGTCCATAACACTTATGACTTCATAAGCAAAGAGCGGTGCCTAGTCACACATCATTGCTACCCAAGTGAAATAGAAAGTTGGAGAACAACTTTCATCCCTACAATCCGTGAATGGTGTTACAGTGAATGTATAATTCCTTTGTCACTGATATCCAGAATGAACTCGAGGCATGGAACAATCATCCTGTCAATGTTCATTCATTTCCTTGATCTCAGAGCAGATTGATGAGATGTGTATGACATCAATATCACATATTGATTCACACATGCATGCGCATGCCTTTCTCAATCCTACTCATCAAGTGGCCAAGGATATCAAACTCCCTCGGGAGGGACAAATCCCATATCTATCACTCACCCCTCAAAAGCCTCATGTGTCAAAACCACCCAATCATCACCTTTATAACAACCCATGTTTCAGGACTGTGTTTGATGATGTCAAAGTGTGCCCAACCACATGTGTTGAGTGTAGTGATTTCAGGTCTAAGAATCACACTCACCACCATCACTGTGAGAGCTGACTGTGACTACCAAGTCAAGGTTCCACGTGTCACTCTCACGATGGGTCTGTCCGGTACCTTGTTCTCTAACAAGTACCTATGTGTTTGGTTTGATATCACTATATCATGACTAATGAGATTCTATCATCAACCAACACACAATCTAGTCTTTAGTGTTATTGATGTCTATGGTTATTTCCACAATAACAACTGACTAGGGACTAAACAAGAATGTATACTCTTAACATCTGTATGATCTCATCGTTTAGGTCCTCAACCCAAAAGCATTCGTCATCGAGTAAAACAATTCTTTAGACATCTATCATGTTACACCATCATCTCAGAAACAGTTTAAACATATAGATTGGAAATTGCCTTTATTATTATTCAAATCATTTACATAGTATCCCATTACAATCATCATATGACTTTCTCTATGGGCATACATACCAACAGACTCCCACTTGCACTTAGAGCCAGTCACCTTGGAATCTCATTCCTTGTGGCCTAGCATGACCATCATGCTTCTGCTGAGAAAGGGCCTTAGTCAGTGGATCAGCTATGTTGTCTTCAGTTGTTACTTTGCAAATCTTCACATCTCCTCACTGTATGATCTCTCGTATGAGATGGAAGCGCCGCAGTATGTGCTTGGACCGCTGATGTGATCTGGGTTCCTTAGCTTGTGCAATAGCTCCATTATTGTCACAATAAAGCTCAATTGCATCACAACTACTGGGAACTACACCAAGTTCAGAGATGAACTTCCTGATCCACACAGCCTCCTTTGCTGCATGTGAAGCAGCAATATACTCGGCCTCTGTAGTAGAATCGGAAACTGTCTCTTGCTTGGAACTCTTCCAGCTCACAACTCCATTATTAAGGCAAAATACAAATCCTGACTGCGATCTGTAGTCATCTTTATTGATTTTTAAGCTTGCATCGGTGTAGCCCTTTACAACTAGCTCTTCCTCACCGCCGTAAACAAGAAACTGATCCTCAGTCCTTCGCAAGTACTTGAGGATGTTCTTTACGGCTGTCCAGTGAGCATCCTCTGGATCTGACTGGTATCTGCTCGTCATGCTGAGGGCATACGAGACATCTGGGCGTGTGCACAACATAGCGTACATGATGGATCCGATGGCTGATGCATATGGGATCCCATTCATACGCTCCCTCTCTTCACAAGATTGGGGACATTGAGCTCTAGAGATGGTGACTCCATGTAACATGGGGATGTTGCCTCTCTTTGAGTTCTCAATGCTGAACCGCTTCAACACTTTGTCAATTTACGTGCTCTGACTTAGTCCGAGAAGCCTTCTAGATATATCTCTATAGATCTTAATTCCCAGAATGTAGGATGCTTCTCCTAAGTCCTTCATTGAGAAAGTATTCCCAAGCCAAGTCTTTACCTTCTCTAAGACTAAGACATCATTCCCCATCAAAAGTATGTCATCCACATACAATATGAGGAATGTGGTCGAGCTCTCACTAACCTTCTTGTACACACAAGGTTCATCTTCGTTTTGAATAAAACCAAACACTTTGACTTCCTCATCAAATCAAAGATTCCAACTCCGAGATGCTTGTTTCAATCCATAGATTGACCTTTACAGCTTACAGACTTTATTGGCATTCTTTGGATCTACAAAACCTTCAGGCTGTGTCATGTACACATCCTCATTTATATTCCCATTAAGGAATGCGGTTTTGACATCCATATGCCAAATCTCATAGTCATAATAAGCTGCAATAGCAAGCATGGTCCTGATAGACTTAATCATGGCAACTGGTGAAAAGGTTTCGTCATAGTCAACACCTTGAACTTGTCGAAACCCCTTAGCAACCAATCTGCCTTTATAAGTCTGCAGATTTCCATCCATGTCGGTCTTCTTCTTAAAGACCCACTTGCACCCTATGGGTTTTACCCCTTCAGGTGGTTCCACCAAAGTCCATACTTTGTTGGAGTACATGGATTCCATCTCGGATCTCATGGCTTCAAGCCATTTCTCAGAATCTGGTCCCTCCATAGCCTCTGCGTAGGTAGTTGGATCATCATCTATGATCAACTCACCACCTTCCTGAGTTACAAGGTATCCAAACCTCTTGGGTTCAAGGCGGGTCCTACCAGATCTACGAGGTCCTTGTGTTACTTGAGGATATTGAGATTCCACAACACCTTGTGAATCTCCATGTTCCTCTTGTACATCTATCGGTTCAATGTTTTCTTGTTGGGCTTGAACCTCTTCAAGCTCTATTTTCCTCCCACTGTTTCCTTTGAAAATAAGTTCCTTTTCTAGGAACACAGCATCCCTGGCAACAAACACTTTGTTGTCAGTAGGGTGGTATAGATAATATCCCTTGGTTTCCTTGGGATATCCAACAAAATAACATTTATCTGATTTGGGTCCAAGCTTATCAGGAAACATTTTCCTGACATAAGCCTCACAACCCCAAACCTTCATAAAAGACCAATTGGGACGCTTCCCGGTCCATATCTCATATGGTGTATTTTGAACCGATTTAGATGGTACACGGTTAAGTGTAAACGCGGCAGTTTCAAGAGCATAACCCCAGAAGGAAATCGGAAGATCAGAAAAACTCATCATTGATCGCACCATATCCAACAATGTGCGATTCCTTCTTTCAGACACACCATTATGCTGTGGTGTTCCTTGCGGAGTCCATTGTGATACAATACCACGGGCTCGCAGAAGGTCCTCAAACTCCTGGCTTAAGTATTCTCCACCTCGATCGGAACGAAGTGTCTTAATACTTTTACCAAGCTGGTTCTGTACTTCATTCATGAAATCCTTGAACCTTTCAAGGGTTTCTGACTTATGTTTCATCAGGTACACATAGCCATACCTACTGAAGTCATCAGTAAAGGTAATGAAGTACTGATACCCACCTCTGACATTAGTTCTAAAAGGCCCACATACATCAGTATGTATGAGTCCTAATAGATCACTAACTCTCTCACCTTTACTTGAAAAGGGAGTCTTGGTCATCTTGCCCAACAAACAAGATTCACATGTCTCTATTGATTCATAATCAAAAGAGTCTAGATAACCATCTTTATGGAGTCTAGAAATGCACTTCTCATTTATGTGCCCTAGATGACAATGCCAAAGATATGTTTTGTTTGAGTCGTTGAGCTTTTGCTTTTTGGTGTTTACGTTGTATACACTTGTTTCTAGATCTATCAAGTATAGACCATAAGACATTGGGGCACTGCCATAAAAGATCCCATCTTTAGAAATGGAACACTTTCCATTCTTAATAAGAAATTCAAATCCATCTTTGTCCAAACAAGAGACGGAAATGATATTCTTATTTATGGCAGGTACATAATAGCATTTCTTCAACTCTATTATTAGCCCACTAGGTAGAGTTAACTCATAGGTTCCTACGGCACTGGCGGCAACCCTTGCCCCATTTGCAACACGTAGTTCAACCTCACATTTCCTCAAAGGCCTACTTCTCTTAAGATCCTTCACATTTGAACAAATGTGAGATCCGCATCCGGTATCAAGTACCCATGACGAAGAAGTAGTAAAGTTAATCTATATCACATATACACCAGAAGTAGAGATCTCTATCTCTGACTTCTTCCATTGTTCCTTCCATCCTCTCCATGTAGAAGAAATTGGTTTGGCGAGAGAACACTTCTCTCCCTCACCTACTTTCTTCTTCACCAACGCATTAAGCATACATAGAGTGGATTCTAAGGCTCCTGGTATATCTGGATTGTGTAGAACACTTATCACAGTCCTCAACCAGTTATGGAATTTATTCTCAATTAATTTTCCCATTTTAAAAGATGATTCCTTTGCCATTCTACAAGAGAAAATTTGCATTTGTCAAAACTCTTTTGATTTGATTTGAATAAAATTTGACGATAGTTAATTAGGTCTTTAATTAATTACCGCTCCCAATATTTTGATTCAAATTGATAGCCCTCACCATCAATTCGGAAGATTGCAGCGTACAATCTTCTAGTGGGTTAAGATCCTGGAATCCTCTAAGCCATGAGCCAGCTTTGGCTGTCACCCACAACTCAGATCTTCCGGGTAGGCAAATTTTGCCAATTGCATCATATGCAACTCTTGATGAATGAACATGCACAACACGTTGCCATGAACATTCCGTGCCTCTGGGCTTAGACGCTCTAAGAATCACCAATTAAGTCTAACCCAAAAGTTGACACGGTAAACATGCACCCTGCTTTGGCAGAACCTACATGTCAACCCTTCACACTTCCATAAGATAGACGGCACACCACGCTTTGGCGTAACCTACGCTTAGTCGATCAAGTTTTCCATGTGTGTCGCTAATGGCAGGCTTATAAGACTTAATATTTAATGAGGGATTTGGTTTTTATATACATATACATATCCAATCACCACAATATATAGTATGTATCATATACATGCTATATCCCACAGAAAACATGCGAAACGATAAAAAGCAATGATGATGGCCATCCTATTGTGATTCCTCGAGCCAAGAGGAATCACGGTCATCTAGGTCTACATCACATGTAACCTGTACAAGATGAAATCTGTGCCTTCCTTTCTGGGTTTGATCAGCTCATCTCCATGACTGATCGACTCGCCATCAAGTTGGTCGTTCGGGTGCCACCAACCGATCGACTGGCGCCTCCAGCCGATCGGTTCACCGGTCATCATGCATCTCCTCAGGTCGCCACTGGCTCGACTCGTTCCTCGAACCGCCCGTCTGGATCACCAACCGATTGGTTCACTCCTTGAACCGATCATCTCATGTCGTCCGCCGTTCTTTGACATAACAAGAAATAAAATCTATTCCTATTTACATTTAAATTTTGAAACCCCGAGTTACATTCGGGGGGAGCAAAGGTAGGAAAAGAATTCTCGAATTATTTCGAGTTACATCAGGAATAAGAGAAGGGAATCGGTGCGCAGACCGAGATGCAAGCAACCACACAAACAACCACACACAGATATAGGGTTTATAGGCCATAATCATGCTACACATCCACCACAAACCTCGTTTAAGGGCGACGCGTATCGAGTGCATTAATCTTACATATCATATATGTATATTTGGGATTTGTGGATTGGACATGTATAAAGTCAATATTATTCGCATCACATGTAATAAATAAAGGCGACAAACCAAAATCGATCACATCGATAATCCTAAAATATAGAACTGTTGACGTGGCTCTGATACCACTGTTGGGTTATGAGGGAGGCAGAGAAGTAGCGGAAACAAAATTTTTTCTCCCAAAAATCATAACAAAGGAATCGCGTCAACGTCTATATAATAGGAAATAAGGTTTGTAGATGCATACTTTGTCCCGAGGCTCGCTCGGCGACAGTACCTCGCGCCTTGCGCGGTCTTCACCTCCGGTCTTGGACGGTGTCTGTTCAGCTCCTGGTCACACCGGGATTGAAGACTCCTCCTAACGGACTGTCGGATGACAGTTGTCCTCCGAGAGACAGAGGTCTCTCGCCTCTGCATTCGTCCACACGGACTGCCTGGAACTCCACACTCCTCGTCGCACAAGGACGTGGAAGGAGTCGCACCCTCCTGTTGACGTACTAGTCGCCAACACACTCTCCTGCTACCTGTTGCAACTGCAGTTGTCCTTCGCTTGCTTCACCTCCCTTTTGCGGGAAGCACTTGCTCGGGCTCTCTCTTGGTTACCAAAACCAGAGAGAACGACAACTTGCAGAGCAACTGGTTGCACTGAGTTGTTCTTTGAGAAGCCCCCAATACCCCTATATATAGGAGGGTCATGGGACAGGGTTATCTTGCCCCGGTAATGCGGGACTAAAGCAGGAGTAGAAGGGTCCGAGATTTTCCAAAAAATCTGACAAACTGCGTCGGCTGAACCGATCGTTTCAGCCCTGAAACGACCGTCTGGACCTTCCAGCCGATCGGTTGGTCACACCAGTCGATCGTTTGGATCCATGAGCCGATCGGTTGGACACTCCAGTCGATCGGTTCGTGATCCTGGTTCAACTCAAACTGACATTCCTATTTTGTTTCCTTTTTCCAATCGAATTGGATAATCGAAACGAAAATTGTTTCCCACCAATCTCACTTTCTCAACTCGCTAGGTTGAGCCGATCGGTTCAACCCTTGAACCGGTTGTCTCACTCTGGATTTGAGCCGATCGACTCATCCCATGAACCGATCGGTTCACCAAGCTCAGCCGATCGGTTCATCACATGAGCCGATTGGTTGGGAGTGCAGACTGTGCAGAATCAGTCAATTGCAATTCTAATCAATCTGATACTCTAATCAATTGGTCCAACTCCTTGAACATTATAATACTGAGCTATCAATTGATTAAGTGTGTAATTGAACTACTAAACTCCTTTAGTAATCAATCTAAACATCATTTGTGGACAAAACTCCTCTTCCAGGTTAAATCCTATGTGTGTCACCCTGCAGGTCCATTTCACGTTGGCAGTTAAAGTCCATAACACTTATGACTTCACAAGCAAAGAGCGGTGCCTAGTCACACATCATTGCTACCCAAGTGAAATAGAAAGTTGGAGAACAACTTTCATCCCTACAATCCGTGAATGGTGTTACAGTGAATGTATAATTCCTTTGTCACTAATATCCAGAATGAACTCGAGGCATGGAACAGTCATCCTGTCAATGTTCATTCATTTCTTTGATCTCAGAGCAGATTGATGAGATGTGTATGACATCAATATCACATATTGATTCACATGTGCATGCGCATGCCTTTCTCAATCCTACTCATCAAGTGGTCAAGGATATCAAACTCCCTCGGGAGGGACAAATCCCATATCTATCACTCACCCCTCAAAAGCCCCATGTGTCAAAGCCACCCAATCATCACCTTTATAACAACCCATGTTTCAGGACTGCGTTTGATGATGTCAAAGTGTGCCCAACCACATGTGTTGAGTGTAGTGATTTCAGGTCTAAGAATCACACTCACCACCATCACTGTGAGAGCTGACTGTGACTACCAAGTCAAGGTTCCATGTGTCACTCTCACGATGGGTCTGTCCGGTACCTTGTTCTCTAACAAGTACCTGTGTTTGGTTTGATATCACTATATCATGACTAATGAGATTCTGTCATCAACCAACACACAATCTAGTCTTTAGTGTTATTGATGTCTATGGTTATTTCCACAATAACAACCGACTCGGGACTAAACAAGAATGTATACTCTTAACATTCGTATGATCTCATTGTTTAGGTCCTCAACCCAAAAGCATACGTCATCGAGTAAAACAATTGTTTAGACATCTATCATGTTACACCATCATCTCAGAAACAGTTTAAACATATAGATTGGAAATTTCCTTTATTATTATTCAAATCATTTACATAGTATCCCATTACAATCATCATATGACTTGCTCTATGGGCATACATACCAACAATATCATCAAATGCACCATACTTTCTATGTAAAGGTTGCCAATGTTGATTTACCTAAGAAGGTTTGCATTTTACATTTTAATCTCCAATATAAATGTCCTTATGTTAACACTAGTGAAAATTTTAAGAATAAGAATTTATCATGAATATAAAGATGTAATGTGCTAATTATTTATTATAAATTGAGAACCAGAAGGAGTAAAGGTTAATATGTTACTCTTATAGGTTAATACATAAAGTAAATACATGGTCTATGTTATTTGAACTCCATTTATGGATCTTGTTCAGACAGAACAAAAATACATGGTCTATGTTAAATTACGCACTGCGATCTATTATGATGTGATCTCTCAGTATGAAGGTTGGATAATAGATCACATTGGTAGTGCCCACATTTTCTATCCATACTCATCCGCATATGTGCTGATGATATTGTATTGATTAACGAAACTAAAGAAGGTTTGAATGATAAAATTGAACTTTGGAGAGAGACTCTGGAATCAAATGGATTGATGATTAGTAGGAGCAAAACTGAGTATATGCATTACAATTTCAGCCAATCTCACAGTGTGAATGGTGAGGCCAAGTTGGACGGAGTAGATATACCAAATATGATAAATTTCGTTACTTGGGTTCTATCATTCAAACAGACGACGATGTCCAAAATGATGTTTGTCATAGAATCACTGCAGGATCATTGAAATGGAAGAGTACAACTGGAGTATTATGTGATCGGAAAATCCCTCTCAGACTAAAAAGCAAGTTTTATAAAACTATTATACGACTAGCTATGCTCTATGGGAGTGAATGTTGGGCGGTGAAGAAACTAGGACTCAACAAGATGAACGTGGATGAAATGCGTATGTTGAGATGGATGTGTGGGAAGACAAGAAAAGATTGCTTGGGAAATGACTATATCAGGAATACAGTGGGGGTGGCGAGTATTGGGGACAAGTTGCGCGAGGGCCGACTCGGATGGTATGGACATGTGCAACGCAGACCGACTAATGCACCTATACAAAGCAATACTATTGAGACAAACACAATTAATAGAATTAGA
This sequence comes from Alisma plantago-aquatica, assembly GCA_963693085.1. NCBI lineage: Eukaryota > Viridiplantae > Streptophyta > Magnoliopsida > Alismatales > Alismataceae > Alisma > Alisma plantago-aquatica. The sequence goes on along the minus strand of OY856411.1, from coordinate 322,350,591 downwards.
GGAAGGCCTAAATTAACATAGGAATAGCTTATAAAGAGAGATTTTGAATCTTTACATCTAAACCAAAATATGACCCATGATAGAGCTGAATGGAAAAGAAGGATCGATGTAGCCGACCCCAACATAGTTGGGATTGAGGCTTAGTTGATGATGATGACGATGACTCATCCACATACATCTTAATGTATTTGTCACCAATCTCTTATATATAAAAAACTAGAGAACTAACTTGTGAACTGAGGGATGTCTATGTTCCATAATAGATTCCACTCACTAGTCATGTTGGTTAGTTGGTCCTCCATCAGTAATTTATACACTGAATCAACTCAAATGATTACATATTTACTAGTATTTCAAAGGCGATCGTTCTCTCCATACTTAGCCTTAGGGATACAAACTTCTGTAAACCATTTTTTCATGAATTTGATGCCTTAGCATTGGCGATTTCTAAACATTTGTAAACCATTTTATCATAAATTTGACGCCTGAGCTTTAGGGATTCTCAAACCTCTGTAAGCCATTTTTCCATAAATTTGATGCCTTCAATTTGTTCTTGTTGTTGACCATGCTCCCAACCTTCAAGACAAGATGGTACTTTGGAACATGATTTGTCATCTCAAATCAGAGATGCTACTGCTTTTGATTTGTGTCTTTGTAAAGATGAACCTATCATTCAATTTGCCTTTGCTTCATGTCCATGTAGTTCAAAGACTCTCCAAGATACTTCTCCAACTGTGAAAGCCATTCTTTCTTAGAATGGACGTTTTCTTATGTGTGCCGTTGTTTTGACAATGATGCATTTCTGAATGAGAAAGGATGTTTATATAATAATGATGACACAAAAACGCGAAGAACATTCATCCCGAGAGACTTGTCTTATAAGAGGATATTATCTCTTATGCTTGGAACTTCAAGGGGGGAAAGATTGGATGTCTAAGATTTTTTGAAGTCTTACTATGTTAAAATATCTCTGTAGAACTGTAATTATGCAACTAGAACTATACAAGTCTCTTTTTTTAATAGTAAATTTTAATGTATTTATGTATTACATGTCTTTGAGTATCATATCTTGATACTATTCCATTTTCATTGTTGTTTTATCTCTAGCTTGATGGAAAATGCATGCTTGAGGAACATGTTACACGACCTTATTGATTAGGTGCTATATTCAAGAAATTTAGCTTATATTCATAGTTTCTGAATAAATGTTGCAGATAATGAGCTATTAAGTATTCTTATGTGTAGTTTCTTGTATGAAATTCAGGTTTGACAGAAGGAAATTCTACATGTCTCTTTTTGGTGCTTGTATTCATGTTCTTGGAGCTACAACTTTTTGTCACCCACTCCAGGAACGAAGCTGTTTGCATGATGTTTTCATCAAAAACTTCCAAGGATCAGCTGTCCATATGTTGTGTAAAATAGGTGTTGGTGTACATATGTTCCTGGAGCTGCTAGTTTTTGTCCGACTCCAGAAAAGAAGTCAGTTATATGATGTGTTGGTCAAAACTGGACATGATCAACAGATAAAAACAGTATAGATGTACAATGTTCTAGACGCCCTTTTTTGTAAGAAATCTAGAAGGCATGTTTATGATGTGTTGGTCAAAACGTATAATGACCTGCAATGCATATTGTTTAATACTCTATACGGTTTTTATTACTCCAGAAAATTTATGATCCACAATCTATATGTTGCATACAAACAAATGCAGATGATTGTATATTTTGCAGATATCATTTTCGATTAACTACTAAAGAAATAAAGTATATTATACTGTGACTGTGCCAAATAATATTACAATCAGATGTACCATTTTTATTTTATAAACTCCCATCGCCTTGCGTGTAACATGTATTTAGACCCGATATATGGGTTTGGAGATGAAATCTACAACACACTGCTGTTATTTTGTGATGCAGTAATGTTGTTAGGCCACATATATTGTGGTAGCGAATTTCAATTTTTATATTAAAATATAATAGGTAAAATTCGCTACAAAGTATCCAACCCGCTACAAACTTAGTTGTAGCAATATTTAACCGACTACAAAGGAAATGGCTACCAAGAATTGGCCACAGACTTTCAGTTCGCTACCAGTTTTCTCCTAGTTGTTTTAAAATTTGCTACAAGTATTGGAGTAGTTGACAACATGCTTTTTACTGGTGACGGACAGTTGGAAGATTTGGGGCATAAACTTCAAGGAAGTGGAAGCAGAGCCACTCCCACCCAATTGTCAGTTTCATCCAAATTGAAGGGGAACTATTCAATCAAATGATATTAGCTAAGGAGAGGCTTTTATCCTTCCAATTGCTCAGTTTATAAATGGATTTTCATGAGCCGTGAACCCGAGGGAGTGGAGCCGAGGGATAGTTCTTCCTCCGCGGGTCTTCTGTCTTACTACTAGGTGCTGCGACAACCTTTTAGCAAGTCTGAAGGATTGTCGACCACCAGATCCACTTCAAAAGGAAGAAAACCGCGTTCCCTCGCTGGAAGAAAACCACTCGTTCCCTAGCTAGTTTTGGCTAATTAGCTACCGAAAAGGTGGCCCTTACTCCATTTCACAATATGACCCCAAAATAACAAGGGTCAAAGTCGGCCAGTGAGACGACGGGGGATAAGCTTCATCGTCGAGAGGGAAACAACCCAGATCACCGGCTAAGGCCCCTAAATAACCGCTCAGTGATAAATGAGGTAGGGGTGCAGAGACAACCAGGAGGTTTGCCTATAAGCAGCCACCCTTGAAAGAGTGTGCAATAGCTCACTGATCGAGCGCTCCTGCGCCGAAGATGAACGGGGCTAAGCGATCTGTCGACACGAGGGTTGCACTCGTTGCATGACTTAACCCACCCACAACTCTCTGTGCTTATTGCTATGCGCACACTTTGTCTCAATTGGGAGTAGGAATTGTTAATAATTTTAGCATAGATAACTAAGATTGGCGGTGGTGGTGTTCGAGTCAGATTGGATGGATGGATAGACGGATCTGTTTTATGTTTAATTGCCATTTTGCCTGCGAAAAAGATTGGGTCACGCTCGCTAGATATCAAACCCAGCTCACGCACGGAAGAGATGCGGTATTGTTGGGAAAGAGGCTTATTTGGGGTGATGAGGTGACGAGTTTTAATTGGATGTGTTGATAAAGATTGTGTAATATGCAAATAAATTTGTTTTGCTTATAACTTTTGAACTGTGATGAATTTTTTGGCGAAACAAAAATCATTGGATTTGTTATGAAAAATACATTCCATCAAGACTAATATTAATATATTTTTAATAAAAAAATATAAAAATGATATGGATAGGTGATTCTTGGTGCCAATTAACCATTTGGACATCAATTAACTATCTTTGGGTGTCCTTAGCTATTTATGGGCGCCAATAAGTTATTATCTTTGGGTGTCATTAGGCATTTATAGACTCCAATAAGTTATTATTGGGCGTGAAGTATCCTTATACCCTATTTAATGCGTACAAACATATTTGGGCGCCATTAAGTTGTTATTAGGTGTCAAATAAACCTATTTGGGCAGTATTTTTATAGTTTTGGGTGTCAATGAACTCTTTTGGGCGTCAATTAACTATTTGTGGGTGTCAATAGCCATCTGTGGGTGTCAATAGCCATCTATGGGCGTCGTTATACTTTTGGGTATCAATAAACTATTTTGCACGCCATTAAGTTGTTTTTAGGTGTCACACAGACATATTTGGGTGTCGTTATGTTGTTTTAGTTGTTAATACCTTATTTGAGCGTCGTCTTTATACTTCAGGGTGTCAATGAACTATTTTGGACATCAATTAACCATTTTCGGGTGTCAATAACTATTTATGGGCGCCCTTATGTATTTGGGTGTCGTTACATTATTTTTAGTTGTCAATACCTTATTTGTGTATCATGTTTATACTTTTGGGTGTCAATGAACCATTTTGAGTGTCAATTAACTATCTTTGAGTGTCAATAGTTATTTTTGGGCGCCCTTATAATATTTGTTGATGCGAATTACCTTAAGTGTTTGGTTGTCAATTACCTTAGATGTGATATAGCACGTACAATATTTACTTGGGTGACAATGAACTATTTTTAGGCGTCAATGAACCATCTTTGGTGTCAATTAACATTTATATATATCATTTTTGTATTTTTTTCTCAAAAATATGTCAACATTAGAATTGTTAGATTACATTTTTCCAACGAATTTTTTTTTAATTATTACGGTTCAAAAGTTATTAGTGAAATAAAATTATTTGTCTATTACATAATTTTTTTTTAAAAAATACCCAATCACCATCTGCCACGTGGAGGCGGTTTGAAGACTGATTTCAGCCGCGCGTGAAGCACACTTGACCTTGACCGGTATGAGCTTGACAAAAGTTTAACTCTTTTGTCTGAAATAACTACATCCGGATCCACACATCTCCATCCCATGCATTTAATTATACTGTCGCTGTTGCAGTTTGACGAGGCGAGGTCGTGACTTCCTTGTCATGCCACCCTCTTTTCATCAAGAAACCACAATCGGACGTGGGTGAACGGGGCCCGCACAATTGGATTTTGTCCTTGTCCCAAAAACGTACGTCCAGATAGACCCGTGAGTGTCACTTCAATGCTGGACCTTCACCTGCGATTATGACTTGTATTAACTTCTATGTAAGATGGGCCTCGCCTTGAAGAGGATCGTTGATCAAATACATTGCCCCATCATCCTATGCCCAACATCTACCTTGGCATCCAGATCCTTTTTGTTGGTACAATTCCGATCCTGTCACAGCTCGTTCAACTTTGTAATCTTCGCTTCCTCATCCGTTAAAATCAATTCTAGCTTTTCTACTTTTGCCTTTTGGAGACATTGACAAAAAGATCATGGTGGAAGAGAAAAAAAATATAATGACGAAATAGTAAAGGCTTCCCAAACCTCACCTAACATGGTCGTAACTCTCTCTTCCCAAGGATAGTTTTATATGACAATTGCATAGCCTCCCTAAAACAATATCCAATACTGAAAGATTCACTCCCGAAATCAACGTCATATTCAACTTCCAACCTTTAACAAACCTCAGGAAGATACCTGTGATTTAGATATGTACTCAAATCCAACTATGGTATGACGTGCCAGGGCAAGTACAAACTAGATAACAAAAATATGACAAAAGAAACGACATAAGATACGAAACACTCGGATACCACGTTAACTCATGTATGTATTTATCACGTGGTTATTTAGACCCAAAAGATTGATACGTCTATTTAAAATCAAAGAACTACTATATCCAATCACTTCAATTTTTTTTTACTTTTTCTCGTATTCCAATCACCCCACCCATAATCTTATTCTGGGTATTATCTCACTTGAAGATTGACGATTATGATTCTAAGTTGAGGTCCATATTCAATTTTGAAATTGCAAATATTTCTAAAGAAATACTCTTGTTATATCACATGTATCCACTGATCACGCTAAATCAAGATGGATAACTAATTCACGTAATCGAAACATAGATTATACAATACTAAATAGTTATTTAGTCTGAACAAAACTAAGTGAATTACAATAACTATAAATGAATCAAATAAATTGGAACAAAATATAATTTTAAGCAAGAATTTTAGATTTAAAGATATCAAGATATTGGCCGAACACATAAAGTACGAAGATAATTATTTGAGACAAACTATATTTTTATATATACTTTAGTAGACATCCTAATGTCAAAGAATCAAGATATTTTTGCCAAAAAAATTTGTCGATAAAAATGGTTAAATTGAAGGAAAAAAATAAAATAATTCGGAGGTTATGTGAAACATATTCATATATATAAAAATCTCACACCCAACACCGAGATGACAATTTAAATTTTTTGTCTTTCGTGTGTCCCACTCAGTTGGTCCAAGGTAGGGAAATGACTCTGATATATACTAATCTGATACCACACACATGTATGTGTGGCTCCACATCAACACAACTCTATATATATATATATATATATATCTTCAATACATGGAATAAAACTACATTATTATAACTTGGATTATAAATAATCTCAAACGTGATATCCGAGAAACTAAATTACATGCATGCTATATCTAACGTGGTTGCCTCCATGGAATCTCTAATACTAAAGTACATCTTTGCTATGTATATGTTGACCGCGGTGGCATGGGATGAGCTGCCTCAAAACCTACATGGCATCTCTTATACTGAAGTACATGTTTGCTATATATAACAAGATTATCTACACTCCTATGTGTCACTCTAATCTCATCCTTAACATTTACATGCAACTTGGTATCTAGAATTGTAAGTGCAAATATGATGAACACAATTGTGTTGTAACATGTTCATAATTTAAACAACATTATCTGGGCAGTAAATTTATATGGAGGAATGAAGCTCTAATTTAAAAGGCATGCATTCAAAAAATTAAATCTTGTGTAATTTGAGTTCATATATCAAGCCCCATTTAGTTATTGACATACATTTATTGTCTTAAATAGGATCATAAATCATTAGTTACATTTTTAGGGAAGCATACACATATTTAAGGGCATAAATTGGACCATAAATAGGACCATAAATTATGATTTACATAAATAAGACCATAAATAGGACCCATGGCCTGTAGCTTAGATACACATTATATCTAACTTGGTCGCCTACATGGTATCTCTTATACTGAAGTACATGTTTTCTATATACAATAATACCGTCTACTCTCCTATGTGTCACTCTAATTTCATCCTTACCATTTACATGCTATTTGGTATTTAGAATTGTAAATGCAAACATGGTGAACACAATTGCGTTGTTACATGTCATGATATATTATTTGAACAACATTATCCAGGTGGCAGTTTTATATGAAGGACTGCCATTTCAATTTGAAAGTTAAAAAGGGCATGTAGTTAGAAAGTCAAAATTTTAAGTAGTTTGAGTTCATCTATAAAGGCCCATTTAGGCATTTACATATATTTGTTGTCTTAATTATGATCATAAATTATTAGTTACATTTTTGGGGAAGCATACATACATTTATGAGCATAAATAGGACCCATGGCCTGCAATTGAGATGAGAATATATATATGTATGGCAGCGATCTAGTGAGAAACATTCTATAGTGAGAGCATGAGAGGCATTTGAATAACTATAAAGTTGTAGCTTATTTTCAATATCCAACCTTATGGATGGGAAGAGCATCATTACATTTACCTTCACATAAAAAATATCACAATCGGATATCTTTTGCATGTTCATATATACAATATACACATTTTACATCCAACGGTCGGCCTAAAACTCAGTATTGAGTGTTGAAAAGTATTTGATTTTGTGCGTGCAATACAAGTCCTAGGGTGATGAAATTTTATGGGACGGTAACTAATAGGGTGTATTTTTTATTCATATGGTTATATTATGAAAATTTGATCATTGTGCAAAGTTATTCAAATGCCTCTCATGCTCTCACCAAGATATGTTTCTCACTGGATCATTGTCATGTATATATATATATATATATATATATATATATATATATATCCATGGTGTATTGAAGGGATAAATTATCAACAAACTAAATTCTACCTGAAACTTCTAATGAAATTGTAACGTAATGCCTTGTAGAACTTGGACATGGAAAACTATAAATATGATGTAATCTATGTACACAATCTAGTGATTATAAATGTGCCTAAGTGTTCAAGTCTATGTTTGTCAATCTAGAATATATATCAGATGTACATATTATATTAGAATCAATTTTTACTTCATTAGGGTTTATAGTAGGTTTAGAAAACTCAACAATATCATCCTAGGTCCTAGAGTTCATCATGGTAATTTAATACATATAATTTACTTAGGTGGCACACTTACATATTTTGTTTCCTCTTATCATTTCACTCCCTAATATAAAGTTGTCAAGCTCCCTACTGAAGAGTCCCTAGACTCAAGACACATCACCCTAGGGTCCAAAGATCCTATATCCATCAAAGTTGAGTTACCACTAACCATACATGAACCAAATATATTATATACATGTTATACATTGCATGAGACTTAACCATAATTCTTTCTATAAGTTCATTAACTACTATAGGTTTAGAGGGCCTCTAGATTCATAAAGTCAACATCTTTATAAAGGACTGGATAGATACTAACCCTAGCTTAGACTAACAATGGTAATATCCATTTTTTGTTCTTCTTTTAGCTATTAATAACTGAATTATCCATTTGAATGTAGATATATATCTACATTTATTGCATGAGCCTTGATATTCTCTATTTTATATAGAAAACACAAATAACCAAAATTCTTATGTAAATTTGTTTGATTATCAAGACTTATTCAACTATTTCTCAAAACCCATCTTGAAACGTTCAATGAGCATATGGAAATCACTTACCATCAACAAAGGAGGTCCCACCACAGTTAAAGATGCAACATCACATGAACAATATTCAATCGTATAATTTTTTCACAATCGGTGTACCACCCCATCTATGCATGCATACAATATGAGCTAAAGCCTTTATCTTTAAAGGGAGATATACACTAATGATACTCATTGAAAATAAATATATAAATCACCATAAATGATCATAAGAGGATTTGGATATGGAAACTACACCTAACTTCTTCATCTAGACTAAGATTCAATAATAAAACATGGACTACTAAAACATAAAAGATAATATAATAAATACTAGGATCATCTTTGGTAGATGGCACCCTACCATGTTCAACTTGAAGAAGTTTTAATCCTTGACTTTCTCTTCTTTAATCCTCACTTGCTCCAATACATGGGGACATCATGTCCCCATTCATGAAAAGGAAAAACATCACATCTGTAAATGATGTTGACACTTTATACTATAAGAAAGATAATCATACTTGTCATTTAGAAAAGACTGACTTGAACATTAACTTAAGCTTTCTTGAAAGAACTTCTTGACATAAAGAATTGAATAAGTAAACTATACATCTCTCTGCGATTGCCCACTTAAGAGCACACGTTAGAAAAGTCTGTAACTTTCTAGGAAAAGCCATGATTTGCTAGGAAATCCCATAATGACCACTTGAGGTCCATGATTTTATTCTGAACAAGATTCTTAAAACTTAATCAGTTTTTGCAACATGATTCTTATTCTGAACATTATCATAATGAATATTTAACATGATGTGATTTCTTCCTCTTTTCATCTAGTTGATACTTCTCCCTGTTAAAATGAGCACATTAAAAGATTATAAATATACTTGAGTGAACATGATATTTATAACTCTAAGATATAGATAACAATGGGATCCATGAGAATTGGCGATCAGGTGGGAAACAAAGGAGACACAAGGCAAACCTTCAATTAATCCCGCCACAAAGAGGGATTCCACTACTGTCATTGAAGCTACATCTAGGCCACCTCAAGCCCTACCCATGAACCAACGGTGAAGAGAAGGTGGTGTCGGATTGGCGCTAGATACTAGAGCTTGGAAGGATCTTTTTGCATAGAAGAAGGCTGATGAAATAGTGATCCAGTGATGTCATCTTGAGATGGAGCACTCTGTTATCCTAAATACATTACTCAGAGGAATGTTTCTAGATGGTCCAACATAGTTGTTGGTTATGTTGTTGGCCTACAACCGCATTGGCCTACACTTCATAAACATCTCTCTTTGATCTGGAAACCAAAGGTGACTTTGAAATTCTATCTCGTAGTAACAATTATTGTGGTGACACATCCCGCTATCACGGAGACAATGAGATGCCACGTGAAAATGTGCGGAAAACACCATAAACCACATATTACCAAAAACACGAGTTAATTAAAATTGATTTCAGAAAGCAGATAAACCAAGAAACTATTACATCTAGATCCTAATCCTGCAAGAAGACATGTTATATAAACATTTACAAGCCTTGATACGTGTCCACAACATATAAGATCAGCTGCCCTGTCAACACATGAGTTCATCACCTGTTTATACATACACAACGGGCCACAACCGGCTAGCAGCAGGATATACAAAGCTTCATTAGCTATACATCATAAAACAACGTCAAAACACCTTCGAGGACCTGAGAGTACATGGATGACTCTAGGACTCTACTACAAAACAACCAAAATAATAGCGTATCCATCTCTTACCTTCTACTTCTCTTCTTGTTGCTTAACTGCAACCTCGCGACCACCACCACATCTAGCGCGATCACCTAAAAAGGTTGTAAACCAACGGGGTGAGACACACAGTCTCAGCAAGAAACATAACTCCCCACCGAAACTATAAAACTCCAAGAAAGGCTTAAGAAGGTAAAAACAGATAACTAGCATAAGTAGATTATATGAGCAGCATACTGAACATGTCTTATTGTAATATCAAACTTACCAAGAGATCTGGGAGGCATATGACCTGATTTCCTTTATGGAACATGATTGACAAGATAAGATTTATAAGATCTTACCGGATAACATAAAGAGCATATGAGCAACTACAAGGTATAACAAGATCAACTACACAGACAAGGCCTCAACCAATGTTCTGTGTTTTGCCTTAAGCAATAAATACTATTCGACTGGATAACATATCATTATGCCTTGAGGAAGTGAGCTGTACCGCTCAAATCCAACCTTCGATTACGAAACCCAAGCCGGTGCCATAAAAGGTCGATGGAAGAGCCAGACTTCACGACCTCCGCACCTCATGGTCAGTGCACGAGTGCAAAACAAGCAGGACCGCAACCTCATGCTTAAATGGCCTCAGCCACAGGGTCAGGCTACCCTCTGCCTAGACCACCTTGGTATAGGTATCGACGCTAGTGAAACCGAGCCATAGACATATTCACCGTGCTCTGAGCTATGAACGCATTCATGCTCTCTCATCATACATCCTGAGTCATGGGCCTATTCACCATGTTCCAACATATTGAGCTACGGGCCTGAAACCACACTTTGGAGTCTACAACTGAAGTTGCACTCTAACCTCCTCATTTTAGACTAGGAAAAACCACACATATTCTATAATATGTACTTCTAGGTTAACCTACAGGAGAACCTGTTTCACCATCACCAACTACTGACGATGATGGATCTATGGATAGGGCAAACTACATAATATGTTCCACTATAATTAGTTAGTATATTTTAAGTGGATTGTTGAGGCAGTCAGGTTGTAACACATACATAACATTAAGTTACATTATTACTACCACCATCACATTATCTCAGGATCTCAATCCCTTATCACAGGAAACCACTGCCTCTTAAGGCATTCTCATCATCTTACATCATCACTTGGGATAACAATCTCTGATCTCATCATCAGAGGATAACACCTCAACTAGGCACTTAGCCTTTATCAGGTCCTCAGACCTATCACATCATACTGGTGATGCATGTTAACTCATCAACAAGAGTGATCATCATGATGCAGTGTTATTCAAACACATATACCTCATAGCTCTTACCTAGCTATGAATTCATCTGATACACCTGCATGGTTAGTATGCACATCAAAAGAGATAACTTAAAATCACCAGACATAACCCTTATGTTTATCATGTTATTAGGGTTTGCAGATGCACATGTCATGATCATAATCACATGAAGCATATATTATTTCATTTATATTATTGCTATCAAATCATGGGCATCCCTCTATGCTTTTTACCTTATAAATAGGCACAAGCATCTTGGCATTATCTTTAAACATCCATCATAGCATAGGTTTGCAGATTAACTTCCATTGTTCATTATCAACAATGTTGCGATTTCACTATGAAGGACTATTAGGTAGGATGCCTGCTACCCTCACTAGAAGTGTGACAGGTAGGGAAACCCTCACTACAGGTGGTATCGGGCAGGGTAACACCCCTCACTAGAGGCCTATCAGCCAAGCACTTGTCCACACATAATGGTCAACGATGGGGTGCATCCAAGCACAAGGGATATCGTGCAAGCAGATCTGATGGAGTGTGTCGTGCAACCGATCTAGGAGTTATGTATCGTGCCACTCCTACCGTGCAACCATGGAGAAAGGGTGTGTCAGGCCACACGACTAGCTCTAAATGGTTAAGACCCTATCGTCCAACTAGGGTTAGGGTTTGTGATGGGCAACAAATACCTAATCATCCAAGCAGCAACACACGACGCTGTGCCAGGCGATACCACAACAACGCGCAATGCCCCGAGACAGGCAACATAGGGCCGGGCAACGCCCACATCAACACGTCAGCAGAGAACACTCCTATCGGCTAAAGACATAACGCCCAACCAGGCACCATATCGGGCAAAGGATAACACCAACTAGGGTAAAGGGGTCATCTCGGTCAAGGCATCTCGCCCAAGCTCACCAACAAGATCAAGAGGACCATAATGGGCACAAAGCCAACTGAACACAACAGAACCATATCGGCCAGGCCAAGACCCAATACAAAGAGGTGTCAGGCAACATCTCATCAAGGGTGTATCGTGCAAGGCACCAAGCCTGTCCCGACAAGGTCATCAACAAGCTCAAGCTCACCATCATCAGAACCCTAAAAGGTCAAGAGAATCGGCTCACCTCTCAACAACCAAGAGAGAGGGTTTTTGCTCAACCTCCATCACCAAGAGCAACATGATGGATCACCTCCAACTTAGGTCAAGCTCCCAACCTCTACAAAGTCCACATCCAACCATGGCTCACTTCTCAAATCCATGATGAGAGAAGAGTGTTTCCCAAGTGGCTAGGGTATAAGCTCACCTCTCAACAACCAAGAGAGAGGGGTGTTGCCTATATCACTAGATCCGAACTCACTTCTCAAAACCAAAGGAGAGAAAGGGGTATTGCCCCAAAGGAAACCCTAAACTATGGGTTTGACCAACTAGATACAAAGGTACAAAATATCAACCACAACAACAAGATCATTATATCCACAAGACTAAAGGTGCAAACTAAGCAAAAAACATATCTAGCAACATACATGGCCGATCATGATCATATGAAAACATGCAACATAAAAGAAGGTAGTATGGTTAGGGTTAGGAGTTATGTGACCCACCTTAAGCAAGCTCCAAGCTCCTAGCACCAAGCTTCAAGCTTCAAGCTCAAGCACCACCACAAGAAGAAGAACAAGGCACTCTAGGGTTCAGCCACCACTAGAGGAAGAAGAAGACTCCAAGGAGAAGGAGGAGGATCGGACACTAAGCTTGCAAAGGAGAGGTGTCGTGCACCAAGGAAGAGGGGAAACTAAGGAACTAAAGGGATCCTTAGTAAGAGAAAGGGGATACATATATAGAATAAGATGGAGGAGAAACCAAGGTAAAACAAGGCAATGTGTCACCCATCTAGGGACACTTGTCCATGGGCAACACCACCCTCTCATGACGCCCCATACACATGTCCAAGGAAATTGCCACATGCCAGCATTATGCACCAAGTGTCCACTAGAGTGGTGACACAAACGAAGCTAGGAGTCAAAGGTGGTACAATGCCGATACACCCACTCCTAGCCCGACACAGCCCCATGGGAGACACACCCATGGCCGACACAACCATGGCCGACACACCTATGGCCGACACAAGGTCCAACAAGGCTCATCCAAGGCCAAAGCTACCCAAGCAACGAGCCCAACCCTTCCTCTTAACACTAGAGGAAGAAAGAAGAGAGAGAGAAACACCTCTCAAGGTGACAAACTTGCTCATCAACCCTAGACTTGGGTTATTTGCAAGTAGCACCTCCAACACTTAAGAAAGCACAAACAAACCCTAATCACCACTAAAGGTGATTAGCAAACAACTTAACACCAGGGTTAGGCAAAGCAAACAGGATAAGCCCAAAATGGGGGTCAGGGTCCTTACAAGCCATAAACCTCTACAAAGGGATTTCATCCCCGAATTTTGAAGAGAAAAGTGAGGGATAATGTAAGGCCCTTGAACTTGCTTAATGAGTTGAATGAGCTTCATTACCATAATTCAATGCTTATAACTCTAATCTAACCTTTTGATATGTTTTGAAATCATAAAACAAGCTTAAGTTGCTAAGATAGCAACACTATTGGTTGTTGAATGGTATAACAATCAATTATGTGATAGGGAAGGAAATAGCTTAAAAACCCTAATTTACACCATCATTTGTTTTATACATAATGCCATAGGTTGTTGCTATCAACCTGTCCCAAATCATGTTACACCTTATAAAGGCTTTACACATATTTAAAGGTTCATATATAACTGGAATAAAATAGGAAACACCACAAAATTCGTAATTCTAAACAAGCATGATTCCACTATGCTTAGATCATCACATTCAAGCATAATCATGAACTAACAAGCTTCTAGTAAGAAATATAAGTGAAGAATGTTATATAACTCATCTCTATAGAGTGGTTCAGATATCCAACAGCAAAAATCTCGAGAAAATAGGGCAAGGAAACCTTGGATTCAGATCTGAACTTGGCCAACTATGCAATTCTCTCCACAAACAAGCAAAACCCTAGAAAAGAGACAAGAAGGAAGGTGTTTTGAGTTCTAGGGGAACTTTCACCATGGAAAACCATGGTTCCGACTGGAGGGATGTAGGAGGAAGAGAAACAAAGAATTAAACGGAGGAAATAAGGAAAAACTTACACTTTTAGGTCAATATCACTAGGGGGAAGCTTTATAGACCCAAAAAGAGAATCAATATCAACCCTAGAATTTTTTTCCAAGAGGATTCCCACTTTCTTCTTCCTTGGGCAGCAAAAATCGCATATGAACAGAGGGAGGACGAGTCTGGGAGAAGGAGAGAGAGAATGGAGAGCAAATGGCTCATTTGGGGGCTTTTGGATAAGTATATGACACTTTAATATTAAGAAAAAGAAAAAAAATTGAAATTCTAGTATATATCCAAGTATCCATGGCTTTATATTATTAAAAATACATAAGCACACACACACACAGCTCTCCCACCGTCCCTATAGACCTTCTTGGCTTGCCTTTGACGAAATTCTCAGCCAATCACATAATTCCTTAGTTGTAGCTACTAAAGGTAGCTCATCCATGAAGGGGAAAACCCTAAAATGCCCTTGATAAAAACACCTTCAAACCATGGCTCAAATAGGATCCTAATAGTTCAAGAATATCAAGAATAATAATATAACAACTAAGGAACATAATTTATGTGACAAATTGCAAATAAAACCCCTCAATTGGGTAAATTTCATAAAAGTCCAAAATGTACAGAAAATTGCATAACTTTCTCAAACATTGTCCAAATTGGAAGTTCGTGATCAAGGGTGTCAAATTTATAGTGACAACCTATGGTTACCACCTTAGGACAGGTTTTGACTCAATTATACATTTAATTATTATCCACTAAGTATTTTAATGATGTTATCAATCGATGATGATATTGGCTCATTATTTGATGATGTTAATTGAATGTATTACTGATCTAGAAAACAATGGTGACCTAATGATCACAATTAATGGTGGATCAGGTCATCACCATATATGATGAATTAGGACTGTAATGGTAGATTTAACTATACCTTGAACCAATGGTTTCTAGGTTCAATTGATCTAATGGTTAGACCTATACTTCAATTGATAACCTTGAACAATGAACCTGATCCAATGAATAATATTGGATGCTTTAACATCCAATGGATTATAATAGATCACATGGTATTATATGTGGGTCCTAGTGTAGATAATTCAATGGTTCAATACCATTAATTGGTAGCATTACCTTTGCCATTATATAGTTATATTTGATAAATCACTATAATAAGTGGATGTGTAACTCCCGCGTGATCTAGCTTGTTATACCTAACCTTGATGTAATTATTTGATGTTTATTAGTTATAATTAGACCTCTTGAATGAATAATGTGATAATGAATTACACTCTTCTTATGTTGAAACCATATTGCAGTACTATTTGAATATCATAATACCTTGCCATGTTAATATCTATGGAAACATATGTGCTAAGGATCTTTTGAGCCTTGTTTAAGGCATGGAATGATGATGATAACCTTACTATGAATAATGTGATGGTCTTAATGACCTTTGGCCATGTTTGAAGCGATGATTGAGGTGAAATCCTCTTTATGTTCCTATAAGGGTTAAAACCCTGGAACTTGTAATAAGATATTGGTATCTTGAAATAGTATCATGATAAGTGTGGTCCATTAATTTTCAATGAATGATAGGATGTGGTAATGTTATTAAGATTTATATATCAAATGTTTTATATACTTTGAAGTCATTATACATATATTCTTGCTAGAAAATAATTAGGGTTTGAATGTCCACTTGTATGATAAAGCCTTAATGCATTCAAATGGCAGTAATTAATCAAGTGTAACCCTAATCATGTAGAGCCCTGTGCCGTAGAGCCATCTTCAGTGTCAGAATTTACTGGATGGTGAAACGAGTATTCCCAAGGGAAACTCGGAGCGCATACTGTTGAGTATGTGGGGGTGGCAAGTTGAGGATATATTATTGTCATCCACAATTGTAAGTTATGGAGGATGGATATGGTCATGCCTCAGACATTTGATGTGATTGAGGACAGCTGCGGTTGTACCTCGGATTAGAGGGTTTTGTATACCCTGTTTTCTAGTGTCGTAACTTGTACCAAGTACGAACTAGTTGTTATCAGTTGACTATATGTCACTGTTGGGAGTTTGACTGATATGTCACTGCAGTTTACTTGTACTGACCGAGGGGAAGAGATCTTAGGATACCGACACTCCTAGATCTTATACGGAACTGAATAGCACTTCGCAGTGGTCAGTTAGACTTTGAGTGGTACGACTCAAACTCCCCAGGGCATAATAATAATAAAAGATATAATACCAGCCGTGTAGTATAATTGCTAGAGTTTAAATACGTATCACATTGGTTGATTAACCCTTGTCTTGTCTTTACACTACATAGTTTACATGATGCAGACTTATGAAAATTGTGTAATTCTACTTGATGTTACAACTTATTTGCTTAACTGCTTAGTATGCTTAAACTGTTCAATCTGTTCATATTTCTTATTCAATACCCTAACTGCTCAATGAATTTACTGTTAATTAAGATGTTCTGATCAATATATGTTGGAGAGAGTTATATCTCTCGCTGGGACTGGGTCTCACCCGTGGGTCACCACATTTTTTTAGGTGGTCGCGGGCAACGAGGTTGAGTTCGTGCTGTGGAAGAGAACCAACCTGGTGATCAATAGATTCAGAAGGTTGGTTAGTTGTAGATGTTAGTTATAGATGTTAGTAGTACAGTCCTAGTGTCGTCCCTGTACTCTCAGGTCCTAGTATGGGATGTTTTTTCTAGACGATATACTTGTATCGACACGAGATTTTGGTCGTATGCCAATGTTTGTAAATATATGGCATGTACATGTGAAATATCTTTTGTATGCAGGATGTAACTGAGGTCTTTGGACCCTTATGCAAATGCTTGATACAATATATGAGAATGGAATGATGGACATTTTGTAAATGTTCTAAAGTTTGTTTACACCTTTGGAATCAGTTTTAATTATTCCGCATTTTTGACAATGTGATTAATTAGTAGTTGATCGTGGTTTGAGTTTTGAGTAATCTCGTTTAGCGTGATGAGGTGTCACAATTAAGTTGGTATCAGAGCTCTAGGTTTACCAAGTATATAGGGACATAGGACTTAGGTTTGAGTTTGTTCTTATGTATCCAACATATCTGATCATAGTTTATGCTTCTGTAGATATGTCTGGAGGACATGAAGAAAATGTTGAGAGTAGCTATGTTGCACCAGGAGGAGGTGCAGTGAGGCAGGCACGTGATGAGAGCGTGCCAGAAGCAGGGCCAGAGCAGCCCACAATGCCTCATCTAGACCCGACAATGATGGCCAATCTTGAGTTTCAGCATATGTTTAGACAGATGATGGCCACAATCACACATATCGCTGACAGAGTGCCAGCACCTACAGCTAGGGAAGCCACCTCCAATGTGGAGTCCCAAGGTGTCAGAAAGACATTTGAACGTCTTAGACGTGTTGGGGCAATTGAATATGCAGGTACTTCTGATCCAACAGACGCTGACATGTGGTTGACAGAGCTGGAAAAGGCTTTCAAAATCCTAAACATCACCGACGAAGACAAAGTTAAGCATGCAGTATACTTGTTGAAGGGTAGTGCTGGCCACTGGTGGGCCATAGAAGAGGAGAAAAGGCCAGGAGTTGTGATAGGATGGGAGGAGTTTCAGAGGGAATTTGTTAGTCGATATTTTCCAGAGACCTACCTAGATGAGAAAATCTCTCAGTTCGAGAAGATTCGTCAGGGAGCTATGACTATCAATGAGTATGAATCAAAGTTTATAGAACTTTTGAGGTTCTGTCCGCACATGGCAGCAACAGAGAAGGAAAAGATTCGAAGATTTGAGAAGGGTTTGAGTACAGAGTTGACTACTACAACATCAGCCTTGGAGAATAGGGAAAGGTTTTCCACCTTTGTGGAATCTATCAGGAGGATTCAGAGGTCTGCCTTAGAGAAGCGTGATGCTAATGCTAAGAAGCGACCTATGCAGTTTCAAGGGCAATCATCTGGAGGCTTTAAGAAGCCAAGGTTTTTCCCATCACCGTCGCAACCAAGGTCAACCTTCACTGAACCAAGATCACATGCACCATCACAGTGGAACCCGAGTCAGGGTAGAGGTCACAATTTTCCACCAATGGGAGCCCGCAGTACCTCATCACTTTCAGTGACATGACCATTTAAGCCATATCAGGACACCAGAACATGTTACAAGTGTGGGAAAGTGGGGCATACAAGACTTTATTGTCCGATGAAAGATGAGGAGGTGACTCAGCAGGCAAGACAAAGTCAACAAGGTCTACAACAATGACAGTTTAGTAGTAGTAGTGGCAGAGGACGTGGTCAGGTGTCCCATGCAGGATCCTCAGGACAGGCGAGCAGAGGACGTGGATGGCAGCAGGAGACAGCTAGGTTCTATGCCATGACCCAGCCAGAAGCAGTGGCCAATCAACGAGTTGTGACAAGTCAGATGGAGTTATTTCATTCTGATATGTCTGCTTTTTGTTTCATATCTGTGTTAGTAGACCCGGGTGCAACACACTCTTTTATCACTAGAGAGGTGATAGATAGTTGTTATCTACATGTTAGTCTTAGATCTGATATCCTGCAATTGGAGACTCCTTTGGTTGATTCAGCTGAGTTGCGGGAAGTGTGACCTTCTTGTGTTATTTCTTTTTCTGGACACAACATTCAAGTGGATCTTCTGCCACTTGACATGCATGGTTTTGATGTAATCCTTGGAATGGATACCTTGGAAAAATACAAGGTAGTCTTGGATTGTAGTACTAAGGTGGCGACGTTCCATGATGGAGATGTACAATGGATTTTTTAGGGTGATAGGAAGATTCCTCCTACATGTTTGATGTCAGCCATGACAGCTGAGCGGTTGATGAGACAAGGATGTGAGGCTTTCTTAGCCCATGTTGTGGATACCAAGGTAGTAGGTCCTAGTATCCAGAAGGTACCAGTTGTGCGAGAATTTGAGGATGCCTTTCCTGAGGAATTTCCTAACATTCCCCCTCCTAGAGAGATTGAGTTTGAGATCAATCTTATTCCTGGAACACAACCCATAGCACAGTCAGCATATAGAATGGCACCAGCAGAGATGCAAGAGTTAAAGAAACAATTACAAGAACTATTAGAGAAGGGTTTTATCAGGCCGAGCACTTCCCCTTGGGGTGCCCTTTTGTTATTTGTTAAAAAGAAGGATGGTTCAATGAGGTTGTGTATAAACTACAGACAGTTGAACAAGGTGACAATAAAGAATAAGTATCCTTTGCTGAGGATTGATGATCTTTTTGATCAATTGAGAGGTGCCACTGTGTTTTCAAAGATAGACCTGAGGTCAGGGTACCATCAGTTGAGAATTAAGGCTGATGACATACCTAAGTCAGCTTTTAGGACTAGGTATGGTCAGTATGAGTTTGTGGTTATGCCATTTGGGATAACCAATGCACCTACAACTTTTATGGATCTAATGAATAGGGTGTTTAGACCTTATCTTGATCAGTGTGTTGTCGTGTTCATAGATGATATCTTGATATACTCTAAGGATAGTCAACAACATGAGCAACACCTTCGCCAGGCATTGACTTTGTTGAGGCAATACCAACTATATGCTAAGTTCAGTAAGTGTGAATTATGGTTAGCTGAAGTGTCTTTTCTGGGCCATGTTATATCTACAAAAGGCATTTGAGTTGATCCCA
This sequence comes from Alisma plantago-aquatica, assembly GCA_963693085.1. NCBI lineage: Eukaryota > Viridiplantae > Streptophyta > Magnoliopsida > Alismatales > Alismataceae > Alisma > Alisma plantago-aquatica. Next base: position 322,330,367 of record OY856411.1, on the reverse strand, counting down.
AGAAAGTGGAATCTGTACTAGAATGGGAGCAACCAAAAACACCGACAGAGATCCGTAGTTTCCTTGGTCTGGCAGGTTACTATAGGAGGTTCATTAAAGACTTCAGTTCTATAGTGTTACCCCTAACTAGGTTAACTAGGAAGGATGTTCCTTTTTCTTGGAATGACAAGTGTCAATGTTCTTTCCAGCTTTTGAAAGAAAAGTTGACTAGTGCACCGGTGTTAGTACTTCCAGAGCAAGGGAAAGGTTATATTGTCTTTTGTGATGCTTCAAAGAATGGGTTGGGATGTGTGTTGATGCAGGATAAAAATGTGATTTCTTTTACTTCGCGACATCTTAAGAAACATGAGGAGAATTACCCAACACATGATTTAGAGCTTGCAGAAGTGGTCCATGCCTTAACGATCTGGAGACACTATCTGTATGGTGAAAAGTGTCAGATCTTCACTGACCACAAGAATCTACAGTATATCTTCTCAAAACAGGAGCTAAATATGAGGCAGAGGAGATGGATGGAGATGATTAAGGATTATGATTGCACAATAGACTACCATCTAGGGAAAGCTAATGTGGTAGAGGATGCATTGAGTAGAAAGTCATCTTCATCATCAATGGTAGGTAATGCACAATTAAACTCCTTGATGTGCCATAAGAGAGATATGCTAGTATCTCTTCGCCAAATGAATGTACAACTAGAAGTTTCCTTACTGGCAGGATTGTTGGCACAGTTACAAGTGAAACCTACCTTGAGACAACAGATTCATGATGTACAACAAAATGATACTATGATACAGAATATCCGATCAGGGATTGGTAGTGAAAAGTATGATGTCTTTCATGAGGCAGATGATGGTACAATTTGTTACCATAATAGGATAGTAATTCCTGATGTTGATAGGTTGAGGAAGATTGTACTTGAGGAGGCTCACTCCTCCATGTATGCAATGCATCCTGGAAGTACCAAGATGTATCAAAACTTGAAAGACATGTATTGGTGGCCAGGTCTAAAGCGTGATGTGGCAGAGTTCATTGCTAAATGTCCAGTTTGTCAGCAGGTGAAGGTTGAGCACCAAAAGCCTGTAGGGACATTACAACCCTTGCCAATACCACAATGGAAATGGGATCATATTACTATGGTCTTTGTGGTTGGTCTTCCTAGGACAACCAAGGGTCATGATTCCATATGGGTGATAGTAGACAGATTGACTAAGTCAACTCATTTTCTACCAGTTAAGACGACATTTACAGCAGAGAAATTGGCACAAATATATGTTGATGAGATAGTCCGTCTGCATGGCATTCCAGTGACTATAGTTTCTGATAGAGGTCCACAGTTTACAAGTCATTTTTGGGAGCGTCTGCATTCAACAATGGGAACACAGCTGAGGTTCTACATAGCTTTTCATCCACAGACCGATGGCCAATCAGAAAGGACTATTTAGACTTTAGAGGATCTCTTGAGGGCATGTGTGCTACAATTTCTTGGTAGTTGGGATGTACATATAACTCTAATAGAGTTTGCGTACAACAATAGCTATCAAAGAAGCATAGATATGGCTCCTTATGAGGCTCTATATGGGAGACGATGTCGGTCTCCTCTTTGCTGGTATGAGATAGGTGAATATCAACATTTGGGTTCTTAGCTAGTACAACAGACTACAGAAAAGATTGAAGTGATACATCAACAGTTGAAAGCAGCCCAGGACAGGCAAAAATCTTATGCAGACAACTGACGCAGACCACTTGAGTTCCAAGTGGGAGATAGAGTATATCTTAAGGTTTCTCCTTGGAAAGGTGTGTTGAGGTTTGGAAAGAAGGGTAAGTTGGCTCCTAGATTTATGGGACCATACCCTATCCTAGCTCGTGTTGGAAAGGTAGCATATAAGTTGGAGCTACCACCAGAGCTACATAGATTGCATAATGTCTTTCACATCTCTATGTTGAGGAAATGCCATCCAGATACTGAACAGACAATTCAACCAGTAGAGGTTGAGTTAGATGAGGATATTTCCTATGTTGAGGGTCCTGTGTTGATCCTGGATAGAAGGGTGAAAAAGCTGAAGAAAAAGGAAATAATACTAGTGAAAGTTTTGTGGAATCACTGTGGTATTGAGGAAGCCACATGGGAACTAGAGAATGACATGCGTAGAAAATACCCACCTCTTTTTGCGTAGGATTTTAGGGCAAAATCCTTGTTAGGGGTTTATAGTTGTAAGGCCCTTGAACTTGCTTAATGAGTTGAATGAGCTTAATTACCATAATTGAATTCTTATAACTCTAATATAACCTTTTGATATGTTTTGAAATCATAAAACAATCTTAAGTTTCAAATTTGGTCCAATTTGGACAATGTTTGAGAAAGTTATGCAATTTTCTGTACATTTTGGACTTTTATGCAATTTACCCAATTGAGGGGTTTTATTTGCAATTTGTCACATAAATTATGTTCCTTAGTTGTTATATTATCATTCTTGAGATTCTTGAACCATGAGGATCCTATTTGAGCCATGGTTTGAAGGTGTTTTTATCAAGGGCATTTTAGGGTTTTCCCCTTCATGGATGAGCTACCTTTAGTAGCTATTAACTAAGGAATTATGTGATTGGCTGAGAATTTCGTCAAAGGCAAGCCAAGAAGGTCTAGAGGGAAGGTGGGAGAGCTGTGTGTGTGTGCTTATGTATTTTTAATAATATAAAGCCATGGATACTTGGATATATACTAGAATTTCAATTTTTTTTCTTTTTCTTAATATTAAAGTGTCATATAATTATCCAAAAGCCCCCAAATGAGCCATTTGCTCTCCATTCTCTCTCTCCTTCTCCCAGCCTCGTCCTCCCTCTGTTCAGCTGCGATTTTTTCTGCCCAAGGAAGAAGAAAGTGGGAATCCTCTTGGAAAAAAATTCTAGGGTTGATATTGATTCTCTTTTTGGGTCTATAAAGCTTCCCCCTAGTGATATTGACCTAAAAGTGTAAGTTTTTCCTTATTTACTCCGTTTAATTCTTTGTTCTTCTTCCTCCTACATCCCTCCAGGTCGGAACCATGGTTTTCCATGGTGAAAGTTCCCCTAGAACTCAAAACACCTTCCTTCTTGTCTCTTTTCTAGGGTTTTGCTTGTTTGTGGAGAGAATTGCATAGTTGGCCAAGTTCAGATCTGAATCCAAGGTTTCCTTGCCCTATTTGTTCGAGATTTTTGCTGTTGGATATCTGAACTACTCTATAGAAGTGAGTTATATAACATTCTTCACTTATATTTCTTATTAGAAGCTTGTTAGTTCATGATTATGCTTGAATGTGATGATCTAAGCATAGTGGAATCATGCTTGTTTAGAATTACGAATTTTGTGGTGTTTCCTATTTTATTCCAGTTCTATATGAACCTGTAAACATGTGTAAAGCCTTTATAAGGTGTAACATGATTTGGTATAGGTTGATAGCAACAACCTATGGCATTATGTATAAAACAAATGATGGTGCAAATTAGGGTTTTTAAGCTATTTCCTTCCCTATCACATAATTGATTGTTATACCATTCAACAACCGATAGTGTTGCTATCTTAGCAACTTATGTTCATGATCAAGGGTGTCAAATTTATAGTGACAACCTATGGTTACCACCTTAGGACAGGTTTTGACTCAATTATACATTTAATTATCATCCACTAAGTATTTTAATGATGTTATCAATCGATGATGATATTGGCTCATTATTTGATGATGTTAATTGAATGTATTACTGATCTAGAAACCAATGGTGACCTAATGATCAAAATTAATGGTGGATCAGGTCATCACCATATATGATGAATTAGGACTGTAATGGTAGATTTAACTATACCTTGAACCAATGGTTTCTAGGTTCAATTGATCTAATGGTTAGACCTATACTTCAATTGATAACCTTGAACAATAAACCTGATCCAATGAATAATATTGGAGGCTTTAACATCCAATGGATTATAATAGATCACATGGTATTATATGTGGGTCCTAGTGAAGATAATTCAATGGTTCAATACCATTAATTGGTAGCATTACCTTTGCCATTATATAGTTATATTTGATAAATCACTATAATAAGTGGATGTGTAACTCCCGTGTGATCTAGCTTGTTATACCTAACCTTGATGTAACTATTTGATGTTTATTGGTTATAATTAGACCTCTTGAATGATTAATGTGATAATGAATTACACTCTTCTTATGTTGAAACCATATTGCACGACTCCCAACGTCGATGGTAGCAAAATCAACCCAGATGAAAAAATCCCCTCCGTCGATACTATCGACACTTTGATTGATGATATCGAGATGTCATTAGATGGATTCCATTGTGAAGTAAGAAGCTGTAAATACTATCGACATCCTCATCGATGGTATCGACATCGTCGAATCAGAGTTGTTTAGATCATCACGATCTAACTGTGGGATCTATTGGTAGCCGTAAGTCGCACCTAGACCTAAGGGAGGACGACCCAGACCCCAGAACCACATTCTATTCCACTGTACGAATCCCGAAGGAGAGGGGAGGAAAGAACAGAGTCGAAAGAAATGTCCCGGAGGATTCGAGAACCGAAGACAGACGAATCTACCGCCGAAAGGCTGTAGAACGGGCGTTTCACACCGAGGATCATCCGATTCTTTACCGTTCCAGGGGTTACACGATATTTCTATCAGTTTCCCATGTTTTCTTCTTCCATCCCCATGTATTCTGTTAAGATGAACATGCACGGCTAATTCCCTTTGATCCTTAGGACCCAGGAGTAGCCCGAGGAATCGATGTATGACATTTTTGCATGGATCAATACAATTCTTCTCATTTCTCGTGGCTATGTTATCGTGCGCTCTATCGTAATTGCTATGCTTGATCATCATAGTTAATTTATAATACCTTTAATTGCTCTTGACGGATGATTAGTGGTTGAAAAGGCATGATTAACACGTTAACCTATAAATTCCTTAGACGAGGTAATGAATGTTTAATGGTGGATACCCAGAGGATTCATCAATGCACTTAGGTCTAGGGTATGAGTTACTACTAGCATGGAACTGACCTAGAACTAGGTAGTGGATTACATCGCGGAAGCGAGCAATTCTGACTACATGCCTCTATCCGCGATAAGGGATGATTCATGCTTATTATGTGAATCTATATGCAGCGAGAGCTTGTGGTAAAACTGTAATCCTAAGGATTCCCATTCTCATTTGATTAAACCAACATTTAATCATCACTCTTTTGTTTTCTCTTTATTTTATTTTCTTTTCTAGAACCAATCAACTCTTTCATTCAGTCTAGCTGATCGCAACTAGTTAGTAGTAGTCCTCTAAAATTCACGTTTCCCTGAGTTCGACTCGGGCCTCACAAGGCCTATATTACATTGATATGTATACTTGCATTTAACACATGATTTACGCGTGTCACCTAGTAGTCAACTCTAATGATATTTCTTTTTGGCATCGTCGGCTTGGTCATGTAAATATGCATCAGTTGAAAAGTTGAGCAAAAAGGACTTGGTCAAGGGACTTCCCTAATTGGATTTTGAAAAGGATGAGAAATGCCAACCTTATACCCAAGAAAATAAAACCAAGTCCTCCTTCAAATACAAAGGAGTGCTTAGTACCAAGAGAGCTCTTGAACTTCTTCACAATGATCTATTTTGACCAATGAGAACTCAATCGCTTCGTGGTTCCAAGTATTGCCTTGTTATTGTCGATGATTTCTCTAGATATACTTGTACCTTCTTTCTCATTTCTAAGAGAGATACACTTGATGTTTTCTTGAGCTTTTGTAAACGAGTTGAGAATGAAGCCTCTTACCACATCATTTCCATCCGTAGTGATCATGGGGGAGAATTTGAAAATGAACTTTTTGAATTTTTTTTGTCAAAAATATGGTTATGCACATAACTTCTCGTCACCTTGAACACCTCAACAAAATGGGGTCATAGAGAGGAAAAATAGGTCTTTACAGGAGATGGCTGGGACCATGCTTCTAGAGTATGATACTCCAAAGAAGTTTTGGGCTGAATCAATCAGTACCTCATGTTTTGTGCAAAACTGGGTTTTTACACATCCTTCTTTGAAGAAAACCCTCTATGAGCTATGGCATGGTAGGAAGCCTTCTATTAAGTATTTTCATGTTTTCGGATGTCCTTATTTTGTCTTGAATATGAAAGATTCTCTCGACAAGTTTGATCTAAAATCTTACAAGGCTTTCTTTCTTGGCTACAATACTACTAGCAAGGCTTATAGAGTATTTAATGTTGATCTTGCTAAAGTAGAAGAATCTATAAATGTTAAGTTTATTGAGACTAACCCCTCTATTCCCAAAGATATTGTTCTAAATGATGATGTAGCAGGTGAAGTAATTCCTATTCTAAAAGAGCTCAACATCATCCAAAAGGGAAAAGAGGTGGTCACTCAAGAAGAGAAAGATTAAGAGAAGAAAGATCCAACCCCCCGATTTGCAAAGAATCATCCAAAAGAAATGATTTTAGGTGATCCATTTGAAAGAGTGAAGACATGGGATGCATTCAACAAAGAACAAGCAAACAATGCCTTCATCTCACAACTCGAGTCTAAGAACGTCAAGGAAGATTTAGGGATGATGAATGGATCCTAGCTATACAAAAAGAGTTGGAGAAATTTGAAAAAAAATAAAGTATGGACCCTTGTGCCAAGACCAAGTGATAGAAAGATAATTAGTACCAAGTGGGTCTACCGCAACAAGCTAGATGAAAGTGGCAAAGTGGTAAGGAACAAAGCAAGGTTAGTGGCTCAAGGATACAATCAATATGAAGGTATATATTTTGATGAAACATATGCACATGTAGCTAGACTTGAGTCCATTCATATGTTACTTGCCTTTGCTAGTTATAAAAACTTTCTTCTTTATCAAATAGATGTTAAAAGTGCATTTTTGAATGGTACAATCGAGGAGGAAGTCTATGTTGCACAACCCCCAGGTTTTGAACATGATAGTTTACCTAACCATGTTTACTTGTTGCAAAAAGCTCTCTATGGACTCAAACAAACACCTAGAGCTTGGTATGAGAAATTAAAGAACTTTTTGTTAGATCATGGGTACATCATGGGAAAAGTGGATTCTACCTTATTTCTAAAGCACACTTCTAACAATTTTCTTATCATACAAATATATGTTGATGATATCATTTTTGGCGGAACTAATCTTGATTTTTGTAAAGAATTTAGTGATCTTAAGCAAAGTGAATTCAAGATGAGTATGATGGGTGAGCTCACGTTCTTCCTTGGCTTTTAAATCAAGGAAACAAAAGATGGGAACTTCATCAACCAAGGCAAGTACACATGTGAACTACTCAAGCGCTTTGGAATGGAGAACACCAAGCTGGTGGACACACCCATGTCAAACACCGTTGAACTTAACAAAGATGAAGAAGGTGAGAAGGTAGATGAGAATATCTATAGAGGTATGATCGTAAGTTTATTTTACTTAATTGCCTCTAGACCTGATATAGTGTTTATTGTTGGCTTGTGTGCTCACTTTCAATCAAACCATAAAAAATCATATATTATAGCTGTTAAGAGGATTTTAAGATACTTAGCCAAAAACCAAAATTTTGGACTATGGTATCCCAAGTCAAGAGATTTACTCTTACTGCTTATAGTGTTGCAGATTATGTAGGGTGCTTGATTGATATAAAGTGCACAACCGGCACTTGCTTTCTCCTAGGACCATGCTTGGTGTCTTGGTTCTCCAAGAAATAAAACACAATGGCATGATCAACCACCGAGGATGAATACATTGGAGCCGAGAGTTGTTGTGCCCAGGTCTTATGGATGAAGCAAATGCTCCAAGACTTTAACATTCAATTTGATGCTTCTTCTATCTATTATGATAATACTAGAGTAATTAACTTGTCATATAATCCTATCTTGCATAGTAGAGCTAAGAATATAGAGGTTCTCCATCATTTTCTCCGTGATCACATTGCCAATAAGGATATCTATATCACACATGTGGACACAGAAAAGTAGTTGGCATACATTTTCACTAAACCTCTAGCTAGAGAGCAATTTAACTTTATTAGATCTAAACTGCTCATAACTACTTTGAATGAATCTGATATGCCTTCTAGCTAGTTTTCATCTATCCTATATACTTTGCCTATGTTTTGATCACCATTGGTTGCTAATATGCTAAAAATCAATTTTTCATGTTCATTTTGCCTTATTTTCTCTTATTTTGGGTATTTTTCACAAATGCTTATTTTACTGCAAAATAGTTACCAATGATGAGTGATATGTGCCTAAGTATATTAAAAAACATAATGGACTTGAAAAATAAATTTAATTAGCACTCTATTGGCTAGAAATTAGGATTTCTAAATATTGGTCAGGTTGACCATCAATCGAGTTGCCAACTTGACCGATCAGAGGCCGAGAGCTTTTTTAAAATAGCCTATCGGTCGAGTTTCTGAGTCACAGAACTTGACTGATGGCTGGGTTGGAGCAAACTTAAGATGGGTTTGGTCGACTATTCTCCCTCTCAACTAGAGAAAAGTCAACTGATCCAACCTCCAACACCCCTAAGCTCTCAACTCTAGCCCCAACCTTCCTCTCCGTAGCCCTAGTTCAACCTAGATCAATCCTCCCTTGACCTTCCCCCTTGCTAACCTAGGTCTATGGATGCGTTTTGGTGGTGTTTCTTTATCTTTTACTCTCTCCTTCCTCTCATTTTCATCTCCATGTCATCCAATAGGAGGAAGAGGGCCTCCCCAACAAATGCACCTTCGTCTTCGTCCAACTCCTGCTTGATTCTATTTGATTACACTTTCTTTGTCTCAAATGAGGCTCTAAATAGGTATAAGGAGATCCTTCATAGGAACCCCTTCCCTTTTTGTGCCCTATTTGAGCCTAGACCACAAAGACTAGAGGTCATAGATCAAGTAGCGGAGTTGCTTTATGATCACCATCTCTCTGCCTTGGGTGTTGAATGTGCGTGCTCTAACAATTCCATCACAAGCACCAAAGCAGTTCACAAATTCTACGTAAATTTGCATTGGAATTAAAACACCCTCGTACCCGCTCCTAATACTCAAGTAGTTCTCACATCTATGATAGTCGAGAAGAAATTTCAAGTCTCTGAGGATACCCTGAACATCTTCTTTTTGGGCACTAAAGTGACTAACACCTAGCGTAAGGACTACCCAGAGTACTTTGACCTAGTTGAGCCTGAGACCTTCTACAAGTAATATGATCTTACTCTCCATGATATTCCTAAGTTATTGAACAAGCCTTAATTCCCATATAGGAAGAAGTGCACCCTTTCTTCCTCTATCTTGGACTTCAAGAGGCACATCCTTGCCCTACTCGTTAACTGCAATATTCACCCAAAGAAGAATCAGACTGAGATTGCAGAAAACACTGCGGTAATCATGTATTGTCTTTTAAAGGACATCAGAGTCAAGTGGTTGAGATATGTTCTCCATCATATGACCTGCTATGACTCAGGTAAGAACACCCGTGGTACCCACCCTCCCTACCCAGCCCTGATTTGTGTTCTTTTCCAACTTGCCACTGACAAATCTCTTTTCCATGACCTTCACTACAAACCTTCCCAGAAAGGATTTCGTATCAGTGAGACCACTCTTTAAAAGTCAGTGCCTATCCTATCCTCTACCACACATGGTGCCTCTACCTCTGCCTCTACCCGAGAACCTCCACCACCTCAGCCTACCCGACCTGCCCGTGCCTCATTCCATGTATCGAATGAAACCCTTATGGGCTACATGATATATCAACAGACATACAATTGTAAAGAAGCAAGATCACCTCCTTACTAAAATATGGTAAACAAAACACATTGGAAAGTAGGGGAATAAAAAAATTATAACTATATTCAATTTTGTAAAAGATTGTATAAAATACATCATAATCTCCCTTTTAGGGTTACATCATCATACACAACTAGGATCTAGATAGAGGGAAGTCTAGACTACTCCACTTTTGTCTCCACAACAACAACTCCATTGACTAAGTCCATGCCAAAGCCAAGATCTTCAAGTCCTTTTCATCACCTTGCTCATCGCCTGGGTGGTTGGGAAGGCACCCATCAAGAGGGAAAGTGAAAAGAAAAGTTTGTGTCACAAAGCTATTCTAATGTAACAAGATGAGCAAAACATGTAAAACAGACTAGGGTTCATCATAAGATGGAGGCAATCAAGAGAATGAGGCCATATATAAAAGAATATTTCAATAGATGCTTGCCATAACAAAGTAAAACAACAACATTGCATGTATGATTAATATTTACTATCTTAATTAAGTAGGGTTGAGGCACCTATCAAACCTTCAACCAAAGGGTGAGGGGAGAATAACACATTCCTAGTCACCTACACATATTTCATGTGTGGGGGAGACTAACACGTTCCCTCGGGGAGAAATAACACATTCCCCAACTATGGGTGGTTGTACATAAGTACCGCTACTATAGCTAATTAGTCTAATAAAATCAACATGCTAGAAACTATGGCAAGTAATAGCATCAATCAAATAGAACATGGTAGAGGGGTACCAAGACCCAAGAATAATATTCCAAAACCAATTATGAGGCAAGTTTAGCAAAGAATCAAGAGTATAAGGAATATGATTCAATGAAGCCTCATTATAGAAAAGTAGGTCAAGTCATAAATATTCCCAATTGAAAGGTTAAATGCACATACCTTTAATATTGATTCCAATTATCAACTTGCACCACTCAATCGATTCCATGTTCCCCTTTTCCTAATATCAACACCATGTTTATGTATTAGAACTATATTCATTCATTAAACACTTATAACCCTAAAGTTACTAACTTTTTGTGCAAACCTTCAAATTAGACTCTGAAAACATCACCACTATTTTAGTTAGGTTTTTCTGATCAAAATGACATATAATATTATGTATTTTGAAGATATGGACTTTTAGATGCATTTTTGGTGATTTTTAATTAATTAATTCATTCTCAAAATACCTTGTCGAAAAACTCAAAACCAGGTTTTGAAAATATTTTTATTAGAAAGCTCATTATTTTCTGATTCCAGATCATATATTACTTTTATTTTTCGATCAACGAATCAAAAGATACAATTTTTTGCAATGTGCACTAATTAGAGAATGCCACATCATCAACCGGGAAAGTAAAGAGAGAGAGCCGTGTTGAGTTGGCCCAATAGTTGCCGGCCAACTCGGCCGGACCCATGCCCAATCAGCCACGCACCCAAGAAAACCAAAATAGCAAAAGACGTCTCTATCCTTGACAAAGAAAAGAAAGGAAAAAGGTCGAGCAAGGGTAAAGCGGTAAAAATGTGTTGAGGTATCTTCCTCCTTCAATCGGTGTGCCATGGCGTTGAGCAGCAACTGCTGCTTGCGGGGTTTTGGGTGAAATGGAAAAACACGACCAAACGCAAAAGCAATAGAACAAAAAGAAAGACAAGGCCAAACCGCACTCACCTATACCAACGATTTGGCTAGAGATGCACGGAGAAGGGAGTAGGAGGCGCTTAGAGAAGAAACATTTGTCGGCGGAAGCACAAAATGCGACCAACAAAGAAATTGAGAGAGGGGCAAGACTTTGTGGAGGGAGACGAACATCTAGGAGGTGGTATATATATATAGGTGGGTATGTGAGAAACAAAGAAGAGAGAAACTACCGTGAAGCTCCACGTAGGATATTTGGGCATTTCCTGAAAATTCGACAAAACAAATAATATATAGTTGGATGCGGAATCTTAAGTTCAACTCATAGGCGAAAGAATCGTTCAATTTGGTCAAGAAATGAGGGAGAAATCCTGATTTTATCACAATCCAAAACAAGCGGCATGTTGCCTGCTCAGTGCAAGGTAGAAGACAAATTGCGTGACGTCAGATCGAAATCCGACGGTCTAAGATCTCACGCGCATCTACTATATTATTACAGTTGACAAATCCAAATAGGACTATAGTTCATTATTTATTTATTTAACTTTTTCTCTTTCCTTATTTGAGTGTACAAACGAACTCCAAAATTGACACCCCGACTGGTTTTGACGTGTAGAATAAAAATATGGAATTAGTTTTGCCTTTTGGGGACATTTAATAGGTTAAATAATTCAATTCCCATTTTCTCTTTCCTCCTTCATATATGACTCTATGATTATCTAAAAATTATAAAACTTCATCCATAAGTCTTATTAAGTATGTTAGATATGAATTTGTTATTATTTACATTTGTTGAAGTTGTTTGTTATTTTAAATAATGAGTTGAAAGTTTTGAACACTTTCTCTCTCCTTAATTTATCTTTTCATCAAATATTTTCCAAATTCATTCAAAATTCATCCAAAGTTCTATTTTAACATGTAGAACACGAATTTGGCATTATTATATTTTTTGAAGACTTTTATTATTTTATTTAATTCATTTAAAATTTATCACTTATTTATCCTTTTAATTTATTAGAGGTATCTAGAAACTTTTTAAAAATATAAAACTTGGCATATAAGCAATAATAAACATGAGGAACATGATTTTGGCATTAATTAATATTTTTCAACATATATTTAATATTTTTGGTCTTTGAGTCATTTTCTCTCTCCTAAATAAAATAAAATATTTAACATTGACCAAATTAATAAAAATTCACACATAGACTCATTTTGATATGCAGATTACGGATTTGGAGCTAGTTTTACAATTTCAGGACATTAGATATTTTATTTCACCTTATTAGCTTATCTTTTATTTTCTTTTAATAAAGACTTTAATATATGCATTTATCTTCCAAATTAGGTGATACTTGGCTCTTAAGTTTCTTATAAGTCAAGAAAATAAATTTTCATATCAAATTATCTCATGGTTTCCTATTTGTGATTTTGAAACGATATATTCCACATTATCTCCTATTATCCAATATATCCCATATTATCTCCAATTATTACATTTATCAACTCCTTTATGTATATTTCAAGATTTTCATTCTTTTTCACATTGTAAAAAGCACTAGAAAGTTCTAGAACGAATTTCTTTATTCTTTTTATCACTTAAGTTGTCATTTTACATATTAGACCCATTACTAAGCTTCCACTGAGGTATTTGTGCATAAATCCAAATATTGGAATAAAAGGTGAACAAATGTTCATTAAACCATCATATTCTCCCCAAATTAAATAGAAAGGCCAAAGAGGATATAAATGAAAGGAAAAGATGGAAAAGAGGACCAAAAAGGTAAAAAGTCCAGAATTCGGTATGTTACAACAACCTTTAGGTTCAGGAGCACCTGCATCAGGATCTATGTTCCATCATGTCCAATATGAAGAAGCCATTTGTACACCCCTACCCTGGCTACCAACGCACCCAGGAGGTGACTATGCATCCTTTGCATATGATCACTTTTACCTTGCCCCTCGACCTGCACCTTCTATTGCTGCACCCCCTTCTACAGGTGGATCTACCCCTGGTGTGTTGTCTCTACCAGCCGGCCCCTTCGCCACTATGCTTTCTAGCCTTGGTAGTTCTACTCCTTCCTTCCCACAGGCCAATGAGCACTATGCTCTTGGTATGTCTTGAGATGAGCAGAATGCACATTGGCCCGATCGTGGTGTCCCTCTGCTAATGAAGAGATGTCAAACCAAGATGATGAGGAGGCTACTGATGAGGATGATGGCGATGCTTTCGAAGATGGCTCTGGTGGCTTCACTGGTGACTCTGGTGATGAAGGTGATGCTACTGCACCTTCAAACAGAGATGACGACTACGAGCCTGATGCTCTGATGTTGATGATGCTGTGGATGATGTAGACATAGATGACCTAAATGTTTAGCTATTCTAGTTTTTAGTGTAGTTGCTGATCAGATATATCTTTTTAAGCTATTTTGTATTAAAAACATCTGGGCACATGTTCTGAGCTATACTATTTTTATCATCTAACATTCATTAGTTTGGTTTTTAGTTGTTTTTCGGAGAACTTATCTTCTGAGTTGTAATCTTAATCCTGTGTACACTCACTCTTTGATTTACTATACCTCATGAGTTGGTGCCATGTTTCACCATATTTTGATTATGACTTAGATTGTTTGTTTCTCTTATCTCTATTTTGATGTATGCTTTGAGATTGTATATTGTGTATGTATGCGTGGTTGTGCTTGGAGAAGTCCTATTTCTGTGCTCTTCTAAGCCCCCTTCCTTTTTGATAACATTAAAAGGGGGAGAGAAGTTTAATGTTTTGAAGCTCAACCATATTGCTTTTATTGCCTATGTGATCCTTTTATTATTCATTATATGCTTTATCATGTGACTTGCTAAAGGACCATATAGTATATATATGTCATGTTTCTTTGTGTAGATAGACTAACTATACATGTTAGAGTAATCATAGATTGAGGGGGATCAATTCACATTGTTCAAATCCTGAATCCCCTTGCAATTCACAAGGAAAATGTATAACTTCAATATCCTTTTCAATATGAGTGAGGAATGGTTTGTCATTGTCAAAAAGGGGGAGAATGTTGACATGAGAGTTATGCATTGCCCATATTTTGATAACGACTTAACCATTCTATTCCTATGTATCTAATATGTTAGTTCAAGATTTATTTCAGGCTTTAGGTACATGAAAAGGATCAAAACATACAAGCCCTAGCTTGTTCAAGTTCAAGTCAAAAGCAATGCAAGTGTGCGTTTTGGGAAATCACTTCAAATGACCTTAGATGATTTTTGTAATTACTTGTATTTATAATATGAATTGTAACTAAGATGAGAAAAAATCAAGATACTTAATTCCATGGTTTAATCACTCAAATGTAAATTTAAAAAATTTGTCACAGGCTATTTATTGGTCGAGTTGAAAACTCGACCGATCCTATGATGGATTTTCTGAAGATGACCCATCAGTTGAGTTGCACACTCATAGAATTTGAGTGACCGATTCACTGAGCAAAACTAATTTTAGCTCATCATTCGAGTTTCTCAGAACAAACTCGACCGATAGTTTGAAAATTGGCGCTGTCCTTTAGTGGATCGATCAAGTTACCTTTACTGAAACTTGACCGAATGTACTGTACAGAAAACGTAGAAAAAGTGATTATAACCATTGGTGAGTTGTTTTGGGAAAAAATAGATCCTTTACATCTTGGAAAATGGCTATATTTCGACTCTAAGTGATTCCACAATCAAGGGAACACCCCCAGCTATAAATAGGACCCCTTGGAGTTCATTCCAAGTTTGTTTATTTATGCTATTCTAATTCCTTGCTATAGTTGAGTGTGTTGCAACTCCTTGAGCCCCTTTCTCTCTCTAGTTTACACTTCATTTCATGATTATGAGTGAGATAGGCCAGTTGTAAGAGAGCTATTTCATTGTTCTTGTAAAGCTCTCATTCTATTTCATCTTCCCTACCCCTTTCGTCCATGAAGCAAAGGTGAAGCAAGATACTCTGAGTGAAGGTGTAGTTATTGCTGTTCTTCTTCAAGGTTGAAGAAGAGGTGAAGATGTTCTCTGAGGCAAGTCCCTTGAAGAATGAAGACTTGTGTAAGAGTAAGTAAGTCCTTGGAAAAAGGCAGAAGACTCTTGCAAAGTGGGTAAGTCCTTTGTAAGGTGGAAGACTCTTTGTGTTTGGATGGGTAAGTCCTTTGGTGGTCTTGTGTTGTAACTCTTATTGGTGAATATATAGGAAAGAACACTTGCAAAGTCCTAGAGGTTGACCTCTCTAGGTAGTGGATTGACTCTCTCCTAGTTTGGAGAGTGGAACCACTCAAAACGACCTTGTCAACTACTTGCTTTCAATTCCTCTCATCCTTGCTATTCTTATTAGTTAGGACTTCAAATTGCACTTAAGCTATTAGTTTTGATTGATATAATTTAAAGGTCTGATTTATCTTGTGAGAATTTTGAAGCTTTATTCACCCCCCACTAGAGCCTTAGATCCAACACTAAGTTCCTTTTAGGAATTCAGCCATCCTAGCAACAAACACTTTGTTGTTGGGCTGGAATATAATTAGTATTCAACAAGATAACAATCATGTGATTTGTGGATAATGACTTTTAAGAAACAAGCTTTCATTCCCAATCATTACAAAAGACTCATCGAGACACTTCCCATGCCACATCTCATATGGTGTCTTTTGAACCATTTTAGACAATATATTATTTTAGTGTGAAGCATGTGCCCAGAAGAAATTATAAGATCAACTAGATTTTATTGATAGTCACACGATAACATGGTGTGATACCTTCTTTCTGACACATCACTATGTTTCAGATGGATTTCATTGTGATACACTATCATGATCTCCCAAAAGGTCCTCAAACTCTTGGTTGACTTATATCAACATCGATCATATTGAGGTATATTTTTACCAATTTAGTTACGTACTTCAGTTATGATCTCCTTGAACACTCCAAGAGATCCAAACTTGTATTTTATTTAATATGAATTTTAGTATCTACCAATCGCATTAGTAAATACAATGATGTACTTGTAACTACCTTTTGCATTCATCCAAAAGATCTATGTACATCAATATGTACTAGTCCTAATGGAATAGTTGATCTCCCACTACAACTAGTGAAGATTACTCTTGTCATATTGCACATCAAATAATACATATTGTTGGTTCAATAACCAAAAGAGTCTAGATAACCATCATATAGATTCTAGAAATGCATTTCTCATTTATGTGCTCTAGATGATAGTGCTATAGGTATTCAATGTTTGAGTTATCAAGTCATTCAATATATGTTTATTACACATTTGTCTTTTCAATTATCATGTATAGTTTATAATACATAGAGCATCGCCACAAAAGATTATAATGTTCTTGGCATACAAAATATATGATGTTTGGCAAGTACATAATAGTAATTCACTAATTCTGTTATGTGTCCATGAATGACAACCTTTAACTATAGTGGCAGCAACCCTTGTTTCATATAGTTCTAGCTTACTTCTTCTCAAGTCCTGAAGTAGAGATCTCTATCTCTATCTTCTTCCTAAGATTCTTTATGAAGAGGATAATCTTTCCAATGTCCAAACAAGCGACAATGGTGGTACTTTATTTTCTTTATCCTTTATATGAAAAGGAAAAATTTCTTTTACACTTACCCTTCTACATATATTGAGTGCAGAAGACTTGGGCATCAACTTAGCTTTAGAATACTTCTTAGCCTTACTTTTGCCCTAGGAATCACTTCCATTGATTACCATCATGGATTTTGTCCTTCCTCTTCCTTGCATTGGCATCAACATGCCAATCATTTGATAAACTGACTATATATGATTCATGCAACTCTTGCATAATCATATTTATGATCAACTCTTAACCTAAGAGAAATCCCAGTCATTCCACATGTCCAATCATATTGAGCACATGGGATTTTGCTAGACCTCCCTTTGTCGATTTTTACTCAATCAGCACTTTGAAGACATTATACCTTCTTTGCTTTACATAATTCTTGAGATGTGTTACCATCTCGAGAATGTCCATGTATTCATGTTGTTCATGCAACTCATAGTTCATAAAACATATCATATGTATTCAAATATTTATGGCATCATTCGTATGCTTCCAATAAGCATCCATTTAGCCTTACACACATCTGGAGTGGGTTCCTTTGGCATTGGTCTATCAAGGACATAGAACTTTCTCTCATTAATGAGAATGTTTCTCAAAGTCCTTAACAAATTGTGAAATTTTATCCCATTTTGTCCTTCTAAAGGACTTATCACAATTTGAACGTGTTTGTGTTTGACATTTGATTTTACAAAGAAATATTGCAACTTTTCAAAACATTTTTGATTTGGTTTGATTGATAAATTGATAATATTAATTAGGTCTTTAGTTAACTACCACTCCCACTATTTCATTTGAATTGATAGCCCTCAATATCAATTCAGAATATGGCAGCGTACAATATTCTAGTGGGCCAAGATCCAAAATAATTCAACTGTTACCCGACCTACACAAGCGTCCACAGTCAATTATCAAGCTAGGAAATCATGCCAATTGCATCATATGCAACTATTGGTTAGATGATATACAACTCCTTGCCATGATCATCTGCATGACTCAAGGCCCAGACTCTCTGAGAATCACCAGTCAAGCCTGACCCAAAAACTGACACGATAATAATACACCCCGCGGAGGTGGAACCTACATTATTACCATCACACTTCCACGAGATAGACGGTGCATCCCACGGAGGCAGAAGCTACACTTGGTTGATCAAGCTTTTCATGTGGGCCACTTTTAGAAAGCATCTAAGACTTGATATTATATTTGAGTGAGTTTGTATGTATAAATACATATACTTTATCCAATCACCACATATATAGTACGTATCATATATATGCAATAACCACAACTGAGAACATGTAATAAATAAAAGACATAAGAGATGGTTATGGCCATCTAATGTAATTCCTTGGAGCCATAAGGAATTTCTACCACCTATGGTCCACATCATATGCAACCTATTGTTGGTGATGATATGTGTTCAAACAAATCTAGGTTGATCGGTTCAACTCTTGAACCGGTCAGCTCGCCTCTTGGTCGATCGGCTGGGCTGTTTTGAAGCGACCGTCTGGTTCTCAGGTCCAAGTAGCATTTAGACACCTCTATTTAGTCAGTTGGGCCATCAGTCGATTGGTTCGTCTTCCTGTCGTCTGGCCTCCTCGGTCCTCCAGTTGACCGGGTCATCTCACGAGCTGGTCATTTTACCTTTATGCAGATCGTCATCTCACATCAAAATACAAATTAAAACTATCCTATTTATTATTACATTGTATATGGGAAACCTTGAGTTAAATTCGAGGGAAAATAGAAAGAAGAGCATTAATTTATATGTGGAAAGAGAGAGGTTTAGTACGTAGACAGATTAACAACATGAATAAAACCACAACCATGAACAAACAGATCTGGGATTTTGGCCATAACCATTCTTTACATCCACCATCAAAACCAATTTTATGACGACGTGTGTAAATTGCATATATATCATACCATATATATATTTTTTTGGGTTCTTATGTGGTGATCTAGATAGACATGTGCATAAACCAGTTTAAATATTCACATCGCATGAAATAAATAAACTCGATAAAATAAAAAATCTGATCATATCGATTATCCCAAAACATTATTAATTGACATGGCTGTGATACCATTATAGGAAAATACGACATTAGGTAGGTAGCAAAAACTAAAATTTTACTGACATATTTCTCATTAACCAGTAGATCACGTCAATAACTATGTAATGGGAAGGATGGTTTCATGAATATATACCTGGTCCTGGAATAAGTCCAATAACAATCCTTGTTGATGTAGATGCGCACTCTATCTTGGATGGTGTCTATACAGATCCTAGTCGCACTTGGACTCATTTGACTGCTCCTCCACAAACAGCAGACTCAGGCAACTGCTGTAGTGGCTCCTCAGATCTCGCCATGGATTGTGAGTTAACGTTGCCCTCCTAGTAGCAACCAAAAGACTCCTGCCTCTAGAGTAGTCCACACAGACCAACTAGAACTCCTATCGTCCTGTAGGAACAGACCAGAAGGAGTTGTCCCTCCCGTTGGTGTACTAGTCACCAACATGCTCTCCCACAACAATGATCCTCAGTTGTTTCTCCCCCGTGGCTATCCCTCCCTAGTCGGGTAGGACTTGCCTGGGCTCTACTGGTTACCACATCCAGAGAGGACAACAATTATCAGAGCAACTGATTCTCAATTATTTGTGTAGAAGTTGTGCTCTGGGAAGCCCCCACTACCCCTCTATATATAGGAGGGGTTAGGGTCAACGTTTCCAGTCCCCAGTCAATGCAGGACTAAATTGGGAGTGGAAAGGACAAGTAGATCTTGAATTTTTGCAACTTTTTTAGAAGTTTCACAACCTGCGTGTGACGAAGCGGTCATTTCATCAAGCAATACGGTGGTCTCACACGTGAGACGACCATTTCACTAAGCGAAATGGTTGTCTGGGATGCGAGATGGTCATCTCGCTAAGCCAGACGGTCATTTTACACTTTCCCAGTCAGATATGAATTGGCAAATTGTTTCCTAATTAATGTCATACATTAATTTACTTGCATCCCAAGTATGTGTAATTGAAACGAGTTTAGGAAAACTCTAAATCCTTTGTTCATCCCAACTGGGCCATCTTACACTAGTAAAATGCTCATCTCACTCACCCAGACAACCGTCTGGTGAGTGTGAGTTGAGCCAACAGGTTCAGCAACTTGAACCGGTTGGTTCGTAGGGTAGGACTAAGCCAATTTAATTTCTAATATACCTGACAACCCAAACAACCATCTCAACACTTGAGACGTCTGTCTAGCCGTCCAAACGGCTGTCTCACCCACTGAAATGGTTGTTTGGCAGTCTAGTCAGCCAATCCGTCGATCTGTTGTGTGAATTGAATACCTAAACACTTTAGTACTTAATTCAATTATCATTCAAGATCAAACTCCTCTTCTAGATGAGTTCCAATGTGTGTGACCCTATAGGTCCCATATCACGTTGGCAATGAATGTCCATAACTAGCTTATGACATCACAAGTAAAGAGTGGTGCCTAGTCGCAATCATTGCTACCCAAGTGAATGGAAAGTTGGGGAGAAAATTCAACCTACAAGTTGTGTATGATGTTATAATGTTTCTATAGTTCCTTTGTCACTGATATCCAGATTGAACTAGAGGCATGGATTAGTCATCCTCATTATTATTCAAACTTGTTCCTTGAACCTGAGCAGACTGCATGAGATATATGTAAGCTCAATATCACACATTGACTCATAAGCGTATGACCATACTTTTATCAGTCTCGCTAATCAAGAAGCCTTGGATATCATACTCCTGTCAAAAGGACAAATTCCATATCTATCACTCACAGTCAATCCCCATGTGTCAAAGTGACCCAACTATCCCCGTATAGCAACCCATATTTTAGGACTGCATTTGATGATGTCAAAGTGTACCCAACGACATGTGATGAGTGTAGTAATTCTAGGTCTAAGAACCACAATCACCACCATCACTGTGAGAGCTGACTATGACTTCCATGATGATGACTTTCATGTGTTAGTCTCACAATGGGTCTGTCTGATACACTGTTCTCTAACATGTATCTTTGTGCTTGGTTTGATATTGCCATATCATGACTAATGAGATTTAGTCATCAACCAACTCACACTCTGATCTTATGTGTTATTGTTGTCTATCAATTCCACAATAACAACCGATTAGGGACATAATGAGAATGTATATACTCTTAACAACCGTATGATCTCCTTCTTCCAAGTCATGTACTTAAAGACCTACGTCATTGAGTAATATCATTCTCTAGACATTTATTATGTTATTCATTATCTCATAACTGAATATACAAAATAAATTAAAAGTTTACCTTTATAATCAATCAAATCATTTATATGTTATGCCATTGTAATCATCATATGATTGGCTCTCTAGGCATACATACCAACAGAAAAATCCTATCATCTCCTTTATTATGATTCTGGATTTCATTACATAGCTCACAATAAACTTACACATCTAGATACCCTATATATATTATAAACTATCACTCCATCCCCATGGTGCAAGTGTGTGGCTCCACCCAACCATGAAGACTTAAATTAATTTGTTGTACGTCCTGCACCAATTGATGCTGCAATGTTTACTGCTACTATCCTTTAATATCAAGATTCAAACCCCTACACAATAATCAGTTACATGTGCTGCAAATAAGAACAAGGGGAAATTATGAACTGCTATCCATTTAGTTGCAGAAGAAGTATGTCTATAAACAAGTATCCAATTTACTTTTTTAGATATAGAAGCACTGTCTTCCTCTTTAACTACTTGGGTCTTCCTTTTATTCAACATGTCATTCACTGCCTTATATCCGCATGTGGTCTAGTATGGATACCTTATATCCACACTTTCTCTTTTGTAGAGGTACTTTTTGAAGGGAGGCCATTGAGAAGTTGGACTTAGTCCTTTGGTAGGTCTGCTACTTTCGATGGTCTAGAGCAACCTCACAATGAACATCCTGGTCTTTCTAGTGAATCTTCTAGGAGAAACATGTCTGCCATTCATGTGACTTGATCTTGTTTCTTTCTTAGAACACATGCTACTCTTGTATTAAAAGAAGACGCCAGGTTCACTGTAGTTGAGGTAGTCCAACTGAAAACTCACTACATTATAAGTATATTGAACTTTTGTTTCTTAATCTAGTAAATATTGACATCCAAGCTCTAGTTTCCTGCAACTGCAGAAATTAAATAGTTTTCATGTCAGATTCTATGCACATTGTTCTTAATTGTATGCATATACCACCACTATTTCTTGGAATCCTATCAAGACATTTCTTTTTCTACAAGAGAAGTATTAAGGCCTTACTAGGACCATTGACTAGAAGTTCATAGAAAGGATAATAGAATCAGATGCATGGAATAATTTACACGAATCAATTTCTCCTTGAGACAATATCGTTCCTTGGTGAGATGCTAGGACATGGATCTCCATGTCAAGTCTCTTTCACATGACATTTTCACAGAGTTGGAGATTCTCACTAAGTAATACGTTTGGGTATAGGTGAATAATGGTACATATTTGTGTAGAGGTGAACAAGTTGGTGTAAGATTGACGAGGTTTGCATGCAGAATGCATCATATATTCTTTTTATATTTATCTCTTCTTTGCGTTGTACATGTTGTATACTCATTTTGCCCGATGTTGAATTTTTTGAATCTTGCATGTGGACTTATTCTATTTTCTTCAGTGTCTTAGGTCATCAAAACTTTTCAGTGTCCTATCTTATGATTGGGAAGATTGATGCATACATGTGCTCAATGTGATCTACCTTTACAGGGCCTGAGATATTTCTTCTCTGGCTTGAAGATGTTTTATCTATGCTTTTTGCTTCAGTGGTAATCTGGTCAAATGATATGAAATTTGAACCTGCAGGTGTTTATCCAAGTACAACTACATAATGGTTTTAATTTCAAGCTTCTTGAAAAGGTTTTGAGAGCTAGAGTACAACGTGGGGTGGTACTTTGAGAGATGTAAATTTATATTCTCATGGGGGTCATTGTATACATATATCTTTTTCCATGTTGTAAAACTGGAAAAAAGTGCATGTCCTCCCCATGTGTACTTATTGTTCATTATAAATAGAAGTATGATTATTGACATCACAATTTGATCTGAATCAACATTGATTTTTTCTTTATTCTGGGAAATACTTTTGTATTGAAAATTTAATGACTGAATATATAATCTAACTATAAATACATGGATGTGTAGTACATGATGTCTCTAACTACACACTATCTACAATTACAAGCGTAGTGTGTTAATTTTTACTACACATGAACTACATATACAATTGTAATAAATGTCATTTCTCCCTACATATCATAGCTACACATACAATTGTAGTCATTTATTTAAGTACAATTACGACGACATTTTTATGTGTAAGGACAATTTTATTTATAATTTGGATTGCATATGCATTTGTAGCTAGATGAATATCTAACTACAATTTCAAAAAATGTAGTAAAAATAATTAGCTACACGGGTATTAACTTCGTATTCTAAATGTAAGGATAAATCTAACTAGTATATAGTAAGACAACCTTCACTTACCCAATTACTCCAAACTAGGATTTTGACTTGTCAAACGTCAATGAATCTTCACTCGTACTAGCTTGACTTATCATAACAAATAATCAACAAAGAGCACTATCATATGAGCAATCAAACAAACTATAATGTTAATGTACTTGATCAGTTAAACTTTAAGATGGAACTATATAATCACATGTGTATTTGACAACCATGTCTATCCGTCTGACATCATTTTAGTTTGTTCTATAGTGATCTTCAAGTGAGAGAGCCTATACCATCCTCTTTATGTTCACCTAATTTAGTTTTAATTTGGAATATTTTGAATTTTCTACTAATTACAACCGCGTAACTGGTTTTATCTATCAGCGACATATTATTCTATTGTATCTGTGGTTATTGGTTCTCATAATTGGTTTTCATCATTTCTTTAGAAGACCCACTGATATACCCGATAATCTTCAATGACGAGTGTCCACCTCGAGATGACATGAGGTTATTAAGGGACTAATACTTAGTACGGACCACAATGCATAGAGGGTGAGCTCGATGGTCATCAGAAGGTGATGTGCTCAACTTACAATAAAATTGATACATTGGAGTTGTTCTTCATTAACCCTAACCTGAGATATTTATGTTTTCCATTTTCAGGTTGCGCAAGGTACTCACCTCTAACCGCTACACTAGCGTTGCCGTATTCAAGTCTCTGTTTCCATGCTCATCTGTCTATCATGGGGTGGTAGAGTCAACTTTGTGGTTTTCGTATGTTTTCAGCTGATTATGATTCATTTTTTTATTTGTTTTCTGAAGGTTGTATAAATCTATCTACAAGTTATCACGGTACATTAGTCCTTTTAGGGCATGTTTGGTTTGTCGAATTTTTAAATTTTTTGTATTCCGGCCATCCTACATTACTAAAATGTTGCATTGTCAAAATTCTGCAAAGTAAAATTTTATGTTTAATTTGTTGGATTTTGTAAGTGTGAGATTTTTTTTTTTCGTGTCCGCTGCCTTGGCTATGTTGAATTTTGCGTCCGGAAGAAATTTGATGGAGACCAAACTGTGAGATTCTTATTATGTCTAAAAATCTCAAGATTAGCCCCATTTCTCCAATCCCGCAAATCAAATATAAAATTTGCAGAATTGAAGTCGAAAATACAATCCAATATAGTGAAATCTATGTCACCAAACATGCCCTTAATTTCCAGCTTACTTGTGATTCGTGTTTCCTTATCTAATGGATTGCACCAACGTGATTGCCATGCATCCAATCAAATGTTGTACATATATTTGGAAAGACATTCAATCTTTACATCATAGTTATAAAAGCATGTTGCTATGCAACTAATGACATGTCAAGCGTTATGAGGAAGTATTTTACTTTACCCAAAATTTTCAAGGACATCAACTTTGTCAGTAAACAGGGAATCATTTTAATCTATCCATGAGAAAATGCTAAGTAATGAAAAACATATAATTTTAATATAATATAATCTGGGTAATATATCACAGGTTCCCAAACCTTCTGTGTACTAAAAACGTGTGTATATTTCAATAATCTAACGAGTGGTAAATGGGTACATGGTGAGAGAGGAAAGGGTCGTTCAAATCAAGTCAATACACGCACCATATCAGACCCTGTTGAATAATCAACACAACAACAAGAAACTTCATTGCCCCTTCGCATCATGCAATCGTCTGGACTCCGCACAACTATCTCATCAGTCTGTATTCTGTTGTGTGGTTGGAAGCCTGTATCTTAAGACTGCAAATATATCTATCGCAAATAATCTTGTGGTGATCATCAATCACTAAGACAGGCAACGACTTAACCAGAGACGACCGGGGAGGCCATCCCAAGTGTAAATGATATATTTTTCTATATCACTCACAACATTTAATGTTGCATAATCTAATTACTCTCTTTAACATCCTATGCAATATATTAGAGTACAAAATGGTTCAAAGTATATATTTTCTTTAATACGTTTATCAATTCATTGTCAAAATATAGTTAATTGCTTTTAACAACGATAATGTTAATTTTCAAACCAAATACAAACCCTTTTTTCTAGGTAAAAGATATCGAATTATACATCGAAATAGAGGATAATCGGGCAACAAGCTGTGCCGCTAATTTTTTTGGATGACAGAATCAATTTTTTTATTCATAATTGTTTAGACCTTTTTCAAAAGCTTCACAACTTATGATGCTAAGATCAATATAAGGATTGAAGATGATTTTTTTTTTTCAAAACTTTTTATTAGGTTCATGATGGGAAGTCCAACCTTATCATAACAAACTAAAAGAACATTTATATGTTGTTATCAAGCTTCTTTATTTGCGCACTTTACGAAAGACAATCCCATGCTACTTTAGTGCGGGAGGAGTTGACTGGAGTCACCGGACTATATCATCTCATGTCTCAAGAATTTATCATGTAAAACTCGTCCTGAGTACGTTCTCTCAGTCATACAAAAAAAACTTCTCTATTATATTCAGGTGTACAATGTACACTCAATATTAGACCCGCAATTTGCGCGCGTTTCACAAACCGCCAGACTTTTAAATCAAATGACACGTGGAAAGATAATTACTATACTAGTGGCACATATACCTCCTTTTGCTGGACTTATCGTTTCGAACGTGGCGACAATAACATTGCATTCGATGCAAATATCATCCGATGTAAGGTGCGCCGGAAAACACGTCCTACCAAGTGATCTGGTTCCCTTATATATATGGAGAGCTACGAAGCCCAACTTCACACAACAAGAAGAGCAAAGAAGAGGCGGACCTTGAAGCCATGCATAACACGGGCGTCCGCTCCATTGCCGTGACACTTGTGCTGATGATGCTTTTCAGCTTTTCCGTTGTAGAAGGCGGTGGCATTTGGGGAGGGTTTTTCAAGTTTGCTGGGAAAGGTAATGTTGTGATTGATTGCTGCAGATCCTGTGCATCGTTTACTTGTCAATAATCATGGCTTGCATTTTACACTTACGAATTTTAATTGCTTCTGATGCATGTGTTTTTCTTTCATGCTGCTTAAAATTAATATACACGCGTGGCTGCAAGCAGCCGTTCGAAAACCTGCTGTTAGAGAAGGTGGACAGTATGCTGCTCAACAGGCATTCAGTACTTGGGTAACATCTCAGGCGCCTGAGAGTAATAGCGAGGCGACTCCCGCCCAAACCAACCAACAGGAAGGCCTGACAACGGCTGATTTGAATTCCTTGAAGGAACTAGTGGAAACAATACGGAGCCACGAAACTGAAAGTGATGAATTCTGCAACAACACTTTGGACGCAGCCAATCAGAACCGCTCTGACGTTACTGACCTCCTTTCCTGCAACTTTATCTTGTGCACCCAACTCGACAAGTACAGGGAGGCAACTTCTGTGGGTCAGGACTGCTACCTTGAGCTACTCGTCTTCAATATAGATCTCTATAGAGCAAATTATAGTGATATATTTTGTAGTTCAACGGGAAGCTCCGACTGTAATTTTTATGAGTGCGTGACCACCGAACTCGACAAAAACGCAGACCCAGACAATTTCAAGTCCGTCGGTACAGGGTGCTATGCCAGTACCTATAGTCGCAGCCGGACAGGCAACGGCTCAAGCGCTAGCCCCGGCCCGAGCACCTCCTCATCGTCTAGTGGAGCCGCAGCAGCAGTTACTCTATCCTCTTCCGCCCTCACATCCGCTTTTGGCTTTTGCACCACCTTCGTGCTTATGCTTATGGTCTAGTAAGGAGCTGCATCATGTCGACATTCACATCATGCACGGTTCGTATCAAGAATTTTCCTCAACTTAATGAAGACAGCATCGGAACCAGTTCTTTGTAATAGGCATTTTCGTATAAGTGCAGTTTGCTTGTGTCGAGAACCCTTATATATAAATAGTAACCCGCGGACGAAACTCATGGCGTCTGGGTTTTATCATATACAGAATGTAATGGGCGTTTAGAACATATCCGATCATTAAGAATGTTGATACCATATATATCAAAGTATGTTTAAATAATGGTTAATGGGTACTTAATGTATTTGATCTAGCATATGCAATTCTCACGCATGCTTTTGCTGATTTTGTAACTGACACAAGTGCTTCCGTCAGTAACTGTATGAACACTTGCTTAGAATCGCTGCCAGCTGGAAAACTCCCCTCGTACCCAGCGTATCTCACATTCACATGTAAGTCTACCAGCAATTTACAGGAACAGAGCTAAACAGCCCCTAATTTACTTAAAAATGGGTTCCCAATGCTCATACATATCCACAAATCCGAAACTTCTGAAATTAAAGAAAAAATGATTAACTCATGATCAAAATAAGCATCTTAGATCTTTTTTTCCAAATGTTGATGGATTTATTAAAAGTAATCAAAATATCAATTGCCAAATGGAATGTTGTCCTCATTTGTATTTGTTTCCACTTTTCTTAAGTAAAAAAAATCTTGTAACAGCCAATCAAGGTCGCGATTTGTCTTGTGGTACCAACAGAAGTCGCCATATCATATGGAGTATTCGTTCGGCAAGCACCAAAAAGCCAGATAGTTGGTGGGGGTGTGAGAAAGAAATAAATTTGAGTCATGCTATATGGACCTTTTTTGCACCCATTAGCACACCAGTCAACGGCTCCTCATGCCCAATGGCTGAGCGCCCCAAACAGTCACGGCAATGCGCCCATCAATATATGTGCTCCCACACTTTTTGTGGACGCAGGCGATCGA
This sequence comes from Alisma plantago-aquatica, assembly GCA_963693085.1. Classification (NCBI taxonomy): domain Eukaryota; kingdom Viridiplantae; phylum Streptophyta; class Magnoliopsida; order Alismatales; family Alismataceae; genus Alisma; species Alisma plantago-aquatica. The sequence goes on along the minus strand of OY856411.1, from coordinate 322,302,012 downwards.
GCAGATGATAATGGGCATTAGCTTTTTGTGGCCGTAGGCGATCGAGCAGATGACCATGGGCATTAGTTTTTAAATACCGATTAGTGTGGCCCAATATAAATATACTGTGATATTTACGTAGGGATGTATTTATTGGGTTGGCTGTTGGTTACTTCTAGTTGACATTTCGTTAAACAGCTTTACTATAGAAGGCCTATATAATTATTCGATATGAGATCAATAAGATTTTATTTGAGTGTATTGTAACAATTTTTCTCTTTGTTATTTTTATTGGTGGGTTCTTTTAAAGGCGTAGCATTGTCATCGGTCCTCTTATAGAAAAGTGCTTGAGGCCTCTTATACTATAGTTTTTTTATATTTTTGGAGTCATGAGAATTACATGAGGCTCCTTAGAGTTCAAATATGTACTTTAATATTTGACACTAGAGTGACCATGTGGTCTGTGAAATATACAATTTACGATTATCTTTCCATAATTGCTGATGGCTCAGAAGCCATTTGATCCTAACGAACCAATGAAAATGTGCGCATCAATACTGAAAATTGTTGCATGTAATTTATTTTCACAGAGCGTAAGAAAAAAGCCTAGCCAAGGTTGCGTACAACTATACGGCTAAAAGATCCACATTTGACGGCCTCCTAAAATACATAGTATTAGAATTTTATCCACCTTTCGGAACTAATTGGCAATATATCCCTAATTAATTAACAAACATATTGATTTCATATTTTCGTACGGCAATGAAATTCATCTACTATTTACCATACTCAACACCATTGAGATTTTACTCGTCTCCGTCCTCACCTCACGTGATACACATTATATTCGTTTATCTGCGTGCCGGCCGTGAATTGAGCGTAATGGAGTCCCTGTGCGATTGGATTTTTTTTAAAAAAAAGCCACTTTAATTGATGTGTTTGGATGTCTCACTTCACCTATGGCAAATTATTTCGAGCACACGCCTTCCATCAAAATTTACACCTACACATCAGAAAAGTGCGACTAGCAACTATTCACATTGTGCGACATGGACGTTGAGCACGTGAAATTAATAATGCAGTTTGTTGCTCATGCAACACTATTGCACATCTCTTTTGCATGTATGCAACCACTGTAATAAAACAACAACTGCAATATAGCAACTTCAGCTAACTACTTGCAATTATTACTCCCTTTGAAAACAAAACAATGCAACCACTGCGATAAAGAAACTTCCACCAACTATTTGTAATTATTAATCCTCTTGGAAACAAAACAATGGATTAGAAATTTTAAATTTTTTTTATCGAATTCTCTCCACTTGTTAGCAATATAGCGACCGATCTGACTACGTGTGAGTTTGCACACATTCCACGCCTAAGTCCAGATTTAGTACTTTGAATATATGAAGCACATTGTCAAAAGTCATCAACAAATGTACAAGAAATAAACAAGCACCATGCATATAGTTGGATGTTGATTTGATTAGCGAAATAAAACAAAAAATTTGTTGATTATTTTTATATATTTTCATATTCATTATAAATATGTGAAAAATATTATTTTAGTTTATAATATTGTCTGACTCAACGAAAATCATTTTTCTATACATTTTTCTGCAAAGTCAAAAACCAGTACTTAGATATACTCATTACAGTACTAAGTATTCAATGACAAGATACTAAAAAAAGTATAGTACAATGCAGAATAGTTGTCAAGGTGAAAAATCTGCTAATGCGGCTGCATGGTTGCATGTTGTATGGTTGTATACAAGTAATTTCTGTAAGAAAGACAATACTGTCGTTCAACCACCCACCACCCCACCACTTGTATTTATCTCCTTCCCACATAAAATTTATTTTTTTCGTTTTCCATCCACTTACATTTAAATTCAATTTTTTTTATTTGTCCTCCACTTCTATGCGACATTATCACATTTTGTTGAAAATATAATACAATACTGATTGATCATCAATGCACTACCAAAAATACTATGGATAAGAACATAAAAAATTAGAAGAGTACTTATAATCAGGAGAATTTTGTGATCAGAAAAATATAATAATTAAAAAGAATAAAAATATTTTTGTTCAACTTCAACACTGCACATAATGCTTGACTCGACTAAAATCATGTTTCTATACATTTTTGTGGTAAGTTAAAAACCAGTACTGAAATGTATCTATTACATTTCTAAGTATACAACGACAATATACAAAAAATACATAGCACAATGTGGCACATTCGTCAAGTAAAAAAAATCTGCTAGTGCGGCTGCATGGTTGCATGTATGCAACAAACACAGTAATGTCATTCAAGCACCCACTACCCAACCACTTACATTTATCCCTTTGCCACATACAATTCAAATTTTTTTATTTTCCCTCCACTTGCATTTGAATTCGATTTTTTTCATTTTCCCTCCACTTTTATGCAACATTGTCTCATTTTACTTCAAATATAATATAATACTGATTGATCGCCATTGTACTACCAAAAAATATTACGAACAAGACTAGAAATAAATTAGAATAGTGCTTACGATCAGAATAATATTGTGATCAGAAAAATATAATACGAAGTACAGTAGCCATTTGTAATTATTTTATTTTTTATATTTTATATGCATAACTCTATGTTATTGCATATGACACATAAATAACCGCATTTTCATTTGGAACAAAATGAAAATTTCATTACAAATATGATAGTACCATAATTCCTTCAACAAAAGTCTAACTTTTAGACATTACAATACCAAACTTAGGACCAACAACTAAAATGAATCAAAATAACAACACTGATGAATCAACCCCTTGACCCTGATCTTCCTCCTCATTGTGAAGACGTGACGGCAGCATAGACGCTGGTGCGACGACAAAGTGTGCGCAGATGCATCGACCGTAAATGTGAATGTGGTGGTGGTGTGGGCGCGCGTGTGGTGGTACATAGGCAGAAAGAACATGAGAAACATAGAGCCGTAGACGTTGTGGGCGCAACTGCATGGACTCGGCAGTGTGGGTGCGACGACGACTGGGTGGGGATATGGCATAGGCATGAGACGGCGATGGCGCTGCGGCTGGTTGGGCGCAACTTCATCCTAGACGTTACGACGAACATGGAGCAACTTGTGCCGACGAGTGAGCGCGCCTTCGTCTTGGACGTGACGACAGACAAGAGCAACCTAGGCATGGCGGCAGGTTGGGAGTGGCTTCAGTATAGACACGACGATGGATGATGTTGCATTTAATCATGACCGTGAAAACACCCCATTATTATCTTTTTTAGGAGTAGAGTTTTGGAATAAATATAATGTTTAGATTCATTGCAACAACGGATGCAATAACAAACCGCAACAACAGATTTTATGGTATTTGAAATTTAGTACTGTGCGAACAGAGCATTGGCAATATCTAAAAAATAAATAACTTATGTATGTGTGGTGGCTCCTTGTTATGCCAACTATAATATGGTAAATAGTTGGCGCTGTTGCTGCCGCTGCCAAAGAGGTGCTACGAGGGATAACAAAGAAGAAGCCAATAGACTCCGTTGGCGCCGCGGTTGCTGGAGAGGGGCGACGAGGTCACGAGGACCACTGAGGCGACTCCCGCCCAAACCAACCAACAGGAAGGCCTGACAACGGCTGATTTGAATTCCTTGAAGGAATTAGTGGAAACAATACGGAGCGACCAAACTGGAAGTATTGAAATCTGCAACAAAACTTTGGCCGCAGCCGATCAGAACCCCTCACATGTCTGACCTCCTTTCCTGCAATTTTATCTTGTGCTCCCTCCTTGACGAGAGGGACGCAACTACCGTGGGTCAGGACTGCTTCCTTGAGCTACTCGTCTACAATATAAAGCTCGATAGCGTAAGTTACGTCTACAATATAAAGCTCGATAGCGTAAGTTACAATAATATATTATGTAGTTCAACGGGAAGCTCCAGCTGTAAATTTTATGGGTGCGACTGCGTCACCACCGAACTCAACAAAAACATAGACCCGGAGAAATTCAAGTCCGTTGGTACAGGGTGCTATGCGAGTATCTACAGTAGCCGCACCAACAGTTACTCTACCCTCTCTAGCCTTACATCCACTTTTGGCTTATGCATTACCTTCCCGTTTATGCTTATGGTCTAGTAAGGAGCTGCGTCATGTCAACATTCACAACATGCATGGTTCATATCAAGCAGTTTCCTTCTTAGTTTTCGATGAAGACAGCATGGGACCTCTTTGTAATAGACATTTTCATTCACAGTTTAAAAAAAACATATGCAGTTCACTTGTGTCAAGAACCACTATTTAGTAACCCGCAGACAAAGTTCATGACGTCTGGGTTTTGTCATATACAGAAAATAACGGCGTCTGGATCCAATCATTAAGAATGTTGACGCTTATATATCAAAGTGTGCAATTAATAGTATATAGATACTTTACTGTATTTGATCTAGCATTTGCCTTTGCAATACTCATGCATGTTTTTTCTTAATTTACAACTGACAACTGTTTCCATGAGTCACTATATAAGCACTTGCTTACCATATATCCCTGTCAGCTGGAAAGCTCCCCGCATACCCAGCCTATCTCACATTCACATGCAAATTCAAAAAATCTATATTATTAAGATACAATATAATTAAAATAAAATAGAAGACAGATAGGCAACAAGTTACATCCCCAACCCCTTATATATGTAAATCTACCAGAAATTTATATGATTAGAACTAAACAACCGTAATATACTTAGAAATGGGTTCCCAATGCTCATGCACATCCAATAAATCTGGACACCTCTATAATTTCAAGAGAAAAATTAATTTACTCAGATCAAAAGAGGCCTCTTAAATCTGATTCCAAATGGAATGTTGCCCTCATTTGTAATTGCTTCCATTTTTCTTTAATAAAAAAATCTAGCAACAACCAATCAGCGCCACAATTTGTCTTCTTGTAGCAATAGATGTTGCCATATCATATGGAGTATTTTTAGGTGTTTTTTTTATAATGTACTTATAGAAAATTGTAGGAAACCTCTTATAATATAATTTTTTGGAGTCGTCAAACTACGGAGGCTCCTCAAAATTCTTATCTGTACTTGAATACTTGATATCAGAGAAACAATATTGTCGTGACATTTACAATATCCGATTATGGTGTCCCAGAATTTGTATATTGTGCTTTTCTTCGGTGTTGCTTCTCTCTATCAAAATCAACATTGTGTCTCTCTTTGCCGGCTAACAATGACATACGTCAACTTTGAGTCATTATCCCACCATCATTCCTTGTGGATGGCGTGAGCATGGAACGAACACGCAAGTTTTAGATTGTCTTCAACTTTTTTCTGGAAGGTTGAAAATTGTCTTAAACTTTATATAGTATGAAGAAGAAGAAAAAATATACATAAGTCATTGCCATACTATCTAAACATATATATAGGTGCTAACTTTACTTATTCTCAAGAAAAATTAAAACAACATACAATCTATTTTTCATTGTGCAAACTAGCAGTCACAAACTTTTTGGATTCGCAACACGCATGGTGAATCTAGAAAGTTATACTAACAAGACTGAAATCAATTTATATGTAAATGTAGTTTTATTCCACATGGTGGGCAGCGCCAAATTGAACCCACAACACTTCCTCAGTAAACAAACCCTTCCACTACTCCAGGCAATTACTTATGTTGCCAATAGTTATACAATTAATGTATTTATATATATTTAAGTATATGAACAATAGGAGATTCAATATAATTACAAATTAGGTAAAGGATTATTAGGTGAACTAGAGTCAATAAGTTAAGAATTTCATGAATGCATGTTTGTAAGATAGAATTCACAAGAATATTCAAAATACCAATGGGCTGGGGGATATGAATGCATGTTTGTAAGAGTAACAAGTGCTGGAGGACCACTATTCCATTATCAACTACAATGGGTTGGGAGATATGATCCGCCTAATCAAGGAGCCAAAGTTCTATCCAATACTTGAACTTTGTGCCAATGCAAAAATCCAAATTTATTCAATCATTCAACAATATCAATACTCAAACTAGTTGTGGTGACCTTCTGAGGAAGATAAAGAAAATAAATAAATTGGGTTCACCACTTGTTAAAATTCTACGAATGATGTTCAAGACGGATAAAATATCATAATAATTGAAATAGAGAATGCAATACCTCTATACTCCAACGTTTGCACAAATCACAATTTGAGTGACTCCACGAATTGGAGATGACAGAGCTACAAATTAGGCAATATTGTTACTAAATGATTTGGAATCAAATGTTGTTAAATTTGAATTATCGAGGATTATATTTCCACTTGGGTTTTTATTCTATATTCTCTCCATATTATTGGTATCTGTATTTCTATCAAGGTTACATGTGCAAGTATATAATTTTATTTTTGTATTTTATGTCTTGAAGTGTTATTTTCTTTTGAGATGATTCCATATGATTAGGTAGCAATGAGGTAACTAATGGTTTAAGACCACACCAGAATACTGATATTTTAATACTAGGTCATAAGAATACGTAGGAACATTGGATTACATATACTAATATTTGAATGAAGAAATCCCTTGCATAAATTAGTATTGAGTATCATCTTGGGTATTTTTTCAAAATATGAGGTTATTCAATATCCGTTATGTATCTCTTATATTGTCGATAAGTTTCGATTTAGCAACATAGGTTGATCAAGGTAAAAATAATTCATTAGTCAAAATCATGTGTACAAATATATTTTGGCACATATATTCTCTAGTTTAGACTTAAAACAAATATACGATCTTACTGCTTATTAGAATGACCAAGTTCCTTTATTAACATTATTCATACATCTAATATGTGCTAAATAGGTGTATTAGACGACATGAATGAGTTTATCAATATGACTATATCTTATATCTAGCTTAACATTATTAGATTTGTTTCTCTTATCTATAGCGTCCTTACTGACAAGTTTTCTAAAATGTAAAAATCACATAAGGTTATTGAAACTACAAAAATATTACAAAACAAGCCAATACTATTTAGTTGACTTAGTGGCTTAGGTAATTTAGTGATTCGATTTTGAGGTTCCACATTCCTCTTGTTATTGTATTTTCTTTATCATCTGGGTCAGTAGATAAAAAATACGAACAAGGACAACTATGATACTAATTTACGTATGAAATCATCAAATAAGTAATTTGCTAAAATATATCCAGTAATAGACCTTTAGATATGTCATTGTTCATTGGTTATGGTAGTTGAGTCTATCATCCATTCAACAATGCTTGATCACTTACTACTTCCTTCGATTTATAGGTTCATGACTTGGATTCATGTTGGTATTCTTTGTCAGCTGTGGGTGGGGGGTGGATGTTGGAATCTATTTTTTAAATGGAATAGAAATTTATCGGTCATCTACAAGGTATCTTCCTTATAAATCAAGAGGAAGGTCTAAGGTCAGTTTTAGAGTTTTGAATTGTATCAGAAATTATTAGTTGGGATGAGAGTATGTGGAATTTCTAAGCCATAGTGGTTCCATACATAGTAGGGATCATGGTGATGATGTTAGGCACTAGAAGTTTAGGACAAGAATGATCTCTGGTGGCTGGGCCAGGATGATTTTTTATGGTAAGGACGAAGGATCCTCGAGGAAGGATCTTGGTTGGTTAAGTTTCTTGATGTTGGGCTTGGTTATAGGGAGTTCTAGAGGGCCTTTATAGGGCTAGGGTTCATCAATGGTATGGTTGGTTTCTGAGTTGTAGATCTATAGGAATTGGGATTGCAATAGTGGAGGGTGGAAGGTGTTGGATATCAACTGGGTGATGAGGATAATAGAGGAGAGGAGAAAAATCCTCACTTTTCAGCAACCCCCAATTAAGGAAGGCCAAAAAGATGAGAGCCATTACCTAAATTTTCCTAAGGATCCAAATTTTACCAAATAATAAATAATAGCAAATAATTCCTTATAATTCAAATATTGTTTGCAAAATGTTATCATCAGAATTGTACATATGAGAACAATATAAGAAGAAGTTACAAATTAACTTTAATGTCTTCAAGTAATTTGATATGCCCATCATATCTTGATATCATTTTATCTAGCATGTACGTTAAATGCCATGAAACAAAAGTAGGAAAGAGGATATTGAAATATATTATGTACATTTAGTGCATGTAAAGTGTGCAAGTACATAAAAACATATATTCAATCAATTACTTACAACTAAGAAATTTCATTTTCTTCACATAATATTCCTTTATGTGATAGTTATTGTGGCATTATAATTGAACAAAATGTAAATAAACATGCAATAATTTAGTGGTTCAATCCTTGAGAAACACTCAACAAATACCAGCAAATTAATGTGGGTAGTCATAAGAATAATCACGTACCTTGTTTAGAACAATGGAGATTATCAAATCATACTTTAAGCATGCCATCCAATCAAGCAAGCAAAGAGGAATCCAATCTTATACTCGGCATGTATGTAAATCCTAAAGTGTCACCATCACATTATCATATTAAACCCTACTCGGTCCTATTCTAGGGTTTTATGGTTTGCTTTAGGAATAAGGGTATAGACCCTATTTCCATCGAATAATAGCCATTAGGTGAAAACCCAATTACTATATCCAACATATCCTTTCCTTTTTATCACTTAGATACAACCATATTAATTAATGACATGGAAAGTTAGGATCTTAAAACCAAATTCTTCATATGCATGATTAATCACATTAGCAACTCTATTTATCATCATTATGGTCATAGTCATGTTGAATCACCATTATATACCACAATTTCAATATACATCTCAATGAAACATATTTAACATGATTAACAACCTATTCATCAGAAACTAGGGTTTTTGTGCATCAAACAACAATTTAACATATATAACTTATTATCCACTTTAAGAACCCTAATTTTAGCAACATATGAACATTTAATCCAAAATAGGTCCAATATTTTCTTAGTATCCAAAAAGTTTAAACTTTATCCATTAATATCTTTTCAAACAAGTAATGACCATTAACATCATGAAACTAGGGTTTGTAGGCATATTTTACATTTCAGATTGTATCTTAATATACTTTGAGAAAATGAAGCATAATCAAGTCTCAATTATACTTTACTCGGGTTCCTCTCATATTTTTATCAATCTTCATATATAACTTGTTTTCATTAGATTTCTCAATTATTTACTATGATTAATTTAAGATTGATTCCAACTGATCAATCAGGCGATTCCATGTAATAAAAAATGGACTTTATCAACTCTAGCGTGGGTCCTGGCCCTGGTCAATGGGGTGCGGCCATATCATCTCCAACTCAGCATGGTCGGCCCTCCCGAGCTAGGGAAAAAAGACTAGAACACCCTTTCACAGTGACTAGGATTAATTAGTCATGTGGGTCAGGGTGTTAGGGTAAAACTACATGGAGGATTGATCATCCTCCTCATCGATTCATCGGTGTTGATCTCAACCATGGAAAAGTCAACCTGAGAGTTGACTCTCACACTCAGGGCTCGGTGGCCAGAACAAAAGGTGGACGGTTCTCCAACAAGTTCTCTCAAACTGTAGGACCACTAGGGTAAGGCTTGAGATGGTCTAAGGGATAAGTTTCATTGTCAGATTTCCATGGTCCCAAGATGGTATCACAAGATATGTAAAAAGGTATCCCAATTACCTTATTGAAACATCTTTGAAGTTCAAAAAATTCTGCACATCACTTGTGATCCCTCTAGCAGTCCTGTCTCAGTCAGCCAAGCTTCGATACCTTCACCTTGGCAAGTTGTTCTAAGAAGGTGATGTCATCTTGAGCACACCACTCCTTGATCCACCTAGAGCGAGGCAAATGACCAGAAATCCTTTGGGGAGGCCCGAGGATGCTCCCATGCAAAACAATTGGATGAAGATTCCAAGTAGAGCCCAACTAGAAGTAGAGTTGATGTTAATGAAGCCTAGAGTCATCGAACACACTTAGGGGAAAGTGGTGGAAATTGAATGGAGAGGAGCACTCTGGGGATTTCCGTTGAACTCGACAATGCATTATATAGGCATAGAGGTATGGGTACATGTACTATGGCATTGTGCTAACATTCTGACTATACATGGATTTGGGCACTTTTGAAATCCATTGAGACAATTTCTCTTTAATGGGTTGCCATAAAAATCTCTCCATCCTGAGTTCATTGGGAGAGGAATCAGTGAAAAAGGTAGAAGGGAGATGGAGAACAGGGTTAGGGTTGCTTGTCGTTAGTTTCCTTCCTTTACGAGAGGTAGATGACAAAGGGATCATCATTAGATCCTGATCCAATGTTCACCAGGGTGCGTGCTTTTTTAAAGGGCATCCCTATTATTATCGATTACAAAAAATGGAAGTGTGACATTTAACACATTTCCCAATAATCCCTCTCACTTTAGGTATAAATAAATAATTAGTAACTCTCTCTCCTTTGATCCAATCAAACCCAAATCTTAAAGGACATTCTTTAATACTTAAATCTAGATGTGAATGAGATTTAAGACCAAAAATATAATAGTTCAGTACCTTTTTCTAGCCCCTTAAGAAAAGGCTATGTTTGATTCATCTAAAGCATGAATTGATTTATTTTTGTATCCAAACTTGGCGAACTATCCCATATTGATGCATTTTCTCTTTAAATACAATATTGAACCAAATCCATTCATTAGTTGGCTCCAACACTTCTTTTATAGAAAACTCCACATAATTCCATATTTTAAACACCCATTGTAAATTAACTTTATGAATTTGTTTATTATTTTATTCTCATCTCTTTCTTTATCCAATATCTATTAATGGATTATTGAAACCAGTAAACTACATGAGATCTATTCCATATGGAGTATTTGCACTTTCAAACCACAATTTCCAAATGAGACAATCAAAGAACCATCTTTCTAATGTGTCCTTAATATTACATTTTTTACAAACAAATATGTAAAAACATGGGAAAAACCAGGTTATATCATCCTTTCCATCTTATAGGAATTTTGTCATCAGAATTCAACTAGTCATCTAGGAAGATGATACGACACAATTTCATCATATATTAGTTATCCAATATCTCATGAATCCATTATCTTTTATTTATGTGCTAATTCCTATTATTTATTTAACTAGTGTCACAAGCACACATCCCACAAAGGTGATCGTCATTATTCTTCCACTGATAATACCATTGCAAAAAATTACTTATCAATTCATGCCTTATATTTCATAAATTTAGATTCACAAAATTGAGGATATTACATTCACCCCTCCTTAAAAGGAAATTTCACACAAAAATTCAACCTAGTAAGGTAAAGGAGAATAACAACTCATCTTATTCTCAAACCTTAGGTGTAACAACCTTACTTATTTATGTTTAACATGTTTTATGATTTACAAATTCCTCACATTATTACTATGACTGGTTCTTGAATCTAATTCAAGGCATGTACACATCCTTGGTATTACATGATACCATCTCTCAATGATTACATTATTCATTTTTTATTTCAATCTCACTTGGTGATTACCCTTTTCACCTATGTTTCCAACATGTTAGTCTTTTATATCCCCATAAGGGTGAGGTACTACCTCAACCCTAGTTCATGTCATTAAGTTCAACTTGAGGTATTCATTCTCATATGTTACTTTTAAGCATAACATGTGTCTACTAAATCTCTCCACTACTATAGAAATGATGTATAATGTCACATTTACTAGCGTCGTTTGAAATCGAAAAATTGATACCATTACACTACGATGTCGACTGCAAATACAAACTGATACCTATATATGAAGACCGACCGATTTTCATAAGATACATGTATCTCTTTTATTTAGTGTCGGTTAGGCGATAAACAACCGACGTCTAAAATTACCTACAAAATATAATTTTTTTAGTGAAAAAATTTACCTCCAAAATTACATATACGACGTCGGTTGTTTAGCAGGTAACCGATGACTAACGTGCTTTCACGAGGCAAATTTTCATCCCCATTTTGTCATTGGTGTTAGTAGATGAACCGACGCAGATTTGTGTTCGTGCACTGTCCCCGTGAAAAAAAATTTCCCCCCAAATTGCCCAATTAGTGTCAGTTTTAGATGGAAACCGACGACTATGGTTGTAACTCAAAAACATTTTTTTGTCGGTATATGTGGATAGGCGTCAGCGTTTTATTTTGAAACCGATGACTATGGTTGTATATAGGTGTCGGTTTGTAGTAGGACTGTAACATACTCAATTTTAGGCATATAAGCTAACCCTCCCCACTTCTAGGCCCCTATCTGCAATTCAAAAGGCATTAGGAATAATCAAATCTAATGGTGTCATGAATTGAGGAGCACACTTGATATTTGATAATTAAGGTAAAATAATGATAATACATTCAATAACAAGACTTAATGAACAAGTATACTGGATATTATGCCTGTCTCTAATTTGACATTCTAAAACATTCGTGTGGGTGATATGATGAAAGATATTGAATTAATATGTCATACAATGACACAATTAATTAATCAAGATGAGTAAATACATCAAATGGGTGCATAGTATAGAATCATGAAATCTATATATATACATTTGCAAAATGTGGAATTGATGACCAATTTGGATTCCTCATATCCTAATTAGCTAATATACCAAATTGGGCCTAATCGGGTATCAATTACACCCCTAATAAGATTATTTTAAAATAGGAGGTAAGTTACATGCTAAATATGTGATTTATTGCCATGTTGCACTCCTTTTTTTATGTTTCGTGCATTTTTCTTTGTTGCCTTATTTTGGTCGCGTTACCTACTTACCATCTCGCGACTTAGGGTGGCTCATGATCCACTTTTACCAGGTCTAACAAATGCTCAATCGTCATCCTTTGCCACACTACTGCCACCGATGAATCTGGCCAGTGAGAGAAACACCTACAGGCCATCATTCTCGCTCTCCTCAAATAAACCCTGTCCTTGTCTTCCTCTTCCCGTGTTCTCCTGAACCTCACCATCCCGAACCATCCTTACCCTGGCGCTACATCTCCTGCGTCTAGGGTAGCCGTCATCATACCTGATGGCAAGACACCGCCATCACCTTGGTTACATGCTCCCAATGTGAAGACAAGATGAATCGGTTGCCTACAACATAGTGGATGACGGAGGCCATTTCCTTGACCCTCATCGACTTCCAGTGCAATGACGTCACTGCCCTGGCCCTTCGGGCAAGATTCATCACTCTGTAGATGGCTCTTGAAGCCCCTCTCATCTCTACCATGGACCCAACACAACACCCCACCACACTGGTAATTTCATATACGTCACCTCTGCATGGAAACCATTATTCAAGGTCATGTTGGATGATGTCAAAGTTCATCTAATGCCATGTGATGAGGGTAGTCACTTTGAGAGAGGATTAGGACTACCATCCCGTGTCCCCATGTATTACTCTCAAGGTGGGCCTTTCTAGTACTATAACAAGTACCTATGTTCTTGGTTTGATATTAACATATCATGACTAATTAGATTCTATCATCAACCAATACACACTCTAGTCTTATGTATTATTATTTTCTATTTTACTTCCACAACAATATTCGATTAGGGACATAACAAGAATGTGCGTACTCTTTCATACATATGATCTCATTGTTCAAGTGCTCAACCTAAAGACATATGTTTCATCATCTCATGAACTGCCGCCGCTTGTTGCTACTGCTGACGGTGATTCCACCAGAAACCTTGACCGTCGTCAACATCATCCTACCAGATTGCGGCCGCTGACAGTGTTGTTTACAACCCTGGGTTCTGCCATCGCCTGTAGTCTCCTCTACTTTCCCCATCACCACAATCCATTTTCCCCAACCACAATCACACAGCCCCAGCACGAAAGCTTCTCTCACCCCACATGGATGTGTGACCTGATTTTTCTTATGCAGACCTACAAATCGCCATTGTTGATCTAGAACTCTTGGCAAGCTCATCGCCACCTAGTTCCAGGCCTTCCTGCGCGATCAATCAGAATGCCTGCCTTCACCACCCAGTCCACCACCTTCACTGTCTCCTTCACAACCACCATCAATGGACATATCTGATGCACCTCTCTCCTCACTACCAACAGCCACATCCATGTCTTATTCCTCCAGTTGTCATGACCACATTCATAGTGGAATGAGAATTAACCGCCCCCTTCTTATTTCCTCCTCCACAACAGGTTCATCATCTCCTTGCAACCAGATCGCCACTTCCCCTTTCTACCTTGCATCAACCTCCTCCATTGTCTTTGCCACCACATCCACCAGCCTTTCATTCTTCCCCTCGCCCTATGCCCAATGACCATGACAGCAGGACCTTGCTGCTGCCTTTTGCAATGATCGGTGGAGGCCATATGCTGCCGCCTACTGTTGATGGTCATCGTCAGGCCCAGTGGCCACCTGCTACAATGAAATCATGGTCTTTCATATTACCATTACACCCTCAATCTCCCTCATCCTTGCATCTACAAGTAACAAGCCTCGCTATAGCTAAGAGAGCACTAGTGCCTCCTCCATCTTCCTGGTGTTGCAGGTCATTGATGGAGTCCTTGCCATCTGCCAAGATAGTCGTCGATAGACCTATACATCACCCACAACAGAGCGATCCTCTTACATAAACCATTGTCTCTCTTTTCCCCTAAAGCCAGTCGCCACAATAGGAAAAATATGAATTCCATCCTTCTGTAACTCCTCATGGCTTTCACATGCAAAAGCAGCCTAGGAGCCATGGCAACCGAGAACTACTGTGGTTGGTGAAGTGTGTAAGGACAACCAAACCACCATGGAATATGTACAACTCTTCATACAAAGGCTTTCCTCAAACACCCGATGCCAAGTGGAGGCTGATTATTGAAGACCGGTTCAACTAGCTTTGGTAAGTCTCCTTGATCCCATATTTAAGATTTCATAATCCAACTAGACTTCATAATACATGTAAATCCAACTACAAATATAAATAAAGATAAGTAGATCAGGGGTTCTATCTGAATAGTGAGTAATAGCTTGAGAAACTATAACCTAATATTGGGTAATCAATATGTTATAACTATCCTAATTAGTAGCTAGATTCATTCACCATTTAACCCTATCATACATGTTGGCATATACGCGTGTCATTGGATGCACACCCATAGTATAGGTTGATTATTTGTATTTTTTACCCTCCACAAAGTGATAACCAAAACATGCTAGACATAGTATAACCTAAGTTTATCTATGGTCTAAGTATTTTGATATAGCTAATGTATATAGATGTTGGTATGAGTTTGAATGTGAATAGGTCTCGACTCAATGAGAAAATCCAAGTTATGATAGCATTCCTTTTATGGACCAAGAATCCTATATTCATATATGTAAATATAAATCTGGATTTATCTATGCACAATAAAATGAAATATGAACCAAAGAGAGAGAATAACATTACAAGATATAAATTAAAAAAATGCATATTATTACCCACAAATATTTGGCATAGACATCCTTATATCTATGTGACTAAGGATGCATATTAGAACTAAAATATATATCTAATCATGTATCCACGTAACAAGATTAACAATCCTAACACGTCATTAAGTGATTGGGACTAGGGTTAAAATAATATGAAAATATATAACAAGAATATTTATAGAGGTTGCTATTGATTGCCTAACATCTTAATATGTTCCTAGGATGGAAACTTGACTTCGTGGACCAAGTATATAGACTGAGTAAGAATAAGATCTGAGTATCAGGTATGTACATCCTCTATTTTATTTTGGGCATTATTTGACTAAAACCTACTTTCTTTTGATGAGGCATCTCTTGAACTAATATTCCTAATGAGATCTAATTTCTTGAACATTTATATTTCCTGATGTCGACTCATTATATCCATGTAGTTTCTAGACTACCTTGTTTATATGGGTTCTTGGACCCCACTTGCTATGATTGCCTTTTTATGAAAATTGACTGAAATGCTAGTCTTGCCTCTCTATTTTATGCATGCTACATGTTTGACTAGAATATCTAGAATAGTGGTACTTATGTACAACCATACTTATATAGGGCATGCATTTCCGCCCGGGGTGTGTGTTTCCACCCTTATTTCTTTTAGGCCATGATCCTATGGTGTCATGGCCCTATTTTAGGTATATTTATTCTACATTGTTATGCATGCAAACATTTATTGTTTTATACTGAGATTGGTGGTAAATTGTTATGGCAAGACACTTTTATTCCCATGTTTGTAATCTAAATTTTTATATGCCTCATTTCTCTTGTTACATTTCTCTTGAACTTACCTAATTGCAAATAGCCCTCTTATTGTGGGAACATCTCTTTTATACTTTTGATCTAATATAATGCCCAAAGTGTTTATTATATGTACATGCTCAGCCTTTGCTGACCTCTACTTTGTTTCCCATTTTCTGGATGATGTTCCCTTCCACCCAGGTATAGGTACTTTAGAAGACAAGGATGTATAAAGGATCGTATACATGGACTTGGTCATTGAGGATAGCTTGGGATAGTTGGTTTGCCCTCTGCAACTGGCCTTACATGTTTGTAGGTGTATACCTTTTATTCTATTTTTCGTTCCACCTTGTATGGTGAGGAACAATTGTACAACAAATATAATGTAACTTTGTAATAGTTTTGTTTCCGCTGCTCTATGATTAAATGGCTCTCGTATTGTATCATTTGAGTGGATCCCCTATCGGGTCTCACTCCTTATAAGGATCGACGACATATGTCTCTTTAGACGTTGGTTTTTTTATAACTGACACCTATTTCCCACTTAAGAACAACGAAATTTCCTCCCCTTCCCCTTCCGACATTCTTTCTTTCATCCCAACTATACCCCTATGGCGATTGGTGATTTTGCTGCTACCGCCGTTGCTGCTGCTAGTGCTACTGCCGCCGTTCGTGGAGCTCACCGCCACCGTGGAGCTTACCACCATTCGTGGAGCTCGTCGTTCATGGAGATCGCCGTTCATGGAGCCACCACCGTTATTGGTTCTCTCCTCCATCTGGTCCTCCTCTCATCAGTCCTCCCCTCTAGCCACTAGAAGCCAGTGCTAGCAGTCCTACTGCTCGAGCCAAAGCCAACGCCTGTAGCTAATGCCAGCAGCAATAGCCGAAACCAGAGCTTGCCATTGTCGTCACCACTGTCGTCGCCTACTGCTTATCGTGGTCTCCTACTACCACTCATCACCGCGGCAGTCCGTCAGAGCCAGCCACATCTAGGGCTGACAGTACACCCACGGCACTGCCACTGTTTCCATTGCCACTGTTAGAGGTAAAGCCTCCAATTGACAAGGTTTGCATCCTCAATTCATCCTTAAGATATGTTAACAAATAATCCCTATAAACATGTAATTTTTACTTAATAGAATTGATGATTGACTTGGTTATTAATAATATATGACAAAAATAAAATGCTTAATTTTAACATATATCCTGAATAAACCTTGTATATATGTGTCTGCCCTGGAAACCTTATATTGGATCCCACAACAATATTTAGTACATGAGCTAGTTTGAATTTTTGAAATAAATGATGAATGATAGGATACTTACATTTATGTGTAATGATTATCTTTATGATGAACATGCATGCACATTGGAGATGTTGAAATCAATTGTTATAGAATATGATACCAGACTAGGGTATGATTAAGACTACAAGATGTTTCTATTGTAAATCAACCTAGGATATGAACAAATGAATGTAGGATCATAGGTATATAAATGACAACATTGTATTATGGCCTAGAAACCCATCCAAGATTTACTCATTAGGAGTAAATCTTGGATAGTCCCCAGTTTGGGACTGTTCTTGAATTCTTAATTTCACTTAGGATGTAAGTGTATAATGTGTATTCGGTTTTCAAGAAAATTTTGGTAGCATTTCCCCATTTGTTCTCTAAGTACATATGTACTTGGAGAACAACGGGGAATGCTGCCAAAATTTTCTTGAAAACTGAATACACATTATACACTTACCAGTGAGATTAGGTGTTCAAGAATGGGATAGGTGGTACACATTTATTATATATAAGACCTTAAACCCTAAACTTTTAACCATAAACCCTAATCTTTCAGACCTAGACCCTAATATTTTAACCCAAAACTGTAATATAAACTTGTTTTTTCTTTGATCATAGAATGGATAGATCATGGAAGTCCATTTCCAAATCGCTGCACCCCAGAGTTTATTCTGATCTTGATCAGTTTATTAGATTTGCTGAGGAACATAGGAAACAATCTGGAGAATTGTTCTACTGTCCATGTGGGAATTGTGGTAACAACTTGAAAGTCAGCTCTGGTGACAAAATCAAAAGTCATGTCATGTGCAACGGGATTGTACAAGGCTATACAGAATAGCAATGGCATGGAGAGATTTCAAACCTGAAATCAGTGGATGTTGATAGCAGTGCTTGTGTGGAAGAAGAAATTGCCTCTGATGACATAGATATAAATGAACCAATTCCAGTAGACATCGTTGACGCGATGCTGGATAGTTGTGGGGTAGAGCACACCGATCCACCTCCCATGTTTAGAAACATTTTGCATGATGTTGAGATATTGTTATACACAGGTTGTACTAAGTTTATGAAGCTTAGCGTTGTGTTGAGATTGTATAAGTTGAAAGCTAACAATAGATGGAGCGACAAAAGCTTCATGTCATTGTTGTCTTTGTTGAAAGAAATTCTTCCTGAAGGAAGCGAGCTACCAATCTCAACATACCAGTTAAAGAAATTGTTGTACCCAATGGGAATGGAGGCCAAGAAGATACACGCATGCCCAAATGATTGTGTATTATTTCAAAAGGACTATGTGGATTTGAAAGATTGTCCAAAATGTGGTGCGTCAAGGGATAAATTGATGAATTCGAGGGAGTCCAAAACTGGTTCTCCTGCCAAGATGATGTGGTATCTACGTATAATATCACAGTTTTAATGCTTGTTTGCCAATCTGATAGATGCGAATAATTTGAGGTGGCATGCAGATGTTAAGAAAAATAATGATGGGATCCTACGACATGTGTCTAATTCCCCAAAGCGGAAGAAGATTGATTTATAGTACCCTAAATTAGGTGAAGAAGTCAGGAATCTAAGACTTGGGCTTTGTACAGATGGGATGAATACGTACGGGACATTGAGTATCCAACATAGAACTTGTCCAGTTATGCTTGTTATAGAATCTTCCTCCCTGGTTGTGTATGAAAACTAAGTATGTTATGCTGTCGTTGTTGATGTCGGGCCCTAAACAACCTAGAAATGATATCAACGTTTATCTTGAACCTCTAATTGATGACTTAAAGAAACTTTGGGGTGAAGGTGTGATGACCTATGATGCTTCACAAAGAGAGACATTTTGTTTGCACGCTATGTTATTTTGCACTGTTAATGACTTTCCAGCATATGGGAATTTGTCTGGATATAGTGTCAAAGGATCTAAAGTGTGTTCTATATGTGAAGAGAACACTGATTCAATACGACTAAAGCATGGTGGAAAGACTGTATATCTTGCTCATAGAAGGTTTCTTCCTAAATTACATCCATATCGTAGGTTGCACAAAGTTTCAATGGACGGAATGAGAATGGAGTGCACCTAAACCTATACCAGGGGCGGTTGTTTATAAAAGAGTAAAATACTTTGCCAAAGAATTTTGTAAGAGATCACAATGTACCATGGCCACACAGAGTGACAAATCTTTATTGAAGAAGAAGTCAATATTTTGGGATCTTCTTTATTGGAGTTCTTTGGCAGTCAGACAATGTATCAATGTCATGCACGTTGAGAAAAAGTCTGTGATAGCATCATTGGTACTCTGTTGAATATACCAGGTAAGACTAAAGATGGGATAAAATCCGAAATGGACCTACGTGAAATGGGAATAAGGAAAAAATTAACAGAAGTAGTTAGTAGTGATTGGAGAAAATACTTACCCGCCGCTTGTTACACGTTGTCTAGAAAGGAGAAGAAAGCTTTTTGTGAATACTTGGTAAATGTTAAGGTGCCATAGGGTCACTCATCCAACATCTATAGATTGGTATCAATGAAAGATCTAAAGTTGATAGGTCTTAAATCTCATGATTGTCACACTCTAATGCAAGAAATATTGCCCGTGGCAATTCAATCTATATTGCCGAAGCATGTAAGGTTTGCAATCACCAGACTTTGTTTCTTTTTCAACAGTCTGTGCAACAAAGTTATTGACCTTGATACTCTCGATAAATTGCAAAGAGAAGTAGTTGTTAACCTATGTCAGCTTGAGATGTATTTTCTTCCTTCGTTCTTTGATATCATGGTACATCTTATTATCCACTTGACTAGGGAAGTGAAAATGTAGGGACCAGTTTTCTTGCATTGGATGTATCCCTTTGAACGATACATGAGCATTTTTAAAGGTGATGATCGAAACCGTTATCGGCCTGAAGGGAGTATTATTGAGGGTTATGTGGCGAAAGAGGTTATAGATTTTTTTTTGGTATGTATGCCCTGAGAGCCAATCATGGGATGATTGGTGGGATACATTAAGATTGATTTGATAAAGATCAAAGACAAGCTTCCAATTCTTTCTGGTTCAGTCATATGAGATAATGATAGAACATATTGAATGTCTAGAGAATGACAATACTCAATGACATAGGCTTTCAGGTTGAGGACCTGAACGATGAGATCATTCAGATGCTAGGAGTTTGTATATTCTCATTATGTCCCTAGTCAGATGTCATTGTGGAAGGTAGATAGATAACAATGACACACAAGACTAGATTGTGGTGTTGGTTGATGATAGAATCTCATTAGTCATGATATAGAGATATCAAACCAAACACATAGGTACTTGTTAGAGAACAAGTTTACCGGACAGACCCACCGTGAGTTTGACACATGGAACCATGACATGCTAGTCATAGTCAGTTCTCACAGTGATGGTGGTGAGTGTGATTCTTTGACCTAAAATCACTACACTCAACACATGTCGTTGGGTACACTTTGACATCATCAAACGTAGTCCTGAAACATGGGTTGTTATAAAGGTGATGATTGGGTGGCTTTGACACATGGGGCTTTTGAGGGGTGAGTGATAGATATGGGATTTGTCCCTCCTGAGGGAGTTTGATATCCATGGCCACTTGATGAGTAGGATTGAGATAGGAGTACACACATGTGTGAATCAACATGTGATATTGATGTCATACATATCTCCTCCAATCTACTCTGAGATCAAGAAAGTGAATGAACATTGACGGGATGACTGTTCCATGCCTTGAATTCATTCAGGATATCAGTGACAAAGATATTATACATTCACTCTAACACCATTCACAGATTGTAGGATTGAAAGTTGTTCTCCAACTTTCCATTTCACTTGGGTAGCACAGATGTGCGACTAGGCACCACTCTTTGCTTGTGAAGTCCTATGTGTTATGGACTTTCACTACCGATGTGAAATGGACCTGTAGGGTCACACACATAGGATTTAACCTGGAAGAGGAGTTTATCCAAAAATGATGTTCAGATTGATTACTAAAGGATTTTAGTAGTTCAATTAAACACTCAATCAATTGATAGCTCAGTATCATAGTTTTTAAGGTGTTGGACCGATTGATTAGAGTATCAGATTGATTGAAACTGCAATTGACTGATTTTGCACAGTCTGCTGCCCCAACTGATTCGCTCATGAGATGAACCGATCGGCTCAGGTTGGTGAACCGATCGGCTAATGTGATGAACCGATCGACTCAGGACATGCTGAGCTGATCGGTTCAAGGGTTGAACCAATCGACTCAACTGGTCCAACCGAGGTCATTTGGAAAGTCATAAGACTAATATGCAAATACAATTTGTTTCAGTTGTACAAATTTGATTTGGATAAGGATTAACATTTGATTAATCAGAAATAAATACGAAAGTCAATTTGAGTTGGACTAGGACCACGAACCGATCGGCTCAGAAGTGAACTGATCGTCTCAGGTGGCCCAACCGATCAGTTGAGGTCTGAACCGATCAACTCAGGTCGCCAACCAACTATTTCATGCTTGAAACAATCAGTTCGGCTGGCGTAGTTGGATGTTTTGTGGAAAATCTCAAATCCTTCTACTCCTTTTAATCCCACATTGCCCGGGGTAGAGAACCCTATCCCATAACTCTCCTATATATAGGGGTATTGGGGGCTTCTTAGGAACAACTCAGAACACCAGTTGCTCTGCAAAGTTGTCGTTCTCTCTGGTTGTGGTATCCGAGAGAGCCCGAGCAAGTGCTACCCGATAAGGGAGGTACAACAAGGGAAAGACAACTGTAGAAAAGAACCTGGTTGCTGGAGAGTGTGTCAGTGACTAGTACGTCGACAAGAGTGTGTGACTCCTTCCGATTCCTTGCAAGGAGATTGAAGTTCTAGGTGGTCTATGTGGACAACTTTAGAGGCGGGAGACTTCTGCCGCTCGGAGGACAATTGTCAGTCCCGACAGTCCCGGTGAGAGCAGGAGCTCCACAGACACTGTCTAAGACCGGAGGTGAAGACCGCGCAAGCCGCGAGGTATCATCACCGAGTATCAATGTGATCGATTTTGGTTTGTCGCCTTTATTTATTGCATACGATGTGAATCAAATTGGCTTTATGCATGTCCAATCCTAAATCCACAAATGCCAATATACATATATGATATGTAATATGAATACACTTGATACGCGTCGTCGTTAAATGAGTTTTGTGGTGGATGTATAGTGTGGTTATTGCCAATAAACCCTATGTTTGTGTGCTTGGTTGTATGTGGTTGCTTGCATCTCAGTCTACGAACTGATTCCCTATCTCCTATTCCTGATGTAACTTGAGATAACTCGAGATTTCTTTCCTACCTTTACTCCCCCCAAATGTAACTTAGGGTTTCCTAATTTAAATGTAAAATATGATATATCTTTTATTTCCTATTATGTCAAAGAGCGGAGGACATCTGACGACAACTGAGACGATCAGTTCAAGGTGTGAACCGATCGGTTGGCGATCCAGACGATCAGTTCGAGAAGAGAGACAAGCGGGTGGTGGCCATGAGGAGATGCACGACAACCAAGCGAACCGATCGGTTGGAGGAGCCAACCGATCGGCTGGTGGCACCCAAACGACCGGCCAGGATAAGTAGGTCATTCATGTGATGAGTTGATCAACTTGGATGGCTACAACACTTCATCATGGACATGTTTTATATGATGTAGACCTAGATGACCGTGATTCCTCTTGGCTCGAGGAATCAAATTAGGATGGCCATAATCATTGCTTTTATCATTTCACATGTTTTCTGTGGGATATGGCATGTATATGATATATACTATGTATTGTGCTGATTGGATATGTAAATGTACCTATAAAACCAAATCCCTCATTAAATATTAATTTTTTAGATGCCTTCCAAATGTGACACACGTGCAAAGCTTGATCGGCCAATTGTGGGCGTGGTGCACCATCTATCTCGTGGAAGCGTGAAGGATGGATATGTGGGTCTGCCCTAGTAGGGTGCATATTCATCGTGTTCACTTTGGGTCAGACTTAACAAGGTGACCTAGATAGGATCTAGCACCTTGAGGCATGGAGGTGATCATGGCAAGGAGTTGCATATGACATCTTTCAAGAGTTATATATGATGCAATTGGCAAAAGTTTCCTACCTGGAAGATCTATGTTGTGGGTGACAGCCCTAGCTAGTCCATGACTCAGAGGATTTTGGGATCTTGACCCACTAGAAGATTGTACACTAAAATCCTCTAAATTGATGGTGAGGGCTATCAATTTGAACAAAAATAGTGGGAGCAATAATTAATTAAAGTCCTAATTATATCGTCAAACTTTCAAATCAATCAAATAAGTCAAAAATTGAGTTTTGGACTAAATTACATATATTTCCTTTTGTAGTTCAAATGACAAAAAACAACAATCACTTTTCGTTGCGATCGATTCTTGAAAAGGACAAGTCGAATGGCCCTAACTTCCACGACTGGTTTAGGACATTGAGAATTGTTCTCACTCAAGAGCAAAAGCTCTATGTCCTGGATACTCCAATTCCATAGGAACCTGCTCCTACCGCACTAACAGTAGAAAGAGATGCTTATAAGAAGCATTTTGATGATGCCATTAATGCAAAGTGCTTGATGTTGTGCTCCATGAACCACGAGTTGTAGAGACAACATGAGAACATAGGTGTCATTGAGATGATTTAGCATCTCAAGAACATGTATGAAGATCAAGCACGATAAGAGAAATATGATGTCTCCAGGGCAATGTTCAAGTGTGTCATGATAGAAGGAGATCAAGTTGGTCCTCACACGCTCAAGATGATTGGGTATGTGGAGAACCTGACAAGACTTGGATTTCCCCTGAGCCAAGAGTTGGGTACTGAATTGATACTGCAATCGTTGCCAGAATCCTACAGTCAGTTTGTGATGAACTACAACATGAACAACTTTAACAAGTCGTTGACAGAGTTGTTGGGCATGTTGAGGACATCCGAGGCACAGATGAAGAAGGACAAGCCTAAGTCTATGATGATGATCAACAACAAGAAAGGCAAGTCCAAGCGCAAGGTAAAGGGCAAAGCTAAGAAATGTTCAGATGCTAGCCAGCATCCCAAGTCGTCTTCAAATCTCAAGGCCAAGGGAGGCGTGACCAAGAGAGGCAATTGCCACCATTGTCAAAAGCCAGGATATTGGAAAAGGAAATATCCACTCTATCTGGAAGAACTAAAGAAGAAGGAGGCGACAGACGTCTCCACTCGAAGGTGTCATGAAAAAAACTTGTAACACTTTTTAGGTATATGATACCAAGATACAAAGTGCAAAGCACCCAATACATGGGGAAAGTGTTGCCACCATAGAAAGGAGTACTTTAGTTTATTTTTAGCCTTGAAGGCATGTAATAGAGTTATGAACTGCTATTTCATATTTGCCAATGGATAGAAACACATTATATTTGCATATTGTATGACAATGATAGCAATTAATAAATTTGATGTTTCAATCTTTGTGGCAATGCCTTGTTTATCTTGTGGTACTTGGTATGCATAAGATAGAATGATACCTAAAAGTTATTGATAACTCAAACAATCAAATTAGCATGAATCATGAGAAATTCATTTCTAGTTTCCATATGATGGATAAATCTAGACTCTTTTGGTTAGAGAATCAGTAAGAGACATGAATCTCTTGGACATGATTAATCAATCTTCACTAAGGTAGTGGGAGAATGATTATCCTATTAGGTATAATACATGAGATGTATTTACATAACTATTAGAGTTAATGCTAATACATCAAATAGTGTTTAGAGAAATACCAATATGAATATCTTGAAGTGTTCAAGAATATCATAAATGAAGTACAAATTTGGTAAAGTGTTAATTCTTGATGAGATCAATGAATGAAATACTTGAACCAAATGTTTGAGATCCTTATGAGTGATTATGATAATGCATCATAGTGAGCTCGTGATTAAGGCATTGTGATGTCTAAATCAAAAGGAGTCATACTCTAAGGAGTTAGAGGATGATTATCAAATAACTAATTTCTTCTTCAATAAAAGAATACCCTACATTAATAAAGGACATTAAGAATCACAAAGGGTTGTGAGTTCATATATCCTTGACAGATACACCTCGATTATCTATGTGATGAGTTGATCATATGATGAGTCAACTATCTAGATGAATATGAGGAACCAGATTTTGAGTTATGGTTTATGACCATTACATCCTAAATGACTTCCATGTGAACCATAAGGTGTGACCTTTATGGTAGCACCCATTGGGATGAAATCCATAAGTGCAAATGAGTCTTAAGAATTAAGATAAATGGATGACATTTTGAGAAGGATGATGCTTGTTCATTGCAACATAATGACTAAGAGATTTGGCATACGAATATTAAAACCGCATTCCTATGAGGAATAAAACAAGGATGTGTACGTGACACAACCTATAAGGTTTATGAATCCATTAATGCAAATAAAGTCTATAAGTTACAATGGACTAATCAATGTGATTGATTGAGTACAAGAAACTCAGAGCTGGGTCTTTACCTTGATGATATGGTCAAAGGGTTTGATTGATATGTCAAAGATAAAGAAGGGATCTATGATTTAGTGGGAGCGTATTCACATTCCACATGTTGATGTGAAATGGAAATGCTATAGAATGTAAATCCAAAGTGGAAATTATCTTTAAGGAAGATAGAGACGTTTCCTATGTGATAGGAATAAAGATCTATAGATATAGTTCTTAAAAACCTCTAGACCTGAAAGGAGAAAGCATACATTGGCGATCTATTCTGAAAGGTTCAGTGGGAGAAAACTTATCCATGTTACATGGAGATGATATCCCAAAGCCAAGTATCCAATTCTTATGAAGAATGGAAACACTAAGAATAGATATGGATCTATCATGTATGTAATTATCCCATTATCTTGCATGTATGGACATAGCAAGAATAAAATGCATTCATCATCTTGTATGTAGGACATGACAATATGATGTGCTCATTCTGATAACTCGTATGTGGGACATGACGAGTGGATGTTTGTCTAGTTCCAGTAAGGGTTATTGGAATACCATAAGAACTTGATAAGTACTTGAGAAGTACTCATTCTATCGAAATTAGGAAGGGTTCATTGTAAAGAGTTACATTGAAGCAAACTTCCGAAATGGATAGAAAATTAATCGCAAATATATATGGGATATATATATATAAAGGTGAATGTTTGTTGATAATTGGAAACATTCCAATAAGGTCATTTAAAAAGGAAATGCCGAGTATCCGTGTGTTAGAGAACAACAGTGGATACTATATGGATCTAGGAGTTCATAGAGATGAACTTATAGATATTCTGGTCATTGATGACAAGTTAGGAGCGCTTGGTCATGCAATGTGGCTAAAGGTTAGCAAAGGAATACTAGATTGCATATTACGACAACTCCATCTCATACGTGTGACGTATAGTGAAGAGATGTGAGCCATGCAGTTAATACCGACTTTGGCAAAGTGTTGCCATAACTCAATATGTTAGCACTAGAGCACAATAACATGTGGGACATGTTTGACGATCACTATGAATATGATTCAAGGGTGATTGGCTCATAATGCAAGTGGGAGTCTGTTGGTATGTATGCCCTGAGAGCCAATCATGGGATGATTGGTGGGATACATTAAGATTGATTTGATAAAGATCAAAGGCAAGCTTCCAATTCTTTTTGGTTCCGTCATATGAGATAATGATAGAACAGATTGAATGTCTAGAGAATGACAATACTCAATGACATATGCTTTCAGGTTTTGGACCTGAACGATGAGATCATACAAATGCTAATAGTTTTTACATTCTCATTATGTCCCTAGTCAGATGTCATTGTGGAAGGTAGATAGATAGCAATGACACACAAGACTAGATTCTGGTGTTGGTTGATGACATAATCTCATTAGTCATGATATGGAGATATCAAACCAAACACATAGATACTTGTTAGAGAACAAGTTTACCGAACAGACCCACTATGAGTTTGACACATGGAACCATGACATGGTAGTCATAGTCAGTTCTCACAGTGATGGTGGTGAGTGTGATTCTTTGACCTGAAATCACTACACTCAACTCATGTCATTGGGTACACTTTGACATCATCAAACGCAGTCCTGAAACATGGGTTTTTATAAAGGTGATGATTGGGTGGCTTTGACACATGGGGCTTTTGAGGGGTGAGTGATAGATATGGGATTTGTCCCTCCTAAGGGAGTTTGATATCCATGGCCACTTAATGAGTAGGATTGCATAGGCGTGTATACATGTGTGAATCAGTATGTGATATTGATGTCATACATATCTCCTCCAATCTACTCTGAGATCAAGAAAGTGAATGAACATTGACGGGATGACTGTTCCATGCCTTGAGTTCATTCAGGATATCAGTGACAAAAGAATTATACATTCACTCTAACACCATTCACAGATTGTAGGATTGAAAGTTGTTCTCCAACTTTTCTTTTCACTTGGGTAGCACTGATGTGCGACTAGGCACCGCTCTTTGCTTGTGAAGTCATAAGTGTTATGGACTTTCACTGCCAATGTGAAATGGACCTGTAGGGTCACACACATAGGATTTAACCTAGAAGAGGAATTTATCAACAATTGATGTTAGATTGATTACTAAAGGAGTTTAATAGTTCAATTAACCACTCAATCAATTGATAGCTTAGTATCGTAGTGTTCAAGGTGTTGGACCGATTGATTAGAGTATCAGACTGATTGAAACTGCAATTGACTGATTTTGCACAGTCTGCTGCCCCAACCGATCGGCTCATGAGATGAACTAATCGGCTCATGAGATGAACCGATCGGCTCAGGTTGGTGAACTGATCGACTCATGTGATGAACTGATCAGCTCACGATAGGCTGAACGGACCGGTTCAAGGGTTGAACCGATCGGCTCAACTGGTCCAACTGAGATCATTTGGAAAGTCAGAAGACTATTTTGCAAATACAATTTGTTTCACTTGTACAAATTTGATTTGGACAAGGATTAATATTTTATTAATCAGAAACAAATACGAAAGTCAATTTGAGTTGGACCAGGACCATGAACCGACCGGCTCAGGTGGCCCAACCGATCGGTTGAGGTCTGAACTGATCGGCTCAGGTCCCCAACCAACCGTTTCATGCTTGAAACAATCGGTTCGGCTGGCGCAGTTGGTTGTTTTGTGGAAAATATGAAACCCTTCTACTCCTGTATAATCCTGCTTTGCCCAGGGTAGAGAACCCTATCCCATGGACCTCCTATATATATAGGGGTATTGGGGGCTTCTTAGGAACAACTTAGAACACCAGTTGCTCTGCAAAATTGTCATTCTCTTTGGTTGTGGTAACCGAGAGAGCCCGAGAAAGTGCTACCCGATAAGGGAGGCACAACAAGGGAAAGGCATCTGTAGAAAAGCAACTGGTTGCAGGAGAGTGTCGGTGACTAGTACGCTGACAGGAGGGTGCAAATCCTTCTGATTCCTTGTTGGACAAGGAGATAAAATTTCTAGGTGGTCCGTGTGGACTACTTCATAGGCGGGAGACTTCTGCCGTTCAGAGGACAGTTGTTAATCCCGACAGTCCCGATGAGACCAGGAGCTGCACAGACACCGTCCAAGACCGGAGGTGCAGACCGCGCAAGCCACAAGGTATCGTTGCCGAGCAAGCCTCGGGACAAGGTATGCCTTTACAAACCATCTTTCCTATAGTATAGACGTTGACGCGATTCCTTTATTCTGGGTTTGGGAGAAGAAATTTTTTGTTTCCGTTGCCTTCTCTGTCTCCCCTAAAACCCAACATTTTTGTAATGACTTTTTGAGTGGTAATAACGCTCACGTTAATGACAAGAATATTGAGGAGTATTCCAGTAAAGGAAATTTGGGATCACAGATGAAAGTAATCAACCATGAGTAGTTGGAACAAGGTCACTTGTATATTTTACACAACATCGACGAAGTGAGTGTTTATATCGAGGAACATACCAATTTCATCTAGAGACAATATCCTCGAGCCAATTCAATGTGGCTTGCTAGAGAGCATAACAAGACATTTATTAAGTGGTTTGAAGATAAAGTCTTATATCAACTATCTCAAACACCAAATAATCTTACTGAAACTATCAATTGCCTCACCTTTAAACCAAAATTGAATGTTATGTCTTATGAAAGGTTTGACATAAATGGATTCTCATATTACACAAAGCGTCAAGATGATAAGAGTTTCTTCCTAAACATTGGGGTCACCCTTCAAGCGTCTTCATTATTTTTTGCAAGTGCAAAGGATAAGAGTCAACGTGAAGCTAAAATGTCATATTACAGTGTCATTGAAGACATATGGGAGTTTGACTACGTAGATTTCAAAATTCTGCTCTTTAAATGTAATTGGGTTGATAACACCAAATGAGTTATAGTGGATGAATTGGGCTTCACATTAGTGAACTTTGAAAAGATTGGCGAGAAGGGTTTATCATTCATATTGGCATCACCGGTGAAACAAGTATTTTATATCGATGATCCTGCAAATGATAAATGGTTAGTTGTTCTTCATGGTAAAAGATAGTTCATTGAAGATCCTATAGATGAAGAAGAGCACTATGATAACTATGATGACTCCAATCCATTCTCAGTTGGGTTTCCAACACCACACAATATTGAAGCTAATGATGACTTGTATGTGCACGAAGATCACAATGAAGGATTGTTAATTGATAAAAGATCGCAATATTAGAGGCACACATGTTTATATTTTTTTATATGTTTTATTTTTCTGAATGTGAACTTTACAATGTTTTATTATCTTCTAGTAATGTCAAATTCTAAATGTTTGATTTTTTTAATGACACTTTCAGATGGCTGAGCATGAGCATGATGACCATGATGATGATTACTGTGAGGGTGAGGATATCAATGTGCCGCCTCACAATGTAAGTTTTAAAAATATATCCTATATTTCTGTCTATATGTCCATTTATAGTTATATCCTATATGTGTGTTTATTTTGTCAAATTTTAGGTTGATGATCCACCCCCTGAAGAACTTGGGGCACTTGATGAGTAGCAAAAGAAATCAAAAAAGTGAGGGGCATCACTTTGATGAACAAGTTACTACAACAAAGGAGAAATGGACCCAAACTGGCTGTGGATATTGATCATCCAGGAAATCCAATTGGAGTGAATCGCAACTCATTTATTTCATATCTTGGGGCTCTTACTCGTAGCCATTGTAGTCCTAATGTAGAATCTTGGCATAAAGTTCCTAAGGGGAAGAAAGACATTGTATGGAAGGAACTATGTGTGAGTTATTATTATTTGCGATTCTATTTTTTAGATTACTAATTTTTAGGATACTAGTTAATAGCAATTCTATTATGCAGAGTATATTTAAAATGGATGAAAAGCTGCATCGTAAATGCATGATGCAATGCTGTGGGAGGGTCCTAAGGAACTATAGGACAAATCTCACCCGAGATTACATACGAGATGTTGAGAAGAGGAAGAAGCCATCCACTGAGCAATGCAACTACCTGGACCCCAATGACTGGGAGGAGTTTGTTAGCATAAGAAAAACTGATGAATTCAAGGTATCAAGTGCCACTCCCAATTTAATTAATATACAATCTTATGTATTCACCTATTCAAGATTAACCTTTAGTGTTACTAACCAAATCAATGTGCTTACTAACAAGGCTATGAACAATGCTCAAAGAGCAAGGCGTGCACTAAATGCATGACCACATGATGGGTTCAAAAGGCTATGTAGGCGTTCGGCAAAGACTACAGGCTAAGTCTACTACTCGGTCTGCTTCTACTCAAGAGACTGCAGAGTCCTCTACTATTGGTCCCGCACCTCTGCCTCGCCATGCTATGTGGATAGCTGGGAGGCAAAACAAGAAAGGAGATATAACCAAGCCCGCAACTGCTGAGGCAGCTGCAAAAATGGTAACATTCAACTCTTAGAGCAATTGATATTGATTATTGTTATGTTTACTTACCAATTTCTATTGATGGTGATTAGCGGGAGCTTCATGAGTAGAGGGAGAAAGGAAAGTTCATCCCTGAGGGCACAAGGGATGAATTGATAGTTGCTTTGGGTAACCTAGAGCATCCTGGATGTGTTAGGGGTGCAGGCGCTGGTGTGGGCATAAAAGTATTCTTTGGGCAATAATAGTGCAAACCTGTCCCAAAAGCGGGATTATCAAATGTTGAGGTAACCTGTTATTTTTTTAGAATGTTATTGCGAAAGGGAATTCAATAATCAAAAGCTAGCATTTCTTTTGGTAGATGACTTAATTAATAGGAGAGTCGAGGAAGCACTTGATAAGAGACTCCATGAAGCAATTAGCAAGTGGCAGGCGTCTCAAACTACCACTCAGACAGTACATGTGGCGTGCCGCTCTTCTCCTACTGTAGAGGGGGTTGGGAGTAATCTTGTATACCCACCACCTAGCACGTCTAATGTTAGGTTTTTTATGACATAGTATCTAGTCTTTTCAAGATGATATGTTTATGTATATATGTATATAACATTCTTTACGTAAATTTGTAGGGGTTGAAGCCATGCTGTCTAAAAAGTCAAGAATATATCATTGTAGAGGTCGAGGCTTACCCAGCCCTTCTAGGGGACATGTTTCATGGGACTCCAATACCAGATGGTGTGATTCGTGTGAGTCTGATACATGTACTCCCCAATTGGAGGGATCTTCCATTGCCATATGCCCACCTAGATTCTGAAACGCTTGGTGAGGTAGAAGGCGGAGTGATATTGTGGCCCAAAGAGGATGTCATATATACTAATATTATATGGTAAATTTACATTATGTTAATTTATTAGTGTGTATATATGTGTCAATTGATCTGATATACATTTCAAAAGGAAGACACCCACTACATCTCAGCCTCCACCTCCACCTCCACCTCCTGAAGTACCATGTTGGCTTCCAAGGGACCTACACGCCTTGTTAGCTCCTAATTGTAGGGGTATGGTAGTATGGATAGGCGAACATGATCCAAATTTCCCTATAAATGTTTCTATTCTGGAGGATGCTGCATGTCAATCATATGATACAATCTATTTATACAAGTTATTTTGGAGTTGTTTCGTTATGATTGGCTGAATACATCTATGATAGAGCTATGAATATGGTGAGATCTTGTTTATACATCCATATACATTGTTTTATATATGGTGATCTGGTTTCTTATATATTAATGCATACATAATACATGTGTTGCAACCACTTACACATGATATGTACAAATTTTTTATTTTCCCATGTGGGATTTTTGGTTCCATCTTTGATTAGTCTTGTAGATAAAGACCCTTCATCAGTTACTTCATACTGCTCTACTGCTTTTAAATATTTTTGTAAAAAAAAAGAAGACGGTGATAATAGCTCCATTCAATGTTGAGTAAGTTTAATTTGCTTATAATTTGGACTCAAGAAAATTACATTTTTATTGTGGATTTTGAGTTATCAATTTTTAACTTTCTTACCTCTAGTAGTAGGCATTGGGAGTTACTAGTTGTTGTCCTCAAGATGTTCATTGTCTATTATCTAGATCCTCTGGGGAAGGAATTGAATACATTATATGGACACACAATGAAAAGGCCATTATTTCTATGAGAAATATTTCATATTTTTATATTTGTTAACATCTGTTATCATATTACTATTTAATTATGCAATTTAATGTGTTACATTAACATGTAGGGCTTTACATGAGTTCAAAAAAGCTGGAGGAAAGGTCCCCAAGAAAAAGAAACAACCACTAATTTGGGAGAATGTGAAAGTAATTTCCCGACTTCAATGTATATATTATATATGTGAACTATGCTTATTTGTATTTTTGAATATTTTGTATGTTTCAATTTATAGTGTGCTACACAAGACAACAGCTGGGCATGTGCATACTATGTGATGTTATTTATGGACCTAATTATCAAACATGCTGCAATGGAAATCGATACCATACATCAGGTATTATATAGTCTCATTAGATAATATGAAATATATCAATCTTATTATATATTATTAATTATATATATACGTCATTCTCTTTGTAGGTGTTTAAAATTGACTTCACTACGGGTCAAAAGTTATTAGATGTACATACACCCTATATGATGGAAGACTTAAATGATGTAAGAGAACAATGGGCAAAAGCCCTACAAGTAGTGGGAATTTTTGAATATGATTGGGATACTGATGGCGATAATGACGATGATGAATAAAGAATGATATTTCTAAACTTTATTCTCATAATTATTTTTGTGTGAATGTGAATAATTTTTCCTGAATTGTCATATGTGTGAATGTGAAGATGATCCCAGTAGTTAGGGATATGATCCAAGAAACCCCTTCGGCCAACGAAAGAGGCGGCAACCCACCCCACCCGCATTTCAAGGACCAAACATGTTGGCGTTTGGGGGAACGGGGATGGCCACCATCATCTATCTCATCTAGCAGGAAAGGAATAGAAGACTTCATGGGAGTGATGAGGTTGATAGAGTGGCTTGTTTTGACGATCTCAATGAGAGGATAGCCATGGTTTGTAAGGTCAGACCCAAGATTTATAAGGGTCTTGACCAAGTTGTCAGATTACAGTGGTTTTTTTTGTAGTTAATCTCCCCTGGTCTTGACCTTGTTGTTTGACTACAATGGGGTTTTGTAGTTAACCTCCCTCTGTACAATATAGGCTCAACTATACTTTTCTTTGATTAGTAATATTTTACCTTATCCAAAAAAAAAGAATGTGAAGATGATCAATACATGAATGTTTCTACATGTGTCTGAATGTGAAAAGAGATGAAATGAATGGAACTACAGGTTGCTAAATGTGTGTGAAAATGGAGGAAATTTGAAATGGAACTACTAGTTTCTACATGTGTGTGATGAAAAATAATATGAGTTAAATGTGCTTATACATGTGTGTGATCATAAATTGTTGTCCATCTTGTTAATTTTGTAGGTTTGTAGCCTGTTGTTGGATGATATAAATGAATGTTGTAAACCAACAATTCAAAATTGAACTGTAGGTTCTGCATCCTGCTAACTAGCCATACAACAAGCCTACAAACTTATAAGAAAAAAAATCAGAACATAGGCGTCAGTTATTAGTATAAAACTGACAACAAAGACATACAACATTGGTTATTAGTAAAAACTGACGTCTATATGGATATGGCGTCAGTTATTAGTATAAAACTGATGTCTTTATCTGGATATAGTGTCAGTTGTATATACAAACTGACGCCGATGGTGCCCTTACTGGTGCGTTTTATTGGTGGCAGGAAGGGTTATGACGTCAGTTTTTGTGAAATGCCGACGTCTTTGACCTGGATATAGTGTCAGTTTTATTAAATAACTGACGCCTATAGTGCCCTTGCTGACACATTTTTGGTGGCGGGAAGGGTTATGGTGTCGGTGTTAAAACCTACACTGAAGGTTTCAAATTTTAGTGGCTCCCACTTGGGTGTCACCTTGAAATCGACGCCAAAGGCCTTAAATAACTAACACTAAATGTCAGTTCTATACTAGTGCGCTCACTAATAATTAGATGAAATAAGTGTTTTACTACAACCTAAAATAAGCTTCATCTCATTCTAAGAGCAGAGTTAGAATAAACACACGTTATCCTAAAATTTCATAGTTTAGGTTGAGTCATTCTCGACATAACTTTAATCCATACATACCTTTTAATTCCACAACTTTCTTATATTTCATGAAGTGGTGTTTTTCTCACTCTTAAGTTTGTACAAAATTCCTTTCATTGCTACATGACTCCTTGCATCTTTTATATTTACACCTCATGTATCATGACCCTTATCCACTTACTTGAGGTCTCTAGGGGTATACGTACTTTTGGAGTGATCTCATCCTTATGCATCTAGGGAGTGCATCTCACGTTCACCAATTGGCATCATGAAATCATGAAGGTGGCCAATCTCCTGAGACATGGGCCTCGGGCAAATATAGTTGTTACCTCCTGAATAAATGGTCTTGTGAATTCAAGGAACAACAAACTTCTAATATCATGGGCCCATGTACCTTTAATATTCCCTATTTGACCTTAGCATTGACTTAGGGCTCTACCCTTCCCAAGGGTTTATCGAGAGAATAATATTTTTGTATGTAATTCTTAAAACCGGATTTTCTACATCGCATATGATGATCATTATTCACTTTATGTCCCCTCATTGGACTCATGCAAACTTTCTTTTCTGGGCTCGGTCTCATACTGTCAGCCACTTCCATAGTGACTTTTCCTCATGTCCCTTAGAGATGGAATACTTGGGGTTCAAAGAATCATATTCAATATATGTGCTTTCATCTTTTATATCCTCAATTCTTCACATTTTATGTGACATTTAAGGCTACATCAATCTTTAAATCAATTCATCATCTCACTCTCCTAGGGAAGATCCTAGGCTAGGGTTCCTTCTTGTCTCATAGGAGGAGGTTAGGCTCTCTAGCGACAACCTGACCCCAAGGTCAAAGTGTTTTCGCACCCCCATAGGTCCTTTTCCAACTCTTGGATTGACCTCCCTCAGGTCGAGACACCAATCTTAAAAGTTCCACATTTTAATTTTTTATGCATTGTTGTTTGTTATAATGTCTCAATCATTGTTTGCTCAATCTCTGGGATACACTTTCATAGGGTTTTGTCCCTACAGTGGACCTGGGCCACCTTCCCAATCTGGGGCTTGGGGTGATGTCGTCTTCCTATCCATGGACTTGACCTTTCTTGATATTCCCCTTAAGGGACTTGGTATTATGATGGCCTTCCCCTCCATGGGCTTGACCTTTTGTGATCTTCCCATCCATGGGCTTGATCATATTCATCTCAATGACTTTTTTCCATATTCAAACTTCTAGAGATAGCATGGGGGTTCGAGCAGGTTATATTCATATTATTATGTAACCCAAATAAGCATTTTTTGTTTCAACCTCGCCACCCTTATCTTCTTTTCTCAATGATGTCTGATAACATCCCATTTTATGCACTTTTTGCATGTGTTTTATGATTCTTCTAACATACCTTTAATAAACTTTGTTTTGCTTATTTTAGTACTTTATACGAAAAATCTCAATTGCACACCTCTTCCACCTTTACAGGGTCATACCAAGACACTGTTGTGGTTAGTACCTCGACCGCAACTCAACAACCACTAAAGACCCCCCCCCCCCCCCCCCCCCGTGGTCAAAACCCTCATAATCATCTCTACACCCCGCGACCACAGTGCTTCCCTTCGGCTATGGCCTACGACTCACACACCATAGATTGCGGTGGGAGACTCGACTGAGGTCAATCCTCGATCAATTATGATGGAAGCCTTGACCGAGGTCAAGCCTCGAGCGACCATGGTGGAAACCTCGACCAAGATCCTACCGCGGTTGCGAATCAGATGGGTAAGTCGGTGAGCAACACCTATAAATAGGCCACCCACCTCGACTTGTCACATCATCAGATCATCAACAACCACAAAGTGCTGCCAAATTCCATAGTCACTCACATCCATACGATCAGTCTGGGATCGCTAAAGGCAAAATCTAGAGGAGAAAGAAGATTGACGTCCCTCTTCCTAGAAAGAAGGAGAAGCCTCCGCTTCACCCGTTCCAGATCTAGATTCAAAGGAGTGTATTGGTGTATTGTCATCTTCTCTCTCCATCTAGATCTGTCATCTCCGTTATGTTGTACCCACCTCTTCATGGTTGTGATGTATCTATGATTTTGTAACGCCGTTATGCTTCCCGTTAACGTGTGTGGCTAAACACTTAACTTGGGTTGGGAGTAGCCACTAAGGCTCCCCAACATGTACATTCTTGTATCCCTTTGAATATAAATGCTCTTATGAAGATTATCTTCATATGCTTGTTCTTAATGCTTCACTTGTATGCTTAGCTACCATCTTGCGATGTTTGATCGTTGGTACCTTGAAAGAGTAGTATCTTATTTATAGAGTGTTGTGGAGTAGTATGAATGCATGAGAATGTTGGAATGCTAAAGCTTACGGCCATATAGTTTGTTTTGTGGTTGTAAGGTGGTTATCTCGAGAGGGAGGTCACTTTAGATCCTAGATATATCCTTATCTCAAGAGAGGAGGGAATATACACTTTTACAACTGCTTGTAATATTGATAGGAGTATATGAAGTGGTGTGAGTTTTGCATGTTGGTGAGAGACCTTAGTAGGCAAAACCCAAACCAAGTTTCCCTCCCATATCTTTGTTTCTGACCTTTCATAATTTCTTTTCTCTTGTTTTCATTTTCTCTCCTTTAATTTTCTTTTTTTTTGTCTTGAGCACCATCGTTCCTTAGGGAACAAACTTTTTAAAACCATCTATTTGTCTGGAGTGTATGAGTGTGAGACCATGCATACTTAACACCTGTTGAACTTGTTCATGTGTTTTGACCCCAATTACTACGTCAAACCCCATATAATAGTTGTGGGGGCTTGCGTGTTGGGTTATAGTTTTTAAAGTCTGACTACTTTGGATCCGCTTCATTTTGGACGTACGAATTAGGTCGGTTAACTTTTTGGCACCATTGTCAGGGACAAGGCAAATTGACACTGTTAATAACTTAAGTCCACTCACTATACTCCCGTGCCTCAAGCTTAGTGATAAGCTTGACTGCACAGAAACCTTAAATTTTCTGCCCTGTGATTACGTAGAATAGTTTGTTTTAATACGTCCAGTTTCTTAACTTGACTGTGCGGTCTATTCAGGGAACTCGGGGGGAAGTAGATCTGTTTGATTTTTCACCTTATCCCCAAGTCACCATGCCGCCTCGTGTGGATGGCAGTCTTACTAGGGACAATCAGAATGTAATAGTTCATCATGACCCCCCACCCCATGAGACATATGAAGATAGAGATGACCGTCACTCAGATAGCCATCAACATGAGGAAGAACGACATGATGAAGAACACCATGAAGGAGAGCGACACCACCATCGCCGTAGAAGGCACCATCACAATCACCGTGAGGATGAACGTGAGCATGATGACCGGAACAATGAGAGTGAAGATGATGACAAAGGAGAAACTCTTAGAGAGCTGGCCACAACCAAAGCCAATGAATCCAGATGCCCAATTGTCATCCCACACTTCAATGCAGTGAAATTTGAATTGAAACTAGAAGTAATCTCAATGATTCAGAACAAACCTTTCCATGGAAATTCCAGGAGAGAAAATCCATACCATCACCTTTATGCCTTCAAAAACATCTGTGATACAATTAAGATGAGGGGAGTCCCTCAAGAAGTGATATATTGTAAGGGATTCAATTTCTCCCTTGAGGACAAGGCTCTGTCCTAGTTCCTCAACCTACCCCACCAGTTCATAGATGGATGCTGACCCCTTGTAGATGCCTTCATTACTAAATTTTATCCTACTGAGAGAACTATCTGTAATATGCAAAAGATCACTTCTTTCACGCAAAAACCGGGAGAGAACCTTTACAAGGCATGGGAACGCTTTCAAGAATACCAGAGACATTGCCCCCACCACAACTACCGTAAGGGGTTTCTGGTGACCACCTTTTACAATGGGCTAACTCCCATCAATAGAACTTCACTGAATGCAGCTTTCAAAAGTTACTTTCTTGGATAGAAATCAAGCAAAACTATGAAGATAATTGACAACATGGCTACATTGCAATTGGGCATGGATTACGAAAGAAATGAAAAAGGATTAGTAAAGAAAGTAGGATCTGAAGGACCATCAATCGAAGCCAAATCCTTGGAGACTATTACAACCCAAATTTAGAAAATCTCCACGGATGTCAAATAGTTAAAAGACACTTGGGCCAAAGGCAAGAAACACATGGAAAAAGCCATGAAATGTGTTACCTGTGGAGAAGGAGGACATGGAATTGACAACTATATCTATACATGACCAGAGAAGAGCGAAGGAAGTGAAAGTGCAAAAGAAACTAAGAATGTCTCCTATGTTAATTACAAATGAAAAGATCATCCTGGGTTTAATTATGGCAACAAAGAAGCTATAGAAAACTCACGTCAACTGAGTAATTCATCTAAACCTCCTTTAGGATTCGAGAAGAAAGGAGGGTCAACTCAATACACTAAGACTACTAATTATCAGACGAACAAGAGCAGCTACCAAAATAAGAATAAAAATGTTAGTCGAAAAGGGCAAGGACAAAGCCTAGGGCCGAGCCAATCCAAAGACAACAACCAACTGACATGATCTCTCAACTATTCGACTTCACAAAAAGGCAAGCTTTGGTGAAAATCCAACTTGCTCAAAGTGCTATCACCAATTTAGGAGTTGTAAATACAATGCAAACTCAAATGGCGGACATGCAAACTCACCAAAGGCAGATTGATCAACAGCTTGCACAGCTTGTTGAACTCATGAAAAACCCTTATGGGAAGATCCCATCAAATATTGAGATTGCAAAAATGGCCACTCTCCAATCTGGGAGAATGTTGGAAAATGCTAACACTAACAACACCAAAGAAGGAGGAATCTGTATTAATCAGCAATCTTAGAATGAGAAAGCAACGGAAGAATCAAAAGGGAAAGAACAAGTTGTAAGTGGCAAAGAAGAAGGGAACCATGAAAAGAAGAAGGAAGAAGACAAAAAGAACTCAGATCCTATAGGAGTAGTCCTTTTGAAGAAAAACCCCTATGACCCAAGAGTTCCTTTCCCCTAAAAGTTTATCAAGGCACACTTGAAGAAGAGGTACAAAATGTTTATGGAAGCCATAAAGAAGCTACACTTGGATGTACCCTTTCTCGATGCAATCGAAGAAATGAAAACATATGCAAAATTATTTAAAGACTTAATCACAAAGAGAAGGATAGGAGACCACATCAAGACTGTTCAAATGGCAAAAATGTCAAGCACCTTTGTTCAAGCTGAGTTACCAGCCAAGAAGAGGGACCTTGAGGAATTCAATATACCATTCTACATCGGAGACAATGTGGATAGAAAGGGGTTAGCTGACTTAGGAGTGAGTATTAGTCTAATGCCCTTGACTCTAGCACAAAGGCTTGGGCTGACAGACATGGTGAAGATGGGATGAGAATCGAGTTGGCCGATCACACCTTTACAAGACCTATAGTATTAGTTGAAGATATTCTAATATGGGTTGAGCGGTTCTTAATACCATGCGATATAGTAGTAATAGACACGGTCGAGGACTCTAAATGCCCAATGATATTTGGGAGGCCTTTCCTAACAACAGGGAGAGCCTTCATAGATGTAGCAGAAGGATTCATCACCTTGAGAGTGGGTGATGATCATCTCAATTTCCAAGTACAAGATGCCTTGAGGGGACCTTATCTCTCTAAGTCAGTCTAATTCACATATAGGTACAATTAATATTTTGAAGAGGTACAAGAGGACAAGGTAATTGTCGATCCCCGCATGCGAGCCTTGAATAGTTAGGACCCTACAATGGAAGGCCGAGTGGTTGTAGATATCTTGGACTACCTGAATCAACCCGAAGAGGAATTCAACGACGACGAAGAGATATTTGAGACCGTGAAGTACGCTTTGCTAGAGAAAACACCTGAGCAGAAGAAAGTACTAAAGCCAAAACCAAAATTGAAACCACTTCTACAGGGGCACAAATATGAATTCCTGGACAAAGAATAGAGGAATCCAGTGATTGTTAATGCCAACTTAAAAAATGACTAGCTGGAGAAGTTGCTAAAGAAGCTCAGGATGCATAGGAAGGCTATATGGTATTCGGTAGAAGACATCAGAGGCCTCAACCCGACCCTATGCATGAAAAAAATTCATCTCTAAGAAACAATTAAGCCTTTATCTCAACCAGAAAGGAAGCTAAACTAAATGCTAAAGGAAGTCATAAAGAAGGAAGCTATAAAGCTGCGAGATGCTGGGATCATCTACACGATAACTGACAACAATTGGGTTAGCCCCATCCATGGGGTACCCAAGAAAGGTGGAACGATAGTGATATGAGGAGAAGATGGAGATGAAGTAGCAATGAGGATAGTGACAGGCTGGTGTATGTGCATTGACTACCACA
This sequence comes from Alisma plantago-aquatica, assembly GCA_963693085.1. Classification (NCBI taxonomy): domain Eukaryota; kingdom Viridiplantae; phylum Streptophyta; class Magnoliopsida; order Alismatales; family Alismataceae; genus Alisma; species Alisma plantago-aquatica. The sequence continues at coordinate 322,260,443 of OY856411.1, read as the reverse complement.
AGATAAATACTGCTACTAAAAACGGATCACTTCCCTCTGCCCTTTATAGACCAGGTCCTAGAGAGATTGGATCACCATGCCTAGTTTTGTTTTCTAGATAGATATTTGAGATTTTATCAAGTACCGATTCATCCCAATGATCAAGAAAAGATGACTTTCACTTGCATTTATGGCACTTATGCCTTCAGAAGGATGCCATTCAACTTGTGTAACGCACCAACGACTTTCCACCGTTGTATGATATCTATGTTTTCAAACTTTTTGGAAGACATAGTAGAAGTCTTCATGAATGACTTCTCTATATTTGGAACAAATTTTGAAGCATGCCTAAGAAACCTATCCTTAGTGATGTAGCGCTGTGAAGAAAAGCACCTTGTCCTAAACTGGGAGGAATTCCACTTCATGGTTCAAGATAGTATTGTGCTAGGCCATAAGGTTTCCAAGAAAGGAATCAAATTGGATTTAAGTTAGATTGAAGCCATATCCAAACTCCCACCACCAAAGTTGGTCAAATGAGTATGAAATTTCTTAGGACATGTAGGATATTATAGAAGATTCATAAAATATTTCTCTGAGATTGCTAAACTACTATCGAATCTACTGATTAAAGATGTTGAGTTTAAATTCACTAGTGAATGTCTAGATGCCTTTGATACCCTTAAAAGGGCATTAATGACAACACCAATCCTACAAGCACCAGACTGGGAGATACCTTTAAAAATCATGTGCGATGCCAGTGATTACACCATTGGGGTGGTCCTTGGACAAAAGAAAGATAAGATACATCATGTGATTTGCTATGCAAGTAGGACCTTGGATGAAGCCCAAGTAAAGTATACTACAACTGAAAAAGAAATGCTGGTTATTGTGTTTTCTTTTGATAAGTTCAGATCATACCTGGTAGGTTAAAGGTAAAACTGTACATTGATCATGGGGTGATAAAATACCTTATGCAGAAAAAAACACAAAGATGAGACTTTCACGATGGGCTTTGTTACTGCAAGAATTCAACCACGAGATCATTGACAAAAAGGGAAAAAAATGTGGTTGTGGACCACCTGTCGAGGATAATTTTTTATGAAGAAAACCAATTTCCAATTAATGACAACTATGCCAATCAAGATCTTTTGATGGCTCAATTGGAAGAGCAGAGCCTACCTTAGTTCGTAGATATTTGTAATTATCTAGCATGTAGACAACTTCCACTAGAGATAATGTATAATCAAAAGAAGAAGTTATACTCCAAGCTGAAAAATTACTATTGGGAGGACCAATTGTTGTTCAAGAGGTTCTTTGAAAACTTATATCATCGATGCATACCAGAGGAAGAAGTACCTTTTATCATCAAGGAATGCTACTCCTCACCTTACGGGGGACACCACAGAGGACAAAGGACAGCTACAAAGGTTTTGCAATTAGGATTTTACTGGCCAACTCTCATCAAGGATGTTGCATTATTTGTCAAAACATGCAAGGAATGTCATCTTACATGAAACATCAGCAGAAGGAATGAGATGCCAATGGCAGATTAGGTGGAAGTCGAAATCTTTGATGTATGGGGGATCGATTACATGTGACCTTTTCTGTCATCAAAAGGGAACCTGTATATAATTTTTGTTGTTGATTACGTATCCAAATGGGTTGAGGATGTTGCCACCCAAACCTGTGACTCCATAGTGGTTATTAAGCTATTCGAGAAAACTATCTTCACATGCTTTTGTGTACCACACACTATTATAAGAAATAGAGGGTCGCACTTTGGTGAAAGGTAGTTTGAAGCTCTATTGAGAAAGTATGCGGTGAAACATAAGGTTGCAACACCATATCATCCCCAAATGTCAGGGCAGGTCGAAGTATCAAATAGGCAGATTAAATAAATACTAGAGAAAACTGTCAGTCGTACAAGGAAGGATTGGTCCATGAAACTTGACGATGCACTTTGGGATTATCACACAACATATAAGACACCTATAGGTATGACACCCTATCGGTTAATTTATGGGAAGTCCTATCATCTACCTGTCGAACGCGAGCACAAAGCCCTATGGGCTATCAAGTTTTTGAACATGGACCTCGATAAGGCTTCTCAGAAAAGATTCCTTCAACTCCAGGAGCTCGAAGAGTTGAGACTACATGCTTATGAGAACACATGGATATATAAGAAGATAACAAAGGTCTGGCATGATGCCCATATGAAGAACAAAGATGTTCATGAAGGAGATAAGGTCATTTTATTCAACTCAAGTATTAGGTTATATCCTGGAAAGCTGAGAGCAAGGTGGTCATGCCCATTTTCTATCGTGAAAATATACCCATCAGGGGTGATGGAGATAGAAGGAGACAAGACAAATTCTTCAAAGTGAATGGATAGAGGGTGAAAAGATATTATGAAGATGAAGATTTTGTAAGAAGGATAGTTTTCCATTTGGGGTAAACCAACCCGTAACATGTGGAACGAATGAGGAAGTAACTGCACCTACTGAAGGAATATGAAGACAGATGATATAGAAAGTCAAGCTAAAGACTTTAAATAAGTGCTTCTTGGGAGGCAACCCAAGTTTTTGCTGCCTTCTTTAATTAATGTTTTGCTTATCTCATAATATAGTATTATGAGCTATGTACCTCTCATCTTTCTATATTTCAGGTTTCTATACCTATCAGGGGTGTAAATATAGTATGGATATTAATCTCTCTCTACCAAAAAGGCTTTCTTGGGAAGTACAAGTTCTTGCTTTAGTTGATTTCTATTAACTTAGTTTGGAAGGACCGCGGTCGCGAACTGAACCATGATCGTTGTATGAGCCGCATTCATGGTGTATGCCACAGTCACGGTATCCACTCTTTGTGCACTAGGTCACGGTTGTGACATATGTAACAAAGAAACAGCCTGCGGTTACGACGATCATTCTGTCGCGGTCATAGTGACCCAAGGATATATATAGCTATAACCCTCTGACATCAGGGTTCTTCTTTCACTCCTAGCTTTTTGAGATTCCCGAATGATTGAAAGATACCCCAAAACACGAGTGTAAGAGAAAATGAATGAGCTTGATTCACACCCTCGTCGACGGACTCACACCTTCGCTGCAACAATACTCCTCCACTATAACATCCCTGACCTGGGATATGGCATAAACCTAGAAGTTTTTCTTAAATAAGTTATTTAAAAAGTTATTTTAATCTTTTGAAAAGTAATTAAGACTCAAGGAAAGTTTAAATTTCAAGCTTGAGCATATTTGCAAACTGTTGGTGCATTATATGATAGTTTGGGTGTAATTTGTAATTTACCCAAGATGAGGGGTTATATTGCAATATGTCACATTTTGAACATGATTCAAGTACTTTATAATCATAAGAGAGAGAATGATTCTAAGGGGAGTCTTGTGGAAAGCCTAAGTTCCAAATTGGAGTTTGTTTGAATAATGCTTGTGCCTTGTGTACCAGTTTTGGTGCAATTTGCAATTTACCCAAAATGTAGGGTTGATATGAAAATTCACCTCTAGAGTGTCCCTACTCTCTCTTAGAATAATTTGGAGGAGAGAGAAATAAATAGGCTCCATGTTTTAATCATTTCTGAGTGATGGTATTCTTGGTGATGAAAAGACTAAGAAGAGTTGTATAGTTTAAACTGTAATTGAGTTGCATTGAGTTGTAGAGCTTATATGACAGTGCCTATCAGCCAAGGAGCCATAGGGGAGGTCCCATATCATTTTTTCAACTCTTTTCCTTTGTCATGATGGGTTAAGAACCTCAAGAAGGTGTTGGATATCGGTTTACAAATTTCCTTCAAAAAGTTGTATCAGATTGTGAATAAAGTAATGTTGAGTTGAAATATCTTGCTCAACAAGATAACTAATGGCCAAAATCTTATCCCTGGCTTATCCTCAAGATTTTAGCATGTTAAGATAAATATGTTTGCATGCATGGACACATGCCAACCCATGCATGGACACGTGTCACCTAGTAGTATAAGGTGATGACACCTCTTATACACTCTCTCTCATGAACCTCAATTATATATACCACTCCTTTCACCTGCTAGTGAAACTTTTTGAATCCTACAACCCTCTTTCTCTTATATATCATGCATAGTAGTTGAGGAGAAAGGAGGAGATCGAGCCTTAAGCTTGTGGTGAATCTATGGTCATCTTCAACCTTGGTTGAAGCTTGAATCTCGGGTTATGATTCTTCCTTTCTTTTCTTCTTCACCAAGTTCTTATCTATGGTGATTCTTTGCATATAGGGGAGTTGTGAACATGTCTTGAATATGATAAGTTCATATTCAACCTTGGGAATTTGAAGATTTGGAGCTTGGATCTTTGAAGTTGTTCTTGAGGCCGGTTATATAACTTGAACACAATCATGTTATTATTCACCTTCAATCTTGCTATACTTGATGATCTACTTTCAATTTTGAGTTTTCTTGAATAATTCCATGAGTTCTAATAGTTGCATAGAACTGTTGTCCATAAACTACAACAATAAGGAATGAAAGTCTAGAGCTTGATGATGATGGCATCATCATGGCACAAATCGATATCGGGTTGAAACATCTCTTACCCGATATGGTGTAAGCACACACCTCTTGCGCGATATGTTGTAAGCACACACCTCTTGCCTGATATAGTTATAAGCACACATCTCTTGCTCGATATGGTGTAAGCACACACCTCTTGCCCGATAAGGTGTAAGAACACACCTCTTGCTCGATATGGTGATTAGCACACACCTCTTGCCCGATTTGGTGTTAGCACACACCTCTTGCCCGATTTGGTTTAAGCACACACCTCTTGCCTGATATGGTGTAAGAACACACCTCTTGCCTGATATTGTGTAAGCACACACCTCTTTCCCGATATGGTGATAAGCGCACACCTCTTTCCCAATATGGTGGAAGCACACACCTCTTGCCTGATATGGTGGAAGAACACACCTCTTGCCTGATAAGCTGGAAGCATACACCTCTTCCCCGATATGGTGGAAGCACACACCTCTTGCCCGATATGGTGGAAGCACACACCTCTTACCCGATCTGGTGGAAGGACACAACTCTTTCCCGATAAGGTGGAAGCACACACCTCTTACCCAATATGGTGGAAGCACACACCTCTTCCCTGATATGGTGGAAGCACACACCTCTTACTCGACATGGTGATCAAGCATACACCTCTTCCCCGATATAGTGAGCAAGCATACACCTCTTTCCCGGTATGGTGAGGAAGCACACACCTCTTGCCCGATATGGTAAGCAAGCATACACCTCTTGCCCGATATGGTAAGGAAGCATACACCTCTTGCCTGATATGGAGGTAAGCACCTCCAATCTGATATACTTGATTGAGTAACACATGAAGTGTGTTATGTCAAATAATACATTAAGATGTAAATATTTTAATTCATTTTGCTAAGTGTAGGCCAATGTACCTTGATAAAAGGGTTGAGCCAACTTAATAAAGTATGATGTAATCAATATCCTAGTGAGGATGAGAGAGAAACTCATACTTTGTGTGATAATCATTTAATGAGCATACATTGATGCTCCTAATATGTGTGGAGCTATGAATCAGGGATTTAATTCTTGATAATATGAACTTGAAACCCTAATCGGCTTGAAACCCTAATCGGCTTAAAAGGGAAACCCTAACCCTAATAATGGGAAGGTTGTATTTCTATTGTAATGCATGGTGATGTTATGTACTTGATATTATTTTTATCATGAAATGTTAACCATGCAGGTATCATGAGATGATGAGCATAGCCAGGTATGAGCTATGATGTTTCATATGATACAGATTAAATGGGCCTTGTGAGCCATGAGAAATACTTGTGTATTAAGTATAATGTATACCTTGTCTAAGGATCTAGAGGTAATAGTTATTTGATAAGAGGTGACAATGTTTAGTGATGAACTAAGGGTTTGAATACCCAGATCTAGAAATCATGTTGATGATAATGTTAAGGATGAGAATTCCCAATAATGTGATAAGGGACTGAGACTATGAGTGTTAAGCATTCAATGTGTTCTAAAGATTATGAAAGTACTTGATAAATGTATTACACCTTTCTTTGTAGCATATGTTATAATCCATGCTTGTAACTTGGTTGATGCTAAAAGATACTATAATGCACCTAATTAATCAAGTGGAACCTTATCATGTAGTTTCCCAGGCCATAGATCCATTCGGTGTCAGGATTTACTGAATGGTAAAATGAGTTTAACTCAGAGTGCATATTTTTGAATATGCTGGGGTGACGGACAAACATATCCTTACGTCCAGATAGGGATTTCTGTGTGATCGCTCGAGGAATACCGGGGTTTTCGTGTGATCGCGTTGATGAAAATGTATCGGGGATTGATGTGCGATCTCCCTGAAGAGAGTGCATGCTGTGACTGTAGCTCTATAGCAAAGATACCACTATACCCTAGAAAGCTAGTTGCAGTTTGACATGATGTCACTGCAAGTGGTCACGTACTGACCGAGAAAGGCGAGGTCTTGGCAGATGGATCTTCCATTGACCTTGTATGGTACCAATTTCGACTAAGCGGTGGTTGGTTGGAGCATGAGCGGTATACCTCATCTCCTCTGGGTATAAGTGTGATTGTAAATATGTAATCAGCCGTGTAGCACATCTGCTAAAGGATCGAATACAAAAACATTAGTTGATGTTACATTACTTTTATACATCTTAAATGGATAGATGTTATATGTGTTCTTCGTATTCATTATAAAGTGAATATATGATTTATTGCTCTATCTTAGATAACTGCAATGCTTTAAAAGATGATGTTGATCTGTTCTTCTTTTAAATAGTGATTAATCTTGATTATTAATGTAAAAGATCCTCTGCTAAGTTTTATACTATTTACTGTGATAATAATATTGTTAGCTAATAGTTATATCTCTCGTTGGGACTTTTGTCTCACCCTATTGGTCCCAACATTTTTAGGTGGACGTAGATGAGTAGGTAGAGACCGTACTATAGAGGGAGGAGAACAAAAACATGGACAGTAGTAATAGCTCAGGTTGAGTGTGCTATTGTGTCTTGTAGATAGAAGTCCTATGTATCGTCTCTGTACTCTAAGGTCCTTGGGAGTTAGTACATAATATTTTTATAAACGATCTGATATTTTATCTTGTATGCCTCGAGGTTTTATCTTGCTTATGTATATGTTTTGGAAAAGCAACATGTATATGATATACTCGAGATAAGATGGTACAATGTATGTACAATGTGAACCATGATGTATTTATTGCCTTGGTTCTTTCTTCAAGAGTTTTCTGGCAATGGATCTCTTTGCAAAATGGTTTTAATTTTTAGTGATTTTTGTTAATCCGCTTCTAATGGTTATTTTGCATAATTATTGGTGGTGATTTAGCTATCAGTTTGATGGTAGGTCGTCACATCCACGACCACATCTTTTGCCACCATTTCAAGTCGTTAACCTAACCGAGGTACTTGTTAGACGGCTCCTCTTGACCCCTATTGTTGCGGCCCCTTGTTTTTCTTAAGTTTTGTCATCTCTTTCATGCATACAACATCGTATCGACTTCTATAATGCCACGACGACCGCCATGACTCTGCCTTCTGAGTTCGACGAAGCTCACTGATGTTTTCCCTCAGACACACAATTTATATGGAGTCTTTTAACCTAGTACCAAGTTTAGCGCTGTGATTCTACTTGCGCTATTTTGTTACTTTGGCCTTTGTCCGTTTGACCCTTGAACGGGGACCTAGACCGCAATCACCATTATTACAATCGAACATGTATTTCTCTATCGTGGTCGCAATGCCGTATCCTTGGTCGCGACACTCCTCAAGCATGAAGATCGGTCAAACGACGACTGCGGTCGTGATGTTTCTTTGTCATGGTTGTGGCACATTTTTGTTTCCTTATCACCCACCGCGGTTGCGGTGCCTCCATGCCACGGTCGCGTCACACCCTTTTCTTGGTTTGATACATAGGTTCTGTGATGCCACAGTCGTGACACCTTCCTCGATCACAGTACAACTTCTTGTTTAAAGGCCATAGTCGCGACACTTTGATCCTTGCAAGAAAATAAAAATAAATATATATATATAACATAAAATAAAATAGATGATGATGAATTTAAAGCTAATATATTTATGCTAAAAACAAAATTAATGTTGAAACTTTTAGAATGTCGACTTCAACTGAAGATACGTTGAAGAAGAAGGCAACCTCATTGAAAGGAGTAGAGGAAATCTTAGAGAAGATGACAAATGCATTGAAGGTAACCCGAACCTCTCCCCATTGAAAAGGCTTCAGTGCATCTAATGAGAAAGAAGTACAACTGTATTCTGGCCCATAAAATTCCATAAGAGTCCAAGGAGTCCCTAAACACATCATAGATAGAAACGTTTGAATACTAGCCTCCAGAATCTGAGCTAAGGAAACTAGAGAAGAGAAAAGTTGAAGCCAAGGAAGTGAAAAGTGGCAAAAAGAGGAAGGTGATGGCCGTAGAAAAGTTAAAAGGGCAGGAGAAAGAAGCATCCCCTGAGGAATTCAAAGAGACAAAGCAGATGGCCCTCAACCAGTAGAGCCCAAAATTCATGCCAAGAGATGCAACACACCAGTCACAATTTGACTGGATACTGCAAACCAAGGGGTTTAAGCCGACAAGGTACTTGGACGTCAAGGAGTTCAAGAAGATGGGACTCTACGACAGGGTAATCAGTTTCATGGAAGACACAAATCTATGCGCCCTATGCACCTCACAAGTCCCCTCCCAAACACAAATGACGATAGAGTTCATGTCATCATTGGAGAAGGTCCCCATCAGTGACAACAAATGCAAGAAGGGTGGCGACGTCTTTGTACTAGAAGTGGGACTAGGAGGAAAGTCTCACATGATCACGAAGGCTATGCTTAACACAGTATTCACTAGAACAACTGAAGAAGCACATGCCTGCTCTGCCACACTTGGAGAAAAAGACACCATCGGGTATAGCAACCAAAGGATGTGGGAGAAGCTGACGGAGGAATAAGAACACAACTCAAAGAACTCGAAGGTGACTCTCATCATCTCATGCTTTATCAGGGTGGTGCATAAGATAATTACCGACACTATCTTTACAAGATAAAAAACTGACAGTGTAACCAAGGGAAACCTATTCATAATATGGTCAATGCTAAATAAGAAGCCTATAAACATAGGAAGGATTTTGATCGAAAGGCTATTAGCCGTAGTAGGAGTGAAGGCAAACCAAACAAAGGAGTTCTACATAGGAAGTCAGATTACTAAAATACATACTTGTTGATGAAGTACAAGAAAACTAAGGGACATACAAAGATGGATATAAAGTCCCTCATCAACACGGGGATCCTGGAATAGAAAGGAAATAAACTCTTTTACAAACAAAGCTGCGCCAAGATGCTCCTCCCCCTCCCAGAAATGGCATATTATGATGCCCACAAGTGTAACCCACCCAAGAAGATCTCAATAAGATATACTCGAGGGCCATCCGTACTATCGCAGACCAATCATCTATAGCTGGCGAGAAGGAAGTGAGAGCTATATCTCCAAAAATAGATACAAGGAAGCCAGAGGAAAGAAACAAGTTGGAAATAAGAAAGAAAATGAAAAGAACATCAGACAAGCCCATCACCCCAAGACCGCCCTAACCACACATTCCAGCCGAGATGGCAATGAGTGAAGGGTGCCAGCCTGAAGTGGAAATCGCAGAAGGAGGCGACCATGCACATCTTGATGCACTGAATAAAAGAACAAACATGACTACTGCAAAGACACCTATAGAAGAAAAGGTAGTCACATGCGCCGAGGAAATTGTAGGGATGCTCAAGAGTCACGGAAAAGGGTACAAGAATATAGAAGGCAAATACTTCAAGGAGACACATTTCTGCCAAAGAAGCCCTCAACAAGTGCCTCTGTCAAACAACTGTGGCTTCTATTGTCTGGCCTAGATGATGGCCCTAGATATGATGAACACGAAGGCAGAGGGTATGCAATATGTGCAATACCACCCACTACGTGGAGTGTACGCCAGCATGCTCCTCGTGTCAAAGTGGGTACCAAAACTAATTTGCAGAAGTATAGAAAGTCTGTTTATACATCTAACTCCAATTTTGACACCCCGAGTCAGGGTGAATGATAAGTGTGGGGGAGGAGTCATAAACGTGTGTTAGAGGTACAATTTCATCCCAAAATTTCAAAATTTTAAAAATTTACTTGTACATGTTCTTGTTCCCATCAAACTGATTTTGCAAAAATTTATACTTTTAAGAAAATTTTGTTATGAGTAACAATTTTGCTTATCTACCCTTGAATTTGTCTGTTCCCCTACTAAATGTTGTAGTGCCACTATTTCTAGAGAGAAATAAACAAGCAACTAACACACATAATAGTAAAATGAGAAGCATAACAATACAATTTTGTCTCATTCTTACAATAAAACATTTTGTGTGTAACTATCTTGAGCTTATGCAACCCCTGGAAACTAGAGGACTTCATCGAGCCATACTACCGACCAACCACCCTAACTAAACGGTTCTAGACATAAAATCCTCATTTCCATCGAGAAGGAAACTGCTACCCCTTTTGAGTTTGATTATCCCCACTTTGGGATGAAAAGAGGCTTGGCCACCCAGAAGATTGTATGAAAACCCCCTCACCCAAACCTGAGAGGAGATATTAAAGGCTTAAAGAAAACAAAAGAAAAAAAATTGAATGAGAAATGTGCCCAAAAGATGTTGAAGGTTCCCATTCAGCCGGTGTATTGCTGCACTCATGAATGCAGATATGTCATACTCATAAGTGGAATCGTGAAGCCAAATTTGTCCACCTACAATCCTAAACGACCCTCTTACCACCACCTGACTTAACGCCAGGAGCCCTTGGGGAAACACTATCCTTACGACATCTTGTGGGAGAGGGAAATTTAGGAGAAGAGGAAAATACTTAAAACCTGAAGCCTACCCGAGCACACCGGCATAGGGCTAACTGAAAATAAAGGAAGGGTGTGAAATCTACCTCTCAAGGAGATGTTGTACCAGTATGGCTAGCAACCTAGCACAGAAAAGGGTAAGTCATTGAGACAGAGAGAAATTTACCACCAAAAGGTAGTGCCAAGAATTCGAAGTTGTGCAACTCTAGTTATGAAGGGGGATAAATGGGATTCTAGGATTGAAGAAACATAGCACAATAGTTTTTCTATAAGAATGAGATAACTCAATAATGTTAAGTTTTTTTGTAAAATTTTGTAACACTTTGCTCTTATCTCTATGATTTTGGGCCTACCCTTAGCCTGAGGACATGCTCAATCCTAAGTTTAGGGAGTTGATAAGATCCCATTTTATGCACTTTTTGCATGTGATTTATACTTCGCGTAACATATCTTTCATAGACTTTTTCCACTTATTTTAGTACTTTATACCAAAAATCTCAATTGTACACCTATTCCACCTTTGTAGGGTCATACCAAGACATGGTTGTGGTTAGCACCTCGACCGTGGCTCATCGACCACTATAGACGCCCCACCGTGGTTGAAGCTCTCATAATCATCCCTACATCCCGCGACCGCGGTGCTTCCCTTTGGCCGCGGTCTACAAATCACACACCATCGACTGTAGTGGGAGCCTCGACTGAGTTCAAACCTCAATCGACCACGGTGGGAACCTCGACCAAGATCCTACTATGACCGTGGCTCAGATGGTTAACTTGGTGGGCAACACCTATAAATAGGCCATCGCCTCAACTTGTCACATCATCAGATCATCAAGGACCACAAAGTGCTGCTAAATTCCACAACCACTCACATCCATACAATCAGTCTAGGATCTCTAGAGGTAGAAGCTAGAGTAGAGAGAAGATTGACAACACTCTTCCTCAAAAGAAGGAGAAACCTCCACATTGCCCATTCTGGATCTAGTTCTAAAGGATTATATTGGTGTATCACCATCTTCTCTCTCCATGTACATCTACCATCTCCATTACGTTGTAGCCCCACTTTGTGGTTGTGATATATCTATCATTTTGTAACACCATTATGTTGCCCGTTGACATGTGTGGATAAACACTTAACTTGCGTTGGGAGTAGCCACTAAGGCTCCCCAACATGCACATTCTTGCTTCCCTTTGAATATATATTCTCTTATCAAGATTATCTCCATACGCTTGTTTTTAATGCTTCACTTGTATGCTTAGCTACCATCTTGTGATGTTTGATCATTGGTACCTAGAAAGAGTAGTATCCTCTTTATCTAGTGTTGTAGAGTAGTATGAATGCATGAGAATGTTGGAATGCTAAAGCTTACAACCATATAGTTTGTTTTTTGGTTGTAAAGTGGTTATCTCGAGAGGGAGGTCACCTTAGATCCTAGATCTATCCTTATGTCGAGAGAGGAGGGAATAGACACTTTTATGACTGCTTGTAATCTTGATAGGAGTATACGAAGGGGCCTGAGTTTTGCATGTTGGTGAGAGACCTTAGTATGTGAAACCCAATCTAGGTTTCCCTCCCATATCTTTGTTTCTTACCATTCATAATCACTTTTCTCTTATTGTCATTCTTTCCTTTAACTTTCTTTGTTTTGGATCAAGCACCATCGTTCCTTAGAGAATAACCTTTTTAAAACCATATCTTTGTCCGGAGTGTATGAGTGTGAGACGCTGCATACTTAACACCTGTCGACCTTGTCCCTGTGGTTTGACCCCAATTACTACGTCAGACCCCGTATAATAGTTGCGGGGGCTTGAGTGTCAGGTTATAATTTTAAAAGTCTGACTACTTTGGATTCACTCCATTTTGGACGTCTGATTTAGGCCGGTCAGTGTTACCTCTCTTTAGGGGAGTCTCTTTATGGGGAACCCTCTCTAAGGGTTTGGTCCCTGTAGTTGACATTTCATAACACAGGATTTCCATTTTGACCTTGATCACTAGTCATCTCCATGATGACTTTATTCACCCCATGTTCTATAACTCACTAGAGATCGGTTTAGGGTTTGAGCACGTTACATCCATAAATTCATCATTCATATGTTGCTTATGTTTCTTAATCCTTTTGTCATTAATGGCTTGTTCCACATGCTCATATGCATGAGAAGCCTAATTACAAACTCATATATATTTATATTTTCTTTAGTCCACTTACCCTGATTAGGGCTCATATGGGTAGCGTTATTATATCACCACACTCCTCCCATTTCCCATTATTAGGGTTTTGTGATATCTTATACTTTTCTCTTTATTCATGTATGTGTTATTCACTTCAACTTTTTACTCTAGCCCTTAAATTTAGGATTTGAGTTGTTTTGATGCACTTTGAGCCTATTCCATTTTGACATGGTGAATGGGACACTCAATTTTGTAGAAAATCAAGGTTGCACCCATTTTGTTCATGATATTATCTATCTTTCCTTTGGATCTAATGTTTATATCTCACACCACCTTAAACTTGGATTCTTTATATCAAGGAAAGTCTCATATTTCTAAAGCATCATGTTTCACTCGATTCTAAGGTCAGATAATAGAGATATGCCCTATTCAAGTATAGGCCTTGAAAACATATTTTTGATTTGATTTATTCTTTGTTTTGATCGTGGGTCGGCATTTTGGGGCCCATGTAGGGCACATAGCCCAGACACACCTCCTTTTCTCACTCTTTTTATTATGAGCAATCCACACTCCTCCTTCTGAACCAATCTTATGGTAGGATCCAAGCATAGACAATGTTGGGACTTTGGATCCCTCAACCCCATATATGATCCTCATCTGACGGTCAATATTTTGTCCCCTACCTCCATACACTTTTTTGGAGGCCATCGTGCCCACTTCACCTAAAAACACCTTTTCCTACACTATTTCATGCCCAAATGAACCCATGTTTTGTTTCTTTTCTTCTCTTCCTAACTTTCCCCTCTTTTTTCCTGGCTCATAGTGAACCCTAGCTCCACATTTTCTCCTCCCCCATTTTTTACCCCTTGACGATGCCGCCTTGGTGGTATCTTGGGCAGTTTCCCTCTCGACAACCCCATCTGCATCTAGGGCCTACTTTAACCCATGGCAATGCGGCAGAGAAATCAACCACTTGAACAGAGGCCCAACCCCCTTGTACCCCTTTCTCCTCTTTCACCAAAGAGGGTTCCAGCACTAGCGCCGTCATGGGAAGCGCACATCTCGTGCAACATGGCTCAACAAAGATGGTGATCACAGGTTTGTCAGATCTTGACTCAGTGACCCAGATCCTTCTTTGTCCTTCCCTCTTGCACTAGGTCATCACAACCTCATGGGCAAATCAGGAACTTCCACCTCAATGCATGTACCTTCCCCTTGTGACCCCGTCAAGTGGACGCGTGCTAGGGTAGTTGCATGATTGCAGTGGGTCAAAGTTGACTGTGCATTGGCGGTCTGATCGTTGTATGTGGATAACATCCACAAATGGCTCGAGATTGCCCACAAGTGGCTAATAACGATGGGAAACCACAGTCGACTGGAAACTTGATTGTTAGGGCTGGAGTGTGCGAGCTGATCGCCACATGCCAAACTTCTCAGCCCTTTTGAGATAAAATACCTCTAAAATCTCACTACATGTGCAAATTTCCATCACTCATATTGTCTATGTCTCTTTCTCAAGCCTATTGATGTTATATACCATTTTGTTCAAAAAAAATGCCCTCTTTGTAATGATGCTACTCGATCTGCTGGTTTTAATTGATTCTACACAAATTTACTAAAAAGGACCCCTTTATGAACTTTTGACTAATAACCAATATCAATCATGTGCTTCATGTATTATGAGTGGACTCTATCTACTCTAATCTCTTAAATCAGTAATCTTAGTTCTCTTTTTTGTGAATGTTGTGTTGGACCTACTATATGCACCCTACTGTCATATTTACCTATCATGACTTAAATATAGTTCTTTTATGTTCTTAAATGATACATTTTGATCATATGTGCAGTCTGGACCTAATTGGTCAATATGCAATGATTCAACTTAGAAATTAGTAACTTACTTTGGATCTTGTAACCTATTGAACCAAGATCTTATACTAATACGCTACAATTTCCTTGTAAGATCTCAAGTACCCACTTTTGTACATTAAAATGACCAAGTTAACCTAGCTTGATTCACATGATGAACTATGACTTTTTTGCTAATCTCCTCCTTCGTCTAGTTGAAATTAGTATATTTATCATGATGTAGCACTAAAATTCCCACTTGATCTATCCTATCCTAGTTCATGATCATATGACTTAGAAACCTGACCTTATGGTATGGAATTGATCTTGTATACATAAGTTATGATCTTGCATAATGAAACATGATAATAATCTAAATCGCATACGTCACCTATTGTTGAATTATACTTCATCTCTATCTAGTATTACTCATAATGTGGATGATTCACCTAGACCTAGGGCTTAATGTTAATATTTGGACTATGATGAATAATTGCATGCCCATTTGGAACTTTGGAACTAAGTTTGATCTATTTGAAACCTAGGTCTAAGGGAACATCCACATGATATATAAGATGCTTGTCTCATCAAAACCCTTCTAAGGTAAGACCCAATACTATGTCTTTTTACATCTCAAGCCCTCCTTTGAGTTGGACCTTCTCTAGAATCTACTCAAGAATCATAACTTCTACTCTACTCACAAGGTACGCGTAATCTCTTGACCCTACTATGATATTGTCTTGTTTGTATGTATGGTCGCACGAACACTTGGCTAGATAATCACTTGTTTGAGCTATTGTTCCTATTATTACTACTTTCATGTTTGATTATACTATGTTGACAAACCTTGAACATAATTTAGGGAAATCCATTATATATCTTAGTGCACCTACCTAAAGTTTTGGGGTAAGGGCACCAGGTTGGGCATCTTACTTGAAATGTCAAGATAAGGCATACCATTATGATACAAGGGTTAACCCTTGGTGATGGCCTTGATGTCTCTTAAGGATAGGGTTAGCTAATCTTTAGCACCCTTATAGACTCTTCTAATAGGAAGTTAGTCAGACTCTTCCAATGGGAAGTTAGTCAAAAGGCCTATAGTTGAGATAATAGATAAAGAAACCTAAACATGCTTTGCATAGAACAACCTCATCAATTGTTCTCCCATTATTTCTTATTCTTGCTTATTATCGTGTTTCTAGCCAAGCAACTTTTACATTACTCTTGAACTATGTTTACTTTCCCTTTCATAGTGTACATAATGCTTTAGCATTAATATATTATGCTTATCGAATTTTTAGTTGCCAAATGAATATTCAGTACAAACAAGACTCTAAGATCTGAAATGAAACACCATTGGGTATTCTTGATATAAAAATGGGTACATATCTCTTACCTCCATGTTTAATATCTTATTATCTCTTATTTTTCCTATTGCCTTGTTCATATATATTGCTTGTGTGAAATATTGTGCCATTTGACAAACAAACACCCAAGTCAACTTGCCTTTTTCCATCTAGCCATGAGGAGTATGGATTTAGGGTAATAAATGGTTTTGTGATAGGTTTAGTATGCAGGTTAGGGATAATAGCCTTCCCCTTAGGGTTTCTATGTTCCTTGACCCATAAGGATTTTTCTAAACCAACTATAGTTCCCTCTAGGGTTACCCTCATAAGGAAAACCCATAAAACATAATTCTTTTCGATATCATCATGTCCACATTACATTTGCACTATTATTTCCATATTCATGTACATTTATTGGAAGAGGATGCCTTAATTCTACATCTTCTCAAAAACCCTTACATAGATGAGGAGGGAAGTTCTATTTAGAATTTAGTAAGCCAGAGGATGAATCAAGATGAGAAGAAACTATATAGTTATTTTTAATATGGGAAAAATCTTTCGACTTTATCCAGGCATGATGAAAGGGCCCGAGAGTCCTCGTACGACTAGCACTGTAGAGAAACCTTTTTCCAGCCTCAGGTCACGGTCCCTTCCGGAAACCATCCTTTTAAGAAAATGCCCTAATAACTCCCTCATATTTTTGCAGATTACTTGAAACTATAAAGTATTAAATACTATTAAAAAATCTGGCACTCTCATATCAAATGTGATGACCTAACTTTTTATAAACCCCCAATTAAGGAAGGCCAAAAAGATGAGATCCATTACCTAAATTTTTCACAAGGATCCACATTTTACCAAACAATAAATAATAGAAAATAATTTCCATTGATTATAATATTGTTTACTTTACGTAATACTTTTCCCAATAACTCCTCTCACTTTAGGTAAAACTAAATCATTTGTATATTTCTCTCTCCTTCAATCTAATCAAACCCCAATTTTAATGGAAAATCTTTAATACTTAAATGTAGATGTGGGTGAGATTTGAGACCAAAATACAAAAGTTAAATATCTTTTTCTTTCCCCTTAATCAAAGTCGATATTTGATTCATTTAAGGCATCAATCAATTTCTTTTTCTATCCAGACTTGGCAAACTATCCCATACTTATGTATTTTCTTTTTAGGTACAATATTGAACCAAATCCATTTATTTGTTGCCTTCAACACCTCTTTTCTAGAAAAATACACATAATTCCATATTTAAACCAACCTTTGTGAATTACCTCTAATAATTTCGTTATTATTGGATTATCCTCTCTTCTTTATCCAATTTCTATTAATGGATTATCAACACTAGTAAACTACATGAGATCTATTCCATATGGAGCATTCCCATTTCCAAACCAAAATTTTCAAATAAGACACATAAAGAACCGTCTTTCTAATGTGTCCTTAATATTACATTCTTTACAAACAAATATGTAAAAACATGGGAAAAACCATAACAAGAGACAAATAGGATAAGGGAGATGAGAGAAGATGTCAAGGCAGAGGTACTAGATTGTTTCTTGGCATTGATAAGGAAGGTAAGGTAGTCCTTTGGTGGTTTCATATTTGTGCTCCCTATTGCTGAAGAGTTTTCTGTTGTGTAGGCAATCATATACAACAAAAGGCTCAAGGTGGTTTGGGGAGGGGCAAGGTAAACTATGTCTTACAATCATCAAAGGAGGTGTTAATGTCTGATTGAAGATTTCCATTAGTTTCAATTAGAATAATAGGGCTTATGTCATGGTGGTGTATGGTATTTAGGATTAGAGAAATGGGGATGTAGTAGTCATGAGGGGGGGACTTTGGGATGAAGCATGTACAACTGAACAAATTCAAGAGGTGGGAGAGGAGGATCCCTAAGGAAAACCACTCTTTAGTTACAACTGGAGATGGTGTTACATAGAGGAGTCTGGGACTCTCCTTACATGTTAAGGAGGTGATAATCCCATGTTTGTTTGTGCATTATTTCATTTAGTTTCAAGATTTAATATCTTCTAATGTAATATATGCCCTACAAGTTTGACCATGATTCTAGTCTGCACTAAAGGAAATTGTAAAAATACTGACTCCTATATTTATTGTCATGATATTCCTAATTAATAAATTTCATATATTATTCAAATATGCATATTTATGATCATGTTTGATGTTTTTCATTTATTGCAAACCCATGAGTTGTAAAATAGAGAAAAAAATATGAACGCAAGGTTAAATCTAGACATCCACATATAGTTGATTCAAATATAATACACGATACCAACTAGTTCATGGAGCAAAACTTGAGGGACTAATATGTAAGAATTTCTTATGTGAGGAAAATGAACTGTTTCAGACACTAGGAACAAAAAAGGTGATATACTAATATTTAAGAAGCTATTTGGCCAAAAAAATCAAATGAGGTTTAGAATGATATGTAAATTTGCAAATGGGATCAAATTTCAAATTTTAATTATGAATTATAACTCAAAAAAGATTTAGTATACAAAATTGACAATGTTACAAACAAATCTCTAGAACTCATGTATAATTCTTTGTCAACTTCTATCCTTATAACATATTTGTGTTAATTTTGTGGTGTTACACATATACTTTATTAATGTATGATATCATTTATTTTTTGAAATATAATAAAATATATTTACAAAACAAATAAAGATGATAGAGGACATTTAGTTGTGGTGATCTTATTTTGTACGTCAAATCATGGAATTTGTGATTACATTGTGGGATGTTGACTAATCTTGTCTTATGTAATAAACCTTATGAATAGGTTGATATAAAGCTTAAAATGTGGTCATAATTGACCTTAAATTTGACAAATGACTAGAATTTTTTTCACCCACTAGTGACACTTTCCTTCAAAATGCAAGGTTTCATACAACCTTTAGATTAATATATCAACATTTTATGTCATCTAAAAATACCTCATATCAAAACCTTGTTTTCCCTTCTCCTGATTAGTAATATACCACTAATTAAATAACAAACATATGGTTTCCAAATATCATTAAATGTTTTTGTACCATAATGAAATTAAATACCTTTAAAAATGAGAAGATGTTATATTAATACTAACACTAATTCAAAAATAGAAGCATCGATCTAGCCCCAAAATATATTTTCCCCAATGTAAGTGAATACAATATAGTCTTGAAGTCCTCTATAATTTTAGCCTCCTTTTCTCATTGCCACACCTTTTTGTAATGACCCTGACCTGGGTTATGAGGTAACCCTATTTGTTTTGTCTAAGTAAGTTGCTCAGAAATTTAATATAATCCTCTAAGCACATTTGTTATCATGTGTCATGCTTATGTTTCAAGTTTGGTCCTGATGGAAAGTTGTTTGAGCAATGTTCCTTTGTTTTGGACCAAAGTGCAATTTTCCCAGGTTGAGGGGTTACATTGCAATATGTCACATGTTGAATGTATTATAAGTGTTTTAGTATCATAAGAGAGAGAATGATGATAATTGGTGGCTTGTAGAAAGCCTAAATGCCAAGTTTGAACTTGTTTGAATAATGTTAGTACCTTGTGCACCAATTTTGGTACAAATTGTAATTTACCCAAAATGTAGGGTTGATATGCAAATTAGCATCTCTAGAGTGTTCCTACTTCATATATGTATCATTTATAGGAGAGAGAATGAATGATACACCATGTTTGAATCATTTATGAGTGGTAGTATTCATGGTGATGAAAAGACCAAGAAAGGGGTTGAATGGAAACCTTAATTTGAGCTTGTATTGAGTGTATCGAGATGTAGTGTTAAATGGGAGTCCCTATCGGACAAGGTGCCAAAGAGGAGACCCCCATATTGTGTTATTAACTCTTTGAAATTTCAAAAACAAGCTAAGCACCTCAATAAAGCAATGGATATCAGTTTGAAACTTTCCTTGGGAAAGGTTGCATTGAATTGTGAATATAATAATAATGTGAGTGGAAGTGGCTTGTCCTAGAAGATAACCAAAGGGAGACGACCCTTATACCTTGCATTATCCTCAATTTTTTATTTTGCATGGAAAGATAATTATGGAATGCATGCAAGTAAATGTGTCAATCCATGCATGGCCAAGTGGCACCTACTAGTAGTAAGGTGATGACACCTCTTACACTCTCTCCCATGAACCTCAAGTATATATACCCTTCCTTTCATCCCTTAGTGAATTTTTTCGAATCCTACCACCTCCTTGCTCTTAGATATCATGCATAGAGCCTTGGTATCGTGAATAGGTGATGTGGTATCATGCATAGGGCTTGGGTATCGACCATAGCAAGTGGTATCGGCCATAGCATGTTGATATCGGCCAAGTGAAGTGATATTGGCCACAAGTGAAAGGGATATCAGCCACAAGTGAGGGCATATCGTGCATAAGTAGTGAGGTATCATGCATAGTTCTAAGGAGCAATAAGGAGCTCAAATTTTAACCCTAAGGTAAGGCCATGATCATCTTCAACCTTGTATTGAAGCATGGATCTAGAGGGTTATGATCTTCCTTTCTTTTCTTCTTCACCAAGTTCTTAACTATGGTGATTCCTTGTATATGAAGGATTTTTGAACGAGCCTTGGACTTTTGATAAGCAATCTTCAACCTTAGGAACGTGACACTTTGGAGCTTGGAGATTTGGAGTTGTTCTTGAGGTGGGTTATATAACTTGAACCCAAACATGTTATTACTCACCATCTTTCTTTCTATATTGATGATCTACTTTCAATTCCGAAATTTTCTTGAATACTTGATATATCTATGAGTTCTAGTAGTTTCTAAGACCTTTTATCCTTGTACTAGAACAAGTCAAACGAAGGTCTAGAGCTTGAAGATGATGGTATCAACTTATAAAGTGATATCATGTTCAAGCACATAAGCAAGAACCTCTAACCCGATATGGTGATGCACCTACACCACTAAAATGATATGTATATGAGTTTATACTTCCTTGAATGATATGGTAATGTAGTATACACCTGTTGGACAATATGAGGTCAAGCATACACCTCTTTTCCTGATATGGTGTGAAGCACACACACCTCTTGCCCGATATGGTGTGAAGCACACATACACCTCTAAGGTGATATGGTAAGTACATATACACCTCTAAAGTGATATGGTAAGAAAGTATACACATCTTGGCCGATATGGTAAGCACACATACACCTCTAAAGTGATATGGGTAGCAAGCATACACCTCTAAACCGATATTGGGTTAAGCATACACCTCTTGGACGATATGGTGTTGAGCACACATCTCTAAAATGATATGGTGGGTAACCTAATACACTAGATGACAAAAGTGGTAAGGTGGTTAATACCCTAGTACAGGTGATGGCCAATACACTAAAGTATGGTGTGGCCAATATCTTCAAGTGAGGTGAGAATGTTACACCCATGTAATGTGAAGGTGATACACCATATGATTGGGAAGGTTGATACCTTAATGGGTAAGGGTATGAGGGACATGATAATGTCTGGCTGAATATACACCTAACCCAATACATGTGTTCTGCTTGACATACGTGATTCAATTCGATACACCTTCTAAAGGTGAGGGCAAAACACTCTTACAAGTGATGAGTGTAACACCAAGTAATGGTGTGGTTAATACCTTTATAGGTAAAACACCTAAAGTGGTTGATAATGGTCAACCCTATATCAACAATGCCTTAACCCGATATGAGTCCATATTACCTGATGTTGGAGGGGTAATTCAAATTTATGACTTATGGCCAATACACTACAAGATAAATGTGATGAGTTAGTTCATAAAGTATTAGGACAGGAAATATCCTAATACAAGATAAGTTGATGAACTTAAGTAAGTTAAAAGTGATGAGGGAAGCGATACATCAAGACATGATAAACAACACATCTAGCACCTCAAGGTTAATACACCTTGATGCACCTTAAATCCAATATGCTTGGATGAGTAACACATGAAGTGTGCCATGTACATTGAGATGTAATGAGTTTAATGCACTTTGATAAGTGTAGGCTAACATACCTTGAGAAAGGGTTCAGCCAAGATAATAAAGTATGATGTATTCAACATCCTAGCGAGGATAAGAGAGAAACTCATACTTTGTGTTGTTAATCATATAATGATAAATGATGAGAATAAATAAGTATGATTGAATACTTATGATACCATTGTATGCTCCTAGATGTGAGGAGCAATGAATTAGGGGTTGGATTAATAATATGAACTTAAAACCATATTCGGCTATATAGGGAAACCCTAACCCTAATAATGGGAAGGTTGTATTTCTCTTATTGCATAAGCCTTGTGAGACATGTTAAATACTTGTATACAAAGTATACTGTTTATGTGGTCTGATGACCTAGAAGATAGTTGTTGCCTTGTGTGAGGTGAAAAATGTTTAAATGGCCTTGTGAGCCATGTGAATAGTTGTTGCCTAGTGAAAGGTGAAAAGATGTTTAAATGGCCTTGTGAGCCATGTGAATAGTTGTTTCCTAGTGAAAGGTGATAAGATGTTTAAATGGCCTTCTGAGCCATGTGAATAGTTGTTTCCTAGTGAAAGGTGACAAGATGTTTGAATGGCCTTGTGAGCCATGTGAATATTTTTTGCCTAGTGAAAGGTGACAAGATGTTTAAATAGGCCTTGTGAGCCATGTGAAATACTTGAGCAACAAGTATGATGAATACCTTGGTCTGAGGACCTAGAGGTAATAGTTACCTACTACAGAGGTAACAATGATATGTGGTGATCTAAGGGTTTGAGTACCCAGATCCAATAATCATGATAATGATGATGTGAAGGGATGAGAATTCCCAGTAATGTGACAAGGGACTGAGATCCCAAGTGTTATGTAACTAAATGTGTTCTAAAGATTAGAAAAGTACTTGATAGATGTAACTCCATGACCATAGATCCATTAACGTCAAGATTTGCTGAATGGTGAAATGGGTTCCCTGTGGCATAACTCGGAGTGCATATTTTTGTATATGTGGGGGCGTAAGTATAAACAGATGGTCATGTGTGAGCCGATCCCCTTACAAACTCAAATAAAAGTCTCAATTGAGCACGGTGAACTGGCTCGTGGCTCTGAGTATGGCTATATGCCATGGCTCAGTAATTTCATAACTGGGGATGGTTGTTAGTACATGTTCCCCTAAGAGAGTGCAGTTAACGTGTAGCTCTGAGTGAAGATGCCTTGTACCCAGGCACACTCTTTTTGCAGATTGACACGAGATGTCACTTCCAGTAGTATCGTACTGACCGAGAGATGTGAGGTTATGGCAGCTGACTCTTCCATTTACCTTGTATGGTACCGACTTGTGAGAAGTTTGTGGTCGATTGGAGATGAATGGGGTATACTCCATCTCCTTAGGACATAAGTGTGATTGTAAAATATGAGCAGTCGTGTAGCATATTTGCTTAAGGATCGAATACGAAAAACATTGTTTGATGCATAATTCAGTTATACATCTTAGCTTGATATATGTTATTTATGTTTCCTTACATTCTTTGTAAAGTAGTTAGATAGTTTATTACTCTACCATGGGTAGATGCATCATTTTCCTGAAGTAAAGAGATTACTTTGTTCTATTCATACAATGATTAATCATGCTTGTTAATATAAAAGAACCTCTGCTTAGTTTTATAATGCTTATCTATGACAATAATATGGTCTACAGAGAGTTATATATCTCGTTGGGACAATTGTCTCACCCCATGGGACCCACAATTTTTAGGTGGACGTGCACGATGCGGTGGAGACCTTTCTACATAAGAGGAACATCAGCTGGGTCAACAGTAATAGCTCAGGTTGAGTGTATTTTCTGTCGTGTCTTGTAGATAGAAGTCCTATGTGTCGTATCTGTACTCTCAGGTCCTTGGAGTTAGTTCATAATGGTTTCATGAACAATATGAGACTTTAGCTTGTAAGCCTCGGGGTTTTATGTTGCTCCAGTATGTGTTTTGATAGAACAATTGTTGCATGTTGTCCTTGAGGTGAGATGAAACAATGTTGTACAATGTCAATCATGATATGTATAAGTTTTGAATCTTTCAATAAGAGTTTCCCGGAAGAGGATCTCCTTGCAAAATGATTTTAAATTTTAGTGATTTTTGTTAATCTATTTTTTTATGATTATTCCGCATCATTAGTAACAATTTGGTTGTTAGTTTAATGGTGTCGTTACATTTTTATTAATTTTTGAGGTGTTACACATATAGTTCATTTATTATGATATCATTTATTGGTTGCAATATAATTACGTGGTTTACAATATAGACATATATGATCGAGGCATTTATTCATTATCATCCCCTTCTATAGATAAAATATAGAGTTTGGGACTATATTATTATACGTTGCCTCATCCTGGGCTACATCAAAATTAGATGCATGAATGCTTAGAAGGAAGCCTTTCTTGGTACTAGCCATTAAAGAATGTTTGTGTTGGTTTTTATGTAAATGAATAGTTAGTGAATTGTGTAGTCTATTTCCAAACTTTCTAACTGGCATTTCACCTTGGTGATGACTATAGAGGTTGACTTAATTATCTTGCATATAATGAGATATTTTGAAGGTATATTTTCTTTAGTACTTAGAATATTCCATCCACCCTTCCAATCTATTTTACTATTGATGCATTGATAGTATTGTGGGTATGCGTACTATTGTAATAAAACTTGTTAGTTGAACTTCTTGATCTATAGGAGTTTTTGTGGAAAATTAGAAACAAAAGTTTTGGACAATATATAGTTAAACCATCACTCCAGACTCTAGTCACGTCGATAATTTAAAGTTGATTGTAGAAACTGTATAGGCCATTCAATTTAGAAATCAAGTTTCCCCAAAATACACTATGTTTGTGCCTTGAATGTGATAATGACATAATAATCAAGAATAGTTTTGTTCCATGTACATGAATATTACTGAGAACGAAAATAGATTATTAAATAAATATTATCATGTAACACAAAAGAAATTGATACAAAACATGTAAGTAAGGCCAATGTGCCTGTCTTTAATTAATTGAGATGATAGATAGGAGAATGAGACTGAGCTAAATATGAAAGGTAGTTGTAAGAGAAGAGGGATGAGTGCCTACTGGTGACACTGTGGTTGAAGAATGAAAAGTTCCTATAGTGATATGGAGTTGTTCCATGTACATGTGATTGTTCTAGTGGAGCTTGTTTATATAATTCATTGTCGACTTTCTTCCAATCATCTATTGACCGACCATCTCCACCTTTGTTGAAGCCATTTATGACTTAGGATTGTTTAGATTTACACCGCATAGTTGGTACTTATAAGTGTACTCATATTTATGACAAGTGTCCCCAGGAAGCAATGTTGGTTGATGATGGTCATTGCATCCTCATTGAGGTCATTGTGGAGAAAAAGAAGAGATGGAGGTCCATGACATATGTGAGACTGTCAATTTGGTTACAGTACCGTTGCATTATGTCATAGATCAAACAGGACATGCCTTGAGCCTAAAAGATCTGGATATATTGTTACTCAGGAAGGTAGTGAATAGGTCATAGATGATGAGTCAATATCCTATCAAGATGCTATTGAGGGACCAGGGTCTGAGAAATGGCTTGAGGCCATGAGATCTGAGATGGAATCCATGTATACCAACATAGTATGGACTTTGGTGGATCTACCTGAAGGGGTAAAACCAATAGGGTGCATGTGGGTCTTCAAGAAGAAGACCGACATGGATGAGAAAGTTCAAACTTATAAAGGCATATTGGTTGCAAAGGGTTTCAGACAAGTTCAAGGTGTTGATTATGACGAAACCTTTTCTCTAGTGGCCATGGTTAAGTCCATCAACAACATGCTTGCTATTGCAGCTTATTACGAATATGAAATTTAGAATATGGATCTTAAAACTACATTCCTTAATGGGAATCTTCTCGAGGATGTGTAAATGACACAACATGAGGGTTTTATAAATCCAAAGGATGCAAATGAAATATGTAAGAAACAAAGGTCAATCTATGGATTGAAGCAAGCATCTCAGAGCTGGAATCTTTGATTTGATGAGACAGTCAAAGAGTTTGGTTTTATTCAAAATGAATATGAACCTTGTGTGTACAATAAGGTTAGTTGGATCATAGTGACATTCCTTATATTGTATGTAGATGACATATTATTAATGGGGAATGACATTCCTACTTTAAAAAAGGTAAAGACATGTATTGGGAATATGTTCTCTATGAAATACTTGGAAGAACCATCCTACATCTTGGTGATAAAGAGCTATAGAGATAGATCCAGATGGTTTCTTGGATTAAGTAAGAGAACATAAATTGACAAAGCGTGAAAGTGGTTCAACATGGAGAACTCAACGAAAGGAAACATGTCTCCACGTCATGGTGTCCCCATCTCTAGAGTTAATATCCCAGTTCTTGTAAATAAAGGGAACGCATGAGTTTGATTTCATATGCCCCATCAATTGAATAATCATGTATGTAATGTTGTGTACCCATCCATACGTCTCGTATGACTTGATCTTGACAAGAAGCTATTAGTGAGATATAGGTGATTCTAACTAGATAGCCATGAATAACATCCTCAAGTACTTGAGAAGGAACAAGGATCATTTCTTGGTCTGTCGTGAAGAGGAAGAGTTAGTGGTAAATGCTTACATCGATGCAAGCTTATAGACTGATCAAGATGATTACCAGTCACAATAAAGATTCATGTATTGCCTAAACAGCAGAGTTGTAAGCGGGAAGAGTTCCAAGAAAGAGACAATTTCCGATTCTACAACAGAGGTCGAGTATATTACTACATCAAATGCAGCAAAGGAGGCTATATAAATCAAGAAGTTCATCATAGAGCTTGGATTCGTTCCAAGCATCAACAATGCAATCTGGCTATATTGTGACAATATTGGAGCTATTGCTCAAGCTAAGGAACCCAAATCACATTAGCGCTCAAAGCATATACAAAGGTAGTTCCATCTCATACGAGAGATCATACAACAAGGAGTTATAAGATTTGTAAAGTACCAACTAAGAAAAATGTTGCTGACCCCTTGACGAAGGCACTTTCACAGTAGAAGCATGATGGACATGTAAGATCACTTGGAATACAACTTGTAGGTGATTGACTCTAAGTGCAAGTGTGAGTTTGTTGGTATGTATGCCTAGAGAGCCAATAACATGATGATTGTAATGGAATAACTTGTAATTGAATTGATTAATATATAAAGTCAAGCTTCTAATTTATTCTTTTAATTCAGTTATCAAAGAATGATGTAACATTATAAATGTCTAGATAATAATATTACTCAATGACATATGTCTTCAACTATTAGCCTGGGGGAAATGACCAAGCACACATATTCAAGTTAGAGAACAATGTATGGGACAGACCCATTGTTAGAATGACATATGTAAGCCATCATCATTGAAGTCATAGGTATGTCTAACAATGATGGTGGTGGTTGTGGATCTTAGACTTGAAATCACTGTTGTGACAACTGCTATCAAACCGACATCTAAATCGTCATAGTAATTATGCAGAATAAACATTAACAACGGATTAACAAAAAAACTAAAAAGTAAAACCATTTTGCAAAGAGATCCATTTCTAGGAAACTTCTTAAGAAAAGAACCAAAGTAATCTATACATCATGGTTCACATTGTACATACAATGTACCATCTTATCTCGAGGATAACATATACCAGTTGCTTTGTCAGAACATATAACAAAGCAACATAAAATATCGACGCATACACGTCAAAATCTCAGATTGTTTATAAAACCATTACGTACTGACTCCAAGGACTTGAGAGTACAGAGACGACACATATGACTTCTATTTACAAGACACGATAGACAGTACACTCAACCTGAGTTGTTACCGCTGCCCCGATTACTGTTGTTCTTCCTTTACAGAACGGTCTCTACCTTCTCGTGCACGTCCACCAAAAAATGTGGATCCCACGGAGTGAGACAATTGTCCTAGCAAGAGATAAAGCTCTCCGCCAACAATGTTATTATCACATGTAAATAGTATAAAACTGAGCAGAGGTTCTTTTATATTAATAAGAAAGATTAATCACTATTTATAAGCATAATTGAGCAACCTCATCTTTTAAAGTAATGCAACTATCCATGATAGAACAATAAACCATCTATTCACTTTATAAGGAATATGAATAACATGTATAACATCTATCCATTTAAGATGTATAGAAGAAGTGAACATCAACCAGTGTCAACTATATTCGATCCTTAAGAAAATACACTACACTACTGATTACATATTTATAATCACACTTATGCCCTGAGGAGATGAGGTATATCGTTCATACTCCAACCGACCACCTCTTAGTCGAAATCGGTACCATACAAGGTCAATTGAAGAGTCGGTTTCCAAGACCTCACCTGTCTCAGTCAGTACGAGACTACTGGTAGGACATCTTATGTCAACTGCAATTAGCTTACCAGGGTATATTAGTATCTTCACTATAGAGATATAGCCGCAACATGCACTCTCTTCATGGATATTTCAATTATCCATCCCTGGATTATAATAATAAGGAACATTATACATCAATTCCCCATTTGGTCGAGAGATTCACATATCAATCATGTTATCAATTAATGAAGAAGAATTTACACATAAATTCCTCATTTGGTCGGGAGATTCACATATCAATCCTGATATAAAATAAATGAGGAAGGTGCTACATCAATCCTCCATTAGGACGTATGGATATATGTCATCCTTCACCCCCGAATATTCAAAAATATGCTCTCTGAGTTAAACTCATTTCACCATTCAACAAATTCTGACACTAAATGGATCTATGATCAGGGCAAATACATGATGAAATTCCACTTGATGAATTAGGTGCACTACAATATCTTTTAGCATCAACCAGGTTACAAACATGAATTATAACAAATGGTACAAAGAAAAGTGTAATATGTTTATCAAGTACTTTCATGATCTTTGGAACACTTTGAATGTATAACTCTCAGGATCTCAGTCCCTTATCACATTACTAGGGATTATTCTCCCTTAGCATTATAATAATCATGATTACTAGATATATGTATTCAAACCCTTAGTTCATCACTGGATATTGTCACCTCTCATCAGGTAACTGTTATCTCTAGGTCCTCAGACCAAGGTATACGTTATACTTGTTGCACAAGTATTTCACATGGCTCACAAGGCCCATTTAAACATCTTGTCAGTTCTCACTAGGAAACAATTATCTTTTTTTAGGTCATCAGACCCTATAAGCATTTTACTTGTTGTACAAGTATTTAACATGGCTCACAAGGTCCATTTAAATTTGTATTATATGAAACTTCATAGCTCAAACCTGGCTATGCTCATCATCTCATGATTCATGCATGGTTAGCACTTCATGATAAAAACAATAGAAAGTACATAACATTACCATGCAATACAAGAGAAATACAACCTTCCCATTATTAGGGTTAGGGTTTCCCATTCTGATCGATTAAGGTTTCAGATTCATATCATCACTATGTGATACAAGAGAAATACATCCTTCCCATTATTAGGGTTAGGGTTTCCTTTTTTGGCCAATTAAGGTTTGAAGTACATATCATCTCCTTTTATTAGGGTTAGGGTTTTCCCCTATTCAAACAATTGGGGTTTCAAGATCATATAATCAAGAATCAAACCCTAATTCATACTTCACTCTTATTAGGAGTATAAATGTATGCTCATTACATTAATATCACACAAGTATGTGTTTCTCTATCATCCTCACTAGGATGTTGAATACATTATCCTTTATTAAGTTCTCTCAACCCTTTGTTCAAGGTACATTGGTCTACTTAATCAAATTGCATTAAACTCTTTACATCTTAATGTATCATTTGACATAGCACACTACATGTGTTACTCAAACAAGTATATTGGATTGAGGTGCTCCCACCATATCAGGCAAAGAGGAATGTACTTGACACCATATCGTGCTTCCATATTGTGTTTGAGGTATATCCTCATCACCATATCGTGCTCCCATATCGGGTTGCTTTATCATTAGGGTTTGCATATTAGGTTGGACCCTTATGATCATATCCCATCAAACCTGTCATGGTATCATTCTACCCTTCATAATGTGATAAGAGATAGTCTAGATATCAAATTAGTCTACACCAAATTAGATGTACAAACCAATAGGTGTTTGAAGTTGCAATGTATATCGGGTTCCATATTATTATGTTGGGTTTCAACACCATATCGGGTTAGAGTACATACTTGACTCCATGTCATGCATAGGGGGTGTACTTGACCCCATATTGTGCACAAGGTGTATGCTTGACACCATATCATGCACAAGGTATGTACTTCATCATCATATCATGCATGAGATGTGTGTATGTGCCATTCATATCGTCCATGAGGTATAAACTATATCATGCTAGTAGTGTATTCACATCACCATTTCATACCTTTTTCATTCCTTCATGGCATCAACCTATCATTGGGTTGAGTGTCAAACAAGACAATTGGTTGAACCCTTCACAAACCATTGTACAAAATGATAGGGGTGTGGGGTTCCAAGGTATATCATTTTTCCTATCATATTGGGTTCCATCACCATATCGGGTTAGAGGTGTGTGCTTCAACCCGATATCAGTTTATACCTTGATGATGTCATCATCATCAACCTCTAGACTCTTGTTATTACTATTGCAATTCATGGACAATAGTCCTAAATAACTTTTAGAACTCATTGGATCATCATTTATTCAAGAGAATTCAAAATTAAAAATAGATCAACAAGTATAACAAAATTGAGGGTGAATAATAACATAATTGGGTTCAAGTTATATAACCCACCTCAAGAACAACTTCAAAGCTCCAAGCTCTAAAGATTCACATTCCCAAGGTTGAAGATGAGCTTCACAACTCCTCTATAGGCAAAGAAGCACCATGGATAAGTAATTGGTGAAGAAGAAAAGATAGGAAGATCTCAACACTAGATCCATGCTTTAATCCAAGGTTGAAGATGATCATGGCTTCACCTTAGGGTTAAGGCTTGAGATCCTTCTTATTACTTAACACCAAGCATGATACCTCACCACTATTGCTTGATATCCCCTCACTTGTGGCCGATATCCCTTCACTTGTGGCTGATATCACTTCACTATGGCCGATATCACCTTGCTATGGCTGTTATCACCTTGGTTTGGTCGTTATCACCTTGCTATGGCTGATATCACCTTGCCATGGACGATATCAAGGCTCTATGCACGATACCCCTTCACCTATGCATGATACCAAGACATTAAGCATGATATCTAAGAGAACGAGGGTGGTAAGTTTTGAAAATTTTCACTAATAGGTGAAAGGAGTGGTATATATAGTTGAGGTTCATGAAAAAGAGTGTAAATGAGGTGTCATCATTTTAAGATACTAGGTGCCACATGTCCATGCATGGTTGACACATGTACATGCATGCAATCATATTTATCTTTACATGTAAAACACTCGAGGATAATCTAGAGATGAAATTTTGGCCATCACTTATCTTGTTGGAGAAGATATTTCAACTCAATCACCACTTTATTCACAACCTGATACAACTTTTCCAAGGAAGTTGTAAACCAATACACTTCACCTCCTTGAGGTGCTTAGCCCATCATGGACAAGGTCAAGAGTTCAAAAAATGATATGAGACTCCCTTTATGGCTCCTTGGCCGATAGGCACTCTCATATTAAGTCTACAACCCGATACAACTCAAATTAGGGTTTCACATTCAACCCTTCTTGGTCTTTTCATCACCAAGAGTACCATCACTTAAATATGATTTAAACATGATGTATAATTCTTTATCTCTCCTCTAAATGATACATAGAGGGATTAGGGACAATTTTGAGGTGGTAATTTGCATATCAACCCTACACTTTGGGTAAATTACAATTTGTACCAAAATTGGTACACAAGGCACTAGTATTATTCAAACAAGCTCAAAGTTGGAACCTTAGGATTTCCACAAGCCACCACTTAGCATCATTCTCTCTCTAATGATGCTAAAACACTTAAGGCAAGTTCAACATGTGACATATTGCAATAGAACCCCTCATCTTGGGTAAATTTTATTTTGGTCCAAAATAAGAGAACATTGCTCAAACATCATTCAGACAAGACCAAACTTGAAACATAAGTTTGTCACCTGAGAAAAAAACACTTTAGAGAATTATATTAAAGTTCTAAGCAACATATTTAAGCCAAATAAATAGGGTTAGTCCTAAACCCATGTCAGGGATGTTACAAGTTATAAACCCCTAATAAGGATTTCATCCCCGAAATCCTAGATGAAGGGAGACAATTGTTATTTAGGCATCATATCATCAAGCCTCCAAATAACATCTTGATGTCAGGGAGATGCCATAGAACTTTGACCAGCACAACATCCTTCCATTCAGGGTCATCATAGAATCTATCATACAGGGCACATACTCAACTATCCTTTTCATTAATGACTGTAGTGTCAATTCTGTGTCAAGTAACACTTTCTAAGTCAGAGAAGTATTGTTCATACTTCGAATAGTTCAGGTGTCAAACCTCATTGATTTATCACCTTCTTAACTTACATCTTTTATGTAATAAGATTCTTGACCTTGGGAATTTTGCATACCCCTCACTAGTTTAGCATTTCTCCGCCAAGGAAAGACTAGAGTTACATTCTGTCACTCATTTGGGACTACAAGTCTTATCATACTTTTGTTGTGACAATCTATCTATTGAAACAACACTAAACTTTCTTATGACTTGTACAAACCACCCCGTTAGCTGTTTATTTTTTTTGTCATAAGGAGAGGCTACTTATCAAAGAAGAACTATCTCAAAGATGACTCTAGAAGTTATATTTATAAGCTGCCTCAACAGATCTAGATAGGGATATTCTAAGGAATTATATTTAGCTTGATTAGTTTTTCCCAATATGATTCTACAATTATTCCTTCAATTGATACATCCTTATTGATGTTATGTTTTTGCAAAGTATAAATCCCTAACATATGATATCCATACTATAGTATGTAACTAGACTTATCTCAAATTTGTCCCTTCTAGGTAACCAAACATTAATCATCTTATCAGGAGTCATGTTCTCATTTTCTCATACCAGTGAAAGTTCTTGGATACTAGGATTCTTTACCTTGGTATCTGTTACATATGCCAAAACAATATCACATTTTCATCACTTCCATCTCGCTGTTGTTATTACCAAAGTCAAACATATAATAGGACCTTTCTTTTATCTTGGGAAATTACTTATTACCTATAACCTTGTCTTGGAACCAAAATCCAAGACTAGATGATACTTTTCAAGGTACCCATCTATAGATTACTTCTAATCCATGCACATCAAGTGTCATAAGACTTACTTGATTATCATGTCCCTAAAAGGAAAGAACACAAGGAAACATATTCCTTTTTCATCATCCCATCATTATCAAGGGTTTTTTATCAAAGAAAAGAGATTATCACCTTCTTTGATTATTGCATAAACTTTCAACTATTCATGTGTCATTCAATCGTGTTTCATCTTAGGTTCCTTGCCATCAACATAGGAATTATAAAGATGATTACATTTCATCATTCCTTTCTTTGTTATTGTCTAGTATGTTCATGAACATGTTCTAATTTTATCTAAATTCATACCATGGAAACGATCTTTACTTTTCACATATTCTTTATTGAACAAGGATCATCTCCGTTGTTCCCTTTCTCTTATCATGACGATTTTACTTTTTACTTCCTCATACTCATAGTTTGGTTTGAGATAAACTCAATTTCTATTTCATTGCAATTAGGATGTGATAGAAATATCCATGCCATATAGTTTCATTATGCTCTTTAGATTGCTTCCAAATGACTACTTGATTAGAGTAATCAGAAAGATAGCAATCTAAGAGTCTCATACTTACCTTACCTTCAATAGATGAATACCTAGCCATGGTATACAAGTACTGAGATTAGATAGTATGCACCTTATTTTATATCATATACTTTACTTTTCAAATCCTCCATATCATAGGACTTAGTATTCCTGGATTTCTCTAGGCATCTCTCCTACACCTCATCCTATTTTGTACAAACAAAAGTAATTATAAAATATTTTAAAGATTACTGGACAAAATGTAAGTTCTCATCCTTATTATCTCTTCCTTGTGTCCTTATAGGACTAATCAAAGGAAGCTCAATAACAAAGACTTTTCTTATAACTAACAAATAAAATCAAGAGAAGAAATATCAGAATGAAATAGTTTCATCTGACCGGTCTCAAATCGTGGACCAATTACTGCCTCCATCTATCATTTCATTGCATAGAATCTTGTCATTGCATGTTTCCAACACCGTGCTCTATCGTTTGGTGCAGATGGACCTGCTTGGGATTCCTGTCCATGTCGTCATGTGCCACTGCTAAACTATTGCCTTTGAGAGTCTTGTTGACTCTACGTCGGTGGTTGGGTCATTCCCTCCTTTCTTTTTTGACAAAAGGATCTAATATGCCCAACTTGTCCACATCTAAAACATGTCTTATATGCACCTCTGATGTTGTCGGCCTTAAAACTGATGTAGAAGCTAAATTATGAGTTCTAACTGGTGGAACATTAGGCCCTTTGCCCTTTCTTGGTAGCCACTGTCCTGGTGCACAAGGTGTTTGATGCATTGGTGACACCAAAAACTTCCCCTTTTTAGAGCTACTAGGCATCTGTTCTCGAGTTTAGACAGATCTTTTCTTAATTTCTACTTCATTATCCTTTACTGGACAGTCCTTTATAAAAGGTCCTACCTTCCTACACTTGTAGAAGACTCTAATTCCTTATCATATCTTAATATTTTTGACATTTTCTACTACTGCAATATAACTATGTTGATAAAAAATCCTGGTAGAGCCCAAAATTTCATCATTGTGGACTGGTAATCTAGGTTTTATTGCTAGTATTTGATCCTCTATACATGTCAACGTTGTCATAACTAGTCCAATGAGAGCATTAAAAGTAGGGTTCTCTATCATGGCTAGATCAACAAGAGGATTCTCAAGCAATCGTTCTTCTATCTCCAGATCCCTTACACCTTCTCCTAGTCCAACAACATTGCTCTCAACAATGTGTTCCTCGTGTTCTCCAGACATTTTTATGCTTTCTTCTACATAAGAAGAAGTCACTATAAGATATACTAGAGGACACTAGAATAAACTCAAGACCTTAGTCCTATGTCTCTGTAAACTCAGTGAACCTTAAGTTATGATACCGAAACTTGTGGCGACTGCTATCAAACTTACAACCAAATCATCATAGTAATTATGCAAAATAAACATTAACAGCAGATTAACAAAAATCACAAAAAATTAAAACCATTTTGCAAAGAGATCCATTTCCAGGAAACTTCTTAAGAAAATAACCAAAGCAGTATATATATCATGGTCCACATTGTACATACAATGTACCATCTCATCTCGAGGATAACATATACTAGTTGCTTTGTCAAAACATATACCAAAGCAACATAAAACCTCTAGGCATACAAACCAAAATCTTAGATCATTTACAAAACTGTTATGTACTGACTCCAAGGACCTGAGAGTACAGAGACGACACATAGGACTTCTATCTACAAGACACGACTAACAGTACACTCAACCTGAGCTGTTACTACTGCCCCTGTTGTCGTTGTTCTTCCTCTGTAGAACGGTCTCTACCTTCTTGTGCATGTCCACCTAAAAATTATGGATCCCAAAGTGTGAGACAATTGTCCCAGCGAGAGATATAACTCTCCGCCAACAATGTTATTATCACAGGTAAACAATATAAAATTGAGTAAAGGTTCTTTTATATTAATAAACAAGATTAATCATTGACTATAAGAAGAATAGAGAAATCTAATATTATAAAGTAATGCAGCTATTTATGATAGAGCAATAAATCATCTATTCACTTTATAAGAAATATGAAGAACATGTATAACATCTATCCATTTAAGATGTATAAAAGAAGTGAACATCAACCAATGTTTTCAGTATTTGATCCTTAAGCAAATATGCTACACAGCAGATTACATATTTACAATCATAGTTATGCCCTGAGGAGATGAGGTATACCGGTCATACTCCAACCGACCACCGCTTAGTCAAAATCAGTACCATACAAGGTCAATGGAATAGCCTTCTGCCAAGAACTCACCCATCTCGATCAGTACAAGACTACTGGCTGGGCATCTTGTGTCAACTGTAATTAGCTTACCAGGGTATACGGGTATCTTTGCTATAGAGAAACAGCCAAAGCATGCACTCTCTTCAAGGAGATTTCAATTATCCATCCCCAGATTATAATGATAAGGAAGATTATACATCAATTCATCATTTGGTCGGGAGATTCACATATCAATCCCGTTATCAATTAATGAAGAAGAATTTACACTTCAATTCCTTATTTGGTCAGGACATTCACATATCAATCCTGATATAAAATAAATGAGAAAGGTTCTACATTAATTCTCCATTAGGACGTATGGATATATGTTGTCCATCACCCCCGCATATTCAAAAATATGCTCTCTGAGTTAAACTCATTTCACCATAAAGCAAATTCTGTCACTGCATGGATCTGTGGTCAGGATAACTACATAATGATATTCCACTTGATTAATTAGGTGCATTATAATATCTTTTAGCATTAACCAAGTTAAAAACTTGAATTACAAAAGATGCTACAAAGAAAAGTGTAATACGTTTATCAAGTAGTTCATGATCTTTGGAACACATTGAATGTATAACACTCGGGATCTCAGTCCTTCATCACATTACTAGGGATTATTCTCCCATAGCATTATAATCACCATGATTACTAGATATAGGTATTGAAACCCTTAGTTCATCATTGTACATTGTCACCTCTCATCAGGTAACTGTTACCTCTAGGTCCTCAAACCAAGGTATACATTATACATGTTGCGCAAGTATTTCACATGGCTCACAAGGCCAATTTAAGCATCTTGTCAGTTCTCACTAGGCAAAAACTATCTTTTTTTAGGTCATCAGACCCTATACGCATTTTACTTGTTGTACAAGTATTTGACATGGCTCACAAGGCCCATTTAAATCTGTATTATATGAAACTTCATAGCTCATACCTGGCTATGCTCATCATCTCATAATTCCTGCATGGTTAGCACTTCATGATAAAAACAATAGCATGTACATAACATTACCATGCAATACAAGAGAAATACAACCTTCTCATTATTAGGGTTAGGGTTTCCCATTCTAACTGATTAAGGTTTAAGATTCATATCATTACTATGTGATACAAGAGAAATGCATCCTTCCCATTATTAGGGTTAAAGTTTCCTTTTTTGGTTGATTAAGGTATAATCAAGAATCAAGCCCTAATTCATACTCCACTCTTATTAGAAGTATCAATGTATGCTCATTACATGAATATCACACAACTATGAGTTTCTCTCTCATCCTCACTAGGATGTTGAATACATCATACTTTATTAAGTTGGCTCAACCCTTTCTTCAAGGTACATTGGCCTACATAATCAAAGTGTGTTAAGCTCTTTACATCTTAATGTATCATTTGACATAGCACACTACATGTGTTACTCAATCAAGTATATTGGATTGAGGTTCTTATCGGGCATAGAAGTGTGTACTTGACACCATATCGTGCTTCTATATCGTGTTTGAGGTATATCCTCATCACCATATCATGGTTCCATATCAAGTTGCTTTATCATTAGGGTTTGCATATTGGGTTAGAACCTTATGCTCATATCCCATCAAACTTTTCATGATATCATCCTAACCTTCATAATGTGATAAGATACATGCTAGATATCAAGTTAGTCTACACCAAATCAGATGTACAAACCATTGTCTGTCGCTAGGAGAACAACATCAACCAGAAGTCTATGATAAGAGGAGCTGTCAAAGAAGACGACATTCATGGCTGCAGTCTGTGGTGCTGACCATGAGGCGCAATAGTCAGACGAGGCCTAATTCAACTAGGATTCAGGATCGCACATCAACAACGACGAGGATTCTCACTAGACTTGCTCCAAGATCGGGTATATCCTCGAAACCATCTTTTCCATCTTATAGTTATTGACGCGATCTGCAAGTTATGGGGAATATGGTAGATACTTTTTTTCTCATTTCCTTCTTTGTTGCCATATTTCCCTACACAAACTACCTTTATGAAAGGCAAAAATATTAGTGACAACATTAGATTGACCCAAGAAATCATCGATGACCTTAGTGTGGTCCTAGAAAGCATGGGAAACATAGCATTCAAAGTGGACATGCCTAAGGCCTTTGATAGAGATGAGTGGAGCTTCATGGAGAGTTCTCGTAGAGAATTCATCTTTAGTAATGAAGTAATCATAGCCATCATGAATATCATCTGGGAACCATGGTTCTCGATCTCCATAAATGGTAGAACGGATGGGTTCTTTCAATCTTCCATAGGTTTGAGGCAAGGTGACCCCCTATCACCACTTCTTTTCATACTATCACAACAGGTCTTAGGGAAAGCTGTTAAAAAGGAAGTTGAAGGAGGTAGGATTTCTAGGTTCAAGACCCGAGGGAGAGGGGTGGCCCCATCCTACCTCATGTTTGTAGATGACCTTATTTTTTCCTTCAACCTAGTGGGGGACTCGATAGTGAGATTGGAGGAAGTACTCACAGAATACGAGCACTTATCTGGCCAAAAAGTAAATGAAGAGAAATCTCATATCATGATTGGAAATACATCGGACCTTAGGATGGGACAACTTTTTAGAGACCGGTGTTGTTTGGAGGTTGTGACCACATTCCTTATCTAGGGGTTTCTTTGATAAAATGTATAATCATGATTAAACACTTTGACGAACTTTTGAGCAAGATCACCAATAGAATCACATCTTTGATGGGTAACCTTCTTTCCTTTTCTGGAAAGATTACACTTGTTAAATTTGTTTTCTCAGCCATTCCCACCCATATCTTGAATGCTTGTGCGGTCCCCAAATCTATCATAAGAGTCATAGAAAAGAGGATAGCGGAAATTCTTTGTGATTCCAAAGAGGGAGTCAAGAGGCACCACTGGGTTTGATGGGACCTTGTAGCCTCCCCAACTCTTGAAGAAGGGATGGGAATTCATAGCCTCTCAGATAGATACAAAGAAAATCTCATGAAAGCATGTTGGAATATTCTAAAAGGCTCCTCTCTCTCGGATAAATTTTCTCTCCTTAAGTATGGCAAAGATAGATGGGACCTAGGATTGACACACCCTTGTCGTCTTAAAAAGAGTAGGACTGCATTGTTATATTGGAGGAGAATGTGTGAGGTTTTTCCTAAGGTCGTGAGCAACGCTAGATGGTACTTGATCACAGGAAACATGTCTTTTTGGGGATCACTTTGGGGTGATGAGAGACTTGATCGATGGAGCTTAGATGGGATAGATCTTGAACATAATACTAGAGTTAAGGACTTCCTCGTGGGTACTATTAATGAGGCATGACATTTCCATAACCTTATGACTATCCTCACGGAAGAGGAAGTAGAAGAAACAGTGAAGCGTTCATGTGCACTTGGGAGTGGAGAGGATGAACCCATCTGGTTATCATGTGATGATGGTATTTTTATGATTGAGTCAGTGCTTGATATCATTAGAAAAAATAGGCATGCCCCCTCCTTGGGGAGATCCATTTCCTTAAATGGTTTTGGAACCCAGTGCTTCCCCTTAAGATCAGTAACCTTTTCTTGGAATTTCTCACAATTTGCCATCCCTATGGATGACAGGGTTATGTCTTGTCATATCCCATTAGTATCCAAATGTGAGTGTTGTGCTGCAGGGAGATAGAATTCCTAGATCACCTTTTTCTAATTGGAGCCCTCCCCACAAAAGTTTTTGGGCTTAGAAGTCATGACCATAGAGTTTTGGAGGGAGAGAGGTTTCTCTCCACACCTAAATCCAACAATTTTCTTAGACCCATTTTTTGAAACCCCCAAATGAATCTTGGGTCAAGCTCAATTTTTCCTGCATTAGATGAAAGAGAGGAAGTGTTGGGCCATGTGACTGGGCCATTGGTGGCATCATTAGGACCTCTAGTGGTGAAGTTGTAGCCCACTTCTTTGGTCCGAGATAGGGGTCTGACCACCTTGATTGCCTCATAGAGGCCATCAAGATGAGGC
Organism: Alisma plantago-aquatica; assembly: GCA_963693085.1. Classification (NCBI taxonomy): domain Eukaryota; kingdom Viridiplantae; phylum Streptophyta; class Magnoliopsida; order Alismatales; family Alismataceae; genus Alisma; species Alisma plantago-aquatica. Next base: position 322,219,931 of record OY856411.1, on the reverse strand, counting down.
TTGGTCCCAGTGTTCTTGAATGTCTTTGGCCCCCCCTTCCAATATAATATTATAATGTGAAGATCAATGTTTGGTATCCATCGTAGTAGACAGATCCCCCCTGGCGATTAAAAAGACATACGAAAGACTAGAGAGCTTATGCAGGCTAGGGCTTGTCGTATGTCTGTTGTTCTTTGTTAGGTCAATTGGCCCGCGACCAAGCTTCTTGAATACAGATCATGGCTAAATCTTCAATATGTATTTATAGACCTCAAAACAATGCCTCCCCTGTCAGGGGTCGGCTAAGATTAGAATCATGAGGAATGCCTTATTTGAGGTGTGAGGTGGTTGATGCTACATGCTCATAGATAATTATACTTTTGGTCTTGAGTCGAGGATTCATTTTTGTATGTTAGTCGGCATCCTCGTCGTATGATTTTTTTTCTCATTAGCCCACTAGGGAACGGGATGAATAGAGCTCCCCCATAGTTTCAAAAAAAAGTTTATTTACATATGTACTATTTTGTCCACCATGGCAACTTTCTCACTGTGATTTTCATCCTCTAAGAATGTTTGTGGACTCAGTTGGCAGTCCTAGTCATTAAGGAGGTTAGCGATGTCAACTCGTCAAACATTGTACTGTTGCATCCCACTTGTGAGAAAGTTGTTCTCTAGTGGTCCATGATAACCATCATCAAACCAATCTACAGGTACACTGGTTGGGTCTAGGACACGAGCTCTCTTGAGGCTGCATTGTTTAGAGTTGTATGACTATGGAAATTTTGTGTAGTTGATGATACATAAGGTGAAGTGTGGTGAATGCATGGCCAGTAAAGATTTACACATAGCATTATTACTGGTGCACATGTGTTCTTCTATGTGAAATGTTGTGTATTGTTGTGTAATGCCTTGTGTATCATTTTTACATGTGTACTTTATGTGTAAAAAATACATGTGTGTATTGTTATGTATAGTGATGGAGCCACATGCTGGTAATACTGGGCTTGTGACCTACCAAACTTTCTAAAATACACAATATCATAAGCCATTTGGTCGTGTATTGTTATGTGGACTCTTGTTGTACAATTTTGTACACATGTGTATAGCTATGTGTATTCTTATGTGCACATATGTATCCCATGTGTACAATTTTGTACACATGTACTGTCGTTTGTATTGTTGTGTATTGTTTTATACACATGTATAATGTCATGTGTACCTTGTGTATTATTTCGTACTTATGTGCACTGCTATGTTGTATATAATTTGGTACATTTATACACTAGCATGTGTATGTTTTGTCAAGTTTTGTACAGTTGTATCTAATTTGGTATATATATTATTGTAAAAGGTTTAAGAAACTTTAACTTGTGATTTCAAGTTCTTGAATGATAAAGTCCTACATATGATTGCCAACCAAGTTGTCTTTAAGAAAAGTCAATATATAGAAATCGTCCAAGCCCCTATCAATGACCAAAACTGTGACGTACCAATCGACATCGACTAAGAAGAAGCGATTATTAATAGTGGAATTAATGAAAATCACTACAAATTAAAACCATTTTCAAAGAGATCCAAATACAGGAAAACTCTTCTATCAAGAACCAAGGTACTTTATTTACATCCTGGTTCATAAGTACATATTTTGTACTGTCTCTTCTCGAGGATTACAAGCATCAGCTGCCTTAATAAAACTATACATAGACATCATAAAAACCTCGAGACATCAAGCCAAAATCTTAGATCGATTAATTAAAAGTACTAACTAATAAATCTGAGGACCTGAGAGTACAAAGACGACACATATGACTCTCTAAACAAAACATGATAGCCAGTGCCTCCACCTAGAATGTCACTGATGTCCATGTTGTTGTTGCTGCTGCTCTTCCCTTTTTGTAGGGTTTCTATTCCTTCTTCCATGTCTGCCTAAAAAGTTGGATCCCACGGGGGTGAGACAATTGAAATTGCCCCAGCGAGAGATATAACTCTCTGCCAGAAATATTATTTTCCAATTAATAAAATAAAACTGAGCAGAAGAATCATATATGTTAATCATTAGTTAAATCAATGTTTAAACAGATTAGAGAAATACTCTTATTCAAATCATTTCAACATTAACTTGATAGAGCAGCATGTCACTTATCCAATAAGGAATTGAAGAACATATATAACATTTGTCCATTTAAGACATGCTATGCAAGGTAACATCAACCAATGATTCTCATATTTCAACCTTAAGCAATTACGCTACATGACTAATTACATTTTACAAACATACTTAAGCCCTGAGGAGATGAGGTATACCACTCATACTCTAACCGACCATTGTGAAACCAAAATCAGTACCATACATAGGTCAAGGAAGAGCTGGATTCCCATGACCTCATCTTCCTCAGTCAGTGTGAGGACCAAATGTAGGACATCTTATGTCTCTACTAAATAGCTTTCCAGGGTATCCTGGGACCTTCACTATAGAGTTACAATGGCGACTGTACTCTCTTCACAATCGAGAGATTTCATGTTTATCTCACATCAATCCGGTATTAAGATTATCAGGAGATTCGCGATACATCCATCTCGACCTATAAAATGAAGGATTGAGAGATTTAATGTTTATCTCACATCAATTCCTCCATTATGTTGTAAGGATATTTGCACCCATAACCCGCACATACTCAACAGAATGCCCTCCAGGAATTCCCATAGGAAAAACCGGTTTCACCATCACCAACTACTGAAGATGATGGATCTATGGTCAGGGCTCTACATGATAAGATTTCACTGGATTAATTAAGTACATTACCATATTTATTTAGCATCATTCATGTTTTCAAATATAATTTATTATAACAAATTCTACAAAGAATGTGTAATGCTTCTATCAAGTACTTTTCAAAGCTTTATAAAACATGTGGGATCTCAATCCCTTTTCACATCAAGGCATTCTCATCCCTTGAAATCTCATCATCATAATTATGGAATATGGATATTTAAACCCTCAATTCATCAAGAACACTTGTCACCATTTATCAGGTAACTAATACTTTCAGGTCATCTGACCAAGGTAAACATGATACATGCAATACAGACATTTCACATGGCTCTTAAAGACCATTAATCTCTTGTTACCTCTTATTAGGCAACAAAGCATATTATGGCTCACAAGGCCCATAAAACAATTCCAATAATAAAACATCATAGCTCATACCTGGCTATGTCCAACATCTCATGATCCTACATGATTAGTACACATGATAACAGTTATATCAATTACATATCAGCACTATGTAATGTAAGTGTAGTATCACTATTTTCTCATTAGGGTTAGGATTTCCCAATTCACGTCAAGTAGAAATACTCATCCCACTACCAAAATTAGGGTTATGGTTTATCATCATATTACCCAAAATTAGGGTTTCATGCACTATAATCCAAAATTAGGATTTCACATACATTCACACTATATTAGGGTAGGATTTCATATAGCATTACCCTGGATTGAGTTTCACATCACATCTATGCATTGGGGTTTCACTTGACATCACCCTTGATTAGGGTTTCACATGGCATCATCCTTAGTTAGGGTTTCACATGTCATCACCCTTAATTAGGGTTTCACATGACATCACCCTTAATTAGGGTTTCACATGGCATCATCCTTAATTAGGGTTTCACATGTCATCACCCTTAATTAGGGTTTCACATGGCATCACCCTTAATTAGGGGTTCACATGGCATCATCCTTAATTAGGGTTTCACATGTCATCACCCTTAATTAGGGTTTCACATGACATCACCCTTAATTAGGGTTTCACATGACATCACCCTTGATTAGGGTTTCACATGACATCTCCCTTAATTAGGGTTACACCTAGCATTGCCCTAAATTAGGGTTAGGGCTCATCAACCTTCTCAATTAGGGTTTCATGATCTCTTTATCAAGAATCATACCCTAATTACATATTTTATTCATATTGACAGTGTAGGGGTTTAACTACTTACTTGATCATTATACATGTATGAATTCCTCTCTCTCTCTCTCTCATCCTCTCTAGGACGTTGATCGCTTCAATCTTGATTAGATTAGGTCAACCCCTTATTTAAGTATACACACTTAAGGTTAGCTTAGTGTGTTGAGATGTTGCTTTCATAAGCATCAAAGGTTAATCCCACAAAGGGTACTAATCACCCTAGTACCTTAAAGGTACAACCATTGTAATTACCTTTGATAAACATCAATATTAACAATCATAGGGTTAATTAATCTTTCATAGCTTTGATATTATTAGATATCCAAACGGTTTTGTTACTTTTGAACCTTCAAACGGTTTTGACTCCTTGACCTTCAAATGGTCTTGAAGTGCTTGACCTCCAGTCAGTCTTGCCTTAACTTCTTCAATCGGTTTTGAAACTGTTTGCTCAATTGATCATTGAAACCGAATGAACATCAAACGGTTTGAGACCGTTTGTCCTCCAAATGGTCTGAGGACCATTTGATACCGAACGGTCTCAAGACCGTTTGGACTCAAATGGTCTCAAGACCGTTTGGTCCAAAACATCTTGAAACTAATTGGACCAATTTGGGTTTCCTCCAATCAATCAATTGATTTTAGGGTTTGCTTTATTGAATCGATCATCAATTGAACCATCAAGAGTACATCAAATTACAGTCCTTGGATCTCCAATCATCCATCACAACTCTTGACCTCCAAACGGTCTTGAGACCGTTTGCTTCCAAATGATCTTGAGACCGTTTGGACCATCAACCAAGAAATTGATGCAATTCAATTAGGATTTCTTCAATCAATCGATTAGGGTTTGTAATCAATGGATCATTCATTCTGGAATCAATTATAATTAAATCAATTTTAGCCATTGGATTCTCATCATTCACATCAGAAATTATCCCCAAACAGTTATGAAGTTCAATTTACCCATTCGATCTTGAGATCCATTACCCATTCGATTTTGAACTCAATTACCCATTCGATCTTGTAATTAATTACCCATTCGGTCTTGAACTTAATTACCCACTCGATTTGAAGTAAATTACCCATTCGTTCAGAAGTAAATTATCCATTCAGTCTTGGGTTCAACTACCCATTCAGTCTTGGGTACAACTACCCATTCGGTCTTGAAACCGAATCAACTCAATCGGTTTTGAAACCGAATCAACTCAATCGGTTTTGAAAACCGTTTGCCCTTTACTTTGTTGAGGTGTGTACTTAATATGATATCATCATCTTAAAGATTCAAACCTTCGAAATCAATTGTGATTCTTGTGATGATTTCAACAACTAATCAAATGGAAAATCGAGAAAGAAGAAAGGTTCAACACATAATGAATAAATTGCAAGCAATAATGACATTTAAGGGTTCAAGTTATATAACCCGCCTTCAAATTTGAATCCAAGCTTCAAGATTCACATCCTCAATGGTGAATGTAGCTTTTTCAACTATCCAAGGTCCGTTCTCAAGTCTTTGAGTGAAATGAATGGCTAAGGTTGAAGATTGAATGAAGAAAAGAAGAAATTCAACATTGAATTTCGATTTCCACCATGAAATTAATGTTGAAGATGACTATGGAGCTTACCTATAGGTTGGGGCACGTCCTACTATTGCTACTAAGCTCCCTTGTGCATGACCAAAGCAAGTAAAGAAAGAAGGGTCAAAAAGAGTCTTTCATGTGGGTGAAAAATGGGGTATATGTAAAGAAATTTCATGAGAGAGAAAGTGATAATTAATTCCTTCAACTCCCAAAATTGGTGCCACATACTCCCCTCAATCCCTTGAATATGAGGCCATCTCCCCCAACTTGTAATTCCTCTTCATTATACATGAATTAAAAGAAAATAAATTAAGCACCTTAATCTTTATAATAGCAATATCCAAAATTAAGTGGATATTACTTTTTAGTTAACTAATGTGAGTGGGCTCTCCACTCACTTTAGATATTTCGTAGCATTTGCAAGGCACAAGGACGTTCACTGTTATGAAAATTTAACCATATCATTTTTGGTTGAAGGGCACTTCCATTAATATATTTATTTTTGCATTAAATTGAATTAGGATTTCAATTATGCTTAGATCTTAATTATTTTAATATCAAGATTCTCTCTCCTCCAAAGTGATTCAAATGAGACGCCCCTCTGATTTTCTTGTCTCTAATTGATTCCAAGAAACATTAGGGACTCTTTAGACGTGGTATTTTTCATAGTGAACCCTATGTTTTGGGTAAATTGCACATTACACCAAAACTAGGTTTTAATGCACAAACATTGCTTAACAAGCTCTTTGTTGGTGCTAAGGTTCTGGAAGCCATACCTCTGCATCATTTCATACTTATGATGCTTTAACACTTGAGGAACATTTACTATGTAACATTTGCAAGTTAACCCCTCAACTTGGGAAATTAGCACTTTAATCCAAAACAGGCAAAACATTATTTCAACATTATTCAAATAGGACTAAAATTGAAACATAAGTTCCTCTTGAGCCTTAATTACTTTTCAAATGGTAAGAGCAAGCATATAATTAACTTTATTAAACAAAACATCTAGGGTTAATGCATAACCCAGGTCAGGGATGTTACAAATTTATCCACCCCTAATAGGGATTTCGTCCCCGAAATCATCAAGAGAAAAGAGAAGGGTATGTCCTCCTCATCTCTTACTATAGAGCCCACGTAGCTTCTTCAATGCCACGATGATGCCAGAGAACTTTCACAAGACATATGTCTTTCTTTTTCAGGTTTTTAGTTCTTTTATCAAAGATCATCACATGTCCTTCAACATATGATATATCATCATTTAATTCTACCTCCATAGGTTGCAAAACTAACTCTGTATTAGGATGACACTTTCTCAGCATGGAGATATGGAACACTGGATGCAACTTATGCAGCTCAGGTGGTAACTCCAGCTTGTAGGCTACCTTTCCAATCCGTTCAATGATAGGATAAGGCCCCATAAATCTAGGAGCTAACTTTCCCTTCTTCCCAAATCTAAGGGCACCTTTCCAAGGCAAGACCTTGAGGTATGATCTGTCTCCAACTTGGGATTCTAAAGGTCTTCACCGTTTGTCGACATACGACTTTTGTCTATCATGTGCAGCCTTTAATTGTTGTTGTATTATTTTAATCTTCTCAGTTGTCTGCTGCACAAGCTCAGGACCCAAAAGTTGATATTTTCCTATTTCATACCAACATAAAGGAGATCTACAACGTCTACCATATAATGCTTCATATGGTGCCATATCAATACTGTGCTGATAGCTATTATTGTAAGAAAATTCTATCATGCTCAGGTGTAGATCCCAAATTCCTACAAACTGAAGGACACATGCCCTAGGAAAATCCTCCAAAGTTTGTATGGTCCTCTCAGATTATCCATCTGTCTGTCGGTGAAAGGTAATACTAAACCTTAATTGCGTACCCAAAGCTTTATGCAGTTGTTCCCAAAAACAACTCGTGAACTGGGGACCTCTATCAGAAATGATAGTAGCTGAAACCTCGTGCAACCACACTATCTCGTCTATATATATTTGTGCAAGCTTCTCAACAGTGTAGGTTGTTCTGACAGGAAGGAAATGTCTCATCTTAGTCAACCTATCAACTATCACCCATATGGAATCATGACCTTTGGTTTTTCTAGCAAACCAACCACAAAGTCGAAGGTCACATGATCCCATTTCCACTATGGTATAGGTAAAGGTTGCATTGTTCCTGCGGGCTTTTGATGTTCAGCTTCAACCTGCTGACACACCGAACACCGCATAACAAACTCAGCTACATCCTTCTTCAATCCTGGCCACCAATACATATACTTCAAATTATGATACATTTTGGTGCTTCCTGGATGCATTGCATACATCGAAGAATGAACTTCCTCCAAGACTAACTTCCTTAAGTCATTGGCATCAGGTACTACCATCCTACCATTGTAACAGGCTACCTGATCCTCTGACTCATGAAAGCCATCTCATTTCTCACTACCATACTCTAACCTAATCTGCTGAACTACAACATTAGCTTGCTGTGCTTCTTTAATCTGTTGTCTCAGAGTAGGTTTTACTTACATCTCAGCTAACAGCCCGACTAACAACGATACCTTAAGCTGTATATTGTCTTGTCTGAAGGAGATGAGCATATCTCTTTTAAAGCACACTAAGGAGTTCAACTATGCTTTATCTAAGGATGGTGATGATGATTTCCTACTTAGTGCATCAGCTACTGCATTAGCCTTCCCTAGATGATAATCAATTGTACAATCATAGTTCTTGATTAATTCCATCCAACGACATTGTCTCATGTTCAACTCATGTTGTGAGAAGATATATTTTAGATTCTTATGGTCTGTGAAAATCTGGAATGTTTCTCCATAAAGATAATGCCTCCAGATCTTCAAGGCATGGACCACATCAGCTAGTTCTAGATCATGTAACAGATAATTCTCCTCATGTTTCTTAAGCTGTCGAGAGGCAAAAGAAATCACTTGATTATCCTGCATCAACACACATCCTAAACCATTCTTAGATGCATCACAGAAAACTATATACCCCTTCCCTTGATCAGGTAACACCAGCACAGGTGCACTTATTAACCTTTCTTTCAACATCTGGAAAGAATGTTGACACTTGTCATTCCAGACAAAAGGAACCTCCTTCATGGTCAACTTGGTTAGGGGTAAAGCTATAGAATTGAAGTTCTTAATGAACCTCCTGTAATATCCTGCCAGCCCTAAGAACTGCGTATCTCTGTCGGTGTCTTTGGTTGTTCCCATTGTAGGATAGATTCTACTTTCTTAGGATCAACACAGACACCTAAGGCAGATATTACGTGTCCTAGAAATGAAACTTCTGGTAACCAGAACTCACATTTGCTAAACTTAGCATACAACTTATGCTCTCTTAGCAAAGTTAAAGCCTGACGGAGTTGCTGCTCATGCTGTTGTGCATCTCTACTGTATATCAAGATGTCATCTATGAAGACTACTATGAACTGATCAAGAAAAGGTCGAAAGATTCTATTCATGAGTTCCATGAATGCAGTTAGTGCATTAGTTAGTCCAAACGACATAACTATGAACTCATAGTTACCATACCTTGTCCTAATGACAGATTTAGGTATGTCACTCTCGTTGATATGTAACTGACGATATCCCGACCTCAGATGTATTTTAGAAAAGATAGTTGCACCACACAACTGATGAAATAGGTCATCGACCCTTGGCAGAGGATACCTATTCCTTATGGTTACTTTATTCTATTGTCTCTAATCAATGCATAACCGCATCGATCCATCCTCTTCTTAACGAAGAGAACTGTAGCACCGTATGGTGAAGTACTCGATTGGATAAAACCTTTCTCAAGCAACTCATGTAGCTGTTTCTTGAGCTCTGCCATCTCAGAAGGTGCCATTCGATACGGTTTTTGTGCTATTGGTTGCGTGCCCAAGATTAGATTAATCTCAAAATCATTCTCTCGGGGCAGAGATATACCTGGAATTTCCTCAGGAAACACATCTTCAAACACCCTAACTATCAGAACTTCAGAAAGATTAGATTTCTCCATTGTGGTGTCTATCACATGTGCCAAGAATGCAAAGCATCCTTGTCTCATCAACTTCTCAGCTACTATAGATGACACAAGAAAGGTTAGAAGAATCTTTCTATCTCCCTGAAAGATCCATGTTTCACCATCATCTGTGAACACAGCTTGCTTGGAATCACAATCCAAGATAACCTTATACTTTTCTTGGGTGTTCATCCCAAGGATTATATTGAACCCATGCATTTCAAGTGGTATAAGATCCACCTAAATGCGATGTTTAGAATAGGAAAGAATGCAGGGAGAACACACCTCCCACAGCACTGTGGATCCAAGCAAAGGAGTTTCTAATAACAGACTATCTGCTTTGTGATTGATAGTCATTTTGCAGTCATGGATCACTCTTTGAGTGATAAAGGAATGCGTAGCACACAGATCAATTAAAATAGATATGAAGTAGGATGAAGACATATCAGAATGAAACAGTTCCATCTGACCTGTCACAACTCGAGGGTTGACTACTACTTCAGGTTGATTCATCGCATAGAATCTCATCGTTTCTTGTTGTTGACCCTATGCTCGATTGTTGGGTGTCAACGTTCTAGCTTGGGATGCTTGTCCACATACTCTAGCACCACTTGAAAAATTTCACCTCTGAGAGCCTTATTGACTCTACCTCTGATGTTGAGTCACACTTGCTTCTCTAGCTCGACAATCTTTCATCAAATGCCCCATCTTTCCGCATATAAAACAACCTCTGTTCCCCGACTGTGGCCTGGGTGGTCCTATTACTGACACTGATGCTGAGTTGTGGGATCCTTCTGGTGGTAAACTACGGCCTCTACCCTTACTCGACATCCATTGTGTCTGGGTATTGAACCTTGGTGGTGCTATTGGTGCAGAAAACCTCAATTTCTTAAAACTTTTGGACCCTTGTCCTTGAAATTGAGTATATACCTTCTTACTCTTCGTCTGACACTTCTCAATCACCAAACTTTCTATCCATATCACAGACTCAACAAAGGTGGCGAACCTCTCTCTGTTCTCTAATGCAGACAGATGAGTGGTCAAATCAGCATTCAACCCCTTCTCAAAATGTCGAATTCTCTCTTCATCAGTAGCTGTCATATGCGGACAGAACCGTAAAAGCTCCATGAACTTAGCTTCATACTCGCTAATGTTCATTGGTCCTTGCCTTAACCTCTCTAACTGAGAGATCTTCTCATCTAGAAAAGTCTTAGGGAAGTACCTATTGACAAATTCTCATCGGAATACTTCCCATCCGATCTCAACACCTGGCCTCTTACCCTCTTCTATTATCCACCAGTGGCTAACACTCCCCTTAAGAAGGTACACTGCATGTCTAACCTTCTCAACTTCTGGGATATTAAGGATTCTGAAGGCCTTTTCCAACTTAGTCAGCCACATGTCCGCATCTGCTGGGTCAGATGTACCAGCATAGTTTGTGGCTCCAACCCGGCGAAGTCGTTTGAAAGTCTGGTCATCTCCTTGTCCTTCATGGTGAGATGGAGCCCTAGGTGCAGGTGGTGGCATTCTATCCGCCATATGTGTCATGGTTGCCATGAACTGTCCAAACAAATCATGGAAGGTTGGGTTTTCCAGCACAGCTTGGTTAATCTGGGGATGCTCAGGAACTGGTTCCTTCCTATCCTGATCCCTTGCACCTCTTCCTAGTGCAACAATGCTGCTCTCAACAGTATGTTCTTCGTGTGATCCAGACGTATTTAAGTTCTTCTTTGTAATGCCCAAGCCCACTGCCCAAGGCTTTAGTATAGTTTTAGGAATGACGAATGTCTCCACAGACCACCACTAGCCTTAACTGTGCACTTTGTCCTCACTCACATGCATGCCAGGATCAACTTCTTGACAGGTCACCCATCCCAGTACTACTCCAAGTTGAGCATGCTTAACTATGGAGTTCTTTAGTGATGGGCTCCCAAAAAAGGAGGTGCACCTTGGTGATATGGGTAGTCCAATCATTCCTTTTAAGATCATGTTATCTGAGGCCTCAAATCCTGATACGTTACAATCTCCCCCACCTAGACTCTTGACGTCCTCGTCAAGGTTTTGTATGGCCTCATAATCTGACCCCATTTCAGTGCAGACCCATAATGGCCCATGGACACCCACCTCCCGATCACGGAATACCAGCGCAAGGGTGGATACGTCTACCATAGACAACCCTTTCCTACATGCCTAGACCGCATGGCTCAAGACAGGCTGTGATACCATTTGTAATGCCCGGGCCCACTACCCAAGGCTCTAGTAGAGTTTCAAGAATGACGACTGTCCCCACAGACCACCACTAGCCTTAAAAACACGCTTTGTCCTCACTCACGTGCATGCCAGGATCAACTTCCCGACAGGTCACCCATCCCAGTACTACTCCAAGCTGAGCACGCTTAACTATGGAGTTCTTTAGTGATGGGCTCCCAGAAAAGGAGGTGCACCTTGGTGATATGGGTAGTCCAATCATTCCTTTTAAGATCATGTTATCTAAGGCCTCAAATCCTGGGACGTTACATTCTTCTCCTCCTATATGAGCAGAAGACACTATCAGATAACTGGAAGACTCTAGAATAGACTCAAGAACCTTAATCCTATGTCTTTGTATACTCAGTGGACCTAGAACTCTGATACCACTAATTGTGACGTACCAATCGACATCGACTAACCGGAAGCGATTATTAACAACGGAATTAATGAAAATCACTAAAAATTAAAACCATTTTCAAACAGATCCAAACATAGGAAAACTCTTATATCAAGAACCAAGGTACTTTACTTACATCCTGGTTCATAAGTACATATTCTGTATCGTCTCTTCTCGAGGATTACAAGCATCAGCTGCCTTAATAAAACTATACATAGACAACATAAGAACCTCGAGGCATCAAGCCAAAATCTCAGATCCATTCATTAAAAGTAATAACTAATAACTCCGAGGACCTGAGACTACAGAGACGACACATAGGACTCTCTAAACAAAACATGACAGCTAGTGCCTCCACCTGGAATGTCACTGCTATCCTTGTTATTGCTGCTGCTGCTCTTCCCTTTTTGTAGGGTTTCTGTTCCTTCTTCTGTATTTACCTAAAAAGTTGGGTCCCACAGGGGTGAGACAATTGAAATTGTCCCAATGAGAGATATAACTCTCCGCCAAAAATATTATTATTGTAATTAATAAAATAAAACTGAGCAGAAGAATCATATATGTTAATCATTAGTTAAATCAATGTTTAAATAGATTAGAGAAATACTCTTATTCAAATTATTTCAACTTTAACTTGATAGAGCAGCATGTCACTTATCCAATAAGGAATTGAAGAACATATATAACATTTGTCCATTTAAGACATGCTATGCAAGGTAACATCAACCAATGATTCTCGTATTTCAACCTTAAGAAATTACGCTACACGGCTAATTACATTTTACAAACATACTTAATCCCTGAGGAGATGAGGTATACCACTCATACTCCAACCGACCATTGTCAAATCGAAATCGGTACCATACATAGGTCAAAGAAGAGTCAGATTCCCATGACCTCATCTTCCTCAGTTAGGGTGAGGACCAAATGCAGGACATCTTGTGTCTCTACTAAATAGCTTTCCAGGGTATCCTGGCAACTTCGCTATAGAGTTACAGTGGCGGCTGTACTCTCTTTGCAATCGAGAGATTTCATGTTTATCTCACATCGATCTAGTATTAAGATTTTCAAGAGATTCATGATACATCCATCCCAACCTATATAATGAAGGATTGAGAGATTTCATGTTTATCTCACATCAATTCCTCTATTAGGGTGTAAGGATATTCATGCCCATAACCCCCACATACTCAACAGTATGCCCTCTAGGAATTCCCGTAGGAAAAACCTGTTTCACCATCACCAACTACTGACGATGATGGATCTATGGTCAGGGCTCTACATGATAAGATTTCACTGTATTAAATAAGTACATTACCATATTATTTTAGCATAAGTCATGTTTTCAAATATAATTTATTATAACAAATGCTACAAAGAATGTGTAATGCTTCTATCAAGTACTTTTCAAAGCTTTATAAAACATTTGGGATCTCAATCCCTTATCACATCAGGGCATTCTCATCCCTTAACATCTCATCATCATGATTATGGAATATGGATATTTAAACCCTTAATTCATCAACAACACTTGTCACCATTTATCAGGTAACTAATACTTTCAGGTCATCTGACTAAGGTAAACATGAAACATGCAATATAGACATTTCACATGGCTCTTAAAGCCCATTAATCTCTTGTTACCTCTTATTAGGCAACAAAGCATATTATGGGTCACAAGGCCCATAAAACAATTCCAATAATAAAACATCATAGCTCATACCTGGCTATGTCCAACATCTCATGATACATGGATGATTAGTACACATGATAACAGTTATATCAATTACATATCAGCACTATGTAATGTAAGGGTAGTATCACTATTTCCTCATTACGGTTAGGATTTCCCAATTCATGTCAATTAGAAATACTCATCCCATTACCCAATTTAGGGTTTTGGTTTATCATCATATTATCCATCATGCACTATAATCCAAAACTAGGATTTCACATACCTTCACCCTATATTAGGGTAGGATTCCATATAGCATTACCTGGATTGAGTTTTGCATCACATCTCTGCATTAGGGTTTCACTTGACATCACCCTTGATTAGGGTTTCACATGGCATCATCCTTAATTATGGTTTCACATGTCATCACCCTTAATTAGGGTTTCACATGACATCACCCTTAATTATGGTTTCACATGCATCATCCTTAATTAGGGTTTCACATGTCATCACCCTTAATTAGGGTTTCACATGACATCACCCATAATTAGGGTTTCACATGGCATCATCCTTAATTAGGGTTTCACATGTCATCACCCTTAATTAGGGTTTCACATGACATCACCCTTAATTAGGGTTTCACATGACATCACCCTTGATTAGGGTTTCACATGACATCACCCTTAATTAGGGTTACACCTAGCATTGCCCTAAATTAGGGTTAGGGCTCATCAACCTTCTCAATTAGGGTTTCATGATCTCTTTATCAAGGATCATACCCTAATTACATATTTTATTCATATTGACAGTGTAGGGGTTTAACCACTTACTTGATCATATACATGTATGAATTCCTCTCTCTCTCATCCTCTCTAGGATGTTGATCACTTCAAACTTGATTAGATTAGGTCAACCCCTTATTTAAGTATACACACTTAGGATTAGCTTAGTGTGTTGAGATGTTGCTTTCATAAGCATCAAAGGTTAACCCCTTAAAGGGTACTAATCACCCTAGTACCTTAAAGGTACAAAAATTGTAATTACCTTTGATAAACATCATTAACAATCATAGGGTTAATTAATCTTTCATAGATTTGAGATTATTAGATCTCCAAACGGTTTTGTTACTTTTGAACCTTCAAACGGTTTTGACCTCCTTGACCTTCAAACGGTCTTGAAGTGCTTGACCTCCAATCGGTCTTGCCTTAACTTCTTTATTTGGTTTTGAAACCGTTTGCCCAATTTATCATTGAAACTGAATGAACATAAAATAGTTTGAGGCTTTTTATCCTCCAAACGGTCTGAGGACAGTTCAGTCCAAAACATCTGGAAACCGATTGGACCAATTAGGGTTTCCTCCAATCAATCAATTGATTTTAGGGTTTGCTTTATTGAATTGATCATCAATTAAACCATTGAGAGTACATCAAATTACAATCCTTAGATCTCCAATCATCCATCACAACTCTTGACCTCCAAATGGTCTTGAGACCGTTTGCCTCCAAACGGTCTTGAGACCGTTTGGACCATCAACCAAGAAATTGATCCAATTCAATTAGGATTTCTTCAATCAATCAATTAGGGTTTGTAATCAATGGATCATTCATTCTAGAATCCATTATAATTAAGTCAATTTGATCCATTGGATTCTCATCATTCACATCAGCAATTATCCCTGTTTGAAGTTCAATTTACCCATTCGATCTTGAGATCCATTACCCATTCGATTTTGAACTTAATTACCCATTCGATCTTTAGTTAATTACCCATTCAGTCTTGAACTTAATTACCCACTCGGTTTGAAGTAAATTACCCATTCATTCTAAAGTAAATTATCCATATAGTCTTGGGTTTAACTACCCATTCAGTCTTGGGTACAACTACCCATTCAGTCTTGAAACCAAATCAACTCAATCGATTTTGAAATCGAATCAACTCAATCAGTTTTGAAAACCGTTTGCCCATTCGTTTGTTGAGGTGTGTGCTTAAGATGATATCATCATATTCAAGCTTCAAACATTCGAAATCAGTTATGATTCTTGTGATGATTTCAACAACTAATCAAAAGGAAAATCGAGAAAGAAGAAAGGTTCAATACATAATGAATAAATTGCAAGAAATAATGACATTTAAGGGTTCAAGTTATATAACCCGCCTTCTAAATTGAATCCAAGCTTCAAGATTCACGTCCTCAATGGTGAATGAAGCTTATTCAATTGTCCAAGGTCCGTTCTCAAGTCTTTGAGTGAAATGAATGGCTAAGGTTGAAGATTGAATGAAGAAAAGAAGAAATTCAGCATTGAATTTTGATTTCCACCATAAAATTAAGGTTGAAGATGACTATGGAGCTTACCTATAGGTTGGGGAACGTCCTCCTATTGCTCCTAAGATCCCTTGTACATGTCCAAAGCAAGGAAAGAAAGAAGGGTCGAAAAGAGTTTTTCATGTGGGTGAAAATGGGGTACATGTAAAGAAATTTCATGAAAGAGAAAGTGATAATTAATTCCTTCAACTCCCAAAATTGGTGCCACATACTCCCCTCAATCCCTTGCATACGAAGCCATCTCCCCCACCTTGTAATTCCTATACATTATCCAGTAATTAAAAGAAAACAAATTTAGCACCTTAATCAATATAATAGTAATATCCAAAATTGAGTGGATATTACTTTTTCGTTAACTAATGTGAGTGGGCTCTCCACTCACTTTAGATATTTCGTGGCCTTTGTAAGGCACAAGGACGTTCACACTTATGCAAATTTAACCATCTCATTTTTGGTTGAAGGGCACTTCCATTAATATATTTATTTTTGCATTAAATTGAATAAGGGTTTCAATTATGCTTAAATCTTGATTATTTTAATATCAAGATTCTCTCTCCTCCAAAGTGATTCAAATGAGACGCCCCTCTTATTTTCTTGTCTCTAATTGATACCAAGAAACATTACAGACTCTCTAGAAGTGGTATTTTGCATATTGAACCCTATGTTTTGGGTAAATTGCACATTACACCAAAACTAGGATAATTTGCACTTTAGTCTAAAACAGGCAAAACATTGTCTCAACATTATTAAAAAAGGACTAAAATTGAAACATAAGTTCCTCTTGACCCTTAATTACTTTACAAAAGGTAAGATCAAACATATAATTAACTTTATAAAAAAACATCTAGGGTTAAAGCATAACCCAGGTCAGGGATGTTACAAAATGATGAAAAGTCACAACTCGACTGTTTGTCAGTTGAGGCAGTGAAGTGCATGCTGAGTTACGATGCCAAATGTCAAGTTGCAGCGATCGCATGAAGATTACAAACTCAATTACTCCCCTGCCATCTACATATCACATATTTTGTGGAGTAAGAGGTTTACCAACAACAAGCAAGCCTACAAGAACCTTATCAGCTTCCCCTCAACCTTACGACAATGGAGCCAACAAACGACATGTATGGCCTTTGTATAGTATCTAGCATATGTATGATTTTTCTATCCAACATTTGATTTCATATGTATTTCAAATCTGGAATTGAAAAAATTACAACATGATAACAATTAAGTTGCAACCACCTATCATATTACTCGAACTTCTATTTGAGCTGCATTGATGTGATGGAGGGTGGGAGGGGTCCAAATTGAACACCACCAATGACCCATTGTTCCACGGCCACGACGGCCACCCCACCGATGGTCCCAAGAGCTCCACCTCAGGACCAACCACGCCGAACCAATTATCAATATTGTTCATCCCACCAACCAGCAGGTGCTGCCACGCCTGCCCTTGCTGTCGCACCTACTATTCCCTGATGGCGTCCACTCTGGAGGTAGAAGAAGAGCACCACGAGGCCCCCCTCACCGGGAAGACATGACATGTCGACGGCCCGCACGCCACCGAAGCTGGCTTCCAAGTCCAACCCGATGATGCCCTTGTTGGACGTGTGTGGAGGGACAAAGTCGCTGATTGCTTCTGCTGGGTACACTACTAAAATAGGGTATATGTGACTTTTAAGCATGTAACCATTATGCAAAAAGGTGACATGACTGTACATCACCTATAAAATGGATGTCACCTATTAAGAGTGGGCTTTGTACAATGTAACTTATTTGAATGGATGTCACCTATTAAGAGTGGGCTTTGTACAATCACTAGTACAGAAATGGGTTATAACGTCACTACATGTAGGGTTGGTTTTACCAAATAACAGACTTTATATGTCTAAAAAAAATGCGGGCACCACTTAAGACCTCTTAGGTCGGTTTTTTTAAATAAACCGACCTTGTAGTGTAACTCTATAGGGTCGGTTTTCCAAATAACTGACCTTATATGTCTATAAAAAAGGCGGGCACCACTTAAGACCTCTTGGGTCACTTTTCTTAAAATAACATACCTTGTAGTGTATCTCTATAGGGTCGGTTTTCCAAATAACCGACCTTATATGTTTATAAAAAATGCGGGCACCACTTAAGACCTTTTGAGTCACTATTTTTAAAATAACCGACCTTGTAGTACATCTCTATAGGGTCGGTTTTTCTAAAATAAGCGACCTTATAGACAATTTTTCCGGCGGCAAAAATTTTCTTGGTTTTTGCTTCCCGCCTCGATTTATAGGGTCGGTTCTACATTATAACCAACCCTACAGGGCTCCTTGGTCGACAAATTCGTCGACCGAATAAGAGCTGAATTTCACGTATACAAGCACCTATAGGGTCGGTTTTTTCATTATAACCGACCTTACAATCCTCCTCGATTCAGTACCTCTAAGGTCGATTATACTTACAAAACCGACCTTAAAGGCCTCCTCGGTCAACAAATTTGTCGACCGATATCTATTATGGATCCAGATAGTTCATGCATGTATAAGCACATCTAGCGTCGGATTTTCACTTATAAACGACCTTAGAGCCTTCCTCGGTCGACCAATATTTCGACCGATTTACTCGGTCGACAAATTAGTCGACCGATAAGTACCTCTAAGGTCATTTTTTTCCTTAAAACCGACTCTAGAGGTACTTATGCGAAGGAAATCTAGCTCTTTCTCGATCGAAAAATTTGTCGACCGATATCTATTCTGGATCCAGATAGTTCACGCATGTATAAGCACCTCTAGCGTCGGATTTGCACTTATAACCGACCTTAGAGCATTTCTCGGTCGACAAATTTGTCGACCGATAAGGAGTCAGTGTTCATGTGTATAAGCAACTTTTAGGGTCGGTATTTTCTTAATAACTGACCTTAGAAGTCCATTCGGTCGACGGATTTGTCGACCGAAACATATCGGTCGACGAATTTGTCGACCGAGGAACGTCGTAACGGCTAAAAAAATCAATCGTCGTAACGGCTAAAAAAATCAATCGTCATAACGGCTAAAAAAATCAACCGTCGTAACGGCTAGAATTTCAACCATTAACGTCTATAAATACGACCGTTGACCGTCGTAACGGCTATTATTTCGATCGACCGTTGGCCGACCGATAGACGACCGTTGTGGCCGTCGGTCGACAAATCGTCGACCGAAATGGGCTCTGTTTTGCTATAAATAGCACCCAAAACGATCCATTTTTTCACACCTTCACATTCTCACTTCTCTAGCTCCTCTCTAGTGTATTCTTGTGAAAATCTTTAGCTTCTCTACATCCAAATCTTGTTTGCTACTTCTTCATTTCAAAGCAACGACATGGCTTCCTCATCATCGCGTGGAAAGAAGCAAGTTGCAGGCAGGAAAGGAAGGATGGTCTCTCCATCGATGCCGGTCATCAACGACATCCCTTTCAACGACGCAGCTACAGGCGACCGCTACCTCAAGCTCTCCTCAAAAACTCCTCTTCCACGAAGACCAGTCGACGTCATGGACTTCCACAACATTGTCGATCTGGAGGAACTCTTTGAGGTGCAACATTTGACTGATTTTCTGATCCCCTCCTTCCAATCTTAATCCTCCAAAGTAGTTAATGAATTCTATGCCAATTTAACCCCACATCCTGACCATGATTCCTACTTCTCTATGGTTGGTGGGTATGGATTCTATTTTACTGAGGAGGGTATTCTTAATATGCTTTCCATAAACATAGAAGAATATAAAAATTTTGTTGATCTCACCAGAGGAAATCCCCTCAACAAACTCTCCCAAGATGACACTACAATTAGCCTTAGTGATGTCAAAAAAACCATCTTTCAATCAAATACGACTTGCCATGAAGATAGGGGTACCTATTATGCCATAAATTTAAAACCTGAAGCTAGGATCATAAATCTCGTTGTTGCCACCAATATCCATCCTAGAGCAAACAAATCTGAAGTACCCACCTTTCGTATGTGCCTTATCTATGCCATTCTCAAAGGTATTCCCATAAACTTTATTCGTATCATCCTTAAGAATATGCTTGAGTTTTCTGGCAATCCACCTTATGCTGACTTTGTATGCCAAATCACTCAACATTTTCTTAAGAAGAATATTGTGGACGACTTAGGTTACACATGGGATAGAAAACCCCAAAAGATAAGTAAAAATACAGTGGAAAAGATGGGAATCGACTTTGGCCACAAAAGGGCTAGGATTGAAGGGGAGACATCCACCCAAGACATACCTCCACCACCTCCTCCTACCAACCTACCCCATGATCCTATTACAAACACCTTGACATACATTGCTGGATCCCAATATCACCTAAGTAGGCAATTGGATTATAATCACCATGGCATGACTTATTTAAACCAAAGGATGCAAGCTCTCTCTCCTAACCAACCTGATGAATATCCCTATTCCCTTAATCCTGGCATGATAAATCCATACAATCCTTCCTACAACTACTATCAAATTCCACCTCCACCATCTCCTGATCTCACACATACTCAGTTTTCCCCAATTCAACTTCAAGACATTGCTGCCCACTTTCTCTTTGATAGTGTTCCCACCTTCTTGGAGGCTTATTCCTTAACCAAGACAGGTGCCTTGGAGTGGCATACACTGGTCAAATATTATGGAGCTGAGCCCTTTCTTGGAAAAGACCCAGACATTGATGTAATCCTTCGGTCTTTCCAGTGAGATTATGAGATATCTTTGTAATGATGTAATGTATATCTTTTTATAAAGCAAGTATGTCATGTTTCATCTTATAAAGTGTATGGGCATTAAATTGTTATGAATAAAAGTTTTTCCATGGCTTCATTTGGACATATACATGTTATATAAGAATATTGTTATTTCAAATGAATGAAAAATAAATTATGGCTAAATTTGACAAAGCATCACTTGGTTAATCTCATACACACACTTGGTACTTAATTAAAAACATTTAAATGGGGTTAATCTCGGTCGACAATATTATCGACCGAGACAAATTCGGTCGACAATATTGTCGACCGAGGATGACTTTAGGGTCAGTTTTTCCTTATAACCGACCCTAGAGCTATTTCGTTCGACAAATAGTCGACCGACTGAATTTTTGAATAGAGTTTAGTACTTTTCAAAACATTATAAAGCATTGGGATCTCAATCTTGTCTCATTGTTGGGAATTCACATCCCTCAATACCACCATCATCACATTTGCTGATTCTGGGTATTCAAACCCTTAGTTCATCACTAAACATGGTTATCACTTATCAGGTAACTATTTCCTTCAGGTCATCTGACCAAGGTATTCAGGATATTTGTTACACAATCATCTCAATTTCATATCAACCATATCAATTTCATATCGACATCATGCAATACAAAAATAACATCTCTATTCCCTCATTAGGGTTAGAGTTTCCCATCTTTATCAATTAGGGTTCACATATCATCATCCCATATTGAAATTTCACATAACATTATCCCATATTGGGGTTTTTACACAACACCACCCTATATTAAGGTTTAACATAACATTTCCATATTAGGGTTTCACATAACATCATTCAAAATAAGGGTTTCACATAACATTATCCCATATTAGGGTTTCATACGACATCACCATATAGTAAAGTTTCACATAACATCATTATTAGGGTTGTGGAAGCACTTTAGAGCTCCTCGGTCGACAAATTTGTCGATCGAGACCCCTTATAGGGTCGGTTATTAGAAAAACCGACCCTAGAGGTGCTTCTAAGAAAAAAATATGGCTACATTCGGTCGACATATTTGTCGACCGACACATTCGGTCAACGAATTTGTCGATCAAATGATGCCAGAATTCTTTCTTAGAAGCACCTCTAGGGTCAGTTTTTCTAATAACCGACCCTATAGGGTGTCACAGTCGACAATATTGTCGACCGACAATATCCAGTTTAGTTATTGACACATGTATAAGCACCTCTAGCGGTTATACGAAAAAACCGACCCTAAAGGTGCTTGTACGAAGGAAATCTTGCTCCTTCTCGATCGACAAATTGTTGACCGAATCGAGTCAGATTTCTTCGTATTAACACTTGTAGCGTCAGTTTCACCAATTAACCGACCCTAGAGGTTATTTCAGTCGACAAATTCATCGATCGAGTTTGCGTTTGATTGTTATTAAACAACCCGACACGGGCACTGTTTATCTGTAGAGTCGGGTTTTATTTGTTAACCGACGCTACAATCTTCGCTCCATGCAAAAAGCCGAAATTTTAGTCTTTCTTCCTCCCGCGAAACCCTTTTCTCTTTTCTAATCTCTCTCCCGCGGCACCGCGAAACCCCTTTTCACTTTGCCGCGAATGCTTCTCCGTGAAGACGTTGCCGCCTTTCCACGCCACCAAAAGGATCGTGAATCTCGTCGTCGCCGCCTTCCCCTCTTCCTCCACGAAGCCCGTCGTTACCGTGAAGCTCTTCGTTGCCGTAAAGCTCGCCATCCGCACCTTCCACTCTTCCACGAAGGTCACCGCCTCTCCGTGAAGTTCTTCTCTTCCTCCACGAAGCTCGCCGCCATTTTCAAGTAAGTTCGAGCTTCCTTCGTTCCTTGTTCCTCTTCATTCCCGCCCACCATCATTGTTGCTTCTAGGTCCATCTCGGTCGACAATTAGTCGACCGAGAGCCCACCTGCGTGCAGCGTCCAGGTCCACTCTTGATCGACAATTTGTCGACCGAGAGTGGAACTGGACGCTGCGCGCAGGTGGGCTCTCGGTCGACTAATTGTCGACCGAGATGGACCTAGAACTTATTTATGTTGGAGCCACAAATGTTTTAATCATATTTGCTTTAATGTTCACAAATAGTTCTGAATATTATAATGATTTCAATCTTTGGACTGTTGGAAACGGCCTTACTTTGTTAATTTGTACAAGTATTTTCCATTTTATATGATTTGATAACCCAATAATTAAAACATGCATGTCTTTTTTCATATGTAATCATAATATAAATTTTAGAAATTAATACTAGATTAGACATGTGTACTCCTAGATTGAAACTTTAGGGTTGATGCATGATGTTTAACTTAATATATAAATATGAAAATAATGCATTTATATATTAACTTAGAAACCCGTTCAAAATTTACTCATTAGGAGTAAACTTTGGATAGTCCCCGGTTTGGGACTGTTTTTGGATATTTTAATCTCACTTAGGATGTACCTGTATAATGTATGTTTAGTTTTGTAGATTATTTCAGTAGGATTTCTCCATTTGTTCTCTGGGTACATATGTGAGTGGCTATTTTCCATTTACATCAGTGTACTTGGAGAACTTAGGGGAAATGCTGCTGAAATTTTCTTCAAAACTAAACATACATTATACAGTTACTAGTGAGACTAAATATTCAAAAATGGGATAGGTGGTACACTTTAGTATATAAAATTAACTTTCTATCAATAGAAACTTACAGATTATTATAGTATCAATATTAAACTGTTAGTTTTATAATTAATTTTAATGTGATATATAAAATGGATCGAAGTTGGATGTCTATGAAGAACCGTTACAGTCCAGAGTTTGCCAAAGGTCTTGATGAATTTATCAGATTTGCTGAGGAACATAGGAAACTACCTACAAATAGGCTATATTGTCCATGTAGAAATTGTTGTAACAATTTGAAAGTTGATACTGGTGAGGAAATTAAGAATCATGTCATATGCAATGGGATCATACAAGGTTATAATGAATGGTATTGGCATGGAGAGAAATTGAATTATGGAGCAGAAAATGTCGATACTAATAGTTGTGGCATAGAAGATATAGATAATGATGATAATGTTAATGATGAACCGATTCAAGATGACCAGATTCAGGATGATATGATTGATGAGATGCTACGTAGTTGTCGGGACAATGTCATTGATCCACCTTCTTTATTTGCAAACATTGTCCATGATGCTGAAAAACCATTATATAAGGGTTGCACTAAGTTCATGAGGTTGAGTGCTGTGATGCGATTATACACTCTTAAAGCTCAAAACCGGTGGAGCGATAAGAGTTTCACTTCACTGTTGTCTTTGTTAAAGGAAATTCTTCCTGAAGGCAACGAGCTTCCAATTTCAACATATCAAGCAAAGAAAATTATGTGCCCAATGGGAATGGAGGCTAAGAAGATTCATGCATGTCCAAATGATTGTGTGTTATTTCAGAAGGACTATAGTAATTTGATAAATTGTCCAAAATGTGGTGCATCAAGGTATAAGACTACAAATTCAGCTAAGGCTAAAAATGGCTCTCCTGCCAAGGTGATGTGGTATCTACCAATAATACCACGATTTCAACGCTTATTTGCTAATACAGAAGATGCGCAAAATTTATCTTGGCATGGGGAGTTAAAGGTCAATGATGATGGCGTCCTACGACATGCATGTGATTCACCACAATGGAAGAAAATTGATTTATTATACCCTCAATTTGGTAAAGAACCAAGAAACCTAAGACTTGGACTCTGTACAGATGGAATGAATCCCTATGGTACATTAAGCAGCCAACATAGCACGTGGCCTGTTATGATTGTTATATACAATCTTCCTCCTTGGTTGTGTATGAAAAATAAGTATGTGATGTTGTCAACATTGATATCAGGGCCCAAGCAACCTGGAAATGATATTGATGTTTACCTTCAACCTCTAATTGATGACCTAATGAAACTATGGGAAGAAGGTATTATGACATATGATGCTTCACATAAAGAGATCTTCAATTTGCGTGCTATGTTATCATGTATACTTGCATGATCTAAAATGGCGAGTGAAGATGACCATTCTGAGCATGAGCACCATGAGGATGATAGTGGTGATGCTAAGAAAAGTAGAGGTCCTACATTGATGCATAGGCTGCAGGAGCTCAGGGCTAAAGGGGATAAATTGCTAGTCCAGTTTGATATGACAGGAGCACCTGTTGGGGAACATGCTAGTGCTTTCAAGCATTACGTAGGGGCGACCACGCATAGTAAGGTGTCAATAGATATAGAAAATTGGCATGATGTTCCTAATGTCAAAAAAGGCCTCATATGGAAAGATATATCTGTGAGTGGAAGTGATATTATTTTAATATGTTTTTTATCTATTGATTCTAATTTAGTTTGCTTGGAATTAATTCCTTTTCAAAACAACATTATTAATTGCTTCTTTTGTATGTATAGGGTGTGTTTCATCTAAATGAAAAAGATCACAGGAAAAGAGTGCTACAACGTTGTGGTGTACGATGGAGGGGTTTTAAGACATATCTTGTAAGGTAATTTATAAATAATCCTAAACAAAAGAAGAAAGCTACATATGTATATATATTTATAGATCATGAGGTGTGGGAAAGATTTGTTGCAGCTAGGAGATCGGAAGAGTTTCAGGTAATAAAGATTGTGATGTATTGTACGAATATTTAATTTTATACAATTAAGGAGTTGGATCTTTTTATACATGTTTGCCAAGTCTAAATTGCAATACCTCATTTTAAATGATCAGGCTATTCACTAGGCTCAAAAGGAAAGACGGGCTAAAAATGTGCATGACCATCGCTTGGGGCCCGGTGGTTATGCCTTCCGCCGCCAACTATAAGAGAAGCAATCCTCTTCTGGAGAAGAATCTAGTACAACTCAAGTTGAGCGACCACCCTGACACATGACATGGATTGATGCTAGAAAGAATCGAGCAGGTGAAATTGTCAACCCTGCAACTAAGGAGGTGGCACAAAAGATGGTAGGTTTATCCCAACTAAGAATTTATATCTAATTGATATTGTGATTTAATATTTTTATTAACTATGAATAGATTGACCTCCACGAGCAAAGGAAGGAAGGAAAGTTCATCCCAACTGGCTACATGGATGAACTAGCAGTTGCTCTTGGTACGAAGGAGCATCCTGGCCGTGTTAGGGGATTAGTAGATGGCATAGGATTCAAGTATTATTTTGGCCCTTCGCAATCTAAAAGAGGTCATGTAGGAGGTCTTACACAAGAGGATCTTGAAGCATTAGTAGGGAAGAAAGTAAAAGATATAATGTCTTCATTTTAGCCTACTCAACCTTCTCCACCTATTCATACTGCGCGTCTCTCAAGTGATGAGGTACAAGCCCATGCTCCAGTTGTAGAAGGTCATGGGAGCACTCCCGATGACCCACCACAACAGTCTACAGTAATTTTTTGTTCTATATGTTGTGTTAGTATGATAAATATATGATAATATATATAGTTGTAACATGTATCTATTCTACTGTTTCTTATATAACTTATATTATTTCAATCTAGGTTGGTATGAACTGTAAACTTGCAGTGGAGGTTCCAGAATATAATATTGTGGCAGCGGGAAAGGTGTACAACCTTGGTGGTACATTGCATTGCCAACAAATTACTGATGACATTTGTCGTGTGTCCATCCATCTTGTGTATGACGGAATGGGGGACAAACCACTACCCATACCTAATCTTGAATATAGTATAGTTGAAGAAGCTGAGGGTGCTATGGTGGGTGGGCCTAGACACTTGGTTATCAATGACAAGGTATATCTTATTTCTACCATATTTTTCATATTTGACTGCATATATGAACTCGTGTAATATAAGTATGTAATTTAATTAATAGGTTTGTAAACCAAAAAGTAAAAATTCTACTAGTCGTCCTCCTATGCCCAAGCCATCTTTCATTCCTGAAGCTACATTCGACAAATTGGGAAGCAAATGTAAATGTTTGTGTCGATACTTAGCCAACCAAAGCTCAGGATTACAAATGTTGGTCAATTTAACAGAAGATGCAGTTGGGAGGGATTTTGAGAATTTAATTTTTCTTGATGATATTATAGAGTTGTTCTAGTATGATTGGCTAAATACTTCGGTAATAGAAGTATGGATAAGGTAATGACCTATCAATATATATATCAAATTACAATACACATTTTTAGCTTAGTTATATATATGGAAATAATTACAAATGTTTTACAACCATTTATATACTGAGATCACAAACTTTGATATAAAGAATGTTGGATTCTTAGTTCCTTCAATCACTAGTCAAGTGGAGATATATTTTGTGGATGTGAATGAGTACTTCTCTACTGCATTCAAATATTTTGCTAGTGAAGGGAAGGAAATTATCCTAATTCCTTTTAACGTGCAATAAGTATTATTATTCAATATAATTTTAATAATGAATAAAATTATTTATTTTAATGTTTGTTTTATTCTTACTCAGAGGTAGACATTGGGAATTAGTGATGATTGCCCCTAAATTGATGACTCTTTATTATCCTGACCCAATGGGTAAAACAACAAGGAGTCACAAATTGAAATTGCCAGCTATGGAGTAAGTATAAATTTAGTCAATGCTTCAACATGATATTTCTATTTAGAATTTCTATTTTACCAACTATTATATAATTGATAGGGGTATAAAGGCTTTTCGTGATGCTGGAGGACAAATACCAACAAAATCACAGACATTGACTTTGAAAAATGTCAAGATAGCTACTTTGACAACTGCTTAGTCTTATATGTATTAATTTTCAATTCTAATATGTCAACTCTTATAGTGTTATCTCAACTGCTGTTTATAGTAATTTACTAACATTAAGTATAATTTGTTATTTGCAATGTCCTATGCAAAATAATGACTGGGCTTGTGGCTACTATGTAATGAAATATATGCAAGCTATTGTCAAACAAGCATCACATGACATTCAGACTATAAGTCAGGTAATAAAGAATAACATCATAAATTTACAAGTGATTGTAGTCATTTTTATAAAATATTAGCATGTGCATTTTCTGTTACAGATCTTTACAACTCAGCCTTACACCCTTGTGGACTTGAATGAATTCCGAGAAGAGTGGTCAGATTCTTTTCTAAATGAAGTCAATATAGCATTGGATTAAATATGTCAGCCCCATTTATGTATGTGGCCCTTTCATATTTACTTTTGTATCTGATTAATATCATTTCAGACTTGCAATCTATCATTTTGTAAATTTTTATGTGATTATGAATCATTTTTGTCATGAATGTGTGGTTTTGAATGGTGACGGTTGAGCATCAATGCTCCCCTCTCCCAGAATATATGAATCTTCTTGTTCTTCTGTTCTATTTCATTTTCTGCAGAAATTTTTTAAAAAAAATCGTAACTTCTAGCGTCAGTTTTTGAAATAACCGACCCTAAAGATTGAATGGCCACTTCAGTGTGATCCTCGGTCGAGAAAATTTCGACCGAAAATATTTCGGTCGATAATTTTCTCGACCGAGAGAGATTTACACGGTCGGTTTTTTTGGAATAACCGACCATAAAGATTGAATAAAAGACTTCAGAGTAATCCTCGGTCGAAAAATTCTCAACCGAGGATTACTCTGAAGTCTTTTATTCAATCTTTAGGGTCGGTTATTCCAAAAAAACCGACCCTGTAAATCTCTCTCGGTCGAGAAAATTATCGACCGAAATATTTTCGGTCGAAAATTTTCTCGACCGAGGATCACACTGAAATGGTCATTCAATCTTTAGGGTCGGTTATTCCAAAAAACCGACCCTGTAAAATGTTCTCAGTCGAGAAAATTGTCGTCCGAAAATATTTCGGTCAAACATTTTCTTGACCGAGGGTCACTCTGAAGTGATCATTCAATTTTTAGGGTCGGTTATTCCAAAAAAACTGACCCTGTAAACGATATCGATCGAGAAAATTGTCGACCGAGATAGTTATAGGGTCGGTTTTTTTGGAATAACAGACGCTATAGAGCAAATTCTGTAGAGCAAATTCTCGCCTGGGTCGGTGTTTTGCGTCGGTGTTTACTCTTTAAGGTCGGTTTTATTTGGTTAAATAAACTGACGCTATAGAGCAAACTCTATAGCGACGGCCACTTAGGCGTCGGTTATAAAGTGACGCTGCAGGCTTAAAAAAACCGACACTACAGACCATTTCTGTACTAGTGAATGTAACTTATTTGAATGTATGTCATCTATTGGGGGTTTTCATATTCCAAATCATGGCAGTACGTGACAACATAAGATATCACCTACATTGAAAAAACCACACAAATTGATGTCACCGTAAAGACAAAGTCATTATTAAAAAGGGAATACGTCATAGGCATGTACATATATATACATGTAATGCCTAACAATGGACAAGAAATTTCAACATTCCAAACACCATTCACATACATTCTCATCCCTTAACATCTCATCATCTGGAGACTGCAAATGCATAATGAACTGTTTTATTTCTTATAATAAATAATCTCTTACATAGTCATCATGTTGAATTTGTTTATATCCAGCACTCATCACATGAGTCAAATACAACCTGAAAACAACCACATATAAAACCCATACATGTCGAGTTTATAGATCAAGAAAACTCACAACTGAGTTGATCCCAGATTGGTAACCTGAGCAGACCTGAACAACACAAATCCAACATTGCATTCTAAAACTAGGCATCATCTAAGGTACATATAACTAAAGCTACTCCTTGATGCGAAGTGTTTGCTCCATTGTCCATGCATTGACCAATTTCTTTACTCACTAGTGGATACAGCAAGAAAATCTATCAGCTATTGTTACAACCGACTTATTTTGTATTTCCCAAAAATATAACTGCAGTGTCATTCCAATCTCTCAATAGTCTCCATCTAAATAAAGAAAAAGAAAAGAACATTCAGTGAAAACAAAATTAAGGATAAACTTTATAAAAATACACTACGTTTGCACTATTTAACAAATTTATCACAAGGTTTAAAAAATTACATGGATATCATAAATGCTGGTTTAATCTAGAATTTTGAATTTTTGTAAATGGATGCTTGAATGTAGTCCATGTATTCTATTGGCATGGTTGTCTTGTTGGTCTCAAGTTGGCTCCCATGGAAAGTCACCTCAATCTTCTCAAATTTCCTCACCAAGACCATCTTGGAGTTCTGCCTCTTATAGCCATCCATTTCTATGTGAAAAACTCTTCTCCACCCTTTAAACCAACATTTTATAGAAAAAAAATCCCACTTCCACCTCTGCTCCACATTCTCATCATGCTCCAAATAGACTCCTAAATTTGTTGTTGATATGAAATTAAGTCAATTTTACAAGGATCCAAAAAGGAAAACTCTAAACCTCACATATCACTTGCATTTTACAATCCGAGAAAGTTATACAAAATCATGAACTGGCAGTATCAGCAATACATTCTGCCAGCAACAGAGCTAAATATTGTATATTCAATCACTTGTAGGATGGCAGAAAGATTATGGGCTTTGCAACAAAAGAGAGGATCATACTTCACCGTTGCTTTTCAAAAGGGTGCTTGATGATTAAGAGTTGAGCTTTTACTGTTGAATGAAAATGTTGTTTGTAGAGAAAATTCTAATGCTGGAGTAGGCAAATGCGGGGCAAGAAATAATGTGTATGTGTACTTACAGGTAGCAAGGACTTGATAAAGTTGATATGCTATTGTTGTCGATGACCATTGCACCGCCTATACATTATCTTGAATAGTTTTTATCTTTGACTGCATCAATGTGCTGGAAACCAAGCCTACATTGCCACTGTTGATTCATAATAATGTCAGATAAGCCCATCTGGTAGAGTAAACAGACTGGAAGCGCTATATAACTATAGGCAAAATAATCAGTGGGGCATTCATATACACTGTGAAATGATCCAACACGTACCTGGTAGGATATGATTGCCTTAAGCCTAGGCAAAGTCACCCTTTTCCATGCTTTTACCCAGACTCCACAGCAGTGTCATGGAACTTCCTTTCTGTGTGGATTGCTCCTCGTAGCAAAAAACTTCCTTCTGTTATTAATCGATCCAGTACTATAGAAGATAAAAGTGTGTTAGAAGGGTTGTCTGTATATAATTTATTTGTTGTTTTCGGAAGACAAAGACACCTGTAAAATTAGTGTACAATATCATTTATCAATGTGATTATGCGATACGACAGAAAACATAAACCTATTAGACAGTTGTAACACAAGCATAAATAATGACTTATAAGGTATAAAATTTTGTCAAAGTACAAGAGTTAGTCTATTTCTAGTTGAAAATGTTCTCCTACATGCCATTTAGAATAAGTAGCCGATTACAATTTCACAGAAAAAACAACGATCGAGTCTGAATCATGGTATACTATTTGTTTGGAAAAGGAATAGGATTCTGACCCACATCCTAATTGTATTTGAGCTTGAGTAGGAGTTGATTTGTGTTGTCAATCCTAGTAGGAGTTAAATCTAATAGGAGAGAGGATGACCCTCTATTTGCAACATTGGATGTGGATTAGGAATTGGAGTATGAATTGGAGTGGGATTCTTAATTGCTACTACATGTAATGGAGGCTTATAAATAGAGGCCCTAGGGGAGGCCATTGGGGTCATCCCATTAGTTGTTTGTTATTGGTGCCTTCTGTGGTAGAAGAGCCAGAAAACAAGAACAATTGGTGGTGCTCTCGTTTGGTAAGAGAGGATCAAAAACGTTGTCTTGAAGTGAAGTAGCAGCTGACAGTCAGCGACACATTGGTGGTGCATCAACTACGATGGCGGCCCTGAGCAGCAGAAGACGCACATCAGTTGGTGGCACTACGTTGGTGTTGTGGCAGCGACTACGACAACGGTTCGTCCGTTCAGCGGAGCATGTGTTTTCTCTCTCAAGCGGAGAGAGTTCTTTGGTTGGAAGGTGAGGTACACAACCTCATCAGGAGTAGAAGCGGCCCGGTCAGCGATTGCAGCAATAATAGGCAAGAGCACAATTGTGTGTCTGATTCCCTACAATGACAGAGGTGTTGTGAGGAGAAAAAGAAAAATGGGATATTTTGTACACGTTTAGGTAGAATTCTATTCTTCCTATCTTTGTTCTTGTGTGGAGGGAGCGATCTGGATTTAGGGATAATTAAATTTGGACGGTGTGAGTTGTAATCTTGATTTCATAGTGCTTCTTGGTCGGTATTGCCCCGTGGTGTTTCTCTTCTCGTCTTGGTGAGAGTTTTCCACATTAAATCTTGCACTTTTAGTTTTGCTACACATCGCTTACACACCACAAATTCCTAACAAGTGGTATCATAGCAAGGTTGGAAGTTTGAAGTGGAAGTGATAATGACATCTAAAGACGGGAAAGTGCGCATTAAAAAGTTTGATGGCAAGGATTTCAGCTTCTGGAAGATGCATATTGAAGATTATCTATACCAGAAGAAATAGCATCAACCTCTGGCGGGGACTAAACAAGAACAGATGAAGCAGGAGGATTGGGATCTCCTTGATTGTCAAGCACTTGGGGTGTTTAAGTTGACATTGGTGCAAAATGTTGCATTCAACATAGCCAATGAGAAGACAACAGCGGGACTTCTGAAGACACTATAAAATATGTACGAGAAGCCTACAGCTGCAAACAAGTTATGTTTGATGCGTCATTTGTTCAACCTGAAGATGAGTGAAGGAGCCTCGATAGAATATCACATCAATGAGTTCAACATCATAATTACTCAACTAAACTCAGTGAAGATAGTGTTTGATGATGAAGTCAAATCCCTTATCTTACTTTCCTCTTTGCCTAAGAGTTGGTCTGCTACGGTGACAACAATCAGCAGTTTGTCAGGAAGCATGAAGCTGAAGCTTGACGATATTCAGGATTTGATTCCGAGTGAGGACATCCATAGAAGGGAATATGGAAAATATGATTCTTCTGGTTTAACTCTATACGTTGAAGGTAGAAGAAGAAATCAGAGTCACAATCACAGTTATAATCATAGAAAGTCAAAGACAAAGAGTAAAGAATGTTACTATTGTGGAAAAGTTTGACACTTCAAGAAGGATTGTAAGATCTAGAAGAAGGTGTCACAAGAATTTTCCAAAGAACACGAGGATGATTACCAGAGAAATACAGTTGTCATTGTGGAAGATCTAATATTAACACTCCAAGAGTAGGGTTTGAACACATATGATGGTGTTGAGTGGGCTGTAGGCACAGGAGCGACATGTCATGTTGCAACTCACAAGAAGTTCTTCACAAAATATAAGAGAGGGAACTTTGGCAATGTGAGGATGGGGAATGCTAGCTACTCAAAGATCATTGGGATTGGTGATGTCTACGTCAAAACAAATGTTGGGTGTACTATCATTCTCAAGGATGTTCGTCATGTTCCAGACTTGAGGCTTGGTGTAATTTCTTATTCCTTGTTGGATAGGAGCAGATATGATCTCAGGTTCGGTGGTGGCATGTGCAAAGTAAAAAAAGGGTGTTTGGTGATAGCTCAGGGCAGACTGTGTTGTAATCTATATAAAACCACATTGAGAATGCACAAAGAGAAGGTTCAGGAAGTCAAGAAGCCAACACCAGTTCAAAAGAGACGCGAAGGACTTGGAAGTACTTCTACAGATGGCCGCAGGTCTGAGCTGTGGGATTCTCTTAGTGATGTCAGCAAGGGTAGAAAGGTAAGTTTCTACAAGCATCAAGACGACTCCCAGTTAGAGAAGATTGCTCCAAAGACTTCTTCTAGACAGTGTGCACATGAGGAAGAAGGATAATATAGTGAACATGCAGTTGATGCATGTAGAATGGAGGATTAGGCTTTTGATGTGGGGTTACATTGACAGGGGGAGTGTCAAAAGAAGGTTTCTGAGTCTTACTATAGAAGATCAGAAATACAATTTTCATCTAGGATGGCTCGAAAGACCAGTCAACGGGAGCAAAGAAAGTTCCAGACATGGGCATGGAGAGAGAAGTAGCATTGCCAGGATACTTCTTCTCAGTTACATAGGAATAAAGTGAACTTAGGGTGGTACTTCAAGAAAAGGGATGAATAAGAGAAGATGTTGACATGCTTGAGGAGAATGACCACCTATCAGAATCCATTACAGGTGGTGATGAAATCTAGAAGTTACACTGGATGATTGTTGAAGACAAAGTCTCCCTCATGGGCCGGAGGGGGAGATTGTTGGGAAAAAGAATAGGATTTTGGCCCATGTCCTAATTGTATTTGGGCTGAGTTAAATCCAATAGGAGAGAAGATGGCTCTCTATTTGCAACATTGGAAGTGGATTAAGAATTGGACTATAAATTGGAGTGGGATTCCTAACTGCTATTACAAGTGATGGAGGTCTATAAATAGAGGCCCTAGGGGCGGCCATTGGGATCATCCCATCAGTTGTTTGTTGTTGGTGCCTTCTGTATTAGAAGAGCCATAAAATAAGAACAACTGGTGGTTCTCTCTTTTTGTAAGAGAGGGTCAGCGACTTTGCCTTGAAGCGAAGTAGCGGCTGACAGTCAGTGACACATTGGTGGTGCATCAACTACGATGGCGGATTCGAGCAGTGGAAGATGCGCGTCAGTTGGTGGCACTACGTTGGTGTTGCGCAGTGACTACGACAGCAGTCTGTCTGTTCAGCGGAGGACATATTTTCTCTCTCAGGCGGAGAGAGTTCTTTGGTTGGCAGGCGAGGTACACAACCTCATTAGTAGTAGAGGCAGCCTGGTTAGTGGTTGCAGTGACAATAGACAAGAGCACAACTGTGTGTCTGATTCCCTACAATGAGAGAGGTGTTGTGAGGAGAAAAAGATAAGTGGGATATTTTGTACAGGTTTGAGTGTAATTCTATTCTTTTTATCTTTGTTCTCGTGTGGGGGGAGCGATCTGGATTTAGGGATAATTAAATTTGGATGGTGTGAGTTGTAATCTTGACTACATAGTGCTTGTTGGTCGGTATTGCCCCGTGGTTTTTCTCTTCTCGTCTTGGGGAGAGTTTTCCACATTAAATCTTGTGCTTTTATTTTTGCAGAACATGTTGCTTACACACCACAAATTCCTAACACTATTTCCAAATTAATTATATAGGCATATTGGTAAACCCTTCCAAAAGTACCGCGCCCTACCATGTGAATGCTTCTAGAGTGCCATCTTTTGGAGTCGCTTGATAAGACCTGATACACTACTACAATAGTCAGTGAGCTTTTAGCCTTTTAATGCAAAAACCATTAGCAAAGGCATTAGAAGCTGCAAAGAAATAAGGTGACATCCACCGCTCCCCAAGAGAAATATATATGTAAGAAGAGAAGTGAATCCTAACAAGTCTTATTCATTATGTTGGTGCCTGGAAGGTGGTAATGTTGGCAAGGTTAGTTATGTTGTTGGAATAAACTTAGGGCCTTTTGGGTTGAGATAATTAAATGTTGGTATTCTATTCCATAAATCGTACCTTATCTGTGAACCGCTCAGGCACTAGAGAAAAAAGCAGGTGTTTATAAATTATTGCACTCAGTCATCACACAAAGAAGAGTGACAATGCAGTAGACATGACATGTTGTTCTCAACTGATTAGAAACACACATGCTTCACAATCTCACAAACATGTCATACAAAATGGTAATCTAAGTGACAAAATTTCTAGTAGCCATTAATCAAATATGATTGTTATGAATAACAATTGATGCTTCCAAAGACGATCCTACCCAAATGGCTCCTTATGTCTACAGATGCAAAATACATTTAGAAAACCTTAGCAAATCCTTGAAGGATACAAGAGCTGCTTCCATTTTGGGAACAAAGATGAGATTATTGGAATGCAAGGGGTAATGAAGAGGGGTAGTTAGTTGGTTTGAAGGTGCAGACAGTGATATGGCAGTTAGTCTTCTTCTTGATATTGAGAACCTAGGCTTTGTATGCTTCTAATTATTTGGATAATCTACTACAAAATCTTATAGAATTGCATGCAACCCGATGCAGTGAGTTGATCTGGGAGTGCAAGTAACAAGGAAAGCACCAGAGATCCATTGTAGGAGGTTCTTCAGACATAGAGTTTTATATCCTTCTTTTGGATCCTAGATGGGTGATTTGATGTTGTAGAGGGGGGGGGTGAATAGAGCTGAATGCACTTAAACAAAATTAATTAGACCTTCAATATACATCACAAGATAAGGTTACTAAATAGGAAGTTTGAGTACAACTAAAACATACATATCAAGGGAGAGAGAGATTGAACAAACACCAAGTGACAAGCTATGTAGAGTGGTTCCACACTTCACACTAGAATGAGTCAGTCCACTACCTAGCGAAGTCAACCTCTAGGATTTCTTAACCATTGCACTCTTATATTCATTCATAAGACTTACAATACATGACCAACCAAAGGACTTACCTATCCAATACAAAGATTCTTCAACCTTTACCAAGGATGTGATAAACTGAACTTTTGGAATCCTTGGATGTTCAGTGATACAAGTGAGTGCAAGCATCTTATATATATTAAGAGTTCCAAATACTTTGACAAAGTATGGATGTGGTTGATATCAATATCCAATTTATAATCCATAAATGTATGCCTTTGTGAAGTTTCTGGTTGATAGGTTAAATGGTTGAATACCAACATCAAAGCTTATTAGATGGTAAAGGAAGCGGCAAGGAATCCATGGCTAACTTTTGGGGATGTTTTGATATTCTTACAAGGAGTTATGAGTTTTGAATATCATCAAATAATCTGCTTTTTTTTAAGTATATTAGAACAAAGGAGATATCTCTAGCCTATTTGTGCCTTGTCACTCACCCTAACCTTTGGATGACCTATGTGGCCATGTTTTAGCATTAGATCGCAGACCTAGTGGTCGTGGGCACTAGTTCATAAACACTGGATCACCATTGCGAGCCCTGTTGCTGACCCTTAGATGGCTCGACTCAAACAGTCAAAACACCTATCTTTAATCGGTGTCAGTTACAAAGTCATGGAGGGTCACCGCTAGTCGCTTTACCATGAGTCGTGGGTGATCACACGATCTCTTATGGGCAGTTGTCTTCACCAAATCGTGGGATACCCAAAGAGTTTACTCACGCCTTTTTGGCACTGAGCATAGAAAGGAACCAGATCCCCACCAGTTCTACCTCCCTACCCACATACTAGAGAAACCAGAGGTGGCAAGGAGGAGACACGGAAGCAATAACAGCCTGGAGCTTGGTAGCTCAGCCCATGGACTGTCAAGGAAGGATGCCCGACGGCTATCCAAAGAGGCTGAAGGAGGAGTCACCCGCTGCGAGATTGTGGTCGTGAAGCCCTGTAGTAGAGAATGAGGAGTCCTTCATCGTAGAAGCTTAGTGTCGAAGGGATGAATCTGAACACACAATTAAGAGAAGTAGAGGCTGAGTCGACCACCACAAATCGCTCAACGGATCTCTTTCCTATGGTAGTGGCTGTATCGTAGAGGAGCATCAACAAACATATGGAGGAAAAGGAGCCACCACAGTAGATCGCATCTAGTAGAGACTTGTGATCGCTCACTGGAGTGCGTGCAGCAACTCACAGCAACGGCGGCGGCTACTGCCGATTAACCCACAAAGCATGCGCTCCGAAGTCGGATTGGAGATTAGAGGGGTCAATGAGGTCTGAAAGGCCATGGATCATCCTGTGGAGGTGAGAATGGAATCAAGGAGGCGACTCTGCAGGATTGCTCGCTAGAGGACGGCCGGTTCCTCACTGGCTGAGAGCCGTGCGGCGCCGTCTCCGCAAGACACAGGCGCAGAAAGAAAGGGGATGGAGAAAGAAGAAAGGACGCAGACTGGCCCATATTACAGACCGTTCGGCTCAAGCGAACCAGGGCAAAGGTGTGCGGGCCTTAGTGGCCATGTGTCGACCTCTGGTTGGCCTGAAGGTAAGAAAATCCCCATTAATGCTCAGACCTTTAATAATTCATAGAAAATAGCCCGATTATGAGAAAAGTGCAAATAAGGTATCGAACTTCTCAGAAAAATGAGTAGAACAAGATGGAACCATAATATTAGGCTTTTGATGAACTAATCTCTGTGATATTATGTAAGATCTATTATGCTTTGTTTGTGAGTAATAAATATCAAATGATGATATTAAATAATGGAAAAATGTCAAAAGCTCCATAATAATGTTTATAATGCATTTGATGTCAGTAATGATCATGTTGATGCACGAAATTATGTAATTTTCTCCATACGGTGAATTAGGGCTCTTAACCCTAAATAAAATGCAATAAATGCACACGTGCTAAATAAATGATGAAATTCACAGAGTGAGCTCATATCAGTATATGAAACCTCAGTTTTAATTATGAGATCATAACGATGAACAGAATCCATGTTATATGAAGATGAATCTTATTACATGTTATGAAATCCTAATCCAGGTTAATGATGTAACCTAGGGTTAATATGTGCACAAAAAGGATATGGAACATAATGTTCAGATAATGAACCATAATCTGGAATGTGACATCAGTAAGATAAATATAAGATAAGAATATAAGTAATGATGCACATATCCTAATGAGATAAGCTAAACCCTAATGAACACAATTAGGGTTAAGATGAGATGTAAGATGATGAGAACCTAATGATAGTTTATGATCTTGCCTTAATCAGGGATGATCAAGGTTAGAGTTGACATGAGGAATATGTGATTAGATTATCTCTTGATCAAGGTACGCCCTTACCTCTTACTTGGCTTATTATACAATATGCTTGTGTTATATGTGTAGTAAAATACTTGGCATATGATATTGGATGATATAATTGTTCTTGCATGATATGTTACTTGATTTCCATACTTATGGCTATGAACACCTGCAAACATAATATAGATGTTCCATCATAAGATAGCTCATAAACCACTTGGTGGTAGAGCGCATGCATAATGATCACAAACGACTTGGTGGTAGATCATATGATGTTTGTATAATGATCACAAACCACTTGGTGGTAGATCATAAGGCCTAAAGATGTCAAAGCCACTTGGTGGCAGACGCACGAGATGTATGATGGAAATGTGCTTAAAATATGTATTCTCTTTTGATAATGAATATCTTTGTGAAAGTATACACTTTTCTTATATTCTTCTGTTACTGCCAAGTATTAGTTTATCTTATTGCCAAGATATGATGAGAGGTAAATAAAAGACACGTAGGCGTACTCAGTACAATATTCTTGAATATTGTGCTGACGTGTACCGCATGTAATCTTTTGTATAGGTTGTGGTTATGCTCTTGAAGATCCAGGATAGTGAGAGTTGTGTGGCGAGATGATGTACAGGTGGACCTGTTGTCTTAAGATCCTGTAGTTTAGATGTAGTACATGTATATGTATAGTTTGTTGTTCAATATGTAATATCAAATGTTGTAACAATTCATGTAGTAATTATATGTTGAATGGTGAACATGTGTGTATGGTTTTATTATTGTTCATGTACATGTGCTACTGATTGTTTCCTACTGACTTCCTCTGATTTTCTTCTTCTGAGCCTAGTGTGGGATGTTTAAATTGGGATTCTCACTGAGGTGAGGGTTTCAATTTGGACGTCACACATCAGATTAAGTTTTAGAAAATCCGGGGACGTCACAGGTGGTATCAGAGCATGAACAATAGCAAAACCTGACATTTTCTCATTATGCAACTCAAAACTAAAGAACCTTGAACCTTAATGATCTTTTAGGGTTAGATTAGTCATCTTTTAGAGACTAGATCTGACCTAGCCTCTAGGTTAGCACCTAGATGTCCGAGAACTAGGTCTAGACTGGTGCTTGTTGAGTAGCAAGTCCTTAGATGCCGTTCTTTCCTTGTAGTGCAACAGTATGGGACGTTGCACTATTTGGAAATGACGTGCATCAAGGGAAGAGAAACCCTAGACATATTGCACACGTTGTCTAGAGTAGCTACACTAGTCTACACCATGTTCTCACCCTTTTCACTTGTTTTCATGACACTGTACTCTCAACTATGTGTGGGACACTCATTTTCAGGATTTGGTTTTTGATTCCAACCAAATTGAACCTCGATAGTTTTCTCTGACGCTTGTTTTATCGGAGAAAAACTATATAATATTTTATTATGTATATGTATTACAAAAATGTGTCCCCACACATGTACGACTAGGAGGTGGTCATGCAACTTAAGTGAAAGTGCTGACATCAGTCTAGAAGAGAGAGTAGTTCTAGATTAGATGTCTAGAGCCTTGTTGGAATATATATATGATAGTTGGAATAGACGAAATATGAGTTTAGATTTTATGATATAAGTTTGAGATAGTAATTAAGTTGTTTTATGATGATAAAGTTTGTTTGAGGAAAGTTTAATTTTGAGGATTCGAGATAAAGTTTTGCTGATGCAAGTATGTATCCTTTTATAAGATAAGATATGTTAAGACAGGTTGTGAGTCAGCATGAGCCTCAAGCTCTTTTATGAAGGAGGACCTCTAGTGTTAGGACCAATTTCGGGGTTAACTCCAGAGAGAGTGAGACCCAATGGGAGAAGGTTAGGGAACCTAAACTCTAAGATATGAGAATTCTGAGATATGTGATATGATATGTCCTAAACTAGACTACTCCTGAGTGAATGAGTTGTGTTGCTTGATGCATGATTCCTATAGTCTTGTTGAACCCTAGATGTCCTTGGGAGGACCGAACCCTAGAGATAAAGAGAGGCTGGTTATATATGTGCATATGTGAATAAGGAAATACGAGTGCCTACCATCTAGGTGAGGGAGAGAGCCCAAGACCCTGGAGGAGGTAGCTATGTTAGTGTCTGTGA
This sequence comes from Alisma plantago-aquatica, assembly GCA_963693085.1. Classification (NCBI taxonomy): domain Eukaryota; kingdom Viridiplantae; phylum Streptophyta; class Magnoliopsida; order Alismatales; family Alismataceae; genus Alisma; species Alisma plantago-aquatica. The sequence goes on along the minus strand of OY856411.1, from coordinate 322,179,199 downwards.
AGCCTCATGCTCGGGTTGGTGGTTTCCCACATAGGAATCTAGTGGTGTATATAAGAGAGCTTTGGGTGAGATGTTTCATGGTTAGAGATCTATGAAGAGTATCCCGTATAATGTTTTGGTTTGTGCTTATGTGGCTAGAGCTTGTAAAGCTATCTCTAGTGCTAATGAGGTAACCTAATAACCCTAGACTAAGAGAAGAAATATAAAGTATATGCCTATGAGATACTCAAAGAGATGAGTTAGATCAAATATTCTGAGCATGGCACTACCCTCATGGTATGGGTTAGAGGAACCTCTTTTGGCCTAAGTAAAGTTTTGATATGATATAAGTTTGTTTGGCACAATCATGATATAATATATGTAAGCATGTGATCTAATCTTGGGATGTTATACATGAAGGTAATATGATGTTAACCTAGAGATGGTTTAACAGATATCAATGCATAAATGGTTAACCATAATTATGAATAACGATGGTAATATGATATTTTTGGTTAATCTATTGATGAAATCACTAGTGAATGATGCAATTTATTATGAGTGATGAAATAAGATCATATGAATGAAACATGTTGCACAAGGTATTAATCTTAGTGCTTACTAAATATGAAAAATATAGCTTGACAGCTAGCACAACATAATGATTATGACACCTTGATATAATGGGTTAACTTTGGTTAACTCCTTTGGAACATGATAATATGATGTGAAAACCCTAATGCATGGCTAAACATAAGGAAGAAAACCTAATATATGAGATATGTAATGACATAACCAAGTTTCTAAATCTTGAAGGGAGTGTTTGTGCACCAAGATGGTTGTAAACCCCCCTAATAGTGCTTTGGATACATGGTTCTAGGTAACCTTTGTGAATATGTTACACATAGAATAGTGCCTACATGTGGATGAAGGCAAGATAAGGTTTTCCCTAGAAGTATGAGTATGGTCGACTTTTGAGGACGAAAGTTCTTTTAAGATGTATATGATGTGACAAAGTGGTTTTTCTGGCTTAATTTCGAGGACGAAATTTCTATTAAGGTGGGTAGGATGTGATAAACTGAACTTTTGGAATCCTTGGATGTTCAGTGATACAAGTGAGTGCAAGCATCTTATATATATTAAGAGTTCCAAATACTTTGACAAAGTATGGATGTGGTTGATATCAATATCCAATTCATAATCCATAAATGTATGCCTTTGTGAAGTTTCTGGTTGATAGGGTAAATGGTTGAATACCAACATCAAAGCTTATTAGATGGTAAAGGAAGTGGCAAGGAATCCATGGCTAACTTTTGGGGATGTTTTGATATTCTTACAAGGAGTTATGAGTTTTGAATATCATCAAATAATCTGCTTTTTTTTAAGTATATTAGAACAAAGGAGATATCTCTAGCCTATTTGTGCCTTGTCACGCACCCTAACCTTTGGATGACCTATGTGGCCATGTTTTAGCATTGGATCGCAGACCTAGTGGTTGTGGGCACTAGTTCATAAACACTGGATCACCATTGCGAGCCCTGTTGCTGACCCTTAGATGGCTCGACTCAAACAGTCAAAACACCTATCTTTAATCGGTGTCAGTTACGAAGTCATGGAGGGTCAGCACTAGTCGCTTTACCATGAGTCGTGGGTGATCACACGATCTCTTATGGGCAGTTGTCTTCACCAAATCGTGGGATACCCACAGACTTTACTCACACCTTTTTGGCACTGAGCATAGAGAGGAACCAGATCCCCACCAGTTCTACCTCCCTACCCACAAACTAGAGAAACCAGAGGTGGCAAGGAGGAGACACGGAAGCAATAACAGCCTGGAGCTTGGCAGCTCATCCCATGGACTGTCAAGGAAGGATGCCCGACGGCTATCCAAAGAGGTTGAAGGAGGAGTCACCCGCTGCGAGATTGTGGTCGTGAAGCCCTGTAGTAGAGAATGAGGAGTCCTTCATCGTAGAAGCTTAGTGTCGAAGGGACGAATCTGAACACGCAATTAAGAGAAGTAGAGGCTGAGTCGACCACCACAAATCGCTCAACGGATCTCTTTCCTGTGGTAGTGGCTGTATCGTAGAGGAGCATCAACAAACATATGGAGGAAAAGGAGCCACCACAGCAGATCACATCTAGTAGAGACTTGTGATCGCTCACCGGAGCACGTGCAGCAACTCACAGCAACGGCAGCGGCTACTGCCGATTAACCCACGAAGCATGCGCTCCGAAGTCGGACTGGAGATTAGAGGGGTCAATGAGGTCTGAAAGGCCATGGATCATCCTGTGGAGGTGAGAACGGAATCAAGGAGGCTGCTCTGCAGGATTGCTCACTGGAGGACGGCCGATTCCTCACTGGCTGAGAGCCGTGCGGCGCCGTCTCCGCAAGACACAGGCGCAGAAAGAAAGGGGACGGAGAAAGAGGAAAGGACGTAGACCGGCCCATATTACAGATCGTTCGGCTCAAGCGAACCAGGGCAAAGGTGTGCGGGCCTTAGTGGCCAGGTGTCGACCTCCGGTTGGCCAGAAGGTAAGAAAATCCCCATAAATGCTCAGACCTTTAATAATTCATAGAAAATAGCCTGATTATCAGAAAACTAGAAATAAGGTATCGAACTTCTCAGAAAAATGAGTAGAACAAGATGGAACCAAAATATTAGGCTTTTGATGAACTAATCTCTGTGATATTATGTAAGATCTATTATGCTTAGTTTGTGAGTAATAAATATCAAATGATGATATTAAATAATGGAAAAATGTCAAAAGCTCCATAATAATGTTTATAGGGCATCTGATGTCAGTAATGATCATGTTGATGCACGAAATTATGTATTTTTCTCCATATGGTGAATTAGGGCTTTTAACCCTAAATAAAATGCAATAAATGCACACGTGCTAAATAAATGATGAAATTCACAGAGTGAGCTCATATCAGTATATGAAACCTCAGTTTTAATTATGAGATCATAACGATGAACAAAATCCATGTTATATGAAGATGAATCTTATTACATGTTATGAAATCCTAATCTAGGTTAATGATGTAACCTAAGGTTAATATGTGCACAAAAAGGATATGGAACATAATGTTCAGATAATGAACCATAATCTAGAATGTGACATCAGTAAGATAAATCTAAGATAAGAATATATGTAATGATGCACATATCCTAATGAGATAAGCTAAACCCTAATGAACACAATTAGGATTAAGATGAGATGTAAGATGATGAGAACCTAATGATAGTTTATGATCTTGCCTTAATCAGGGATGATCAAGGTTAGAGTTGACATGAGGAATATGTGATTAGATTATCTCTTGATCAAGGTACGCCCTTACCTCTTACTTGGCTTATTATACAATATGCTTGTGTTATATGTGTGGTAAAATACTTGACATATGATATTGGATGATATAATTGTTCTTGCATGATATGTTACTTGATTTCCATACTTATGGCTATGAGCACCTGCAAACATAATATAGATGTTCCATCATAAGATAGCTCATAAACCAGTTGGTGGTAGAGCGCATGCATAATGATCACAAACCACTTGGTGGTAGATCATATGATGTTTGTATAATGATCACAAACAACTTGGTGGTAGATCATAAGGCCTAAAGACGTCAAAGCCACTTGGTGGCAGACGCACGAGATGTATGATGGAAATGTGCTTAAAATATGTATTCTCTTTTGATAATGAATATCTTTGTGCAAGTATACACTTTTCTTATATTCTTCTGTTACTGCCAAGTATTAGTTTATCTTATTGCCAAGATATGATGAGAGGTAAATAAAAGACACGTAGGCGTACTCAGTACAATATTCTTGAATATTGTGCTGACGTGTACCGCATGTAATCTTTTGTATAGGTTGTGGTTATGCTCTTGAAGATCCGGGATAGTGAGAGTTGTGTGGCGAGCTGATGTACAGGTGGACCTGTTGTCTTAAGATCCTGTAGTTTAGATGTAGTACATGTATATGTATAGTTTGCTGTTCAATATGTAATATCAAATGTTGTAAAAATTCATGTTGTAATTATATGTTGAATGGTGAACATGTGTGTATGGTTTTATTATTGTTCATGTACATGTGCTGCTGATTGTTTCCTTCTGACTTCCTCTGATTTTCTTCTTCTTAGCCTAGTGTGGGATGTTTAAATTGGGATTCTCACTGAGGTGAGGGTTTCAATTTGGACGTCACACATCAGATTAAGTTTTAGAAAATCCGGGGACGTCACAAAGGACTTACCCACTTTGCAAGAGTCTTCCGCCTTCTTCCAAGGACTTACCTACTCTTGCATAAGTTTTCAGCCTTTAAGGGATTACCCACTCTTCATGGATCTTCAGCCTTGGACTTCACCTTCACTTGGAGAAGCTTCCACCAAGGACTTACCCACTTGAGCAAGGAGTCTTCTGCCTTCACCAAGGGCTAACCCACTCTTGCTCTAAGTCTTCAGCCTTAATCTTCACCAAGGGACTCCTTCCCTTGTTCTTCTTCACCTCTCTTATCCAAGAGAGATAACCTTCATTTTCATGGTTGAAATGAGAGATATGGAGGTGGTGGCAGTGAGAACCTTATAAGATATACATGTAGGACTAGCTCTCTTACATATTTCCTACTCACTCTAACAAATGTAGCAAGTGATTAAGCTTAAAGAGAGAGAAAGAGAGGAGGTTGTAGGACACACTCAACTATAGAATAGGAACCTCATATAGAGTTTTGCATTGAATGCTCAACCTTGGAATGAAGCCCAAGGGGTCCTATTTCCTGATGGGGATGCCTCTTAGCCTTTGAACACTTAAGAATGAAAACTAGCAATTTTGTGGCTTGCAACAGATATATTTTTGATTGCTGCAACTCCACAATTACTAGAAGCACTTTCCCTACAGTGCAATCAGTTGAGTTTCTATAAAGGTAAAGCGATCTATCCTACTAAGAGACAAGACCAATTTAGGCCATCGGTCGAGTTTGTCTTGGGGTAACTCGACCGATTCACTTAAATAAAGTTTGGTCTGTCGAGGGATTGGTCAAGTTATGTGAAATGAAAACTCGACCGAACAAAAGTCATTTTCAAGATCCAATTAGGATCGATCGAGTTTGCAACTCGATCGATGAACAACCTGATGCGAATTTTCGAAAATGGATTTTGAGTGTTTAAACATTCGATCTAAGTGCTTATGATTTTTTCTAAGCTTAATTACAAGTCATAAAATCATTACAAGTGATTTACAACATGATTCTAATGGATTTACATCATATTCCAAAAATGTGCACTTGTATTGACTTTGTCTTGTCTTTTCTCCAATATGATATGTGCAAGTTAGGGCAGTTGGAGTGTGTCTATGCATAATTTGAAATCACTCAAGTAGAGACATGAGACACAATTAATTAGAATGGTTTGGTCATCATCAAAACAAAGGTTTAGTCAATTTAAACCTTGAGTCAACACCTTCAACGTGTGATTGTGACATATAATGGCGTTTCACGGAACTCTGATTTTTCTCCAAGCTTTAGTTAGACATACATGATTGATTTGGTTGGAACACACACATAATGCCTGACAGAGACCTAAGAAGTAGCTTATAGACTGTCGAGAGGACGATTAGAGGATAGGAAAAAGAAGAAAGAGGATCATGACAAAAAATTAACTTGAGTAACTGGCAGTCTAGTACCTTCAGTTGGATGCCATGTTTGGGAATGGATCCTCCTCATCAAACCTATGTGTTGCTCCTTGTCTAGAAAGCTACCAATAATCTCATGGTAATTGGTTAATTGAAGAGCATGCCCACACAAGAAGAACCAAATCCAAGAGAAAAATTTATTGAATGAAGAACTCAAATCGGGCCATAAGTGATGGAATACCATGAGAGCCAATAAAAGTTGTAAATTTGAAGATTGAGTTGCAAACGAAGCAGAGAGAGTGGATATGGTTGCAAAACTAAACACGATCTACAATCATGTAGTGCTGGTCGTGGACGTCTTCCAAATAGTTGGAACCAAATTTACCAGCATAAAACTAAACAAAACGTGTGAAAAAATCTGAGAGGAGAGAGAAACATTGTGCTTGCATGAAATTTGAAATACTAATTTGTTATTTCCTGGCTGGTTTCTAGTGGAAAAACTTTAATTCATATAACTTATTCACCTTTTTTAAAGTAGTATAGATTAAGTGTGAAAGAACAGACAATCAAACTGAACAAACATGTACATATAGATAGATGTCCTCTCCATCACTAGGAGCCATCCTACACACATAGAATAACATTCTTCGTTAAGAGCTCATGTTGCCTTTACCATATAATCAAGACTCTAATTGTGGGACACCTCTCTATGAGCATGATGAAGCACCTGACAAAAGGGAGATGGAATGGGAAATGGTCAACAAGATTGGTCGTATAAATGTCATCCATCTAGTATTCATTAGTGAAAATGTTATGGGCATATGGCTATGACCAGAGCTCGTTAGCTGAATGGATATTCCAATGATCAAAAATTCAATCTTTGAAGGTGGTATGGCTAGAACTGGATCATCCATATGAAGAATGTTATGATGGGGACCAAGTAATGTGCTAAGTAATTCGTTAGCAACAACACCTGCATGACAGAAAAGAATTAAGTATACATCTATTTTATATATGATATTGAAATACTGGTAGAACATCACCATTCACCTTACCTGAAGAATCATCCAATACGAGTAGATGATGCAAATGTCATTGAGAAAGAGACACCCAAGATGCGAGTCATTGATCACACTAGTCATCCACACTAGGGAGGGCGATGGGATGACTCAATATATGAGATATAATTGTGGGTGGAGTACCTACATCATTAAGTGAAATTGTGAAATGTTATTGTTAAGAATAGCACTAGTAATGAAAAACATTATTTTATATTATGAACTGGATTTGTAAATTATAATCACTAAAAAAAATTCAATTACAAACAATCTTAGAAGGGTAATACAAAATAAACAACTACCTATAGATGAGCTCAGATATTTCAAGATTATTGTTCGAAATATAGGCATGGGAATGTTTAATGCTTTAGATAACCTTTAAATGAGAGGTCTCTATCATACTTCCATCTCATGCTATGTAAGAAGTGCTTGCAATATGATGAAAAAGAGAAATGAAAGATTCATAATAAACATGAACCACAAAAAAAGAAAATGTGAGATCTCATAAACAGGGGTTCATCAATTACTCTGCTTGCAACACCAAAACACAAAATCCATCCAAGTTTCCCTACAAATCCCTAGCTAGGAATATTTTCACCATGTATTCAAGGTCTCCACTAGCACAAAATCCATCCAGTTGTTGGTCATGACACCTCATTGCTGAACCAAGTTGACATTCTTATTTATAGGTAATACATAGTGAAGATCACTCTATATAAACTTCTTTTACCCGCAACTTATGCCAATGGTTATACATGGTGATGTCGTCATGAGGGTTGAGTAGTCAACAATGGTGCTTAATCCATAGTATACTTCAACAATGTGGGAAGTGATGGAATTAGGCCTTATTGATTGGGTGCTATTATGAAACCCTAATACTATACACATGAATCTTAACCCTAATCTCTAGAGTAGATCAAGATATAATCTATAAACACAACTACAAATTGGTCCAAATAGGGCCTAAACACTTTATTCATCATATCCATGAATGTTTCCAGGATAGAAGAACTAGATTGTGGTGCTCTCTTTTGGGGTTTGCAGCACATGCTTGCTAGGATAGCAGAACTAGCTTGCAGTGCTTGTAGCACTCACTTGCAGGTTTGCAACACTCATTAGTTGGTTTGCAACTCCTGCATGTGGGGCTTGCGACACTCACTTGTGGGTCTTGTATCACTCACTTGTGGGTGCTTGCAACTCTCTCTATCTATGATTCCATCACTTTCTTGTGAGGCTCGCGATTGTCAATTTCTTGGCTTGCAACACTCATCATGGCCCATATCATAATATTGTTCTCCCACAAAACTACCTAAAATGCATTTGTGAGGAGTCATATGTTTGTGACGGGAACCGTCTGTTTGCAAAGAAAAAAAATACTTGGGGTGTGTGGTGTACACAAGACGTTGCCAAGCCAAATTATATTTACGAGGATCCATGGCCCATATCGTGACAATGTCCTCTCCAAAAAAAATACAAAAATACTTATGGGAGGAGCTAAAGCCCATATTATGATAATGTCCTCTCATATAAAACCCCTAGAAATGCTTTGATGGATACCTATATGAGTCTGGGGATGATTGGAGCATGGTCGGTTGAGTGTTTGCGGTAGCCACTGCCCATTCGCAACAATTTCTTATGGGGTGGGTGGTCGACGCAAGTCCATGCTAACGAGAAATTTGTCAATATCCCTTCTGAATTAGCCTTAGAACAACTCACGGTTGCAACTTCTCTCACATATCATCTTTATGAATTGTCAAATAAATTTATTGATATATTCCCATAAATGTATTTGGGAGGAGTCACGACCCATATCAGAACAATATCCTCTCACAACAAGTCTATTGAAATAGATTTCTGAGGAGTTGTGGCCCATATCAGACAACATGCTATTTCATCGAGTCTCCAAAAATTCATTTGTGAGGAGTTGGAGCCCATTTCATTAGAACGTCCTCCCACATCAAGTCCCAAAAAAAGAATTTTTAAAGAGCCAAAGCCCATATCACATCAGTTTCCTCTCACAAAAAATGTACAAATTCTTATGGGGGGGGGTCTAGGATACATATCATGACATTTCCTCTCACTGCAAGTCCCTAAAAATAGTTTGACAATGTCATGATAAGACAAAGAAACTAGAATGTCAATTCTGGTATTCACTTTTAGGGCTAGCAACATTCTATAGATGGTCTTGTAGATCTTTCTTGTTGGGATGGTAGCTCTCGCATGTAGTGATTGTAGCACTTACTTTGCAACACTCGCTTGTGGGTCTTATAGTATCGCTTGTGGGTCTTGTAGTACTCTCTTACGGGGCATGCAACTTTCAGTAACTGGGATGACAACACTTTCGTGCAGGGCCTGAAAGTCTTCACTTGTGGGACTTAAAGGTCTCGCTTGCTTGGCTTGCAATACTTTCTATGACCCATATCACAACAGTGTCCTCTCACAAACTCCGAAAATACATTTGTGAGAAGTTGGGCATACATCATGAGAGTGTCCTCGTACAACAACACTATGGAAATGCATCTTTGAGGATCCATGACCCATAGCATGACATTGTCCTCTCACTACAAGTATCTAGAAATGTATTTGTCATGTGTCATGGTCCATATGGTGATTGTACCTATCACAGTAAGTCCATGAAAGTGCATTTGAGAGGAATATTGTGACAATATCCTCTACAACAGGTCCCTAGAAATATATATGGGAGGAGCCATGACACATGTCATGAGAGTGTCCTCTCACATCAAGTCCCTAAAATATGCATCGGGAGGGTCCATGGTCCATATCATGATAGTGTCCTCTCACAAAAAGTCCCTTGTCTGCTCATAACAATTCCTTTATAATGCATTTGTGAGGACCTGAGGCCCATATCTTGACAGTATCCTCTCACAAAAAGTTCATAAAAATATATTTTTGAGGAGTGTTCATATCATGAGACCATTCTCTCATAAAAATTCTCCTAAAATATATTTGTGAGGAACTAGGGTCCATTTCATGATAGTGTCCTTTAACACCAAATATGTGAAAAAGGTTCAAGAAGGAGGTATGGCCCATATCATGACATTTTCTTCTTACAATAACTTTCTAAAAATACTTTGGTTGGAGACGTGTATATGTGTACTTTCCTCTTAATTATTTACAAAAGAGACGTGTATGAGTTTGGGGACAATCCGAGCACAATCGGTCACATGCTTGTGACAACCACCACCCACTTTGCATCAATTGTTGTTGTTGGTGGGTGGCTATCCAAGTTGTTGTTAATGCACAGTTTGCCTTGCAAGACAAAACTCATTAGCCTTATAATGCTTATAAAAGAGATATGTATGAGTTTGAAAAAGATTTTTATGTCAATATTATTTTATAAATAACTCTCTGAATGACTTACAGTGACTCTCAACAACAATTTATGATAAAATGTGACTCATATACATGTCACCTATATGGTAAATCCCCATTAGAACATAGGTGATTCAAATGTATGTCACTTATTGAGTATAACTTTTAATGTATCATAAAATGTTTGTCATCTATATTATGTAAGATTATATAGACTATAGGTGTTTTACATGCATGTCACTTAAGGTATGTAACCCCTTCAAAATTGTTAAAATGTATGTCATCTATTTTACACAGGTCTATATAAGTTATAAGTGATGTACAAACATGTCGCCTAAAGTGTGTAACCTTTTATATGGTTGTCACCTATATCATGCTTTTTGGTAGTGGTAGTGGCTCACGGGCGATGGCTAGTTGTAGTTGTTGTGGTCGTGCGGAGGTTTTGTTGTGAAGGGATGAGCTAGCAGGCTTTTAGAGGGGTCGAGCAGCTCATCCACGAGGACCACGACAATGCAGAGGGAGGACAGCGCATTAAGCCTCGCACAGAAGGGCTTGGCGGATGAGCATGACGTCGTGGGCAGGTTGGAACAGGTAGTCTAACAGGATGGTGACATATAGTTTCTACATCGTGGAGAGCAAACAGGGCCAAAGACTACGTGGTGGTACAGTTCAGCCAAGTGGATGGCCATAAGATTAGTCTCTTCGCTGTCTATGACGCTTGACGGCCATCTTGGCCACGAGGCGGTTGAGCTACCTACGCGCAAACCTCTTCAACAACATCCTCAAAGAGGTATGCATATGGATTTGAACACGTACATTCCCTCTTTCCCAGTGGGAGGATATGCTAAATGATCGTGTCGTTAATGGCGCCAAGCTAACTCTTGGACGGATACGGCGACTGCAATCTGGCGGGCGTACCGCAACATCAACAGCGAGAACAGGTGGGCGAGAAGAAGGTCGACGGTGGCTCGATGGCTGTCACCGCTACACTGATAGATATCAAGCTACACCACCGATGTGGCGTAGATTCTATTTGTGAACCCTGGTAAGAATATTGTAGGGCTAACGGGAAAATAGTAACTAGGGCTGTAAATGGGCATGAGTAGGTCTGCGGGTATGAGTAGGTCTGCGGATCCCCAAATCCAGATCCTGTTGGACCCGTATATTTTTAGACCCGCATATAAATGAAGTCTAATAATAGGTGTGTTTGGACCCAGACCCGCTAGACCCGTGTCCCCACTATATATAAGTAACTAATAAAATAATATGTTATATATATCATACTTTATCAGTGTAACTAATATAAATTTTGAGATTATATCCTACTCTAAAGGTTGAGACTAGTTTTATAATTAAGAATTAACTATTCTAGTTACAATAATGAACATCATGAGTAAGCTACATAGGTTAAATATTATGATGATGACTACATATATGTAAATAATTATTTCAATTAATGTTAATGTATAAAATATAACATTATATAATATAACAATTACATGTTAATATAATATATAATAACAATATTTTGTTGTATTAAAATATATAGAACATAGTTATTTTTCTTACATAAATAATATGATATTTTATAGAACAACTTACCCACATACCAACATCACATACCCGCTATTATTTTGGGTACAGATATGGTGCGGGTCTAGATTTTGTATTTGTGGTTGTGGGTCTAAAGTCGGAATTAGACTCCCTAAACTAGATGGGTATGATTATGGGTATGGCCAGACCCATCCGTAGCCGCAACATTTACACCCCTAATAGCATAATCCAGGAGTGGGCTTATTTTAGTTCCATACTATTTTGTACCGTGATTGGGGTGCACGTCGGCGTTATCACATGTTTTGATTGGGGTCCAGGTTGGGCGTTGTCAAACATTTTTCTGCATAAATTGGTACACATCCACATAAATGTTAGGAAAAAAATCAATTTAACATACTTTTATAAATATATTTACCAACATAGCACACTTTGCAAAATATTTTTCAAAATTTGTAGGAAAAATTTCAATTTCGCATACTTTTATAAAAATATTTACCAACATAGCACACTTTGCAAAATATTTCCCAAAATAACACAGTTTGTGTAGAATCAACCACTCAAAATGGCATTTTTTGTATGTAAAATTGAAAAGCATCACAAATATTGGCCTGTTTATTATTAAATAAAAAATTAAAAAAATATAAAAAAAGTCAAAAGCGCCACTCAAACTTAACACTACATTGAATTGCAAAGTTGAAAGCGCCACTCAATATGGAGCTTTTACTTTTTTTTTCATTTTTAAAATAAACACACCAATAGTTGTGATGCTTTTTAGTTGTAGATAAAAAAAACTCCACATAAAGTAGCGTTTTTGAACCAAAACGTGCTATTCAGGGAAATATTTTGCAAAATGTGCTATATTGATAAATATTTTTACAAAGTGTGCTATATTGGTTTTCCCCTAAAAGTTATCACAATACATATTAGTCCCACTAATATTCAATCTTACTTGTGGTTCGTGTTTATTCAAACAACTGAAATGGGCTTGCACCAACGTGATTTAAAGTGCATCCAATCAAATGTTATGCACACATTAACAAAGGCATGCAATCCTTACATCATCGTCACAAAAGTGTACTGCCATATGGTAATAACATGTCAAATGATATAAGTATTTTACGTTCCCAAAAATTTTAAGGACATCAAATTTGTTTGTAATATTGCAGGGGAAGCATTGTAATCTATCTTTGAGAAATGTCAAGTAATGAAAAACATACAATTTTCATATAATAAAATCTGGGTAAATATATGAACCGTTTCCTAACCTTGTCTGTACTCCGGCCGTTTGTAGATTCCAATGACAAAATGAGTAGCAAAACGGCTACATGTTAAGAGAGAAGAGGGGCGTGGGAATCAGTCAATGCGTTGCACTATTTCAACTGTGTTGAATTATTAGACACAACAACGAGAAACTTCATTGCACTATCGCGTTATGAATTCTCTGAACTGGGGACATTTATCACATCAATCTATATTATGTTGTGTGGTTGAAAGCCTCTGCCAAAAGACTGCAATTACATCTACCGCGTGTTCATTATGGTGATCATTAAGATCTCTAGCTAGGCAACGACTCATGCCAGCGACGACCCCAGAGATCATTCCAAGAGCCATACATTCATTGCAAATATGAATTTCCGACCTAAGGTGCACCGAAAAACAGGTCCAGTGTAGTTATTTCGGGTGGACTGGTATACCGCGTATATGAAGTAATCTGGTTCCTTCATATATATCGAGTGCTACGAAGCCTAAGCTCACACCATAAGGTCCACAAAAGGAGCAGCAAAGAAGAGGTAGACGTTGAAGTCATGGATAACACTGGCGCTCGGTCCGTTGCTGTGATACTTGTGCTGCTGATGTTGCTCAACATTTGCGTTGTAGAAGGCGCCATTTTGGGAGGGTTTTTCAAGGCTGCTGTCATTGATCGCTGCGGATATTGTGCATAGTTTACTTATCAAAAAATTTAGTTTGCATTTGACAATCACGAATTTTGCTTCTTATGCATCTGTTTTTCTTTCATGCTGCTTAAAATTAATATAAACGCGTGGCTGCAAGCAGTCTTTCGAAAACCTGCTGTTAGACAAGGGGGAGAGTTTGGTGCTCAACAGGCATTCAGTAACTTGGGTAACATCTCAGGCGCCTGAGAGTAATAGTGAGGCGACTCCCGCCCAAACCAACCAACAGGAAGGCCTGACAACGGCTGATTTGAGTTCCTTGAAGGAACTAGTGGAAACAATATGGAGCCACGAAACTCAAAGTGATGAATTCTGCAAAAAACACTTTGGCCGCAGCCGATCAGAACCGCTCTGACGTTACTGACCTCCTTTCCTGCGGTTTTATCTTGTGCACCCAACTCGACGACAGGGAAGCAACTTCTGTGGGTCAGGACTGCTTCCTTGAGCTACTCGTCTTCAATATATTTCTCGATACAGCAAGTTATAATGATATATTATGTAGTTCAACGGGAAGCTCCGACTGTCAATTTTATGGTTGTGTCACCACCGAAATCAACAAAAACGTAGACCTGAAGAAATTCAAATCCGTCGGTACAGGGTGCTATGCCAGTACCTATAGTCGCAGCCGGACAGGCAACGGCTCAGGCGCAACCAGCACTATACTGAAACGACCTCATCGTCTAGTGGAGAACAAGCAGTTATTCTACCCTCTTCCGGCCTTACATCCGCTTTTGGCTTTTGCACGACCTTCATGTTTATGTTAATGGTCTAGTAAGGAGCTCGTCATGTCCACATTTACAACGTGCATGGTTCAGATTATGCATTTTCCTTCTTAATTGTCAATGAAGACAACACGGGCCTCTTTGTCATAGCCATTTTCGTTCACATGCACTTTGTAAAATAAATGCATTTTACTTGTGTCAAGAACCATTATATATAATTAGTAACCCGCAGACAAAGTTCATGACGTCAGGGAACAAATGGGTTCCCAATGCTCATACATATCCAAAAAGTCTGGAAATTTAGAAATTTAAAGAGAAAAAATAATTTACTGGGATCAAAAGAGGCATCTTAAATCTGATTCCAAATAGAATGTTGCCCTCATTTGTGATTGCTTTGATTTTTCTTTAGTGAAAAAAAATCTAGCGACAGCCAATCAGTGCCACGATTTGTCTTGCGGTAGCAACAGATGTAGCCATATCATATGGAGTTTTTTTTAGGTGGTTCTTTTTATAATGTAGGTTTTTGAGTGCTGCTCTTATATAAAAGTGTAAGACACCTCTTATATTATAATTTTTTGAAGTCGTCAAAATTATGGAGGCTCCGCAAATTTTGGATATGTACTTGAAATTGAACGTACACCACGTACTCAATATATTTGTAAATGTAGTTTAATTCCACATGGTAGGCCTGAGTTAAAAAACTTGGTTCCATTTGAAATTGAACGTATACCACTTACTAAGTAGACAAACCCTTCCACCACTCTAGTCATATACTTTTCTTATTATAGTGATACAATTTATGTGTGTGTATATACATATATATGTTTGTTTAGTTATAATAACATACCTATTTCAAACTATTTCATGAGGGGAAGAGGAGCTAAAGCCCCGATAGCCCCCCTGACGACACTCCTAGAAACACATTTTGGAGACCTTCTTCAGACTGTCTACATTATTTTGGCAAAGTGTGTTCCATGATTTCTTTTGGCATAAGTCTTTCGATGTTAACAAACCAATGAAAATGTGTGCATCAATACTAACAACTGTTACATGTATTC
Organism: Alisma plantago-aquatica; assembly: GCA_963693085.1. Taxonomy (NCBI): domain Eukaryota; kingdom Viridiplantae; phylum Streptophyta; class Magnoliopsida; order Alismatales; family Alismataceae; genus Alisma; species Alisma plantago-aquatica. Next base: position 322,163,914 of record OY856411.1, on the reverse strand, counting down.
ATTGTTTTTTAGAGGGTGAGGTAATTGTTGGTATGTATGCCCAGAGAGTTAATCATATGATGGTTGTAATAGGGCATCATATACTTGATTTGATAATTATAAAGGTAATTTTGTCTATGATGTTTGTCTCAATCATGAGATGATGAAATATACATAATAGATGTCTATGAATGATGTTAATCCATGACATATTTTTTCATATTTAGGACATGAACAATGATATCATATGTATTATAAGAGTACATGCATTCTTGTTATGTCACTAGTCGGATATTACTATGGAAGCAAAATAGACAACAATAATACATAAGACGAGAGTGTGTTTTGACTAATGACAAAGTCTCATTAGTCAGGATATGGGATTGATTATGAGTGATGTAGATGAGATGTGTCCCTCTTATGGGAGATTGATATCCATACTACTTGATTAGTGAGACTGAGAAATATATGGTCATACTTGTGTGACTCAATATAAGATATGTGAACTCACATGCATCTCATACAATTTGCTCTAGTTCAACGAATATGGATTGAATATTGGGAGGATGACAATTCCATGCCTCAAGTTCAATCTGGATATCAGAGACAAAGGAACTATACAAACACTATAATATTGATCACAAATTATAGGTTGAAGTTGTTCTTCAACTTTCTAATTACTTGGGTAGCAATGATGTGTTACTAGATATCACTCATTGCTTCTGATATCATAAATTGGTTATTGATGTTCCCTGCCAACATAACTTGGTACCTATAGGGTCACACACATAGGATGCACCTGGAATATAATTTTTACTCATGAATAATTGACTGATTAGGAATGTGAGTCGACCGATTCAAGTGTAGAATTCGACCAAATCAAGTGTTGAGTCGACCGATTAAGGAGTGCAATAAACCGACCAGAAAACTAGTAAGCCTGGATCAAGAATTGATGATGACGTCATGTGGTACATTGATCATTTTAATGAAAGACAATATGTCTGAAAATAGAAAAGCATTCCAATAGACTGATAAGCCAATATGTATAAAAATAGAAAAACATTCCAATAGATTAATTTAAGTGTTAAGTTGGCCGGCTAGGTGCGATTTGACTGACTCAAGTGTTGAGTCGACGGACTTGTGATCCGCAACAGCTAGAAATTTTATGAAAATCCATCTCTTTGGCTCCCAGTTGATCTGAAAATCTTGACCCTTGTTCTCCTATAAATAGATGGGTAGCTCAAGGATTTCAGAAGACACAACTAATGCTAACAAACATTATCCTCTCATTATTATAGTAATGTCAGAGCTCGAGCAAGTCTTACCCGTAAAAGAAAGAGACATCAATGGAGAATAAGTCAATAGAATATTGACATCGAAGGGATAACTCCTTTCAATTGTCTCTAGTAAGTGTGATGAGGATTTCTCGGTGGTCTGCTTAGACTACGTAGAGGCATGAAGGCCATTTCCATCATGCTAGGTGAACACTGTCAACTATTGTCTATAGTCCAGGCATGAAGGCCATTGCCATCATGCTAGGTGAACACTATCAACTATTGTCTATAGTCCTGCACCAAGAGGCCGTTGTGGATGACTGTTTGCATGCTACTTGAAGAAGAAGCATGAGATGTTGTGAGGATTGTCGCTGGACTTACTCTAGGATTTGGTATATACTGCTCAAACCCTTTTCCTAGATACATCATTGTTGACACGATCTACTGGTTTGGGATTTAAACATATTTTTTTTTGTTTCCTCTATCTTTTCTACTGGCATGATTCCCCAACAGAAATACCCTATGCAAGGTTCATACCACCACAAAACAAAAAAAATCTACATTTGATGGCCTCAAAAAATACCTAATATCCAAAATTATATCCACCTTTGTTAACTACTTAGCAATATATCCCTAATTAATCATCAAACATACTGTTTCAAGTATTTTTAAATGTCTTTGTACCACATTGAAATTAAATATCTTTAAAATTGACAAGTAACTAAATCAAATTGTGATACTCATTAGTCATTAAGAAGCACCATATTAGCCCATAAATATAATTTGATCCTTATGTAAGTGAGCATAAGATATTCTAGAAGTCCTTCATAATTCTTTGGCTTCCTTCACTACTTATGCCATCATCTTTTTAATCTTTTAGGAGCTAAACATGTATAGCATTATTATATGATAGCCTTTATTTGTTGCATTAATATTACATACTTTACAATACAAACATAGATGACGGACTACATGTATTCATCATGATCTCTTTTTGTAGGTGAAGGCATGGAGTTGGGGACTACAATATGAAATGCTACCTTATCCTTGTTTATGAAATAATCCCTATGAATGGATTGACCTAAACATTCATATGTGATAGAAATTATGCCAGAACTGACAAATGACTAGATTATTTTCATTCGCAAGTCCTCCATTCCTTCCTAAAGGCAAGGTTACAGGAATATATACCACTAAAAGTTTGATATTTGATGGCCTCTATAGTTACCTAATATCAAAATATGATCTAGCCTTCTCAATTAATTAGATTAATATCCCTAAATAATTAACAAACATATATGTTCCTATATTTTCAAAAAAGAATTATACCAATGAAATTAATATTTTTGAAATGATAATAAATTTTATCAAGATTTGGTACTAAATAATACTTAAGAATAACCAAAGTAGCCCTAAGAAATGTTTTATCCTAGTTTAGGTGAATAAAAAATAATAAAGACCCGCTCTTTAGGGTCAGTCTTTTATAAAATTATATCATAATATATACACAAATCTCGTGTACATTCGTATTTTACAATCAAAATTCATGAAAGCCTAAGCATAAGGCCCAATATTTACAATATACATGAGTCATATCTACTCTTTAACAAGAGGACATCTCTTGCATGTCTCTTGTATGTCTTTTTGTATCAAATGTCCATGAATTCGCATAGGGAATAAATCCATGTGGAACAAAGAAATGTTTAGGTCAACAATGTTGGTACAAAAACTTTGTTATTGAGCTATTTAAATAACTATGAAAAAGAGGAGATTCAATATAATTACAAATAGGTATAAGACTATTTGGTCAACTAGAATCAATAAGTTAAGAATTTCTTGAAACATGTTTGTAAGATAGAATTCAAAAGAGTATTCAAAATACTAATTTTTCCAACACTATATGCAAAATAAGATGTAGTCAAGAGCATTAGCAATTCCATATATCAACATATCATAATATTACACATTTAATGATTTATCCATAAACATATTTAATCTAATATTTTGTCTTTTCTACGGCTAGGTTCGCCCATTTATGAGAGAACGACATTTTTTCCTATGGTGGTGGCTAGTAACGGGGGACCACTATATCCATTATCCACTATCATAGGTTGGGGGATATGACCCGCCTAATCAAGGAGACAAATTTTTATCCAATATTAACTTTTTTCCAATGTAAAAATACTAATTTATTCAATCATTTGGCAATATCTGATATTCAAAGTAATTGTAGTGATCTTATGAGGAAGGCAAGGAAAATAAACAAATTGGGTTCACCACTTGCTAAAATTTTATGACTGAAGTTCAAGAGGGACAAAATAGCACAACAATGGAAATAGAGAATATAATGCCTCAATACTCCAAAGTTTATACAAACCACAATTTGAGTGACTCCATGAATTTAAGACGACAATGCTACAAATCAAGACACTATGGTTACTATTTCACTAATCAAATGTTTCTCAATTTGAACTTTCTAGGACTAGATTTCCACTTGGGTTTCTATTCTATATTCTCTCCATCTTCATTGTTTCTATGTTTCTATCAAGGTTACATATGCAAGGACATAAGGTTTTCTATATTTGATGTCTTGAAGTGTTATTTTCTTTGGAGAATGATTCCATATGATCACATAATAATGAGGTAACTGATGGTTTAAAATAACACCAATATACTCATTTTTTAATACTAGGTCATAAGTATAGGTAGGAAAATTGAAGTAAACACACTAATGTGTGAATGAAGCAATCCCTTCAATGATTCAATATTTAGTATCCTCTTGGGTATTATTTCAAAATATGAGGTTATCCAAAATCAGTTAAATGTCCCTGACATTGTTGATAAGTTTCAATTTAGCAACATAGGTTGATCAAGTTAAAAATAATTCATACGTCAAAACCATGTGTATATGTTGGCATACATATTTCTGGGATTTAGTCTTAAAAAAAGATACAATCTTACTACTTTTTGGAAAGACCAAGTTCCTTTATTACCATCATTCACACAACTAACATGTGATAAATAGGTGTATTGCATGACATGACTTGGATTATCAATATGACTATTTCTTATATCTAGATTGACATTATTATATTTCCTTCTCTTATCTATAGTTTCCTTACTAACACATTTTCTAAAATTTAGAACATCACATAAGCTTATTGAAACTATAAAAATATTGTAAAGAAAACCTATATTATTTAGTTAAATTAGTGGTTTAGGTGTTTTTTGAATGGATTTTGAGGTTCAAGATTCCTCTTGTTATTGTGTTGTCCCTATGATCTAGGTTAGTAGATCAAAAATATGTATAGGGGAAACTATGATGCTAATTTACATATGAAATCATCAAACCATTAATCTACTAAATTAGATCCAATAATATACCTTCATATTTATCACTATTCATTGGTTATGGGAGTTGAATCTATAATCCATTCAAAAATATCAGATCACTTTTGACTTCTGATGAAATGTAGGTCACTGACATAGAGTCACATTAGTGTTCTCTGTCAGCTGGGGGTGGTGAAGGTGGAGGTTAGAATTTGTTTTGTAAGTGGCATAGAAGTGTATTGGTCTTCTAGAAGGTATATTCATTCTAAATAAAGGGGAAGGTCTAGGGTCTATTTCAAAGTACATAATATAGGGAAATACAATGAAAGATTAGATAGTAGAAACAAAATTTTAACTACCATATTACCCTTTGAATAGTAGATCGCATCAAGAACTATGTAATGGGAAGAATGGTTGCAAGGTTATACCTATTTGTAGAGCAAGTCCAATGACAATTTCCTTACAATAGCATGTACCTTTTTTCAATTTACACATGGACAACATCTACGTCAACCTCCTTGTTGTTCACCATAGACAACAATTGGCTTTATCCTCTGAGTGGCAGGAAACAACCTTCCCACCTATATAGTAGTCCACACAGACCACTGATAACTCATGTCATTCTAGAAGAATGGACAAGAAGGAGATGCCCCTTTTAGTTAGTGTACTAGCATCTATTTGGTCTCCCACAATTGTCTCTCCCTTGCTATCCCTCACTTTGATGGGTACTAATAGATGAGGCTCTCTCGGTTACCAAAACTAGAGAATGCAATAATTGTCAAAGAGATTTTTGTGTCTCTAGAAAGCCTCAACTACCCCTCTAGCTATAGGTGGGTCAGGTTTAGGAGTTCTAGTTTGTGTGGGATTTGAAGGGGACAAGATTCCATGAATTTTTGCAACCTACGAGCGGTGAAACTGTCGGTTCAAATATGAACTGATCATTTGGCATGTGAGCTGATCGGTTCAACCCTTGAACCAGTCATTTTAACATGTTTCCCATTCACATTCGTATTGGAAATTAATATCTAATTAATGCACAACATGACATCAACAATAATCTTTCATCCACTAAAATTAATCAACCAACCGGTTGGTTCATAACTTGAACCGACTTGTTCAGAGAACTAAGTCGATCAGTTCACTTATTGAACCAGTCATCTCATGGTGTTATTGCCAATCTTATTCAATTGACCTAACACTTAAATTGATAAATTCAACACTTGAACTGGTTATTTAGTGTTCCACCCACTCAACTTTCAACCATTATTGTTTAAACTGAATACCTAACTCTTTAGTAATCATGTTTAAACTACATTAATATATAAACACCTATTCCAAGTGTATCCTATGTTTGTGACCCTATAAGTTCCAAGTTACATTGGCAGCAAATGTCCATAACTTATTTATGACATCACAAGCAATGAGAGATATCTAGCAACAAATTATTTCTAAACAAGTAATTTAAAACGTTGGAGAACAACTTCAACCTACAATCTATAATTTTTGTTAAAGTGTTTGTATAGTTCCTTTGTCACTAATATCCAGATTGAACTCAATACATGGAATTGTCATCCTCTTCAATGTTCAATCTATGTTCCTTGAACCAAAGAAAACTGTTTGAGATATATGTAAGCCCAATATATTATATTGACTCACATTAGAATGGACATGTATTTCTCAGTCTCTTACCAAGTGGCCATGAGATCACACTCTTATAGGTGGGACAAATCCCATCTATATCACTCACAATCATCACCATGTGTCACAATGCACCTGACAACCACCTCTATGGCAACCCTTATTCAGGGTCACATTGGATGATGTCAAAGTACATCGAACGATATGTGATGAGTGTAGTGACTTTAGATTTAACAACCACAATCATGACCATCACTATAAGAGATGATTCTACTTACCAATCATGGTTTCTATGCATCACTCTTATGGTGGGTCTATCAAATACACTATTCTCTATTAAGTATCTATGTGTTTGGCTTGATATCACATATCATGACTTAATGAGATTATGTCATCAATCAACACACACTCCAATCTTATGAGTTACTGTTGTTTGTAAACCTTCCACAATAACATCTGACAAAAGATATAAGTAGAATGTATATAATGTTGACTTCCTTATGATGTGATTTTTTAGGTACTCAACCTAAAGACATATGTCATTGAGTAATATCATTCTTTAGACATTTATTATGTTACATCATTATCTCATAACTAAATATAACAAAACATATTGGAAGATTGTCTTTATTAACAATCAAATCATTTACAAGATATGCCATTACAATCATCATATGATTGGCTCTTTGGGAATACATACCAACACGTAATTATATCAGAAATTATTAGTTGGGATGACAGTATGTGGAAGTTTTGATCCATAGTGGTTTCATACCATGGAAGGATCATAGTGATAGGGTTAGGAACTGGAGGTGTAGGTAAAAAATGATCTCAGGAGGTTGACTAGGGATTATTTCTATAGGGATGAAAAAAGGTACCTCAGGGAATGATATTAGTTTCTTAAGTGTCTCAATGTTGGGAATGGTTAGAGGGAGTTCTGGGGGGCTTTTACATGGATAGGGTTCATCAATGGTATGTTTGAATTTATGAGTTGTAGGTTTGTCGGAATCATCATTGTAGTAGTCGTGGGTGGAAGGTTGTGTATTTTGATTCGGTGAAGATTAGGAAGGAGGAGAGGCATCAAGGATACATGGGATGAGATAAGAAGTTAACATGGAGGTACTTGATTGTTTCTTACCATTGAGGTGGATGGTAAGGCGTGCCTATGATGGTTTCATATTTGTGCTCTCTATTGATGAAGGGTTTCCTATTATGTAGGGCAATTGATATACAATAAAAGGCTCAAGGTGGTTTGGAGAGGGGCAAGGTAAACTATGTCTTTCGATCATCAAAGGAGGTGTTATTGGTTGCTTGAATATTTATGTCAGTTTTGATTAGAAGAATAAGGCTAATGTCATGGTAGCAGATGGATTTTACATTTAGAGAACTAGAGATGCAGTAGTCGTGAGTGATGACATGGGGAGAAGGCATGGATAGATAAGTGAAATCAAGAGGTGGGGGTAGAGGAGCTCCAAGGACCTTCACTCTTTAGTTATTATTACAGATGGTATTACATAGATGAGTCAGGGTTTCTCATTTCATGTTAAGGTGGTGATAATCCTCCCCTTTCTTTGTAAATTATTGTTATTTACTTCCAAGATTTAATATCTTCTAGTATAATCTGATTTCCCTACAATCTAGTTTGCACTAAAGTAAATAGTAAAAATACTAACTCCTATATTCATTGTCATAAGATTCCTAATTAATAAATCTCATATAGAATTCAAATATGCATATTTATGGACGTATTTGATGTTTTTCATTTATTCCAAATCCATGAGTTGTAAAATAAAGAGAAAGATATGAATTCAAGGTCAAATGAAGACATATGGCTACAGTTGATTCAAATTTCAATACTCAGTATCAACTAGTTCATGGAACATAACATGAGGGACTAATATGTAACTATTTCTTATTTGAGGACAACGAACTCTTTTATACATAAGGAACAAAAAAGGATACATACTAATATATTAGAATATAATTGGCCAAAAAAATCAAACGAGATTTAGAATGAGATATCAGTTTGTAAATGGGATTCAATTTTGAGAGAATTATGAATTATATATCAAAATAAATTTAGTATACAATATTGAGTATGTTACAAAATTCTCTAGAAGTCATGTATAATTCTTCATCCACCTTCTCTCCTTATCACATCTTTGTATTAATTTTGTGGTGTTACACATATAGTTTATTAATGTATGTGATCATTTATTTATTGAAATATAATACCATGTATTTGCAATACAAATAGGTATGATGGAGATTGTTTAGTTGTGGTGATATCATTTTGTATTTAAAAGCATGTGGTTGGGTATCACATTGTGAGAAGTTTCCTCATCATTTCTTATGTTATAAACCTTATGAATGGGTTGGCATAAAGCTGAATTTGTAGTCAAAATTCATCTCAAATTTGACAAATGATTGCATTTTTTTCATCCACAAGAAACCCTTACCTCCTAAAGGTAAGGCTTCTTACAACCTTGAGACTAAGCTAATGACATTTTATGTCCTATAAAAATCCCACATATCAAAACCTTATCTTCCCTTCTACTAATTAGAAATATATCACTAATTAATTAACAAACATATGGCTTCTAAATATCATTAAATGTTTTATACCACAATGAAATTAAATATATATCAAAATAGCAAGATGTTATATTAAGACTAATACTAATCAATAAAAAAGAAACACCAAACTAGACCCAAAAAAAATTTAGTCCTATATAATTTTTACCCTCCTTTTCTCATTTCCACACCTTCTGATTAATTTTTGAGGTGTTACACACGTAGTTTATTTATTATGTTATAATTTATTAGATCCAATTAAAATACATTGTTTACAATATAGACATAGATGATGGAGACATTTACTCATCATGATATCCTTCTATAAATAAAAAAAATATTTTGGGACTATATAATGAGATTTTGACACATCCCAACTTATATCAAAGTTAGATGCAGGAATGCTTAGATAGAAGCCTTGCACGGTATTAGCCATTAAACACTATTTATGTTAGATTTTATTGATTTAAATAGTTAGGGCATTGCGTAGTCTACTACCACGTCTTCTAATTAGCATTGGTCCTTGATGATGTTTGTAGAGGTTGCTTTAATTATAGTTTATATAATGAGGTATTCTTTAGGCATATTTTCTTGACCACTTGGAATATTCCATCCACCCTTCCAATTTATTTTACTATTGATGTATTGATATTATTGTGGTTATGTTTACTATTGTAATGAAACTTGTTGATTTCTTTGGAGTTTTTTTGGTCTATTAGAAATGTAAATTTTGAACAGTATGAATTTAAACAATCACTCCGACTCCAATCATGTAATAAAAAGTTGATTGTAGAATGATGTATAGGCCTTACAATTTAGGAATCAAGTTTACACAAAAATACATTTTGTTTTTGTCTTGAATTTGATAATGAAATAATAATCATGAGTAGTTTTGTCCCATGTACATAGATATTATTGAGAATAGAAATAGATTATTTAAGAAATATTAACATGTAATATGAAAGAAATTTATGCAAATCATGTGAACAAGGTCAATATGCCTCTCTTTAATTAACTGAGATGATAGATATGATAATGAGACTAAGGTAAATATGAAGGTAGTTGTGAGAAGAAAAGAGGGATGATTGCCTATTGATGCCACTCTGGTCAAAGATTGGGGTGTGCCTATATCGAGATGGAGGTATTCCATGTAGGGGTGATTGTGCAAGTGGAGCTATTTTTTTTATAAGTCATTATCAGCTTTCTTCCAATCATCTAGTGCCCAACCATCTCTACCTTTGTTGAAGCCATTTATAACGTAGGATTGTTTAGGTTTACACTAAAGAGTTGGATCTTATATATCTACTCATGTTTATGTCAAGTGTTCCCAGGAATCATTTTTGGATGGAAATGGTCATTGAATCATCATTGAGGTCACTGGTGGTGTAGAAGAAGAGATGGAAGGCCATGACATCAGTGAGATTGTCAATTTAGTTACATTACCATTGCATTATTCCTTGTCAAAATTGTTTGGGTATCATCACGTATACCATGAACTTCTCTCTCTAGTAATTCCAAATCATTTGATGTCATTTATTCATCATCATATGATTTATTTTTCACAAATACTGTTCACTAGTATCTGATATCATTTATGAGATACAATGTAATCTCATGGTTTACAATACTGACATAGATGATTACAGCCATTTATTCACCATGATCTCCATTTGCAGGAAAAAATGTAGTTGGTAGTAAATTATGAGATATTGCCTCATCATGTCTAATGTTAAAATTGGACATATGATTGTTTATTATGAAATGTTGCATGGTAATATACAATAAAGACTCTTTACCTTGAGATTTTATGTATTTGGATAGTTAGGAAATTGGCTGCCATGCCTTCTTATTGGCATTAGGCCTCAATGATGCCTTAATTATTGTATATATATTGAGATACGTCATAGGCACATTTCCTTCACTACTCAAAATATTCCATCCACCCTTCACATAATTTTATTTTTCATGTTTTGATATTATTGTGGTTGTGTATTGTTACAGTATAACCTATTCAGTGGAGTTATTGATTTGTTTCAATTCATATGACCTATTAGTAATGAAGTTTTTTGACAAGCCATCACTCCCAACTCTAATAATATAGATGATAAAAATTTATTATAGAATAATGTGTAGTCAGTACAATTTAGAAATCAAGCTTCTGTAAACATACATTGTGTTTATATATTGATTATGACAACGAAATTAAATAACAAAGAGGTTTCATGTCGTCTTTCATAATATTATACAAAATTTAAACATATGCTTGATAAAAATGCATGATCATGAGGCTGAGGAAAATACGAAAGGTAGTTGTGAGGATAAAAGAGGGTTTAGTAGTTTTTGGTTCCTCTCCATTCGAAGATGGGGATGTTCCTGTACAAGATCCTAAGTCATTCTATGTAGGAGTTCTTGTGCTAGTGAAGCTTTGTTTGTATTAGTCATTATCAAATTTCTTCCAATCATTTGTTGTAGAACCATGTATTCCTCTGTTAACATCACTCATGATGCACCCGCATAATTTATAGTAGAGGTTTCTTTGGTCTGTAGTGGTGAGTTAGTCCTTATAAGTGCACTCATATCAATCGAAAGTATCCCAGGAAACACTCTTGGTTGACGATGATGGTTGCACTACCATTGGATCATCGATAGTGAATAAGAAGAGATGACATGCCATGACATTAGGAGGTTGGCATATTTGGTTATGATATTATTGCAATCTTCCTTGTCACAATATATTCAAGTATCATCACATCTAACTTGTACTACTTTTGCTAGTAATTCCAAATAATGAACATGATTTATGTTGGTAGTTACCTTAAAATCCAATCATATGATGGTTTTAATGTCACATTTTGTAATTTATTTGATGATTAAATAAGAGAATTCCAATTATTGTTCTTTCTTAATAAGATATAGTGAATACATATAATAATTTCCCAAGAATGAAAGACTCAATGATGTGTGATTGAAGTTGAGGACATGAACCTGAGATCAGGTGTATGCTAAGAGTATCTATTCTTGTCTAATCCCTAATCGAATATCATTGTCAAATATAGATCAACAATAATATACTATGGTTAGTATGTGTTTTGATTGATGAATTCATCTCATTAGTCATGATACTAGATATCAAGTCAAACACATAGGTACTTGTATGAACAAGTGTACTAGATAGACCCAACTAGAATATGATACATGGAAGCCAAAAATGGTTGTCAAAATCATATCTCATGTGAGAGTGGTGATTTTGGTTGTTAGACCTAAAGGCACTACAATAGTCACTTATTTATCAGAACTTTAACTCTACCCAACATAAACTTTAATAATAGTTTCTATTCATGTAGTGATTGGGTGCATTGTGACACATGTGGATTATTGTGAGTATTATAGATGAAATTTTCCCTCCTATTCAAGTGATATTTCTACCATCTGATGAATGAGAGTAGGAAATATATGGCCATACTCATGTGAGTCAACATATGATTTGGATCTCATATATGTTTCAAATAGCATACTCTAGTTCAAGAAATAAAGATTGAACAATGAGAGGATGTTTCCATTTGACAGAATTAGTCCGGATATCAGAGACAAAAGGATATACAATCACTGCGACATTGGTCATAATACTAGGTTGAATTTGTTCATCTTTGATTACTTGCATTGTGATGAAGTATAGATAGATTGAAATCATTATCTACGGGATCACAATATGATTGTAAATGTCATTTCTGATGTAATATGGAGCCTATAGGGTCGCACATACAATATGCTTAGTAAAGATGAGTATATCATGGATACATGATTAATTGGTTAATAAAAGGTTTAGGAAATCAATTGAATCATTATTGAATTTTGAGTGGAAGCTCATTCAATCCACTAGAAAGTCCCGTCACCCAACTAGATAGAGAACTCCACCTACTGAATGTTCTAGTTGATTAACCAGGCCTCATCCACCCAATCGATCCACTTGACAAGATCATTCAACAAGAGTTCGGCTAGCCTAGTCGCCAGACTTGACTTGATTAATGGATTGATTTATCGGATCCTATAGGTTCTAACACAGTCTAGTTGATCCACTAGACTAGCAAGTCGCTCAATTGAATGTTATGGGTAGGTGGTTCTAAAGCATTCTACCCAGTCCAGTTGATCGATTACACTAAGTATGTTGATTGACCGACTGTCCATAAATGTACTTTTAAAAGTACTCATTGTCGATTCATTTCTTAGGGTTTTATAGAAACCACACTTCCCTATGTTTTCTATAAAATAGGGGCATGATAGTGTGGGTTTTGGTTACACTTATGTGAGACACCTAAGAATTAACCATGATTACTCATAAGGAGATGTGACACAATAGATTGTGCAATGCTAGCACATTGTTAATGAGAATCTATTCCTTTCCACCGGCTCTTGAAGTGCAACGTGGGGTTCTTGATCTACTATGTGGATGATATAGAGACATGGACGTCATGGTGGCTATGTTGGTAGAAAGTCAATGACATCCTCCTACATATATATTTTTGTGAGAGCTATCACTGGATCCACTCCACAACAATATAGTAACTAACATACATTTTTCCCAATATATTGTGTTGACTGATGCACGTAATTTAGAACACCATTGACTAGGAAAATTGTCCTAGAGTTTATCCTTTTTTCTACTTTCCAATAAAGGCTGGTATAGAAGGGTCAATCCACACAGACGGTGAAAAGAGCGGTTGAAATCCAAATCCGAATGTTAAAATGGGAAAATAATTTTTGATAAGAAGGTTGTTTAAAACTAAGACCAAAATTAAAAGTGATAAAATAAAGTTCCATTAATCAAGAAATAAAGATATGGGGGTCCGGAAGATCACCACCAAAGCCACATTCCTTCAACTAATCAAATGCTAATCTCCAAGGATCAAATGAGATGCTTGTGGTTATATGTCCTTACGGACAAACTCACAAGGGTCAGACTTCCCATGAACCCGTTGGTCTCGGCATTCACAGATCATTGCCCAACCGTCCAACATGTCACTATCCACAGTGATATCAAGAAGCATGTGAATTCAAACCAGCATTCAAACCCAAGGCTCAGGTGGTCGTGCCACCAAGTATTTTAACGGAATAAGATTAAAAAGATGCAAATATGATAATCACAATTAAGAGACTATTATTTCATTCTTACAAAGATCCATTGTCATATCACTCCATAAGAGTATATCAGATCATCCAAATAACCACACATAAATGGAGAGAAGGCATTTTCTCGATGGAGCAATATAACTGATTATATTGAATAGAACTGGGTTAAGGGCCTACTCCCATGTCCCCGAGAGATTTACTAAGACACAACGAGACTAGAATACATACAAACTAAAATGAGATCCAACATTGTACAAGATGTGGTCTACAACTAAAAACTAGATGAAATAGAATAAAGAATGGAATGCTTTTACCAATGGAGAGTACCTCCTTTTATAGGAGGGGGAGGGGGTAGACTGATCTCAAAAGAGGGGAGGGAAAGAGAGAAAGACTACCTTTTGAATTTTCTAGATCCGGTCAAATAGAAAGTTGATTGTCTTTATTTATCTTGATTGTGTAACACTTTTTAATGAAGATTCTCACAGAAGAAATTTCGAACGTATTTCTCGCCCATAAAAAGAAAAAAAACAGTCCAAATAATAGGATTTTCTTTTAGTAAATTAAATTCTCTTTCCAATGAATACTTGTACACTCAATTTGGAGTTTGAAAGCAAATGTTATGTTACTTTTGGTGACAGGTATACATGAATTTCAAGATTGCTGCAAATTGTGTAATTTTCTAACAAAACATAAGAAAATGTAATTAAAACTCCAACTAATGAGAAAAAACTAAAATAACACAATTAATTATGAAACTAAGAGAATAAATAACAAAGCAATACTAAAAAAATATCAAAAATATGTAAATAAAAGGGATAAATATACATTTATCAAAATACCCCAGACATGAATTCTTCTTTGTCCTCAAACAAATAAAATCACAAATTATTCCGATTTATACTAACAACATGTCTATCCTCACCCTTGACATCACTTTATTCCTTACCACAGAATTTGGCCAAGCAACCCAATCTCCTGAAGCCACAAAATACAGAATTCTATATTTCCTATTAAAAACAAATATCATATCTTGTTTCTAAATCAAGATTTTGGAAAGAAACATGCTTCATCTTACTTTTGCTTTGACACTCTCATTTTTATTATTGTATTTTTTTATATGATTTGTTGCACAAGAGCAAGATGAAATTGGGAGATGTGAAAACAAAGAAGGAAGTGATGAATTGTTTTTTATCCCTCCTCTATTCAACTTGGGATTTAAATTTGTGGAGTTGTGGCAACATTGGTCATAATTGTTTCATGTGCATTTTTGGATTTTTTTAACGATATGTCCCTTTGTGGGATATGGAATTTTTGATATGAGAATCAAGCCACCCTGAACTTGATTTTTATCCAGTCGTGATTCTTTGCTTCTCTTTTTTTAGAAATACAATAGGGGGAACAAAATGTGTCCTTGTGTTATAACTTCACACATTTTTTTTTTTTTTTTTTTAAAGTGTCATTATGTTAAAAAGAACATTCATGTCAATCACATTATACAAGATTTATATAAAGTTAATCCATAGTTTAAAAATAGAGAAAATTTGTGTTTGGTTTTTATTGATTCCATACGGCTTGCCAACTTTTCCAAGGAATGATGTTATTTTGGGGTCCTAGGTGACATGGTGGTTTCAGACATGGCAATTTATGAAAATTTTTATAAAATATTTACTAAATTCAAAGGGGTACAATGATAAACATCTATTCATATTGGCCGACTAGATAAAGGCCATTTTGCAACAAAGAAATAAAAGCATGGCCGACTAGATAATGGCCATGAACTAAGCAACTATATGCCAAACAAAAAAGGTAGAAATAATGCAAGAATAAAAAAGATAAAGGGGGTGGAATAGAAACATACCACCCACCTCCACCCGGGACGTGAATTTTTACTCGTCCCGAGAAAAACCCAAACCCGAGATGGAGGGAAGAAAATTGTTAGGTTCACCAAGAGGTCCTGGTAGCTCAAAAAAGGTCCAACTGAAGGGGGTGTGTATGAGGGATGGGACCTTTATTAAGAGGATCTTTATAGTGTACCTGATCATAGGAAAGCTGTGGAACCTAAGTGGGGTGTTAATATTTTCTTTCACCTCGCATTTCCTCCAATAACATCCACAAATCTTCCTTTGATAGCAAGGGAAGTGTTGAAGATGGATGTGGATTGGGGGAGGTTGGTGGGTACCTGACCAGTAATGTCACTAGAGTAGGATGTATAGAGTTAGATGGAGGATCTGGTTCATGTTTTTCACCATCATAATGAAATGCATATGGGAGAATTGATGCTGATACAAAATACTTCAAATTATTTACAAAATTGTTTTGATTCTCCTAAAAAATAATGTCATCAACATTGGGTTTGGTAAGTTTCATTGTTGATATAACATGTGGCTCTGATTCTTTTGTAGAAGGGATCCCCAAGGATTTAGGAGGAATGAGGACATATTCCTTACAAACAATAGAAGGGGATGTATGGGATTCTTCCAAGGGTGTATCCCCTTCTAAGTCAGTCTTATGAAGAATGAGAATTGGTTGTCTCAAAATGGGAGGAATTGTTTTGTCAAAGGGGGTTGGATGATCATTATCCAAAATAGACTCAAAAAAGGAATTTGGTCTCTCATATCAATTGGGTTTATGTTAAGGATGGGAGGAGTTGTTGGATCTTCAGAATGACTCTCTTGCTTTGACATATCATATTCAAGTAATATAGTCTTAAAAGGAAAGGTAGGGATACCAACGTCCTCATCACAGGAAAAATATGGCTCCATGGTTTGTGCTATTTCTTCAGGACCCACTATATATGACAAAAAATAGGATCTCCATCGTCTTTGTCGTCAGGAAGAACCGTCTTGGGTTGCTCAAGATCTATAGAGGGATTTTGTGATTGATCCTCTAGTAAGGTAGCTAACATGGCTTGACTGGATTCAAGTTTTGCTTGTCCTTCTACTGCCATCTTTTCTAGGACCTTAAGTCTCTCTTCCAGTTCAAGACTAAATTGCATTTCACCATAGGATTTATACACCCCAAACTTTTGTCCATCCTCACTATACCCCTTATGGTAGTCTTGGTCCTTGTGCTCCTCATACTGATTGTGGCATTGCTCCTCATAATAATCTTCATAAGATGGTAGATTGTAATTTCCATTGCATCCATTTTGGTGGGAAAATTCAATACTATGAGGTGTCACCAAATCATGGGGGAACATATTTGGAACATTTGTGTTTTGGGACTGGGCTTTCAACAAAGTGTCTAATAAGGTTTGGCTAGTTATCAATTTTGCTGCCATCTTATCTAGGGACCTAAGTTTCTCTTCTTGCTGAGGGTTATATTGGGTATAATAACTAGGTCAATTTCCCTCAAAATTATATTGGTCATACCCTCCAAAATTATGTTGATCATACCCCCCCCAGAATATGGATAGCAAGGTTCTCCATAATGTTCTCAGAAAAATGTGGATTCACATTGTACCCACCAGGATGAAAGGACTCGTAAAGAGGGGTTCTATGGAATAAAGTCAGATAGGAAAGAGATGCATGATGGTAAATACCACAATAATAACACTGTGGGGGGTATTGGGATGCCCACTCCATTAGAAAAGTTCCTGAAAGATATGTCAATCAATGCACAAGAGAAGAGAGATTACAAAATGATGGTTTAGTCAAAATTACAAAGAGAACTAAAAATTATAAAGCTAAAAAATTATGGAATGAATTAAAATTACAAAAAATAACAACTAGAAAGCACTACTGCTGGAATGAAAACTCAGTAGAAAGAGGAGATGCACTTCTAGAATTTTTATCGGAAGGAAAAAAGAAATTACAAAAAAGCTAACATGGAAATTATAGAACAAGGCTAAAAATTATTGAACAAACTAAAAAAAGTTATGAAACAAAAATAAATTATGGAACAAGACTAAAAATTATAAAAAGAATAAACTAGAAAGTGGTATTTCCAGAATAGAAATTTGGCAGAAGGAGGAGATACACTACCGGGATGTTACTCGGTAGGTAAAAAAATTACAAAAATTTAACAAAAATTATGAAACAAAAGATATAGAACAAGACTATTATATAAGTTAGAGAAATATGAACAAAATTATACAAGATATACAAAAAAATAGATTTGAAAAATAACCTTGCCATCCTTGGTAACGGCGCCAAATTGATGCATATCATTTAGCACACCAATCAATAGGAAAATTTCCTAGAGTTTATCCTTTTTCTACTTTCCAATAAAGGCTATTATAGAAGGGTCCATCCACAGAGACAATGAAAAGAGCGGTTGAAATCCAAGTCTAAATGCCAAAATGGGAAAAAAATTCTGATGAGAATGTTGTTTAAAACTAAGAACAAAAACAAAAGTGCTGAAATAAAGTTCAATTACTCAAGAAATAAAGATCCAGGGGTCTGGAAGATCACCACCAAAATCACGTTCCTTCAACTAATCAAATGTTAATCTCCAAGGATCAAATTAGGACCTTGTGGTTGCATGTCCTTACAGACAAACTCACAAGGGTCGGACTTCCCATGAAGCCGTTGGTGTCGGGGTTCACGGATCATTGCCAAACCGTCCATCATGCCACTATCCACAATCATATCAAGAAGCATGTGAATTCAAACTGACATTCAAACCCAAGGCTCAGGTAGTTGCGTCATCAAATATTATAATAAGAATAAGATTATAAAGATGAAAAGATGATAATTGCAATTAAGGGACTATTGTTTTGTTCTTACAAAGATCCACGGTCCTATCACTCCATAAGAGTATATCAAGTCATCCAAATAATCACACATAAACAGAGAGAAGACATTTTCTCAATGGAGTAATATAATCGATTATATTGAATAGAACCAAGAAGAGGGGCTACTCCCATGCCCCCGAGAGATTTACTCAGATATAATGATACTAGAAGAAATGCAAACTAAAATGAGATCTAACATTGTACAAGATGTGGTCTACAACTAAAAACTAGATGAAATGGAATGAAGAATGTAGTGCTTTTACATTTGGAGAGTCCCTCCTTTTATAGAAGGGGGAGAGGATAGGATTCCTTCAAAAGAGGGGGAAAAAGAGAGGGATACCACATTTTGAATTTTCTAGATCTGGTCAAATAGAAAGTTGATTGTCTTTAATTATCTTGACCATATAACTCTCTTTGATGCATATTCTCGCAATAGCAATTTTGAATATATTTCTCACCAGTAAAAGTACAAAAGCGGTCCAAATAATAGGATTTTATTTTAGTAAATTAAATTTCCTTTTCAATGAATCACTTGTACACTCAATTTGGAGTTTGAAAGAAAAAGTTATGTCACTTTTAGTGACGGGTATATATGAATTCCAGGACTGCTACAAATTGTGTAATTTTTCTACAAAACCCAAGAAAATACAATTGAAACTACAATTAAAAAGAAAAATATAAAATAGCATAATTAATTATGAAACTAAGAGAATAAATAACTAAACAATCTTAAACAAATATTAAATATATTTAAATAAAAGGGATATTTACATATTTATCATTGACGCGATCTGCTCATGGGGACATAGTTATACTAAAAAAAATCTGGTTCCAATATGCATGTTGTAACCGTAGAACCCAATGGTGGTACTAGAGCCATGTTGATATATGTTATATTGGGATGTAGAATTGATATGCTGGGATTTCATTTTATACTATTTGTGTCGTTACATGTGATGTGAATAGTAAATCAACATGCACATCCTCTTTGATTCCACATACGTTTGCATCTAGATATTTGATATGATGGATGGGCTCGACTGTGGAAAACTACAATATTTCCTAGTGCACAGAAATAAAATTCCATATACTTTCTCAGGTGATCATCCCTTGAGACCCTCCAAGAGGTAATATCCCCTCGACTCCTGCCCCCTGAACCAACAGTGGTATCCCCACGTATTGTGATGCCCCTGGGTACCCCTCCTAGTTTACGTGGATGGCAAAGATTTATCAATGGAGATTTTCTTGAGTCAAAAATTGTTCAACCTTTTAAGATATAAGTATAAGATATTCTATATCTTTAAATCATACATTGCCTCACCGATATATGTTTTGTTTGGTGTATGTGCACATGGTTATGGCTAAATACCCATTTTTGCATCAATGATATGGATGTGAATGGATCCTTTTGACTGAAAAGTATTATTCTTGCATGATGAGCCTCTTTTCTATATCTCGTGGTTTCTCTCCCATCCTAATCCTCTTAAATGTAACTTGAGGTTTCTTACATAAAATATAATATATATTGTAATAAAATTAGTTTTGGAGGGCATGGTGTGAACGGTTACCAAATATTTCAAGGAGCATCTATGGAGCCGTTGATCATTCACATGGGAGCTCACATGTTCATTATGCATAATGTGCAAAGGACCTTATGTAGATACTAATTCTTTTGTGACTCCAAAGAATTATAGAAGTATGGCCTTAACCAATGATTTTATGTATGTGGATAGTATTTTTGGATTTATTAGATAATGTGTATATGTACATATTATAAGTATTTGATGTTTGGATTTGTACATGTATATACATAACCTATGTAATAAAATAGTAAGCCTTAGATGCTTTCCAATGTGCAATAAACATGAAAAAACATGATAGAAAAAGTGTGGACACTCCAAAGCATGGTGAACTGTCTATCTCGTGGAAGTGTGAGGACAAATATATTGGTGTGCCAAAGAAGGGTGGATATTCTATTATTTTGTCCTTTGGGGCGATCTTGAATGGATGACCTTAATGATTAACCTCCTAGAGGAATATAGATGGTTATGTCAGATGATTGTCCATACATCTATCAAGATCAGATGTAATTCAAAAATGTTCCTACCCAAATAGAAAACCTATGATCAGCCAAAGTTGACTCATAATTTGATGAAATACATATCTTTTCTCACTTGAAAATTGTACGATGCAACTGTTCCAAATTAATTGAGGGCTTTTAGTTTGAAATAAAGTAGTCAAAGTTATTTTTTAATTAAATACCAAATTGGTATATATAAATTTTTTTAATCAATTATTAACTGATGCAAATGCCTCTTGTAGATAATATGGCAACAAACAAGAACAACAACCTTTTGCTTCTATTAGTCCTTGCGAAGGAAAAATTAAATGTAAATAACTTCAATGATTAGTTCAAGACATTGAGAATTGTTATCACACATAAAAATAATTTATATGTCCCAGATACTATACTACCAAATGAATCAGCTCTGAATGTGCCTAAGGCAGAGAGGGAAGCTTATAAGAAGCATTTTCACGACGACACATCAAGTGTCTTATGCTATGCTCCATGAATCACGACTTCAGAGAAAACATTAGAATATGGATTGTGAGATGATAGCACATCTCAAGAACATGTATAATGTGTAAGCAAGGAAATAGAGGTATGATGTCATCCAAATATTATTTAAGTGTAAGATGGGGGAAGACGATCTAGTCACAGCCTATTTAATAAAGTAAATTGGGTATGTGGAAAGTATAGATAGATTTAGATTTCCTTTAGGGAAAGAGTTAGGAATAGATGTAATCCTACAATTGATGCTAGACTATTATAAACAATTTATCATTAATTACAACATAAATAATGTTATTTAACATTTGATAGAGCTACTTGACATGTTGAGAACATCTAAGGGGAAAATGAAAAGCAAGCCCAATTTCATGTTGATGGTCAGTAGAGGAAGATGAATGTGAAATAGAAAAGGTAAACCTAAAAAAAGTTCTAAGGATAGATAAAATCTAAATCTTCTACACTTAAGGAAAAGGGAGTAGTGAGTAAGGAAGGCAACTGTCACCATTGTGACCCAGATGGAAATTGAAAAAAAAATTATCCTATATACCTAGAGGAACTAAAGAATGAGAATAAGAGGATAGAGATCTCCACTTTAGGTATATGTTATAGGGATAAATTTATCTACTTCTTTAGCATGGGTAATAAAAATCCGATGTGGATCTCATATATGTTCAAATATGTTGGATTTGAAAAGAAGTAGACCCTTGAAGAAAGTGGAGGTAGAGATACACACAGGAAATGTGACAAGAGTTGTTGCTACTATAAGGAAATATTACATTATATATGGAAGAAGAAATGAAATGTACTTTCTATATTCCCCTTAGAAGCATATCGTGTCAAAAACTATAGATTGGGAATGAAGTTTGCAAGACATATACCTGGTCCTGGAGCATGTCTTGTTACTATCCATTCAGCAACGTGCTTCTTTCACAAGTAGCACCTGGATGGCTGCTAGTGAAGGCCTCTGGTGTTGGAGACATCCTCCTAGAAGGTGGAAAAAGCCTCCTCACCTCTATGCAGTCTATGTGAACCATTGGGAAATCCTATCATTCTTTTGGAAATGACCTAAAGGAGTTGTCCCTTCAAATGTCAACATGCTAGCAGTGACTTGCTCTTCCTTGTTGTCTCTCCCTTGCTTTCTCTATCTTTGTGGGGTAAGACTTTCTTAGGTTCTCACATTGCCACTACTATAAGAAAACAAAAATTGTAAGATGGTATTGTTGTGTCTTCTGAAAGCCTAGACCACCCCACTATTCATAGGATGGCTTGGATTTGGGTTTCCAGATCATCTGGGTATCGAAGAGATGAAATTTCATGAATTTTCCGGAACCTGTAAATTATGAATCGGTTGGTCACATGTGAGATGATCACTTCAACACTTGAATTAAATGATTCACTATGTTTCTTATTTGCAATCACATTGGCTTTTAATATGACGATTAAAGCACATAATGATGTCAACATCAATTAGTGATCCAATCATATTGATCATCCAACTAGTTGGTTCATAACCTGAACTGGTCGGCTCATACATGTGATCCGATCGATTCACTCCATGAACTGTTTCAGATTTCTGACAGCCAATCTTGTATATATTGAACACTTAACACTTTAGTAATAAATTCCAAACCACATTCATGACTAAAATCCTATTCTAGGTAAATCCTATGTGTGTGATCCTATAGGACTCTACTAATGAATC
Organism: Alisma plantago-aquatica; assembly: GCA_963693085.1. Lineage (NCBI taxonomy): Eukaryota > Viridiplantae > Streptophyta > Magnoliopsida > Alismatales > Alismataceae > Alisma > Alisma plantago-aquatica. The sequence continues at coordinate 322,140,983 of OY856411.1, read as the reverse complement.
TCCATAAACAATTTGCAGCATCACAAGAAATGAGCAGTATCTAGCAACACATCATTGCTACCCAAGTAATTGGAAAGTTTGAGAACAACTTCAACCTACAATATGTGATTAGTGATACAAATTACATTGATCATATAATTCCTTTGTCTCTAATATCCTGATTGAACTCAAGGGATGGAATCATCATTTTCTTCATCATTCAATCCAGGTCCCTTGAACTAGAGTAGATTGTCTTACATGCATGTGAGCTCACATATCATATATTGATTCACATTAGTATGAACCTACATTTCTCAGTCTCGTGTATCAACTGGTCAGAATATCAACTCTTGTAGGATGGACAAATCCCATCTAAATCACTCATATCATCCCCATGTGTCACAATGTATCCGAGCATGACCTTTATGGTAACCCTTATTCAATGTCATGTTGGATGACGTTAAAGTACATCAAACAACATGTGATGAGTGTAGTGATATTAGGTCTAAGAACAACAATCACTACCATCATTGTGAGAGCCGATTCTAACTACCATTCAATGGTTTCCATGCACCACTTTCAAGGTGGGTTTATTTGATACATTGTTCTCTAACAAGTACCTATGTGTTTGGTTTGATATCACATATCATAACTAATGACATTCTTTCATCAACCAACACACACTCTAGGCTTATGTGTTATTGCTGTTTATTATCTTCCATAATACATCCAAGTAGGGACATTACAAGAATGTATATACCCTTATCATTCGTATGATCTCACTATTCTAGTCCTCAAGCTAAAAACATACATCATTGAGTAACATCATTATTCAGACATCTATCATGTTACATCATTATCTCATAATTAGCCAAACCTATAGAAAGAGGGCCTTTATTATTTATCAAATAATTTATAAAATATGCCATTACAATCATCATATGATTATCTCTTTGGGAATACATACTAATCGACTCCCAGTTGCACTTAGAATTAATCACCCATGAACTTAATACCAAGTGATCTAACATGACCTTCATTATTTTGTTGTGAAAGTTCTTTTTTCAAGGGGTCAACAACATTTCTTTTAGTTGGTACTCTGTAGATCTTCACATTACATCGCTATATGATATGTCATATGAGATGGAACTATTGTTGTATGTTCTAGAAATGCTGATGTTATCTCGGTTCATTAGCTTGCGCAATAGATCCATTACTATCACAACATAGCTCTATTGCATTATTGATTCTTGGAACCACCCCAAGTTCAAAGATGAACTTTTTGATCCAAACAAACAATCTCCTTTGCTAGATTGCATGCATCAATATACTTGGCCTCTGTTGTAGAATTAGAAAAAGCCTCTTGCTTAGAACTTTTCTAGCTTACAACTCTATTGTTAAAGAAAAAAACAAATCTAGATTATGATCTATAGTCATATTTGTTAGTTGGAAGTTTGTGTCAGTGTAGCACTTTACTACCAACTCTTCCTCACTGCTGTAAAGAGGGAATTGATCCTTAGTTATTCTTAAGTACTTAAGGATGTTCTTTACGGAAGACTAATGACTTTCACCAGGATCTGACTGATACCTTCCAGTCATACTCAAGGCATATGAGACATTAGGGCAAGTACATTACATTGCGTGCATGATAGATCCAATTGCAGGTGCATATGGAATCTTAATCATGTGTTCTCATTCTTTACAAGAACTAGGACATTGAGCTCTAGAGATACTAACACCATGAGACATGGGTACGTGTCCTCTCTTTGAGCTATCCATGTTGAACCTGTTTAGCACTTTGTCAATTGTGTGCTCTAGATTAGGTAAAGAAGACTTCTAGATCTATCTTTATAGATCTTAATTCCAAAAATATAGGATGCTTTGCCTAAGTCTTTCACCGAGAATGTATTTTCTCGATAGGTCTTTACCAATAATAAAGTAGGGATATCATTCCCCATCAGTAGTATGTTATCTACATACAATATGAGAAATAAAATCATGCTCCCAAAAACATTCTTGTACACACATGGTTCATCTTCATTTTGACTAAAGACAAACTTTTTCATTATTTCATTAAATCAAAGATTCTAGCTCTGAGATGCTTGCTTCAATTCAAAGATTTACCTTTTTAGCTTACAAACTTTTTTTCCATCCTTTGGATTTATAAATCCCATGAATTGTGTCATGTACACATCCTCAAGTAGAATTCTATTAAGGAATGTGGTTTTAACATCCATCTTCCAAATCTCAAAATCATAATAAGTTGCAATGGTAAGCATGATCCTGATGAACTTAACCACGGTAACTTGTAACGACCTCACTTTCCGCAATCCCCAATTAAGGAAAGACCTTCAAGGTGAGAGACATTACTTATATTCCCAAGGAACCAGATTTAGTAAATAATAAATAATAGAAAACAATTTCAAGTAAATTGTAAATAATGTTTACAAATTGCTTTTACGTTAAATTTCATTACCAGAACTGTACATAGAGAAGAAGTGTCTACCTAAATCCTTAGATTAATGTCTTCACATGGTTTCATATGTATCTTCATGTCCCTAATCATGTATATCATCATATACCTAAAATGACGTGAAACAAAACACGGTCAATATGACACGTCATACCAGTATGTATGGGAACAAAATTGCACAAGTAATGATAACAACGTAATTCAACAATTAATGTTGAACAAACCAAATTTAACATTTTCCATGACTACCCAATCAAGGTTTCTCCACCCTCTGTCATAACCCCTCAGGGCCTCATACTGTAGATTCACTGTCTTCCCCTATCCAGGCAGATGATTTCATCATGTCTCCCACTATTTAGGAGGGTGACTTCATCATGTCTCCCCCTATCCAGGTAGGTGACTTCTCATGTACCCCCTATTCAGGCCAGTACCAAAATATGCCTTCCCCTATCCAGGAGGATGGATTTTCCATAGATCCATAGGTGGCCTAGATTTGGGCTAGTCATGTTCATATATAATGTGACAATCATAGTCACTATAAAGAAATAAATAAGCAATCATATATTTTCAAACCATGTGAAATAATCTTAGGGAAACCACGTGAAACTGCAAAAATTATTATTAGGTGCAACCATATACCTTTGTTATGTAGGTTATTCAATTATACTTCAAGCATATTGTCCGATCAAGAAATCATCATATAATCTGGATTACATAAATTCTAAAGTGTCACCAAACATATTAAATACATTATATCCTAGTCGGTCCTAATCTAGGGTTTAGGTTTTTGATAAGGAATAAGGGTATTAATCCTGTTTCCATCACACATTTAACATTTGGTGAACCCTAGTTACTAGATCCATCTTATCCTTTCATTAAGATCACTTTGATCAAATACGTTCATTAACAACCTAGCAAGTTAGGATCTTTAGCCCAAATTCACACATTAATGATTATCCACATTAGAGACCCAAATTTCCTTATCATAATTACCATCATTACGCTCGACTCGATCAGATAATAGCATAAAAGAAAGGCTTTTAATATTTTCAACATTATAATACTCAAAACTAGAGTTTCCATGTGGTAATCACCACTTAATTGTATGTTACCCTTTTTATGGAACAAAAAGCCTAATTAGATATCAAATTTTTTGTTTGGTTTTCTCCCGTTCTCCTAATCAAGTTTCATATATAACTTTTATATATCTGAGTTATCAATTAATTATTATGATTAATGCAAAAGTAGCATGTTTTTTAACAATAGAATACTTCCACATCACATTTAAACCATATTATCCACTTGCCATGAATTATGCACGGAAATAGGGCAAAAGATGTATCAGCCCTAAGACTTTGAGTAGCCAGACAGGGGTAAAAGGGTCATTCGACTCTATTTATCTTTTCTTTCCTTTTATTCTTCCCGTCTGTATTGCTCCTTCATGAATGCAGGTTGTGTCGTCGGGGCACTAGTGTTGGGTTGAGCGACCAACTTCGAGCAACTATGACTCCTTGGTCCTATTTCGACTGGGACTTCCTTGAAACCTTTTAGATCCAAGCTCCCGACCCTCCTTCTTTCCCTTCACGATGGGTGTGCGTTGACTACGTTTGTCAGCCGCCCAAATGCGAGACTTAACACCATCGTCAATCTAGGAGAAACACCTACAAAACTCTGCGTCCTCCATCTTTGGCCCTCCTGACTTCATCAGAACTGGCCAAGCCTGGGTTCACTCAGACATGACGAGGAACCAAGGTTCCTTCATACTACTTTGAGGCTGAGCAACATATAGTGTGAGGCTAAGCAACAATCTTCGAGGATGGTACCCGTCATTGTAATGAAGAGGAAGGAATACCATGGATCTCCTAAGGACCTTCTACATTCACCCACAGACCCTCGAGTAGTCGAGGCTCAATTTTCTTACATCTGTCGTTCATGCTTCAGATATCAACGACTGCACATCTGTGATCCTTGGTTGTTTGGAGGGGTAGAAGAGCTGACATTGGGGACCTCCTGCAAGGATCCCCCATCATCTTCCCAGACCAGGATGACTCCCATGGACCCTTTTTATAGGCTTTCTAGGTGTTTAGGATTATGGGGTGAATGGTTGAGAGAGATATAATGCTGTAAGCATGGGTTTTCCTTCCCTTTTGGTTGGGAAGAAAAGGGACATACTTTTGAAAAGAATGAGTTTCCTCTCTCATCCTTATCTTCTTTCCAATCTTCATCGTGTACATGATTCCATAACCTAATCCAAGGCTTTCTCTTTTTTTAATCTTTCTCTCTTTTTGGTGGCTACGACCAAGACTTATCTAATGAGTAGATATGGATGTTAAGGCAATTACTTGATATATATCTAATATGGAGACACACATGTCCAAAACTTCTACACCAAAAATCCACAAAGGAAAGAATGTCCCTATATGACACTTAATTGATTGGTAATCCAAAAAGAATCACTTTAGATTTGTCTTTCTCTCTCTTTGATGCACTCCTCCAACCCATTATCATTATTTTATGGAAATTCATCAAAATCTTTCCCATCTTATATTTAATTGTGTGACTTTATTGAGATGTCTTTTAGATGTAAAACTTGTTCTTTTAAGGACCCCATTAAAGAAATATCCTTTTCCACTATTTTCATGTACACAAAAAGATAAATTGGAAAATATTCTTATTTTGTTCTTCAACCATGGTGCCAACAATCTCTTTTAGATAATTTTCCTTTAATTATCTAAAACACTACACAACTTATTTTCTTTTGGTAATGTTGCATATCATTCAATATTTCATTTATCTATTTATTCTTAAAGACATTGCTATTTACAAAACCTCTTATATATTTAACTTGTGTCTCAAGAACCCATGCCACAAAGGTGAATAGCATTATTATTTCATGAATAATACTATTAGAGAAATTACACATCAATTTATGCCTAATTTTATATAATTTAATTTTACCAAAATTTAGGATATTACATTCACCCCTCATTAAAAGGAATTTTATCCCCAAAATTCAAACTAAATATCTTAATTTCAAACCTTAGGGTTAGAAACCCTACTTAGATATTCTTAACATCTTTCCTTTATAAGAAAATTTCTCATATTATTACTAGGATTGGCACTTGAAGGCTATTCAAGATACATCCACATCCTTTGTATTTACATGATATCATCCTTTGGTGATTACATTTTCATTAGTGATCTCAAATTCACTTGGTGATTACCTTCTCACCTAGGCTTCCAACCTATTATTCATTTAGTTTCTCACATAAGGGTGAGGTAAACCTCTAACCATGGGTCATGTTATTAAGTTCAACTTAAGGCATTCATCATCGTATGTCATATATAGGCATAACATGTGTTTACTAAATCTCTCTCCCTCATAATGAGATGAATTAAGCATTTGGTTGTATCCCAAACACAAAGGTCATCCCATTCCAAAAGCAGAGATGGTGTATCCACACACTATCTTAAAATTTCTCATATTTTAGGTTGAATCATTCTCAACATGACTTTAGCCATACATACTTTTTAATTCCATAATTCTTATATTTCATGAAGTCTAATATCTCTTTCTCTCTTTGCGTTTGTGCACAACTCATTTCATTATTACATGACTTGTTGTATATTTTATATTTATACCTCATGTATAATGAACCTTAGCCACTTCCTTGAGGTCTCTAGGGGTATCTGTACTTTTGGACTGAATTTCATCCTTATGCATCTTTGGAATACCACTCACATTTAACCAATGACTGCCTAAACTTCATAAAGGAAGCTAATCTCCTGAGTCGTGGGCCTTGGGAAAATGTAGTTGTTACCTCCTACCCAGATGGTCTTATGCATTCAGGGATCAATCAAGTCCTAATCCCATCGGTCCATGTACCTTTAATACTCCCTACTTGACCTTAGGATTGACATCAGGCTCTACCCTTCCTCATGGTTCATCACAGCCACACTATTTTCATATGCAATTCTATAAACTAGATTCCTCAATCTCTTATAATGCTCATTATTCACTTTATGTCCCCTCATTGGACTCATGGCAACATTTCAAAGGCAACATTTCTTTTTCGAATTTGTTCTCATATGGTTAGCCACCTCCATCGTGACTTTAGCCCATATTTCTTAGAGATGGCATACTTGGGCATAAAGAATCATACTCAATATATGTGCTTTCATCTTTTATATTAGGTGACATTCATGGTTACCTTAATCCTTAAATTGATGTAGGAAACTCACCTTTATAGGGAAGGTCTTAACCTAGGGTAGCTTCTTGGCTCACAGGAGGAAGTTAGGCTTCTCTAGTCACAACCTGACCCTAAGGTCTAAGGTTTTGCCTCCCCCCATAGGTCATCTCCCACTCTTGGGTTGGCCCACCCCGGGTTGGCACACTAGCCCTGAAGGTTTCATATTTCCATCTTCATGCATTGTTTCTATTATTATAACTTCTCAACCCTTATTTGCTCAATCTTTGAGAAACCCTCTCATGGGGTTTTTCCATGTAGTGGACTTCGTACATAAGCCCTGGCCCAATCACCTACAACTATAGTGGCAATCATACATAGGCCTTTTCCCAAGGTGATTATATTTTCTATGACAGATCCCGACCAACATAGTGACCATACATAGTCGCTCTTGACCCAAGGTGATTAGATAGGCCTGATCATACATCCCACATGTATTGCATACATCCATCAGAGTTAGTTGAGCAAGTTATATTATATCACATTTTCATCTAAAATTTCTTAAAACTATTCTTATTAATGTCTTATTCCACATGCACACGTGCATGGGAAATTCACTTAACTCAGTTATATTCATGTTCTTTCACATGCATCCTTAATGCATGGGTTACCAGAACATTTTATATACTCTATTTCCTCTTACCCTAATTGAGTTCATATTGGTAGGGTACTATATCACCACAATACTCACCTTTCTCATGATTAGGGTTTAAAGGTTAGGGTTAGGGACTACACCCTACCTCTTAGGGTTTCCATGTCCCTTGAAACCCTAGGGTTCTTCTAAAACAATTCTAGCCCCATGTAGGGTTAGCCTCCTAGGGAAAACATGTATAACATTTTCTCTTTCCTTTATCATTATCTCCACATCACATGTCAATTATTATTTCCACATTACATGAACATTATCATTTCTATATTACATGTACATTAATTGTCGGAGAATGCCTTAATCCTACTTATTCTCAAAAACCTTAGATTCAAAGGAGGACATAGAATTTTTTTTAGGGTTTATTAATGAAGAGGATGAGAAGTGAATGAATCAAGATGAGAAGGAATCCTAAAGGTATTTTACTTTGGGCAAAGACTTTTGACTTTGGCCAGGAAGGATGCACAGGTCAGAGAGTCCTCGTAAGCTGATTATCAGTGCAGAGTAAAATTTTGCCATCCCCCGGTCGTGGTCCCTTCTAGACACCTTTGTCTTTAGAAAATTCCCTAATAATTCCCTCATATTACTACGAATTACTTGAAATTATAAACTAATAAATATTATTTGATAAAATCTACATCTCTGATACCAAATGTAACAACCTCACTTTTGGTGTCCCCAATTAAGGAAAGACCTTCAAGTTGAGAGCCATTACCTATATTCCCAAGGATCCAGATTTAGAAAATAATAAATAATAGTAAACAATTTCAATTAAATTGCAAATATTGTTTACAAATTGCTTTTGCATTAAATTTCATTACCAAAATTATACATAGAGAATAAGTGTCTACCTGAATCCTCCTCACTAAGATTTATGTCTTCACATGGTTTTATCTTTATCTTCATGTCTAGATTAATGTATTCACATGGTTTCAACTTATCTTCATGTCCCTTATCATGTATGTCATCATATACCTAAAATGTCGTGAAACAAAACACAGTCAGAATGACAAGTCATACTGGTATGCGGGGGAACAAAATTGCACAAGTAATGATAACAACATAATTCGACAATTAATGTTTAACAATTTGAATTTAACATTTTCACCATGACTACCAAATCTAGGTTTATACACCCTCTGTCATAACCCCTCAGGGCCTCATACTTCAGTATACACTATCTTCCCATATCTAGGCAGATGACTTCATCATGTATCCCCCTATCCAGGTGGGTGACTTCATCATGTCTCGCCTTATCAATGCGGGTGACTTCTCATGTACCCCCTATTCAGGATGGTACTAAAATATGCCTTCCCCTATCCATGAAGATGGCCTTTCCATAGATATAGAGGTGGCCTAGATTTAGGCTAGTCATGTTCATATATAATGTGATAATCATAGTCACTTTAAATTTTACATGAAATGAAATAAATAAGCATGCATATATTTTCAAACCATATGAACAAATCTTAGGGGAACCACGCAAAGCTGCAATGAATATACTTAGGCATAACCACATACCTTTTCTATGCAGATTATTCAGATATACTTCAAGCATATAATCCAATCAAGCAAGAAAATCAAGCAATCATCATATAATCTACATTGTGTAAATTGTAAAGTGTCACCAAACATATTAAATACATTATACCCTACCCAGTTCTAATCTAGGGTTTAGGTTTTGGATAAGGAATAAGGGTATTAACCCAATTTCCATTGCACATTTAATATTAGGTGAGCCTAGTTACTAGATCCATCTTATCCTTTCAGTAAGATCTCTTAGCTCAAATATGGTCATTAACAACATAGCAAGTTAGCATCTTTTATCGTAATTCCATGAATTAAAGATTATCCACATTAGAAAACCTAATTACCTTATCATTATTACCATCATTACATTTATTATCATTACTCTCAAATAGATCAGATAATAGCATAAAATAAAGGCTTTTAATATTTTCAACATTAAAATACTCAAAACTAGGGTTTCCATGTGCTAATCACCACTTTATCATATGTTACCCAATTTTTGGAACAAATAGCATAATTATATCTCAATTATATTTTCTTTGGGTTTCTCTCATTCTCATGATCAAGTATCATATATAACTTGTATAAATCTGAGTTACCAATCAATTATTATGATTAATGCACAATTGGCATGTTTTTTACCAATAGAATACTGCCGCGTCATATTTAAACAATATTATCCACTTACTAGGATTTTCACTTGGAAATAGGGAAAAAGACGTATCATCCCTCAAACTTTGAGTAGTCGGAAAGGGGTAAAAGGGTCACTTGACTCTATTTCTCTTTTTTTTTCCCGTCTGTGTTGCTCCTACACACATGTAGGTTGTGGCGTCGGGGCATTGGTGCTGGGATGAGCGACCAACTTTGAGAAATCGTGACTCCTTGGTCTTATCTCGACCGAGACATCCTCAAAACCTCCTAGATCCATGCTCCTAGCTCTCCTTCTTTCCCTTTGTGATGGGTGTGTGTTGACTGCATTTGTCGGCCGCCGATCTGTGAGACCTCATGCCATCGTCGGTCTAGGAGAAACACCTGCAAAACTCTGCGTCCTCCATCTTTGGCCATCCTAACTTTGTTGGAACTAGCCAAGCCTAGGTTTAGTCAGACATGGTGAGGAACCAAGGTTCTTTTATACTGCTATGAGGCTGAGCAGTAGACAGTGTGAGGTTGAGAAGAAAGCTTTGAGGAGGGTACTCGTCATTGCAACGAAGACAAAGGAGTACCATGGATCTCTTAGGACCTTTCGCATTCACCTACAGAACTTTGAGTAGTCGGGGCTCATCTTTTCTACATTTTTCGTTCAAGCTTCAGATATCAATGACTGCAAGTCTGTGATCTTTGGCTGTTTCGAGGGGTAGAAGAGATGACATCGGGGACCTCCTACAAGGATCCCCCATCGTCTTCCCAGAGCAAGATGACCCCCATGGACCCTTTTTATAGGCTATCTAGGTGTTTCGGTGTAACAACCCCACCTATCGGTAACCCCCAATCAAGGGAGACCAGAAGGTCAGAGCCATTATCCCAATTAACAAGATCAAAGGTTCAACAAATAATCAATAACAATTATCGAATTCTACCAACTATACCGAAATCTGGTATAAATTAAAACTTTTTGGCATACCTTTGAAAAACTTGGATTACTAAAATTCTATCCATATGAGAAAATATTCTAGCTAATCCTCCTTGATCGTTAATCCTCATTTAATTCCACATATGCCACTTTACTGTTTGTTCTTTTCAATTGTACCTAAAATATCGACAAATAAAACATTGGTCAGCATAAAGCTGGTATGTGGGGGAAACAATAATCGTGCAACTATGATAATAATGTAATCAACCAATTATCATTTAACAGCCAAGATTACGTCTTAAGCAATACTACTCAATCCTTACCTATCCCCTATCTCTATGTTGTCCTTGCAGTAGACCTGGATGCTACCTTCCTCATGGTAGATCCCCATTAAACCCCACATGATCCTACCTAATAGGTAGATCAATATCTAGGGTTGAGTCGCATGGCACTACCCATAGGTAGCCCAATCCCTAACTCATGGTGTGCTAAAGAGTTGCATGGAACTTCCCATAGGTTCCCTAATCCCTGACTCAAGGTGACCTGATGGACCTACCCCATTGGAAGCCATGTACTAAGTCATCCAATGACCTGATGGACCTACCCCATAGGTAGCCATGTACTAGGTCAAAATATTAAGCCACAGAGGGGACTAGGATCTGAGCTAGTAGGCACATATCTTAAGTGATAGTCATATCCACATTATAGTTTGCATGAATTAAATTCATCCAATAGTTGATTCAAGTCATCGAGGAAAACTTCAGAAAACCTCAAAAAACTAATTCGAGATATTCATAAGTGTAACCACATACCTGTCAGGCAGATTTTGAGACAGAATCAACCAAGAAGGAAAATCCAATCAAGCAAGTACAAGAATCCTGAAATCACATCCAATTCCTTTTTATCAAAATCTATTCAAACCATTTTGCTACCTAAGGTTTCTATTCCTTTTTAGGATTTCTACCTCTTTTAGGGTTTACTTTACAATTAGGGTTTTTACTTCATTTTACTCTTTTAAACCCGAATTTCTCATCTATCATTCACGAAAGTTATTAAGGTTACCTTTTAACAACATATAACCTTAATTTCAGAAACAACACAATTAATCATCAATTAAGTCCATTAAGCCTCTTTTACACTAAAGCTACTATTTTTATGCTTTTAATCCATGACAAGATCATTATTCTCCTTTATTATCAATTCATAGTTCATTATGGTCTAATTCACATATGTATTCTAATTGTTATTAATTATACCTTCATTCATTAGAAAACCCTAATTACTACATTAAGGGTATTTATCCACAATTAGGGACTTTTATACTTGAAATAGCTTAGAATTATCATATCTCAACTTTAATCATGATTTTGAACAATTAAAGCTATCGAGATTCACATTCACTAATATTAGGGTTTCAAGGCCCATTAAAGCATATTTATGCACATGAACTCTCAATTAAACTAATTACATGCAAAGTTCATAATTTTTTATCTTAATGTATCTTTTCATGATTAACAGGCCAATATCAACTTTAATTATCCATTAAACCCTACTAATTTCATTAATCGTCTCAAAATAGGGTTTCTTAATCTTTAATTCATTAAAGTTGATAAGTTACACTACTTTTTGAACAAAAAGAGGAATTAGCCTCTAAACCCATTTTTAATGAATTCGTCTCATTTTTCTGAGCAAAACACATATATTATTTGCTACTATTGGAGTTACCAATATGGAGATACGATTTTTGTAAAATTAACTCACCAGAGCCAATCTGAGCGTGCCACGTCACTCATTGCATGCAACGTTGTTCGGATGGGTTTGAAAACATTTCGAAAAGACTACTTTTCCCTTGGTAAGTGGATCACTCCTTCAATATCCGTAAGGGTAGAATGGTCCAATGGCCAAAGGCCTTCTTCTACCTCGTGTGTGCCTAGTACGGTCACTGCTATAGGAGTTGGTGCGGCCCTGCCACCCCTCCTCAGGCTTCATTGGCCACCAGGGACTCCTTCCCTACCTCCGTTGTGCTCCTACGTGTGCGGGGTGCCACTGGTTAGCGGCCAAGATGGTTGTTCATACGTGAGCCAAGACCACGATCGTTTGCAAGTTGGCAGACCTTCGACATGGGAAGCATGAAGATGGGAGCGCAGGAGAGATAGTCGATCAGTCTAGGGTTGTCGTGGAAGCCTCCCGCCTCCATCATGATGACTCCACAGTCTCTTGTTGACTGCAGGGTTTCCCTACCCTCTAGGTTAGGGTTTGATGATGAAAACAAGGAAGAAGGGTAGAGATATATGTGTGGTATTATCTTAAACTCGGGCCAAAGGCTCTATCCCTTTTATAGGGGAGGGTATCCATGCCCCAATACATTCATCCAAGAGGAAACAAGTCACACTCTTAAAGGAAACCTATTCCTTCCTTGAGAAAAATCTTCTCTCTCCTAACTTATTCCTTTAATAAACCATACCTCTTAGATAATTAGGAATTCGAAAATCCTTTTACTTATTCTCTTTTATACTTGCCTTTTAATCAATTAATCACGAAATTAAGTTTTCCTTAAGTAGAAAATACCACTTCTGTAACAAAGCTACAAAAACCATTAATAATGTATCACATTATCCTCTTATTTTGCATTTTTGGTATTTTCTCTTTCTTTCTTCTCCATTGGGACTCCTTTTAACATTAGGAATCCTTGGGATACGAAATTCCATCAAGGATAACTCAAATATACTTCTTTCCACATTTTATCATTGTTTTCAATTTCTTTCTTAATAAAGAAATACTTAATTGATATTTTTTTTCTTTTTGCATTATCTTTGCAACTTTGGACTCCTTGGGACCCAAGGAACCCAAAAGGCACGAAATCCACCTTTGGATTAAATTCTTTTGCCTTCTTGAGGTTTCTACATTTTTCTTTTCTCCATTACTTATTTATAATGGGGTTTCTTTTGTATTTTCCTTATTATTGGGTCCAATAGCCAATAAAGCCCACAAGACAACCAACAAGGCTATTGTAAACAAAATCCATTTATTCAAAACAAATTATATCTTTATTTGTTCAAATATCTTTAATATGAGAAATTACATTTCTCACCAAAAGAACCCAAAAAAAGTGGGGTTGTAGCATTAGGATGATAAGGTGAATGGTTGAAAGAGATATATATGGCATAAGCATGGGTTTGCCTTCTTTTTTGGTCGTGAAGAAAAGGGACATACTTTCGAAAAGTATGAGTTTCCTCTCTCATCCTTAACTTCTTTCCAATCTTCATTGTGTACATGATTGCATAACCTAATCCAAGGCTTTCCCTTTTTTTAATATTTCTCTCTTTCTGGTGGCTACGACCTAGACGTATCTAATGAGTGGACATGGATGTTAAGGAAGTTACTTGATATATTTCTAATATGGAGACAGACATGTCCAAAACTTCTGCACCAGAAATACACAAAGGAAAGCATATCCCCATATGACACATAATTCATTGTTAATCCGAAAAGAATCACTTTATATTTGTCTTTCTCTCTCTTTGATACACTCCTCCAGCCCACTATCATTATTTTATGGAAATTCATCAAAACCTTTCCCAACTAATATTTAATTTTTGGACTTTATTGATCTGTCCTTTGCATGTAAAGCTTGTTCTTTTAAGGACCCCATTAAAGAAATATCCTTTTTCTCTTTCTTATTTTTTTTTTCAAGTACACAAAAGACAAGCTGAAAAATATTCTTGTTTTGTTCCTCAACCACGGTGTCGCCAACCTCTTTTAGATAATTATTCTTTAATTATCAAAAACACTACACATCATACTTTCTTTTGGAAAGTTTGCATATTATTCAATATTTCGTTTATCTATTTATTTTTAAAGATATTGCTATTTATAAGACCTCTTATTTATTTAACTTGTGCCTCAAGTACTCACAAAGGTGAATAGCATTATTATTTCATGAATAACACTATTGGGGAAATTACACATCATTTCATGCCTTATTTTATATAATTGAATTTTACCAAAATTGAGGATATTACACAACTAGAGAAAACCTTTCGTCATAGTCAACACCTTGAATTTTTCTATAGCCCTTTGCAACCAATCGGTCTTTGTAAGTTTGCACATTACCATCCATGTCAGTGTTCTTCTTGAAGACCCATTTGCACCCTATGGGCTTTACCCATTCAGGTGGATCCACAAGGTCCATACCTTGTTGGTGTACGTGGATTCCATCTCAAATCTCATGGTCTCAAACTATTTCTCTGATTATGGTCCCTTAGCAACTTCTAGATAGGATGTTGGCTCATCATTAATGACCAACTCATTGCCTTCTTGAGTTATGAGATAACCAAATCTTTTTGTCTCATGGCATGTCCTACTATATCAATGAGGTTCCTGTGTTAATTACATGAGGAATTTAAGATTCCACAACAATATGTGACTCTCTAGGTTCCTCTTGTACCTCTATAAGTTCAATGTTTTCTTGTTGATCTTAAAACCTCTTTGAGTTCTACTTTCCTCCCATTGATTCCTTTGGAAATAAATTTCTTTTCTAGGAATACAACATCCCTGAAAACATTCTTTGTTTTCATATGGAGTATAAAAGTAGTATCCTTTAGTTTCCCCAGGTTATACAACAAAATAACATTTATCTGATTTGGGTCTAAGATTTTTGGGAAATTTCTTTCTGACATAAGTTTCACATACCCAAGTCTTTATGAAGGACACATTGGAACTCTTCCCATACCGTATCTCATATGGGGTATTTTAAACAGATTTAGATGGTACACGATTTAGTGTAAACATTACAGTTTCTAAAGCACAACCCCAAAAGGAAGTCATAAGATCAACAAAACTCATCATTCATCATACCATATCTAGAAATGTGTGATTCATTCTTTCTGACACACCATTTTGATGTGGTGTTCCAGTTGGAGTCCATGTTGATACGATGCAACAGTCTCATAGAAGGTCCTCAAACTCTTTTCTTAAGTATTATCAACATCAACCAAAACAAATTTCATTAATACTTTTGCCAAGTTAGTGTTTCACTTCATTAATTAAATCCTTAAACTTTTCAAGAGTTTTTAACATATGTTTCATCGATTAAACATTACCATACCTACTAAAATCATCAAAAAAAGGTAATGAAATACTGATAGCCACCTCTAGTATTTGTTTTAAAACATACACACACATTAGTATGTGTGAGTCCTAATAGATCACCTAGCCCTCTCACTATTACCAATGAAGGGAGTCTTTGTCATCTAGCCCAACAAACAAAACTCACATGTCAATTTTGATTTAAAATCAACAGAGTCTACATATCCATCTTTATGGAGTCCAAATATGTATTTCTCATTGAGGTGCCCTAGACGAGAATTCCACATGTATGCTTTGTTTGAGTTATCAAGTTATTATCTTTAGTATTTTTTTTTGTTGAAAAAAAATACTAAAGATAATAACTTGATAACTCAAACAAAGCATACATGTGGCACTAAATTTATAAACATTTGTCTCTAGATATAGCAAATAAATACAATGGAACATTGTTCCATTGACATAAAAGATCTCATCTTTTAAAATAGAATATTGTCTCATGGCCATAAAAAAATCTCATCTTTTGAAATAGAACATTGATCATTCTTTATATGAAATTCAAATCCATTCTTTTCCATAGAAGATACAAAAAAATATTTCCACTAATGGTCGATACAAAATAGCAGTTCTCTAACTCTATTCTGAGCCACATGGGAAGAGATAAATGATACGTTACAACTATGGTCGTAGAAACTCTTCCTCAATTCACAATGCACAGTTCAACCTCGACCTTTCTTAAAGTCTTACTTCTTTTCAGATCCTACATATTTGAACATATTTGAATTCCACATCTTTATTCTAGTACACATGATTAATAAGTAGACATATTTATATCAATAATGTATATACTTGAAGTGGAGATCGATATCCACTCCTTCTTCTTCCTAAGTTCCTCTAGGTAGAGAGGGAAATTCCTCTTCCAGTGTCTAGGCTGGTGACAATTCACCCCTCCCTTTACTTTGAGTGCTGAAATTTAGGTTTTTGGTCAAATACAGAACTCTTATTAGATTTGACTTTTCCCTTGGACTTCCCTTTCCCTCTGCAAATCATCATCAAAGTCTTAGGCTTGTCTTCTTCATTTACACTTCAGCTATTCTCAAGATGCCAAGTAATTTTGACAATGGCCTGTCAAAATCATTCATGTTGTAGTTCATGACAAATGGTTGTAATATTCAGGCAGTGACTGAAAAATCACATATGTGGTATACTCTTGACCCAAGGGAAATCCTAGTTTAGAAAGGTTCTCCACATACCCACTAAGCTTGGGCACATGGGGACCTACTAGATATCGTTCTGCTAGGTTGCATTTGAACATTCCCTTGGAGACATCATATCTCTCTATTCTTTCCTAACCTTGGTACATGTTTGTAAGATGTGTTACCATCTTAATAAAATCCATGCTCTCATGGTCTTTCTATAACTCATAGTTAATTGAGAACTTCACCATGCACTTGACTTATATGATATCTTTAGAGTGCTTCTTGTAAGCAACCCTATAAGCCTTAGACGTAGTGGGAGCAGGTTAATCTGGCTATGGTGTCTCTATGAAATAGAGCTTTCCCTCTTGTGTGAGAATGATTCTCAACGTCGTGAACCAGTCGTAGAAATTATTCCCATTCAACTTCTCATTCTCAAGGACTGATAGCAAGGAAAACAAGTCATTGGTTGACATATGATTCTACAAGAAAAATATATAATTTGTCAAAATACTTTTGATTTGGTTTGATTAAAATAAAATTTGACAATATTTAACTAGGCCTTTAATTAATTATCACTCCAACTATTTTTTTCAAATTGATAGCCCTCGCGTATCAATTTGGAATATTACAACATACAAATTTCTAGTGAGCCAAGGCCTAAAACAATTAAGTTATTACCCAACTAATGATAGTGTCCATAACCAATTATTAAGGTAGGAAACATTTTCCAATTTCATCTCATACATCTCTTAGATAGATGGTGAGAACAAATCTTCATCACATTCATATGTATGCTTCTAGGAACTTAATGTCATTAAGGTCACCTAGTTAAGATTGACCCAAAACCCAACACGATAGTGATGCACTCTACATGTCAGGATCACATAACTATCATCACACTTCCACAAGATAGAAGACACACCACGCTTGGCATGCCTATGCTTAATCGATCAAGCTTTTCATGTTTTTTTCTTACGGAAAGCATTTAAGACTTAATATTTAATTGAGGGTTTTTATATTTATATAAATGCATATAGATATCCAATCATCTCATACTAATAATATGTATCATATACATATTATATCCATAAATGAAACATGCAATTATAAAATATAAGCGATGGTTATGGCCACACAAATGCAATTCATTTGAGCCACAAGGAATTGCTACCACCTAAGGTCCACATCATGTTAGCAACCTTTTATTGAAGAAGATATGTGTTGGAACTAGTTTGGGTTGATAGACTCAACTCTTGATCTGATTGGTTAGCCTCTAGGCCGGTCGGTTAATCTCTTGTATTGGTCAGTTAGTCTTTGGTTCAAGCGATGGCTGCACTCCTTCATTTGATTGATTGATCCATTAGACAATTGGTCAGATCCTCCTATTATCTAGCATCCTCAATTCTCCAGTCGATTGGTTCAACTTTTGAGTCATTCTCTTTGTCTAGTGTAGAACACCTTCTTTTGCCAAAATAGAAAATAAAACTATCTTATTCCTATATAACCTATTACATTGTCAAAGTAAAACCTCAAGTTACATTTGAGGGAGAATGGGAAGGAAAGCAATGATACTTTTACATATGAAAAAATAGAGAGAGACTCCTTATGAATATCCAGGGGGTATTGGCCATAACAATGCTAAGATTAAACATCAAAATGGTTTTAGGATAACATATATTAACTACATATATATATCATATCATATATAGATATAGTGATCATATGTAGTATTTAATCAGATGTGCACATTAATCATTTAAATATTTGCATCCCATATTATAAGTGAATGATAAAACAAAAATATGATCATATCAATTAAATCTTAAAACATAGTAAATAAACTTGACTTTGATACCAGTGTATAGAAATTTGGCATCAAATATAGAAGCATAAACATATTTACTTATCATATTCCTCTTAGATAGAAGATTGTGTTAACAACTATAGATTGGGAAGGAAGGTTCCAAGGCATATACCTTGTCTTGGAGCAAGTTCAGTAATTATCTTTGCAACAACATTCATCTTTCACAAGTAGCACCTAGACGACTGTAGACTGAGGCATCCTAATGTTACACCATATATAGTGGTTGATGATGTCCTCCTAGAATGTGGCAAAGGCATCCCCGCCTCTACCTAGTCCATGCCGACCACTGGGAACTCCTGTCAATCTTTTTGTGTGGGTAGGAAGGAGATGTCCCTTCAAATTTAAACATGCTAGTGTTGACTTGTTCTTCCTTGTTGTCTCTCACTTGTTGTATCTTCATTTGACAAGTAAGATTTGCTCGAGTTCTCAAGTTACATCATCTATGAGAATGAAACAACTATTAGAGCTTATCTTTGTGTCTTCTGAAAGCCTATATTTCCCTCCCCTATTTATAGGATGTCCTCGCTTCGGGTTTTTAGATCATTTGGGTGTCGAAGAGATGGAATTTCATGATTTTTCCAGAACCAACAAACCATGAACTAGTTAGTTCACTATTGAACCGGTTGGTTCACATGTGAGATAATAGATTCAACATTTGAATCGATTGGTGCACTATGTTTCCTATTTGCAATTACATAAGCTTTTAATATGATGATTAATGCACAACACGACATCAATATCAATCCTTGATCCAATTGTATTAATCATCCAACTGGTCAGTTCACAACCTGAACCGGTCAGAGTTTATGTATGAACCAATTGTAGTGAAATATTGCATCCAAGTAGGTAGATGAAACAAAAAATTTACTACCATATTCCCCTTAAAACAGTAGATTGCATCAACAACTATATAATGGGAAGGATCTTTTCGAGGATATACTTGGTCCTAGAGCAATTCCAATGACAATCTCCTCATTGCAGTATGCACCTTTCTTCAAATCTCTCTCGTACAATGTCTACAAGAACTCCTAGTTGATCACCACACACAATATCTTGATGTTGTCCTCCTATCAGAAGGAAACAATTGTTCAAATCGCACTCGTACAACGTCTTCTATCGCCTCTATAGTAGTCCACACAGACCACTAGGAACTCTTGTCAGTCTAAATGAGTAAACAAGAAGGATTTGTCCCCTTCTAGTTGGTGTACTAACATCAAATGTCTCTGCCATAGTTGTTCTCCCTTGCTATCACTCTCAGATTCTCTCAGTTACCACAACTAGAGAAGACATCAATTGTTATAGAAACTGATGTCGTGTCTAGGAAGCCCCCAACACCCCTCTATTTATAGGAGGGTCAGGGTCAGGGTTCTGAGTCCGAGTGGGAGTTAAAGGGTACATGATTTCACTAATTTTTTCATATTGTGAGTATAAAAACAACTGGTTTACAAATGGAACTCTTCGGTTGGCATGCGAGCGATCAATTCAAACCTTGAACCGATCATTTCATCATGTTTCCCAATTGCAATTGTATTGGCAATTAATTTCCAATCAATGCATAACATGATGTCAGCACTAATCCTTGATCTAATCGAATTGATACATGAACATGGTGATTCATAACATGAACTGGTCATTTGGTACCTTAAGCTGATTGGTTCACTCAGTGAACCGATTGGTTCATGCCCTAGTTCATCCAATATTATGCCAATGCAATTTCCAATAAAGTCGACAGTCCAACCGATTGTTCAACTCTTGAACCATCCAGTTTAGAGTTAAGTCAGTCAATTATTGTTGAAATTGAATACCTAAACACTTCGGTAATCAAGTTAAACATCATTCATGAATAAACTCCTACACAAGTGAATTTTATGGCTGCGACACTAAATGTTCCAAATTACATTGACAGTGAATGTCCATAACTAGTTTATGACATAAGAAGAAAAGAGTAGTATATAGAAACACATCATTGATACCCAAATAATTGGAAAGTTGGAGAAAAAGTTCAGCATACAATCTGTAATTGTTGTTACAATGTTTGTATATTTTCTTTGTCACTGATAGCCAGATTGAACTCACGACATGGAATTTCTTTCCTCTTAAATATTCCATCTTTGTTCCTTGAACTAGAGCAGACCGTCTAAGATATATGTAAGCTCAATATCACACATTGACTCACATGTGCATGGTCATGCATTTCTCAATCTCTCTTATGAAGTGGCCAGAATATCATACTCTTGTAGGAGGGATGTGACAACCTCGATTTTCTCTCTCTATGGATATCCACTTTCTCTCTCTATTAGTAGCCAAAATCACTCAATAGGTTCATATTATATAGTTGGAATGAGATTATGACCCAATTAAATTAAATCGTCGTGCAATTTCCTAATATGTGACTTGTATATGCCAATTGAAATAAGAGCCATGATTTAATATATAACCATACTACTATTTATATCAAACACCCTTACTATGATCTTTTAGATTTCCAATATATATCATGTTGTATATCTCTCAATTTTGAATCCAACGATGGAAAAATCACCCTAATCGGACCTTTGTAACCCAAGTTATGATATTTTGAAGACACCTTGTTTTGCTTTGATTTAATATTTACATTTGCCCCTTTGTTGTAGCTTTGGGCCAGCCCACCAGTGTCCTTGAGAGGGCGCATGGCCCTGTTTCCACCTCTCCCACTCCCAAACCCTAGTGCACCCCTATTCTCAACCGTTAGATCACTCCTACTAGGTTTGGACCGAATCCGACGGCAGCTGGCATGTCACCTTCACCTGAACTGTGAGCAAACACAATGGGGGTGGCCACCACTTTTGGCACCACTAATCAACCTCGTACCACCATTGTTTGATGATTTAAGACCCCGAAACCACTTTGCTTCTCTACTCCAGTCCTTTCCCCTCTCATTTCACTCGTTTTCATGCCTAAGAGTGCCCTCCCCTGCACCACTTGCGGCGGTTGCATCTATGGCGTCGCCATAGCTTTAGCAGAGCACAACTCCTAGCCT
This sequence comes from Alisma plantago-aquatica, assembly GCA_963693085.1. Taxonomy (NCBI): domain Eukaryota; kingdom Viridiplantae; phylum Streptophyta; class Magnoliopsida; order Alismatales; family Alismataceae; genus Alisma; species Alisma plantago-aquatica. The sequence goes on along the minus strand of OY856411.1, from coordinate 322,119,371 downwards.
AGGCCATGTGAAATGGCATTTGGGATTCTAGTTCCGTGATAGATGGTATCAGAGCATGAATAATAACTACACCAAACATTGCTCGCATAAAACACAAACTAAACTCACCTTACATCTCAAACCTAGAAAACTTAATAAGATGTCCTTTGTGGACTAGGTTGACTTACCCTCTAGGATAGAACCTAGATGTTCTAGAACTAGGTGTAGACTTGTGTAATTTACCTCCCTAGACATATGCTCGCGACATGTGCTTAGGATGTCTACACAGGTGTGCACCATGTTCTTGCTAGTTCTCTAGGTGTCATGATACTAGACTACCTAATGAGTCTGGTGACTCTTTTGGTTTTGGTTTTATTCAAATGGAGTATGGTGGTTTTCATCGAATGTTTCAACGTTGGAGAAAATATATTTCAAGTACTAGTATATGTACCTATGAAAAATGTTACCACACCCAAAAAGGTTGTGAGTGTCTATGTAACCTAAGAGAAAGAGATGTAACATCAAGTCTAGATGAGAGTTTAGTTGATAGTGGTAGTATCTAGAGTTGTCTAGAGCCATGATAAAGGTTAGGCTAGTGAGTAGCATAGATAACCTAATATGATGATGATAATGGTAATGATGTTAATGTCGATCTCGATGTTGATTTTGATGTGCACCTTGTTGATACATATGACTTGGTTTATGTGCTAAACATAGATAGTGGGTTGGCATGTTTGCTTGTACATAGTTTTGTGCGTGTTGAGATATGATATGTGACATATAGTTTGAGACCAACATGGGCCTCAATCTGTTTACAAAGGAGGACCTCTAGCATGGGATATATGAATAGGATGACCTTTTGATATGAGTCGACCCACCATAGGAGAAGGTCAGAGTACTTAACCTCCAAAAATATGTGAAAAGTTGAAAAATATGCATGATGAAATACATAATGATGATTCCCTGGCTAGACTACAACTAAATATATGAGTTGAGTGACCTAGTGTGTGGTTTCCTTGAAAATGTTGAACCCTAGATGTCCTATGAAAATATATAACCTTAGAGAAAGAGGCAAATGAAAATTTTGATGCTTGCTATATAGGTGAGGGAGATGTCCCAAGACCCTAAGATGATATACATGATGTGTGATATCCGTGATGAGCCTCGTACTCAGGTTAGTGGCTTGATGTAAAGGAATCTAGTGGCTGACTTTATTTGAAATGTTGGGTAAATGCTTGATATGGGTAGATGTTGGGGGTTAGCATGGTTTTCCTTGACATATATATGTCTTAGCTTGAGTGGCTTGAGCTTGTGGATCTCTTTCTAGATACAAGTTTCAAAACCTTCACGTTGATGATTATGTTGTTCCTCGAATGATGCTCAATACATGAAAGAATCTCACTTAGGTTAAATTTTGATAAATGAGCGATAGCCACTCTCATAAGCTAGAACTAGTATGAAATCATACTATACATAAAAGATGTAGCCTTGAAATGATGAAATTAATATGATGATGTCATGAAATCTTAGCTTGAATAATCAGGGTTAACATGCCCAATCTCATACTTAAATGAAAAAAAATGATTAACTGGATATGTTAATGCTCTTGGGGATATAACTCAAATAAACATGATGTATAAATTGTCTAATTTTATATTCAAAATGAAAAAAAATGAATATAATTGATTAGATTTGGTAGAAATTTTGGGGAAAACAAAAACATGCATGAAAACTAGTATAATGATGAAATATATACGTTCAATGATGACCAAATTTGGAAATCATGATTGAGGACCTATTCATTTGAGAAATGGATAAACATAGATTTTGATAATATAACTTGGTCTCATATGGAGATATAAACAAAACCCTAATGTAGGGATACTAAAGAATGGGTAAACCCTAATTCCATGATAATGTTACGTCACGAAGGAACAATAAGTTTTATGTATATAATTGAGAGGAGTACACCCTTGATGAGTATAAACCAGTGTGCATCCATCATGCAAAATTCCTTGATAATCATGATTGGATAGCTAGATTCAATGGATATTGCCTTTGACTCTTAACTATGATCTTGGTTGAATTTCGGGGAAAAAATTTCTTGTAAGGAGGGAAGGATGTGACAACCTCGATTTTCTCTCTCTATGGATATCCACTTTCTCTCTCTATTAGTAGCCCAAATCACTCAATTGGGTCATATTATATAGTTGGAATGAGATTATGACCCAATTTAATTAAATCGTCGTTTAATTTCCCAATACGTTACTTGTATATGCCAATTGAAATAGGACCCATGCTTTAATATATAACCATATTGCAATTAATATGGAAAACCCTTGCTATGATTTGTTAGATTTCCAGTATATATCATGTTGTATATCTCTCAATTTTGAATCCAGTGATGGAAAAATCACCCTAATCGAACCTTTGTAGCCCAAGTTATGATATTTTGAAGACACCTTGTTTTGCTTTGATTTAATATTTACGTTTGCCCCTTTGTTGTAGCTTTGGGCCAGCCCACCAGGGTCCTTGAGAGGGCGTGCGGCCCAGCTGCCACCTCTCCCACTCCCAAACCCTAGTGCGCCCCTATTCTCAACTGTCAGATCACCCCTACTAGGTTTGGACCGAATCCGACGGCAGCTGGCTTGCCACCTTCATTCGAACTATCAGCAAACGCAATGGGGGTGGCCACCACTTTTGGCATCGCCAATCAACCTCGTCCCACCATTATTTGATGATTTAAGACCCCAAAACCACTTTTCTTCTCTACTCTGGTCCTTTCCCCTCTCATTTCACTCATTTTCGTGCATGAGAGTGCCCTCCCCAGCACCACTTACGGTGGCCGCATCTATGGCATCACCATAGCTTCAGCAGAGCACAGATCCTAGCCTAGGCCATGGGCAATGTCATTTGGGATTCCAGTTCCGTGACAGACAAATCCCATCTACATAACTCATAGTAATACCCATGTGTCACAGTGCACCCAATCATAACCTTTATGGTAACCCTTATTCAAGGTCATGATGGATGATGTCAAAATACACCAAATGACATGTGATGAGTGTAGTGACTTCAGGTCAAAGATCCACTAGCACCACCAAAACTACATGAGATGATTCTAATTACCAATCATGGTTTCCATGTATTACTCTTATGGTGGGTCTATCTGATACACTATTCTCTAACAAGTATCTATGTGTTTGGTTTGATATCACACATCATAACTGATGAGATTCTATCATCAACCAACTCACATTTTAGTCTTTTGTGTTATTTTTGTGTATCAGCTTCCATAATAACATTCAACCAAGGATTCAACAAGAATGTATATACTCTTGGCATTTGTATGATCTCATTGTTCCAATCGGTAAATTGACAACATACGTTGTCGAGTAATATAACTCTTTAAACATTTATTATGTTAAATCATTATCTCATAACTAAACAAAATAGAATATATTGAAAGATTAACTTTATTATTGATCATAACATATACAAAATATGCCATTACAATCATCATATGATTGGATCTCTAGGCATACATACCAACATACCCCCAATTTCACTTAGAGCCAATCACCCATGAACTTAATCCCATGTGATCTAACATGACCTTCTTTCTTCTGCTACAAAAGTGCTTTTGTCAAAGAGTCAACCACATTTCTCTCAGTTGGCACTCTATAAATCTTTACATATCCTCGTTGTATGATCTTTCGTATGATATGGAACCTCCCTTGTATATGCTTGAAATGTTGATGCGATCTGGGTTCTTTAGTTTGTACAACAGCTCCATTATATTCACAATATATCTCAATTGAATCGATGATGCTTGGATCCACCCCATGTTCTGAGATGCACTTCTTGATCCAAACAACCTCTTTTGTTGCATTGGATGCAACAATATACTTGACCTCTATTGTAGAATCCACAATTGTCTCTTGCTTAGAATTTTTCTAGCTCACATCTCTATCATTAAGCAAAACACAAGTCTAAACTCTAATTTTTAGTCATTTTTTCAATTAGGAAGCTTGCATCGGTGTAACCCTTTACCACCAACTCTTCCTCTCCATTGTAGACAAGGAATTGATCCTTAGTTCTTCTCAAGTACATAAGGATGTTCATCACGACTGTCTAGTCAACATCACCTCAATTTGGTTGATATCTGCTCATCATGCTCAAGGGATATGAAGCATCAGGATGAGTACATAACATTGCATACATGATGGATCCAATTGCAGGTGCATATGGAATCCTACTGATGTTCTCCCTTTCTTCACAAGAATTGGGACATTGGGTTTTAGAGATGGTAACTCCATGATTCATGGGAAATTTTCCCCTCTTTGAGTCCTCTGTGCTGAACCTCTTCAATACTTTTTCAATGTATGTGCTCCAACTTAGTGCAATAAGCCTTCTAGATCTAACTCTACAGATCTTGATTGCCAAGATATAGGATGCTTTTCCTAAGTCCTTCATGCAAATCATATATCTCATCCACGTTTTACCATCTGTGAAGTAGGGATGTCATTCCCCATGAATAGTATGTCATCTACATTCAATATGAGGAGTAAATCATGCTCCCACTAATCGTATTGTACACACAAGGCTCGTCTTCATTTTGAGTAAAGTCAAACTCTTTGATTGTTTCATCAAATCAAAGATTCTAGCTCCGAGATGATTGTTTCAATCCATAGATTGACCTCTGTAGCTTACAGAATTTATTTGCATTCTTTGGATTTATAAAACCCTTAGGTTGTATGATGTACACATCCTTAATAAGATTCCCGTTAAGGGAAGCATTTTTAACATCCATATACCAAATCTCATGGTTGTGATAACCTGCAATGACAACCATGATCTTGATGGACTTAACCATGGAAACTGGGGATGAATCCCTTTGGCGCGAGGAGTCTGCTCCAGGCAGACTTGTGATGATCCAAAGTAGGATCATTGCGGGAAAAGGAAAGGGAGTTAGATCACAAGAATAGCACTGTTGAACTCAGGAGAGAAGTCCAGAGAGGACCATCCCTACTTTGTAGGGGTTTGGTTGATGATTGGGAGAGTTCCCAATTCACCCGAACCATGTCCTTGACCCTATATAGGGGAGGATGAGAGAGGGTACCCACATCTTCTTTTGCTACCCTAAACTCTGCGGCAGACTAAGAGGAACAATTTCGTGCCCCCAATTCCATCTTTCACCCTGACCTTCACCTTCATCCTCCCAGAGGACCCCGTCAGAGTTCGGTGACTAGGAGGAGATCACAACGGGGTCATGGTGAGAAATTAAGTTATGGGCGAGTTCGGTTGGAGGCGACGAAGCTTCCTATCCCTTTGGTGCACTCTAAGTGGATGGAATCATGAGGTCAATGGCAGAGTTGACCGCGAGGAGGCTGTAGGTTGCTCGCGCGAGGAAGAAGAAGACCTTAGGGAAAATTATCGAACTTCCCTTCTGTTCCTTCTTTCCAGGTAAGGGCAAAATAGACTTTTGTAAATTCAAATATAAAGTTAGGCGCATGGATCCTAGGTCGTTGGATCCTGTGGGGTCCGGGGGACCATGGATCGGGCGGCCACTGATATTCTAGAATTAACAAATAAATGAGGAAAATGACTTTTCTTTGCAAAATTTATAGAATCTACTAGGAAGCTTTGATGAGAAAGTTTATACATGAAAGTTGCTTAGAAAAATATGAGAAACACATAAAAATTTGTTTGAGAACCTGATTTCGTACCTATTTGTAAAAGTACATTATTTTCATTAAAGTGTGGTTAGAAACCCTAATTGAGGGTAAAGGATGAATCTTTGAGGTTTAAGGGGTTAACTTGGGAAGTATTAACCTATTGAATATTAAAGTAAAGTTGCAATCCATTTTACATGAAAATTTGATTAATTTATGGTTCCATGTACATAAACAAGCTTTAATGGGCCTTGAAACCCTAATGTTAGTAATTAAGATTCTTAATTGCCTTAATTGTTCAAATTCAGGTATAAAGTTGAGATATGATGAGTCTAAGCTATTTTGAGTATAAAAGTTCCTAATTGTGGATAAATACCCTTAATATGGTAATTAGGGTTTTGTAATGGATAAATGTGGAATAGTAATAAATGGAGTGCATATATTAGATTAAAATGAAATATGAGTTGTCAATTTGAAAGAAGTCGAAGATGATAATTGGGTCTAATGATCTTGAAATAACTTAAAAGGATAAAGATGATATCTTTAGTATAAAAGAGAAATAATAGACTTTAATTGGGCTTATGATATGGAAATTAGGGTTTGTGAACTTAGAGAGCATTAAATGTGATAAAAGTATTATGGAGGCTAAAACCCTAATAAAACCCTAAGGTTTGCCTAGAAAGCCTATGGTGAGATACAAGTCTATCTTAAGAATGTTTTGGATAAACTATAACACTTGGATTTTATGCATTAATTTTAGGATATTGTTGATTGCTTGTTTGATTGTTCTTTATCATTATTACTTGGACATCAAGTTGCTCTGGATCAGGTATGTGGTTAATTATGGTTAATCACATTAGTTTCCCGAAGGTTTTTCGGATGATTAATCACATAGAATGCAACCTATCAATTTGGATGTTCATACTTGCAAATCATAAAGTCACTATGATTATCACAATTATGGTATAAGTGTGTATTCTCACACCTACATGCCACCCTGATGGATGATGCAAAAAGGTCAAGCCTAAGAGGGAAGACCCATGGGTACCATGAGTGGTGACCCCAGACACCAAGCTCGGGATTGAGAAGGTGGTCTTTGTTGCATGACTAATGGGCACCATGAGAAGTGACCCCGGGCACCAAGCTCAGGATTGAGAAGGTGGCCTTAAGTCAATGGCAAAAGAGAAACCTTAAAGAGTGCATTCTAGGGTTAGGGCAAAAGCGGTGGAGAATGTCACATTGAAAGCGTAAATTGGCTTGTTAATTAACTTCATTGTGATATTTAGATTGTTAGCCATATTTGTGAAATTTTGGTTGTCCCCACATACTGACATATTCATATATGCTGATTGACATTTTGTTTGTCGGTGTTTTAGGTACAATGTTGAAAAGGACAAATAGTAAAATGACATATTGTGAAAATAAGAATTAATGTGCAAGGAGGATTAGTTAGAATTAACTCCAGTGGTGGATAGAAGTAGATATCAAAGTTTTTGAAAAAGGTATGCAAAGTTTTATTTTATTCCAGCTTTTAGTATAGTCTTGGTATAATTATATAATTATTATTGATTATTTGTCGAACCATTGATCTTGAAAATTAGGATAACGACTCTGACCTTTTGGTCTCCCTTAATTGGGGGTTACCGGGAGGCAGGGTCATTACATTTGTTATCAGATCTTGTCCCTGAGGGCCAGGGCCCGGATAGACTCAGTCAGTCATTTCTGCTGCTCCATCCAAAGCACATTCGTAGTGTGAACCACCATAGTCAGTTCTGGACCACCAGACTGGTCCTCCTCCATCTGGGCTTCCTCCTCATACACATGTTGCTCCTCGCATCCCTATCCCTCCTCTTGTTCAAGGTTGCTGATGGGTATCGGGTCAGGGTCGGGGACCTCGTGTGTAGTTTCTTCAGGTCTCTTCCTCTTCTTTGAGGAATGACCACCATGGTTCCGCTTCCTCTTCTCGAAAGACCCCTTCTCCTTATGGGGAGGCCCACCACTGTTGGTGGCAAGCGGGATAGCAACGATCTTTGTACGATCCATCTACATAAGCACACAGACAGACCTTCAGTCTATACTTAACTAATTATACTAATGTCGATGACATCTTAGTTACATATCTTTTGTTAATTTGGTGGAGGATTCCTTAAACCTTATCAACCTTACCCATACCTCAAGAGGGTGAGGAAGAGAGAGAAAAACATAATCCTTAAAATCCTTAACACCATTCAAGTTGACAAGGATAAATAAGATGAGAGAGTCCTAAAGGTATCTTATTTTGAGTCAAATCCTGAGACATTGGCCAGGTAGTCACACAGATTTGGGAGTCCTCATATTCTGACTATCGGTGTGAAGGAAAATATTACCAGCCCCCAGACGTGATCCTTTTCTAGACACCTCTATCTTTTCAAAAATCATCTAATAACTCCCTTGGTTCTATGGAATTTGTAAAATATAATAATTATTAGATATTAAATGAGGAACCTATGCTCTGATACCAAATGTAATTCCTCTTACAATTCAAAAAGTAGTGGAAGTTATCAACTTTAATGCATTAATGATTAAGAAACCCTAATTTTAGATGATTAATGTATTGAGAAGGGTTATATGGATAATTAAAGTTGATATTGACCTGTTGATTATAAAAAGACACATTATGATCTAAAAGGATGAACATTACACGTAATTGGATTAATTTAGGATTCCTTGTGCATAAATAGGCTTTAATGGGCCTTGAAACCCTAATTATGATTCTTAATGACTTTAATTGATCAAATTCATGTATAAAGCTGAGATGTGATGGTTCTAAACTATTTTGAGTATAAAAGTTCCTAATTTGTTGATAAATACCCTTAATTTGGTAATTAGGGTTTTCTAATGGATAAATGTGGAATTAGTAATAAATGGAATCCCTATATGAATTAGATCATAATGAAATATGAGTTGTCAATTTGAAAGAAACTAAATGTGATAATTGAGTCTAATGATCTTGAAATAACTTAAAAAGATAAACATGGTAATGTTAGTGTGAAAGGGAAATAATGGACTTAATTGACTTTTAAGTAGGTTTATGATGTTGAAATTATGGTTTGTAAACTAAAAGAGTATTAAACATGATAAAATTATTATGGAGGCTAAAACCCTAATAAAACCCTAAAGTGGCCTAGAAAGCCTAAGATGGAATCCAAGTCTATCTTGAGAATGTTTTGGATAAACTATAACACTTGGATGTATTGCATTAATTTCAATATATTGTTGATTGCTTGTTTGATTTTTCTTTATCATTATTTCTTGGACATCAAGTTGCTCTGGATCATGTATGTGGTTAATTATGGTTAATCGCATTAGTTTCTCGAAGGTTTTCCGAATGATTGATCGTATTGAATGTAACCTATCAGTTTGGATGTTCATACTTGCAAATCATAAAATCACTATGATTATCACAATTATAATATAAGTGTGTATTCTCGCACCTACATGCCACCCTGATGGATGATGCAAAAAGGTCAAACCTAGGAGGGAAGACCCATGGGTACCATGAGTGGTGACCCCAGACACCAAGCTCGGGATTGAGAAGGTGGTCTTTGTTGCATGACTAATGGGCACCGTGAGAGGTTACCCCAGGAACCAAGCTCGGGATTGAGAAGGTGGCCTTAAGTCAATGACAAAAAGAGAAACCCTAAAGAGGGTATTCCAGGGTTAGGGAAAAAGCGGTGGAGAATGTCACATTGAAAGTGTAAATTGGCTTGTTAATTAAATTAATTGAGATATTTAGATTGTTAGCCATATTTGTAAGTCTAGATGTGGATAGAAGTTAGAAATCCAAGTTTTTGAAAAAGTTATGCAAAGTTTTATTTTATTCCATCTTTCAGTATAGTCATGGTAGAATTTAATAATTATTACTGATTATTTGTCGAACCTATGATCTGGGAAATTAGGATAACGACTCTGACCTCTTGGTCTCCCTTAATTGGGCTCCCAGTAGCACCCGCTTAAGGGAGACCAAGAGGTTAGAGTCGTTATCCCAATAAACTAGATCAAAAGTTTGACAATTAATCAGTAATAATTATGAAATTCAACCAGCTAAACTAAAATCTGGTATAAAATAAAACTTTGCATACCTTTCAAAAACTTTGGAAATCTACTTTTATCCATAGTTTGAATCTATTCTATCTAATCCTCCTTGCACTTTATTTTTTATTTTCAAAATGTGTCACTTTACTATTTGTTCTTTTCAGAGTTGCACCTAAAATGCCGACAAACAAAACGTCAGTCAACATATATGAATATGCCGGTATGTGGGGACAACTAAAACTTCACAAATATTGCTAACAATCTAAATATAAAAATGAAGTTCATTAACAAGCCAATTTTTGCTTTCAATGTGACATTCTCCACCGCTTTTTCCCTAACCCTGGAATACCCTCTTTAGGGTTTTCTTTTGCCATTGACTTAAGGCCAACTTCTCAATCCCAGCTTGGTGCCTGGGGTCACCCCTCATGGTGCCCATTATTCATGCAACAAAGGCCACTTTCTCAATCCCAAGCTTGGTGTCTGGGGTCACCACTCATGGTACCCATGGGTCTTCCCTCCTGGGCTTGACCTTTTTGCATCATTCATCAGGATGGCATGTAGGTGCGAGAATACACACTTATATTATAATTGTGATAATCATAGTAACTTTATGATTTGCAAGTATGAACATACAAACTGATAGGTTGTATTTAATGTGATTAATCATCCAGAAAACTTTCCAGAAACTAGTGCGACTAACCATAATTAACCACATACCTGATCCAGAGAAACTTGATGTCCAAGCAATAATGATAAAGAACAATGAAAAAAGCAATAAAAAATATCCTCAAATTAATGCATAACATCCAAGTGTTATAGTTTATCCAAAAACATTCTCAAGATAGACTTGGATTCCATCTTAGGCTTTCTAGGCCACTTTAGGGTTTTATTAAGGTTTTAGCCTCCATAATACTTTTATCACATTTAATGCTCTTGTAGTTATCAAACCCTAACTTCAACATCATAAGCCTACTTAAAAGTCAATTAAGTCTATTATTCCCCTTTTACACTAAAATTACCATCCATATCCTTTTAAGTTATTTCAAGATCATTAGACTCAATTATCACCTTTAGTTTCTTTCGAATTGACAAATCATATTTCATTATAGTTCAATTCACATATGAACTCTATTTATTACTAATATCACATTAATCCACTAGGAAACCCTAATTACCAAACTAAGGGTATTTATCCAAAATTATGAACTTTTATACTCAAAATATCTTAGAACCATCAAATTTCATCTTTATACATGAATTTGACCAATTGAAGCCATTAAGAAACATAATTACTAACATTAGGGTTACAAGGCCCATTAAAGCTTATTTATGTACATGGAACCCTAAATTAATCAAATTATGCATGAAGTTCATCCTTTTAGATCTAATGCATCTTTTTATAATCAACAAGTTAATATCAACTTTAATCATCCATGTAACCCTTCCCAATACATTAAACATCGAAGATTAGGGTTTCTTAATCATTAATGCATTAAAGTTGATAAATTCCACTACTTTTCTAATTTCAAGAGGAATTAGCTTCTAACTCTATTTTTAGTGGATTCCTCGCATTTTTCTGAGCAAAATACATATATTATATGTATCCATCTGAGCTACCATTAATTAGATATGAATTTTACAAAAATTACTTACTTGGACAAATAACAGGCTGCCACGTCATCTCTTTTCCATGCATCATGTAGCCGCAGACGATTATAACCGAATTACACTTTTTCCCTCACTTAAGTGGTTGGTTCTTCATAGCGTGGAGGGGAAAATTTTTCCAATGACCATTAGGTCATCTTCCACCTCCAGCGCCCGCTGTTGGCGCTGAGCGCAACACTTCCACGGGTCCGCCCCCTCTTCCCTAGGGATAAAACCCTAATAAAACCCTAAAGTGGCCGAGAAAGCCTAAGATGGAATCCAAGTCTATCTTGAGAATGTTTTGGATAAACTATAAAACTTGGATGTATTGCATTAATTTCAGGATATTGTTGATTGCTTCTTTGATTGTTCTTTATCATTATTGCTTGGACATCAAGTTGCTCTGGATCAGGTATGTGGTTAATTATGACTAATCACATTAGTTTCCCAAAGGTTTTTTGGATGATTGATCGCATTGATTGCAACCTATCAGTTTGGATTTTCATACTTGCATATCATAAAGTCACTATGATTATCACAATTATAATATAAGTGTGTATTCTCGCAGCTACATGCCATGCTGATGGATGATGCAAAAAGGTCAAGCCCAGGAGGGAAGACCCATGGGTACCATGAGTGGTGACCCCAGACACCAAGCTCGAGATTGAGAAGGTGGTATTTGTTGCATGACTAATGGGCACCATGAGAGGTGACCCCAGGAACCAAGCTCGGGATTGAGAAGGTGGCCTTAAGTCAATGGAAAAAGAGAAACCCTAAAGAGGATATTCCAGGGTTAGGGCAAAAGCAGTGGAGACTACCACATTGAAAGCGTAAATTACCTTGTTAATTAACTTGATTGTGATATTTCGATTGTTAGCCATATTTGTGAGATTTTGGTTGTCCCCACATACTGACATATTCATTTATGTTGACCGATGTTTTAGGTACAATGTTGAAAAGGACAAACAATAAAGTGGCATATTGTGAAATTAAGAAATAAAGTGCAAGGAGGATTAGTTAGAATAGACTCCAAATGTGGATAGAAGTTAGAAATCCAAGTGTTTGAAAAAGGTATGCAAAGTTTTATTTTATTCCATCTTTCAGTATAGTCATGGTAGAATTTAATAATTATTACTGATTATTTGTCAAACTTTTGATATGGGAAATTTGGATAATGACTCTGATCTCTTGGTCTCCCTTAATTGGGGGTTGTCGGGAGGCAGGGTCATTACATTTGGTCGTTACATTTGGGATTGAGAAGGTGGCCTTAAGTCAATGGCAAAAGAGAAACCCTAAAGAGGGTATTCCAGGGTTAGGGAAAAAGCTGTAGAGAATGTCACATTGAAAGCGTAAATTGGCTTGTTAACTAACTTGATTGTGATAATTAGATCATTAGCCATATTTGTGAAATTTTGGTTGTCCCCACATACCAGTATATTCATATATGCTGACCGACGTTTTGTTTGTCAGCGTTTTAGGTACAACCCTGAAAAGAACAAATAGTAAAGTGACACATTGTGAAAATAAGAAATAAAGTGCGAGGAGGATTAGATAGAATACGTTCAAGCTGTAAATAGCAGTAGATATCCAAATTTTTTAAAAGGTATGCAAAGTTTTATTTTATACCAGCTTTCAGTATAGTTTGGTAGAATTTTATAATTATTACTGATTATTTGTCGAACCTTTGATCATGTTAATTGGGATAATGGCTATGACCTCTTGGTCTCCCTTAATTGGGGCTTACTGGGAGGCGGGGTCGTTACATTTGGATGTTACAACCTCAATTTTGCCTATGTTTTCATAATTGAATTGTAAATATTTTGTGAATATGGACTTAATTGAAAAGGTTGTATGCTTTTCTTCAAAAGATGGATTTCTTTGCAAAACTCCCTTTTGATAGGAATTTCATAATTTCTATTATTAGATTAATCCAATAATGGATATAAAAGAGAAGAAAAGAAGAAAAGTCCAAATAAAAGGAAAAGATACAAGATAATGGATATTAAGCAAAGTAATTATGAGAAATACATAGAAATCTCTAGAAAGTGGAACTAATGCCACAATTAAATATATTTTGTTTCTATGTGATTTCTAATAAAAGAAATATGAAAAGAGGAAAAAGGAAATGAAAGATAAAGAGAAATCCTTGAAAAGAAATATCTTAATAAAGAAATAAGTAAGATAATGAAAAATGATGAATGTAGATGCATCTTGAAGGATGGTAAGTATCCTTCAAAATGAATTTCGAAATCTTAGGATTTCTTGGGATCCATAGAGTCCTAATGGATGATAAGAAAGAGAAAATGCAAGATAATACAAAATAAGAGGATAATGTGATACATAATTAATGATTTTTGGTATTATTAAAAAGAGTTACTTTCTTTTATGAGGAATTATATTTTTGTGGCCAATGGATTAAAAGTGAAGCATAAAGAGAATAAGAGAGATGATTTTCGAATTCCTAAATATCCAATGAATATGGTTTATTAAGAAGATAATGAAGAGAGAGAAGATTGCTTCTTAATGAAGGAATATGGTTTCCTATTGGGAAAGGGGCTTGGATCTCGTGGATGGGAATCCTAGGGCATTGCTACCCTCCCCTATATAAGGGGTAGAACCTTGGCCCGACTCTAGGAGAATCCCATGCACCCTTCTCTCTCATTCTTCCTTGTTTTGGTTCAAAACCCTAACCATGGGGGTAATGCGACCCCTGGAGCATGAGGAGCCATGGATGGGAGTACGATGGAAGCACAATGCTCCCACGTCCTCGGAGAGAGATGCGGCCATCATCCCCATGCCCTAGCACTTATGTGACACCAGTAAGACGGAACCAGGCCGTCCGCGTGTTGCAGACCTAGAGAGCTTGAACCGGCCATCATGGCCATGACCCTGAGGCATTCTCACATGCACAGGTGCACGACGGAGGTGGAGGAACGCCCTCGGTGGTCGTAGGGTCCGGAGGAGGGGTGGCACGAGTGCTCCCAACCTCTACTGCAACGGCAGCAGAGGGTTTCCACGAGGTTGAAGACGGGAAGAGGCATTGAATGAATATACCCTTCTGGGGTATGAAGAGCTAGTGTACTACACGGGGGCAAGATCATAATTTGGTTATGTTTCTAAATCGGTTGGGTGACGCAGTGGCACATTGCATGGGATAGTTGACGTGTCAGCATCCCATTGGTCCAAGTAAGTATTTCTTACAAAAATCATATCTAAAAATTGGTAGATCGGAATGGTACATATAATATATGTATTTTTCTCAAAAAATGCAAGGAATCCATTAAAAATAGACTTGGAAGCTAGTTCCTCTTGAAATTTGAAAAGTAATGGAAGTTATCAACTTTAATGCATTAATTATTAAGAAACCCTAATTTAAGATGATTAATGTATTGAGAAGGGTTATATGGATAATTAAAGTTGATATTAACCTGTTGATTATAAAAAGACACAGTATGATCTAAAAGAATGAACTTTACATGTAATTGGATTAATTTAGGGTTCCATGTGCATAAATAGGATTTAATGGGCCTTGAAACCCTAATTATGATTCTTAATGGCTTTAATTGATCAAATTCCTGTATAAAGCTGAGATATGATGGTTCTAAACTATTTTGAGTACAAAAATTCCTAATTGTGGATAAATATCCTTAATTTGGTAATTAGAGATTTCTAATGGATAAATGTGGAATTAGTAATAAATGGAATCCCTATATGAATTAGATCATAATGAAATATGAGTTGTCAATTCGAAAGAAACTAAAGGTGATAATTGAGTCTAATGATCTTGAAATAACTTAAAAAGATAAAGATGTTAATGTTAGTGTGAAAGGGAAATAATGGACTTAATTGACTTTTAAGTAGGCTTATGATGTAGAAATTAGGGTTTGTAAACTAAAAGAGTATTAAACATGATAAAGGTATTATGGAGGCTAAAACCCTAATAAAACGCTAAAGTGGCCTAGAAAGGCTAAGATGGAATCCAAGTCTAGCTTGAGAATGTTTTGGATAAACTATAACACCTGGATGTATTGCAATAATTTCCGAATATTGTTGATTGCTTATTCGTTTGTTCTTTATCATTATTGATTGGACATCAAGTTGCTCTGGATCAGGTATGTGGTTAATTATGGTTAATCGCATTAATTTCCTAAAGGTTTTTTGGATGATTGATCACATTGAATGAAACCTATCAGTTTGGATGTTCATACTTGCAAATCATAAATTCACTATGATTATCACAATTATAATATAAGAGTGTATTGTCGCACCTACATGTCACCCTGTTGGATGATGCGAAAAGGTCAACCCTAGGAGGGAAGACCCATGGGTACAATGAGTGGTGACCCTAGACACCAAGCTCATGATTGAGAAGGTGGTCTTTGTTGCATGACTAATGGGCACCATGAGAGGTGACCCTAGGCACCGAGCTCGGGATTGAGAAGGTGGCCTTAAGTCAATGGCAAAAGAGAAACCCTAAAGAGGATATTCCAAGGTGAGGGCAAAAGCGGTAGATAATGTCACATTGAAAGTGTAAATTAGCTTGTTAATTAACTTTATTATGATATTTAGATTGCTAGACATATTTGTGAGATTTTGGTTGTCCCCACATACCGGCATATTCATTTATGCTGACTGACGTTTTGTTTGTCGACATTTTGGGTACAATGTTGAAAATGACAAACAGTAAAGTGGTACATTGTGAAATTAAGAAAGAAAGTTAGAGGAGGATTAGTTAGAATAGAGTCCAGATGTGGATAGAAGTTAGAAATCAAAGTTTTTGAAAAAGGTAAGCAAAGTTTTATTTTATTCCAGCTATCAGTATAGTCATGGTAAAATTTAATAATTATTACTAATTATTTGTCGAAACTTTGATCCAAGAAATTGATTTCTCATTTAATCCTTAATTACTATTAAATTTTACAAACTCTGTAGATCCCAAGGGAGTTATTAAAGGATTTTCTGAAAGATAAAGGTGTCTAGAAAAGGATCACGTTTGGGGGCTGGCAATATTTTCCTTTGCACCGCTAGTCGGAATATGAGGACTCCCGGATCTGTGTGACTGCCTGGCCAATGTCTTAGGATCTGACTCGAAATAAGATATCTTTAGGACTCTCTCATCTATTTTCATCCCTTCTCAACCCTAATTCTTTTAGGATTATAAGGTTTAGGGTTCTCTCTCTTCCTCACCCTCTTAAGGATAGGGTATGCATGATAAGGTTAAGGAATCCTCAACCAAAATTAATAAAAAGCATGCAAATAAGATGTCATAGACATAAGCTTAATAGTTTAAGCATAAACTAAAGAATAGCTACATGCTTAGGTTGTATGACATGTGTTGTCATGAGAGACATGAGGTTAGACCCTCTGGTCAGGAGGACGAGTAGAGAGTTCGTTTTGGAGGCAAAGATCTCCATTAAAGTTAGAGACCTGACACATCCTCTGGGGATGATGTTAACCCTAACCCTAAGTGAAGGTTAGAGGTAGAGATGGCATGTTGAGATGCATGTCATGGTCGACCATGTGTGTGGGTTGACATGCTTTTGGTTTTGGATACCTATGATAGTGGGTGCCATGTGAGGTTGGCTAACCTAGTACCTTTGGTGACCCAACCCCCGGGGAGGGTCGTGCATGTTAGGGTGAAGGATAACTCCTTCATTGATGAGGTTAGTGATGACCATATAGAAATCATATGAGCTTATAGAAGAATGGCAAAGTTGCACCCAAAGTACGTCAGTAGTGCTGATAGTAGGCTAAAACCTTGGCCAGGATGGTATGTTGGATAGCTTATGAGATAAGCATGAAGATCTTGAGCGACCATAAGTTTGAACATAGGTTTCTCTCATCTGGGTATACGTTTGTGATCTTGATCCATCTTAGAGAGAGGACCTCCAGTAGTAAGGTTGTTGTAGGGTTAAGCTCTAAAGAGAGAGAGAAGGGCCCAAGCTAGAAGGTTGGAAGTTTAGACTCTGGGCTAGGAGAAACCCTAGAAGTTGAGGATGATGTGACCTAAGAGGATGGTTGTGGTTGCCTCATGATCCCTGGAGGCTGATGGTATCTTGGTTGCCTTTAGAGGAACCAAACCCAAGAGACAGGATGAGGCTGCTGGTATCTATGTGCCTATGGTACAGTTGGTTACCTTCTGATATAGGAAGAAGAGTTCCTTAGACCATGAAGAGGTTTATAACAAGTTGTGAGGCCTTATACCTAGTTGGTTGTCCTTGAGGAGGACTCCACTCTAAGGTGTTATTCAAGTGTAATGATAATAGGATGTGCACGCTATACCTTGTACATTCTTGGTTCATGGTTAAAAGGTTGAGCATGCAATTGGACATCAAAAAGGTGAACCTAGGGTTCCTCGACCTAAGAGGGTAAGTAGTAGTACCTGGTGCACCTGATGCTCATGACAAGATTTGAGTTTCCATAGATCTGAGCATGGCACTCCTCATGTTTAGAGGAATGGGAACCCCTAAGATTAAGGTATGTTTAATGAACCCCTCACATCTAAGTTGGTGACATGGGCAGATATGTTTTTGGTCCAATGTTGAGGATTGAGAAACATGTAGGACCTGCCATGGAGACCTAGCATGGTTTAGAAGGTGGTATGCTTGTGAGCTACACACCTTAGTAGCTTGATAGGACTAAGCATGCTCATGCAAACCCTAGATGTAAACCCTAGGACGTTTGTGACCTTTTTTGCTATCAAGAGATAGTTTCCTCCCATCCTGGGAGAGGACCCTTTTGTAGGGTATGAATCAACTTTTGTTGGGTTTGAGGAAACCCTAAGAGGTTTCATATAATCTTGAGAAGCTAAGTGGAGAGTACATAGTATAAGAGTGAACCTGTAGACCCATAGATGATCATCTCTAAGTGCATGTGGATGTGTTACCATGGAGGTAATTGGTTTGGGGCCTAACCGAGGTACATAGGTCACCATGACCCCTATGAAAGGATGTAAGTCAGACCACGAATGCCGAGAGAGATGATGGAGACTTGGGTAAGGTTTCAAGTTGGATACATTCTATGTTAGAATCCTAAGTCTATCCTAGGGTCAGATGGGGATAAGACAGATGGGAGTAGGAGTTGCCTAATTCCCTAGTTGCACATGACCATAGGGTCAGGAGGTTACAACTGTCATTGTCTGAGGGCCATGGGTTAGGAGATTGATCACCTTCATAAACTCATGGGCCCCAAAGGGAAAATGAAGAGGGCACTCTCTGATGCATAAGGGAAGAGGGATGACCCCAAAAGTGTCAGCACCCTACAGACCTAGAGGATATGACTAAGGAGCATGTGATGTCCCAAGTGTGTTCAAGACCAGTTTTCCATGAAAGTCACCTTGATATTGAGATGTTCATGATGTGGAGACATGTGATGCACGTTTCAAATTAGATTGTAGGTGTACTGGAAATGTGGGATGTACCATCTCTACTCTTAGAATGGGAGGAACTATGTATTTGAACTTCAGCCAAATGCTTACTTCTTCTTGTTATGGGGGGGCAAAGTCGACATTGTGTTATCTTTCCAAATCGCTACGTTGCATGGAGATAGAGGTGACGTGGCATCTTTTGATTGGTCTAAAAAGGTAAACCTTGCAAAATTCATAACTAAATAATGGTAGCCCGGATTGGTACATATAATATATGCATTTTGCTTAGAAAAATGTGAGGAATCCATTAAAAAGGGTTTTAGAGGCTAATTACTCTTGCTATTCGAAAAGTAGTATAAGTTATAAAATTTAATGAATTAAAGATTAAGAAACCCTATGTTGAGATGATTAATGTAATTAGTAGAGTTTAATGGATGATTAAAGTTGATATTAACCTATTAATTGTAAAAAGGTATATTGAGAACAAAAAGGATGAACTTTTCACATAATGGTTTTAATTTGGAGTTTCATGTGCATAAATATGCTTTCATGGCCCTTGAAACCCTAATATTAGTAAATGTGACTCATAATGGTTTTAATTATTCAAAATCATGAATAAAGTTGAGATATGATAATTTCCAAGCTATTTCAAGTATAGAAGTTCCTAATTGTGGATAAATACCCTGAATGTATTAATTAGGGTTTTCTAATGGGTACAGGTAGAATTAATGACAAATAGAGTTCATATGTGAATTAGACCCCAATGAACTATGAATTGATGATAAATAAGCATAATGAACTTGTCAGGGATTAAAAGGATAAAAATGGTAGCTTTAATGTAAAAGAGGCTTAATGGACTTAATTGATGGTTAATAATGTTTTTTCTGATATCAGGGTTATATGTGGTTAAAAGATAACCTTCGTATTTTTCATGAAGAATAGATGAGATAATTAGGGTTTATGAGTAATTATATAAAATTAGGGTTTAAAATAGTAAAAGATGAAGGGAAACCCTAATTGTAATGAAACCCCTAAAAGTGGACAAGAAACCCTAGGAAGAGAGCTAGATTTAATAGATCTTGATGGTATGATTAATAATAGGAAATTGTATGCATATTTCAAGATCTTATTATTTGCTTGCTTATTTGGATTTCTTGATTGGATTATTCTATCTCAAATCAGCCTGATAGGTATGTGGTTACGCTTATGAATAATCACATTAGTTTCACGGCGATTCTCAAACGTTTTATTGGTTGCCTAAAAATAACTGCTTGGATGACTTTTATTTCATGCAACTATAAAGTGACTATGATTATCACTATAAATATAGATACATGACTGGCTCAGATCATGGTCCGCCTCTGTGGCTTTGCAAATGCTAAAAAGGGTAACCTAGAGCAAGGTCTAGGATATCAAGAGTTAGGGATTGGGCTACCTACGTGTAGTGCCATGCAACTCTTTAGCACACTATGAGTTAGGGATTGGGCTACCTATGGGTAGTGCCATGTGACTCAGCCCTAGATATTGATCTACCTGTTAGGTAGGATCACGCGGGGTTTAATGGGGATCTACCATGAGGAAGGTAGCATCCAGGTCCACTGTAGGGACAGTGCGAAGGCTAGGGTATGTATGGATTGAGTAGTTATGCTTAAATCATAAAGTTGTTTGTTAAATCATAATTGACTGCAATATGTTGTTATAGTTAATTATACGATTATTGTTTCCCCCACATACCAACTTTATGCTAACTGACATTTTGTTTGTCGACGTTTTAGGTACAAGTGAAAAGAACAAACAATAAAGTGGCATATGTGGATTTAAATGAGGATTAAAGTACAATGGAAGATTAGTTAGAATAGACTCTAGTTATGGATAGAAGTAGATACCCTCAGTTTGAAAAAAAAAGAGGTATGCAAAGTTTTATTTTATTACAGCCTTTCAGTTTAGTTTAGTTGAATATGATAATTACTATGGATTATTTGTCGAACCTTTGATCCAGTAATTGGGATGACGGCTCTGACCTCTTGGTCTCCCTTAATTGGGGGTTACTGGGAGGTGGGGTCGTTACATTTGGTATCAGAGCATAGGTTCCTCATTTAATATTTAATAATTATTAAATTTTACAAACTCTGTAGAACCCAAGGGAGTTATTAGAGGAATTTCCGAAAGACATAGGTGTCTAGAAAAGGATCACGTCTGGGGGTTGGCAAGATTTTCCTTCACACCGCTAGTCAGAATACAAGGACTCCTGGATTAGTGTGACTGTCTGGCCAATGTCTCAAGATTTGACTCGAAATAAGATACCTTTAGGACTCTCTCATCTTGTTCATCCCTTCTCAACTCAAATCCTGTTAAGGATTAGAAGGATTAGGGTTTTCTCTCTTTTCCTCACCCTCTTGAGGTATGGGTATGGTTGATAAGGTTTAAGGAATCCTCCACCAAATTAATAAAAAGCGTGTAAATAAGATGTCATGGACATAAGCTTAATAGATTAAGAGTAAAAGAATAGATACGTGCTTAGGTCATATGACATAAGTTGTCATGCCCTCTAGAGAGACCTGAGGTTGGACCTTCTTGTCGGGAGGCTAAGTAAAGAGAGTTAGTCTTGGAAGTAGAAAGTTGGCACATCCTTTGAGGATGATGCTAACCCTAACCCTAAGTGAAGGTTAGAGAGAGAGATGGCATGATGAGTTAGATGTCATGGTAGACCAGGTGTTTGGATGGACATGCCTTGGATGCCATATGAGCCATGAGAGGTTGGATGACCGAGTACCTTTGGTGACCCAACCTTGGGAAGGGTCGTGCATGTTAGAGTGAAGGACAACACCTTCATTGATGAGGTTAGAGAAGAACCTATAGAAACCCCATGGCTTACATGAGTATGGCATAGTAGGCACCCAGAATACGTCAGTAGTGCGAGAAGTAGGTTGAAACCCTGGCCAAGGGAGTATGTTGGATAGTTGATGAGATAAGTATAAAGAGCTAGGGATAACCTTGAGCAAACATAAGTTTGGACGTAGGGGTATGCTTGTGAGCTTGATCCATCTTCAATTGAGAAAGGACCTCTGGTAGTGAAGTTGTTTGTGGAGTTAGCTCTAGAGAGAGAGAGAGCAGGATCCAAGCAAGAAGGTTGGAAGCCTAGACTCTGAGATATGAGGAAAAGTGGGGAGTTGAGGACGATGTGACCTAAGTGGATGATAGTGGTTTCCTCATGCTTGATCCCTAGAGGTTGATGATATCTTGGATGCCATTAGAGGAACCAAACCCTAGAGAGAGGTTGAGGCTTCTGGTACCTCTGTACCTATGGTACAGATGAGAAGAAGAGTTCCTTAGACCTAGAGAGGCTTAGTAACAGGTTGTGAGGCCTTGTACCTTGTTGATTGTCCTTGAGGAGGACTTAACTCTAAAGTGTTGCTCGATTAGATAGATGACAGGAAGTGCATGTCATACCTTGTACATGTTTGGTTCGTGGTTAAGAGGTTGAGCAGACAGTTGGACATCAGAGAAGTGAACCTAGGGTTCCTAGGCCTAAGAGGGGATGTGGTGTACCCGATGATCATGATGAGATTTGAGTTTCTATAGATTTGAGCATGGTACTCCTCATGTTTATAGGAAAGGGAAACCCCTTAAGTTTGAGGTATGATTGATGAACCCCTCACAGCTAAGTTGATGACAAGGGAAGGTATGATCTTGATCCAATGTTGAGGAATGAGAACAAGTATGACCTAGCATGGTTTACTAGGTGGTCTTCTTGTGCCTTAGTAGCTACTGGGTTAAGCAAGTTCATATGGATGTAAACCCTAAGGATGTTTGTGACCTTGTTGTCAAGAGATAGTTTCCTCCCATCCTGGGAGGGGGACCCTTTTGTATGGTGTACACCAGTTTCTATTGGTTTTGAGGAAACCTAAAGAGGCCTCATAGGATCTTGAGAAGCTAAGTGAAAAGTACATGGTATGAGAATGAACCTGTAGACCCATAGATTACCATCTCTAAGTGCATATGGATGTGTTACCATGGAGGTAACTAGTATGGGGGCCTGACCAAGGTAGGCATGTCGCCATGACCCCTATGAAAGGATGAAAGTCAGCCCATGAATGCAGAGAGAGAGATGATGAAGTCTTGGGTAAGGTTCTAAGCTGGACATGTACTATAATAGAATCCTATGTCTATCCTAGGGTCGAGTAGGGATAAGATCAATGAAAGTAGGAGTTGCCTAATTCCCTAGTTGCACGTGACCATAGGGTCGGGAGGTAACAACTATCATTGTCTGAGGGCCATGGGTTAGTAGATTGATCACCTTCATGAACTCATAGGACCCAAAGGGAAGATGAGTAGGGCACTCTCTAGATGCATAAGGGAAGAGGGATGACCCCAAAAGTGTCGGCACCTTATAGACCTAGAGGAGATGACTAAGGAATGTGTGTGGACCCAAGTAGGTTTGAAACCAGTTTTCCATGGAAGTAACTTTCATATCGAGATGTTTGTGATGTGGAGACATATGTGGCACGTTTCAACTTAGATTTAAAGGTATACTGGCAAGGTGGGATGTCCCATCTCTACTCTTAGAATAGGAAGAGCTTTGTATTTGGACTGCAGCCAAATGCTTATTTCCTCTTGTTATGTGAGTGAGAGATAGGATAATACACATGCCATACACTGAGGATAAAAGGTGATGTGAGTTGGAACGTTGCCATGAGGTATGAGGACAAAGATGATAACATACCCTGGTAGAGTGAATGATACATGGATGGTTTACAAACATTAAGAGAAACAAGGTAGTCATCTTATGAGGATGTTTTTATCATAAGCTATGAGGTTGAGTTCGAAAAACCAAGATAATTAGCTCAGAGTTTTCTTGATGAAGATAGAACTTAGAACAGAGATGAGATAATAAGTGGAATACATGGAGGTGTATGTCTTCAACTTTACCTAACACATAAGGATGTGAAGTGGTAATGGATGCTCTGGATGAGATACAACTGCCTAGTTTAGATGGAGGCTAGAAGAGGTTGTTAGGTTAACCTTCAGTTGGAAAAGAGATAAGTTTGGCTAACACACACAGATGTAACAATATCGGTTGATCAAGTTAAAGGTTTTTTGGTTAGCCAGCCTAGTCCTTGATGCAATGAAAGGAAGGTTGTAAACCTCAAAAGGAAGTGATGAAACCCCGATTAGAGTGGTTTAGGGTTTCCGAGGAATCAATCTTAAGGAATCATGACAATACAGGAGATCATGATTTAATATTACCATATACCATGGTACTACCAAGATAATAAGTGACAATAGTACCTTGGATGCTTAAGATGAAGTTGCATGGGGTATGTTGCAATGCAAGCCAGGAGGTGAACGACGAACACCAGTAACCCAATGTATCGATATAGAGGATAAAAGAGTCCTTAAGAGGGAATGGGAGTTCATCACTATGGATGTTGTGGTAAGTCTCCCCTAGACCAAGGAAGGTCAAGATGCAATATGGGTTATGGTAGATCACATTACCTAGATGACATAAGAAAGAAAGAGTACTGTCAAGGGACAGATCTGGTTGAACTACTTATGAGAAGAGATGGTTCAACTACACCATGATGCGAGTTCAAAAGTTCTTGAGTATAACCTAAAGATACGCTTCCATAAGGTGGAAGCAGATACATGAAGAACTCGATGTTAGTACAGTTTATCACCCCTAACTAATGGTTAGTACGATCCAGACTAGAGGGTCTGATGAGAGCATGTGTGCTTGTTCAGGAAGATACATTGAGACAGTTTTTTTCCTTTGTAAAATGTAATGATAACCACCATAGCCAGTATCGAGATGTAAAGGAGCTCTGCAAAGGAGGTTGCGTCGGTCACCACTTCATTAAGATGATGTTGGTGAAGGGACCTCGCGAAGGTCAAGAAAGGACCACAATATGTGCAGATGAAGTCCCTTTGATCGTGCAATGGCTGAAAGGAGCCCAGGGACGACATGAGTTGTAAGCTGATGCAAAGTAGACTGACATGCAGTTCACTGTGGGGGAATATGTGACATGAAAATTTGATCCCTCTAAGTTATAGCTAAGAGAGTTGAGTCCCCGATGCATGGGTTCTTTTGACATGGTTTGGTGGAGAAGGTTAAGTTTTCCCTTACCCCTTAGGATAATGTGATGTGTGATGAGTTCAATGTGTCCAATTTAGAGCACTATTTGAGGTACCCGGACCATGTGCGGAGCAATGAACCTAGTGAGCCCCAAGGGAGGCTGAAATGACCAGAGTCACCTGTGAGGTCTATAGATGCCAAGGTGAAAGAACTCAGAGAAAAGAATATGTGGTGATAAAGGTTCTTTGGAAGTTCCATGGATAGGGCAAAGCCACATAGGGACCAATGATGGACATGTAGAAGTCTTATCCTGAATTGTTTGTTTGCTTGATGGAATTTTAAGGACAAAATTCTTATAAGAGGGGAAGGATGTTACAACCCCAACTTTTGGGTTCATTTGGTGAGAAATGTAATTTCTCATATTAAAGATATGTGAACAAGTAATGATATAATTTGTCTTGAATAAATGAGTTTCGTTTATGATAGCCTTGATGATTGCTTTGTGGGCTTTATTGGCTATTGGGCCCAATAGCAAGGAAAATACAAAAGAAACTCCATTATAAATAAGAAATGGAGAAAAGAAAAATGTAGAAACCTCTAGAAGGCAAAAGAATTTAATACAAATGTGGATTTCGTGCCTTTTGGGTTCCTTGGGTCCCAAGGAGTCCAAAGTTGCAAAGATAATGCAAAAAGAAAAGAAAAGATCAATTAAGTATTTCTTTATTAAGAAAGAAATTGAAAACAATGATAAAATGTGGAAAATAAGTGGAAAGAGGAATATTTGAGTTACCCTTGATGGATTTTCGTATCCAAAGGATTCCTAATGTTAAATGGAATGCCAATGAGGAAAATAAAAAGAAAGATAAAGAGAAATCCTCAAAAAGAGATATTTTAATAAGAAATAAGGAAGATAATGTGAAATAATGAATATAGATGCATCTAGAAGGATAATAAGTATCCTTAAAAAGGAATTTCGAAAACTTAGAGTTTCTTGGGGTCCAAGGAGCCCCAATGGAAAAGAAAGAAAGAGAAAATGCAAATAATAACAAAATAAGAGGATAATGTGATACATCATTAATGAGTTTTTGATAATATCAAAAAGAGATGTTATTTTCTTTAAGAAAAATATAATCTCGTGACAAAGGGTTTAAAGCCAAGCATAAGGAAGATAAAAAGAGATAATTCTCAAATTTCCTAATAACCAAAGCATATGGGTTACCAAGGAATTTTTAAAAGGAGAGAGAATTCTTCCTAACTAAGGAACTTGTTTTCCTTTTGAGAAAGGGACTTGTTAATCTGTGGATAGATGTCTTAGGGATTCAATAACCCTCCCCTATATAAGGGTAGAGCCTTGGCCAAGTCTAGGAGAATCCTGAGCACTCTTCTCCCTCCTTCTTCTTATTTTCATACATCAACCCTAGACAAGGGAGTATATCGATACCCAAGAGCCATGAGGAGCTGCGATCGGTCCCGATGGAGGCAAGAAGCTCCTACGACAACCCTGGAAGGATCGGTTATCTTTTCTACGCTCCCATCTTCACGCGGCTCGCACTGGAGGTCTGCTACCCTGTAGCAGGTCGCGGACTTGGCTAGATCAAGAATGACCACCTTGGCCACAACCTGGAGGTTCCATGTGTGCACAAGAGCACAGCAGAGCCAGGGTGGCAGGTGGCGGCAAGCTTCGGGTCGTGGGAGGTGGAGAAGAACCCCCCGTGGTCGGCTACAGTAAACGCGGCGCAAGGGCGCGTGAGGTAGAAGAAGGTTGGGCAATTGGATGGTTTTGCCCCTCTGCGTGCTAAAGAACTGGTCTTTAAGTCAAGGGCAAAGTTGACATTGCGTTATGTTTCCAAATCGCTACATTGCATGGAGATAGAGGTGACGTGGCATCTTCTGATTGGTCCAAAAAGGTAAACCTTACAAAATTCATAACTAAATAATGGTAGACCGGATTGGTACATATAATATATGCATTTTTCTCAGAAAATGCGAAGAATTCAATAAAAAAGGTTTTAGTGGCAAATTCCTCTTGATATTTGAAAAGTAGTATAAGTTATCAATTTTAATGAATTAAAGATTAAGAAACCCTATTTTGAGATGATTAATGTAATTAGTAGAGTTTAATAGATGATTAAAGGTTATATTAACCTATTATTTGTAAAAAGGTATATTGAGAACAAAAAGGATGAACTTTTCACATAATGGGTTTAATTTAGAGTTTCATGTGCATAACTATGCCTTAATGGGCCTTGAAACCCTAATATTAGTAAATGTGACTCATAATGGTTTTAATTATTCAAAATCACGAATAAAGTTGAGATATGATAATTTCCAAGCTATTTCAAGTATAAAAGTTCCTAATTGTGGATAAATACTCTTAATGTAGTAATTAGGGTTTTCTAATGGATAAAGGTAGAATTAATGACAAATAGAGTTCATATGTGAATTAGACCACAATGAACTATGAATCGATGATAAATGCGTATAATGAACTTGTCATGGATTAAAAGGATAAAAATGGTAGCTTTAATGTAAAAGAGGCTTAACGGACTTAATTGATGATTAATTATGTTTTTTTTATATCAGGGTTATATGTGGTTAAAAGATAACCTTAGTATCTTTCATGAAGAATAGATGAGATAATTAGGGTTTATGAGTAATTGTATAAAATTAGGGTTTAAAATAGTAAAAGATGAAGGGAAACCCTAATTGCAATGAAAACCCTAAAAGTGGAAAAGAAACCCTAGGAAGCAAGCTAGATTTAATAGATCTTGATGGTATGATTAATAATAGGAAATTGTATGCATATTTTAGGATCTCATTATGTGCCTTCTTATTTGGATTTCTTGATTGGATTATTCTATCTAAAATCAGCCTGACAGGTATGTGGTTACACATATGAATAATCGCTTTAGTTTCACTGCGATTCCCGAACATTTTATCGATTGCCTAAAAATAACTGCTTGGATGACTTTTACATCATGCAACTGTAAAGTGACTATGATTATCACTATAAATATAGATACATGACTGGCTCAGATCCTAGTCCTCCTATGTGGCTAAGCAAACACTAAAAAGGGTAACCTAGAGCAAGGTCTAGGCTATCAAGAGTTAGGGATTGGGCTACCTACATGTAGTTCCATGCAACTCTTTATCACACTATGAGTTAGGGATTGGGATACCTATGGGTAGTGGCATGCGACTCAACCCTAGATATTGATCTACATGTTAGGTAGGATCATGTGAGGTTTAATGGGGATCTACCATGAAGGAGGTAGCATCCAGGTTCACTACAGGAACGGTGCTGAGGCAAGGGTATGTATGGATTGAGTAGTTATGCTTAAAAAATTTAGTTGTTTGTTAAATCATAATTGATTGCAATATGTTGTTACAGTTAATTACATGATTATTGTTGCACCCACATACCAGCTTTATGTTGATCGACGTTTTGTTTTCGGCATTTCAGGTACAAGTGAAAAGAACAAATAGAAAGTGGCATATGTGGATTTAAATGAGGATTATAGTACAACGTAGGATTAGTTAGAATAGACTCCAGTTATGGATAGAAGTAGATACCCTCAGTTTGAAAAAAGGAGGTATGTAAATTTTTATTTTATTACAGCCTTTCAGTTTAGTTTTGTAGAATTTGATAATTACTATGGATTATTTGTCGAACCTTTGATTCGGTAATTGGGATGACGGCTCTGACCTCTTGGTCTCTCTTAATTGGGGGTTACTAGGAGGCGGGGTCGTTACACCACCTCACGTACCATCTCCCTTAGACCTCCATCATTAGGAACTACCACCGGGCTGTAGAAACACAATGTCCCATCCTCTCTCTCATGAAACTTGTCATGATTCTTACTGATAAACTCAAACTTGATGTCTTTTGTCACGATATCATCCTTTTTTGCATCCCTGATCTATTTCCACAATGTTGATTTGACCTGTAATTATGCCAACAAACATTCCAACAAAGTTTCTTCTAGTTGTATATTGATTTATCTGAGAGACACCAATATATCACACTTGTGGCAAGCCATGGAGTACAAATGTGCTTCGTCTATAGATGATGATGAAGATGATTTTCTACGAAATGCATCATCCACTACATTCACCTTTCCGTGATGATAATATATTGTAAAGTCACAATCCTTGATTAGCTCCATCCACCTATTTTTTCTCACATTCAACACATATTTCAAGAAGATGTACTATAGATTCTTGTGTTCTGTGAAGATTTAACACTTCTCTCCATACGAATAGTGCCTCCAAATCTTCAAGATAAGAACAACATATGCTAACTCCGGATCATGAGTTTGGTAGTTATCCACATATTTCTCAATTTGTTGAGAAGAATAAGAAATCATGTGCATGTCCTTCATTAGCACACATCCCAACCATTTGTTACATCCCCAAATTCTTCCATATCGAGACTTAGAATGCCCAAAATTACAACATCTAAAAACCTTATGCAATTGTATCAGAGTGTGTTGCAAAATCAATATGTGCATGCATGAACAAACACTAAATTCTTACACGTAAATAATCTCAACATTCAACATGCAAATTTATTACATCATGAAGAATTACAAATTACAATTACATATGGAAGAAGAACTTTACATGAGTTTGAACGTGTATGCTAGGATCTAAGACAATAGGTACAACCTGTACAACTTCCTCATTTCTTGTCCTTTCCTCCCATGCTATCTCTAAACCTAAAACATATGTGAAATAACGAATCAACACACAAAGTGTTGTGTACATGGGTAGAAAGATACATATATTTATGGTTTTTATAATTCGAAATGATTTGCAAAAAGAAAGAAGGAAGATCATATAAAACAATTATTTAATGAGAGAAATACGCCAAATTTATTCATTTTCCTAGATGAGTTGCATTACTAAGGTGGACTAGTAACAAATCATATATTTTGGGCCCATCCCAATGTACCAAGTACTCTACGGAACTCCCTGTGCACCTTCTTCTTTGGGGAGGTGTACTAGCCACCATTGATGCTTCCCTCATAAGGGGGATAATGAACACATTAATAACCAAAAAACATCTACAAATCATTTATGTTTTCAAGTGACTAAGCATCGAGTACTTCTAATAATACTACATCCAATATTTTCAAATAAAAGTGCATACATAGATATCATGATTCAACCAAGAAAACCATAGTCATATAATTAAATTAATCCTATATACCCTATTTAGATATTCCTATTTACATCCATGATCATATAGATCTCTATTCATCACCTTATTAATAGAAATTAACCATCATTAATTTACGCACATCATTTTTTTGGTAATTTTAGGTCCAATATAGAGTTTAGAAAAATCTAGATTGAAATGACCCTAAACTTGATATTAAATATTTTTATACTGACTAGGGGGTCATAATTAACGTCTAGTTCAATTTTCATATTTTTTTATGATTGGTCTATTTTATAGAATTTATGTGACATTAAAGCACTTATTCATATATAATGAGAAAAGGTTTATTATTTGGATATGATACTTAGATCATAGTTCATATTTAGAGTCCATATAATGTTAGGGTTCAACATTATTTTTCACATAATTTATCTTCTTTGTTTACTAATTATACTAGTAAACTAACCCTACAAAGAAGCATTACTCTATAAGTTATACACAATCAATATTAATGTCCCAAATGTCTAATATAAGGGTTTCATAATAAAGAGGGATTTTTTTTGAAATTGTACATATTTTTGGGGAATTATTTGACCAATGGATCTATTTTAACTGTATTTCAGATATTCATACATTAATTGAATATCGCCTAGATAATTACCTTGTCTGGTCGGTCCCCCTACCTCAGGTGGTAGTCTTCAGTTGGCCCATGATGGCATACCCTCCTCCTCTAGTCATTCCATCTCCTTTTGGTGTCAGCGGGGCTCTTGTGTGGCCCATCAGGTAACCCTACCTTGACCCGATAGAGAAAGCATAGGAGCCGACTCGACCAGACTCTTTCCTCTCTTCTCAAACCCATCCCCATTAATCTCCCTCTTTCTCTCTATTTTAGAGTGTGAGGGTGTCGTCCCCTCAATGATTGAGTCTGGCAGGTAGTAGCAGGGGTTCCATGCCCTCACTTAGTCTATAAATGAGGTGAAGAGCTTCTTCCTTCTGATCCTCATCTCGCATGCATCTTACTTGTCTCTGCATTTATATGAATCATTGGGATAGTGAATTCGTTGGTGAGGTGCCACCATGAGTAGAGAGAGACCTTCAGGAAGGCTCTTACCACACACTTTCCATGGAGGTTGAATGTTCATAGAGTCCTCTGTACATCCTCTGACTAGCTTCTATGGCACAGTTAAACTCCAAATTCATGGGCGTACTCTGGATTTGGGACTGTGTCAAAGTAGTATGGGAGTCTTTGGGCTTTTTTCATTTGGTCTTGACTCAACCTCCTAAGATGTTAGGGGGATCCTTCACTTAATATTGAATCTATAAGAGGGTCTTTGCATGTGCCGCAGATGTGTGATTCACTCCCCTTAGGGTCATCATCCTCCATATCCAAACATCATCAAGTACTCAAGAGGCTAATGAACCAGGTCGTACTGAAATGAACATAATCTTCTCCATGAAGTAGTGCTTTTCCCCATGCCAAGAACTTTCCTTTGGCACCTCGACATCTACCTAAATCTCTTATTCCCAACGATGGAGAGGGATTAGAGAATAATGGGTCCCTCTCTCTTCCCTTTAAGTCATTTACTATGATTTGTGAGTCATTACATAGCTCTGGGGCCAGCAGATCGAAACTGTTCGTCACACTACTCAAACTATGGTGATCAGTGCATTGGTAGGTAGTGGCATGACTTTGTCTTCACCCCAAGTAATCTAGAGGTAGAAGATGATATGAGCAAAAGGCCACACAAATTTCTAGAAAAGGCCACACAAACCCATGGTCGTGCCAAAAGTGTGACCCATCAAAGTCACAGTCCTGGCTTATTTCCAGTAACATAGTCTTTGACTTAGTCACCTTCTCAATCATTTTACCAAAGTTAAAAACATTAAGCCATTAATATCCCCAATGTTAATCGATCATATCTCATTGTAGGACCCCCCAAACATCTTAAAATTTTAAACCCTCTTCTATTGCATGCTTTCTCATCCAGAAAAGTTTTAGACCAATATTACATTAATCATGATGTAAATAAAATTATGCAGTCAGCCTTAAAAATTATGCATAAATCCTTGATTATCTTTATTAATATTTAAATCTTGATCAAACAAGTCAAGAATTACTTGTGTCAAATTTCACACAACTACGAGTTCATTATTTGACCACATCACACCTCTATGTCCATCATCAATTCATATTGCCAATGTATTTCCTCAAATATGGTATTTGAAATCAAACTCCTAAATTTAGGGTCATCAGATTCACCGCTCCTTATATGGAATTTTTTCCTTGAAATTCACTATTGTTATATTTCAAGTGATATTAAAGAGTCACTATAACGTCTAAGCCATCACTTCTAAATGGAAAGGGTATCATAGTTTTAGATACATCCTAAGTTGTCATCTTAGAATATTTAAAGCATATTGGGTGTACTCACCCTACCTTCATAGGTCAAAAGTGTCACTCATTAACTTAGCATAACATGATAGTCTTTTAAGTTAAGATTTGCATGTCCCATCCCTCTAAGAAACAGTAAGGCCCCTAACCATGTTTTTGGTTTAAAGTATTTCCTTATCATAATTGATTGCCTAAAACCTTAATATAAACCTATTATGTGCTTCCATATCATGTGACAAGCTTAAGTTTGCAAGCTTGGTCCAGTTTGGACAATGTTTGTGCAAGTTATACAATTATATGCTTGTTTTGGACTCTT
The DNA here is from genome assembly GCA_963693085.1 of Alisma plantago-aquatica. Lineage (NCBI taxonomy): Eukaryota > Viridiplantae > Streptophyta > Magnoliopsida > Alismatales > Alismataceae > Alisma > Alisma plantago-aquatica. The sequence goes on along the minus strand of OY856411.1, from coordinate 322,086,688 downwards.
CTACAATTTATCCATATCTGAGTATATTCTTGCAATTTTTGACATTCATGTACTGTATTATATATTTTCTTATTATTATTGAGATTTTTGTGCCATAGGAAACATTGTTACACATTGATTTGATGGTGACACACATCTAGGGTTGGGTTAGGGTTTTGCTCTCATGGATGAGCTACCTTGAGGGGTGATACTTGATGGTATGCCTAGGTTGATGGGATTTGATGGTGTTGGGAAATGATGGTGGGTCCTGGTGGTTCCAACAGGTGTGAGGGTCTATGGTTTCCCCTCCTGGAGCTCCTTGGTTCGGTGGTTCATAAGTGGTGGTGCAAACTGATAGTGAGCTAGGGTTTTCATCCTTATGACCAAAGGGTCATGATTCGATGATTAGACTTCTGGAAGGTTAATGGTTGGTCTAGGAGTTAGAAAATGATATCTCTAAATATTCCCACAACCTATGGATCTTATGTTTTTCATGGACGTGACCCTTTAGGCCATGGACACATGGTAAACCTAGTAGAACTCCCTAACCTTCTCTCCCTTGTCACCCATAGCCTTATATACCTCTCACCTTCCACCCAAATGACCACTTTAGGCTCTTCTTATTCCTTCTTTCAATTTATATCTTCTTCCCCCTTGTCTTGGTGGAGAACAAGGTGCGCAAGGTAGAAGAAGGTGGCCGATCTCCTTACATGTGTGCCTAGGGTTCAGATCTACCCTAGTACTGGTGGTTTGGTGCTTCCTTTCTTAGTTTCATGGCCTAGGCATGTACAATCTTCCCCCTTTCCATTTTTTTACTTTATTTCATTCCTTCTTCTCTCTTCTTCTTCGCCATGCCCATGGTGTTCCATGGTGGAGTTGTGCTAGAGCTTGAAGAACACCTCTTTCTTGCTTAATTGACCAAGGGTCTGCTTCCTCTATGGAGAAGGACCTAGTTTGGCTGAGTCGAGAGCTCAAGTTAGGGTTTTATTCTATTTTCCTCAATATCCATTACTGTTTGGGGCTGCATCTTCTTCCTAAAGGCGATTTATATAACTTTCTCCTTGTTTATTTCTTACTACTAGCTCGCATGTCCATGATCTTGCTCTAAAACAAAGTTCTAAGCATAAAGATACTACCTTTGCCTAGGGTTTGAGTTTATGTGATGTTTCTTGAGTATTTTGTCACCATGGATGAACCTTAAACCTTGCACATGAACTTCCTTGGATAGAGGAAGCTCCTAACTTTGCATTCATGTGGACAAATGATGGTTTTGATATTCAAACAATGGTCATACTTATTGTTTTTGAGTTGTTTGCCTTCTTGGTTTGCAACCCGATTGCTTTGTTCTTGGTCTTGTTGGTCTTTGTGTGCCAACCGATGGTGGTCACTTAGCTACTATTTTAGGTTCTCTCTTATGCAGACAAACGATGGATAGGTTCCCTCTCTCAAACGATGGTCTTCTTTTAGAGTTTTGTATTGATCTACCTTCTTATTTTTGGAACATGATGGTTTTTTGGTTAGTGCTATTTTGGTTGCCGTTCTTGCACAATAGATGACTTTGCCTTAACATCTATTTAGACTCTTTTGTGATCAACTAATGTTGCATTGATTCTTCTTTAAGTGGTGAACTTGATTATTTTGGTTCCCCTATGATCTGATGGTTTTTGAAGCTTGTTTCACCATATATTAACTCAATTGTCATGTTAGGTCCAAACTCAATGGCTCTGCTGAGCCCATAGTCAATAGATTTTCTGACTCCAAGACTTGATGATTTCTTTTACCAATGGTCATCATGCGGTGATTGTCCTAGTTCATAGGTTGATGTTGTCAACTGATGGTCCTTCTGACCACATAAACCAATGGTGGTCCTATGTACCACAACCATTGGTGGCACTAGACACCACAATCAAAGCTGGTCCAATGTGTCACAACCGATGGTGGTTTACATGTCCACAACTAATGGTTTCTTTGGGTTCAACTAAAGATGGCGTTCTTCGAGTAATAAATGATGGATTGACTAGGTTCAGTTAGTGACTCTTTTAGCTCACAACTCGATGGTTTTATTTGACATGTGGTTCAAGGCTTTGGTTGTAAAGCAACCAATGGTTTTGTCTATCCCACATCCGATGGTCTTTGGTGAAGACCTTTATTTTATGGCTTGGTTTTTATGATTTAGAATCGATGGTTCAATGCCTTTAACGTTATAGTCTTACCTTTGCCCTCGAATCAATACAATATGATGGTCAAATCTTGTATTATGCATGGGTCCATACCTGAGGATAGTGTGGGATTTGATGACAATGCTTTAGCTTATGGATCCATTATCTGATGGGGATATCTATGTATTAGGGTTTGTGTTGAGTGCTGATTTGTAGCCTCAATGTAACTTGTCTTGTTGAACCTGACTCTAATGCAAACATATGATGGTGGTTGATAATGCTACCCTTCCTTGTATGATTAGTATAATGATGAAATATTCTCCCCAATGTTGTTGTAACCCTAATATTTTAACTAGTGGTTATCAAAGCCTTATGTTTGATGCTTTCTTATACTGAACATGTGCATCACCAATATGGTGATCATATGTTGAACCTTCTTCAAGGTGTTGGAAGATAATGATGATCATGCAGGAAATGTTGTGATGGTCTTAAGGACCTTTAGACTTGTCTTGGGCCCTAATGGAGGTGTAATCCTATTTATGTTGGCAAGGGTCGGTACCTTGGGATAATGTGATAATGATTTATATTCTATGATGGTGTGATGACAAGTATAGTATCTTGAATGGCAATGAAATAATACCCTGTGATTAAACATTATACCTCATGGATTTTATACCTTATGAAGTTGTTATATATTGATGCTTGCTAGAAATGAATTAGGGTTTGCATGTCTACTTGTTTGTTGCAGCCTTAATTCACCCAATTGACATTAACTAATCAAGTGAAATGTTTAGTGCCCTGAGTCATAGAACCATTTAGTGTCAAAACTTGCTGGATGGGGAAATGAGTATTCCTAAGGGAAACTCAGATCACAAACTATTGAGTATGCATGATTCAGGTAGTGCACATCCTTGACATCTAGATCCCAAGGATATGGAGGATGTCTGTGGTCATGCCAAAGTTTGAGAATTTGTATATGTGATGTGATTGAGGATAGCTATGGTTCTGCCTCTGATGATAGGGTAGTATATACCCTAGTTTCGAGAGCCGTGACCTTTATACCAAGTACGGGATGGTGTTTAGTAGCTTGACTATATTACATTATAGGAAAATTGATTGTTATGTCACTGTCTTTTCATTCATACTGACTGAGGGTGGGAGATTTTAGGATGTCGGTACTCCTAGATCTTGAATGGAACTGAATAGCACTTTGCAGAGGTCAGTTGGAATTTGATTGGTATACCTCAATCTCCCTAGGGTTTTATAAAAAACATAATCCAACCACGTAGTATATCTGTTACGGTTATACACAACGCTTCACATTTGATGATAACCCTTTTTTGCTCTTTTAACATATAGATGATGTTTAGTGCAATAATATAAGTAATCATGCTTATGTTGTTAGATATACTACTATTGTTGGTTATGATTATGATAATATTTATCTCATGTTATTAGCCATGCTTATATTGTTAGCCATTCCTCTGCAGTTAGATATGCTTATATGGCTAGTCATACTCATGCATGCAGTTGGGCTTATGTTGTTAGCTATACTTTGATGTAGATATGCTTAACCTATTAGATATCCTAATATTGTTAGTTATGTTCATGATAGTAGTTAGGCTTCTGATGAAAGTCATCCCTATTATGTTAACGATGCTTGATATCCTGAGAATAATGTTAAGCTTTCAATGATACAAATAAGACTTTGATTAGAACTATTCCTAAGTAGTTTTATATCTGGTATTTCATTTATGTTATATAATCTACTATATATGTTTAATTTCTTAACTTGTAGTAATCAATAAGCATTTTTTAGAGTTATATCTCTCATAGAGATATGGGTCTCACCTCAAGGGTCATCACATCTTTTTAGGTGTTTAGTAGTAGTGGCGAAAGACTCATTGCAGCAAGGAAGAGCTATGGTGTTGGACCTTAGAAAAGGTTGTTTTTTTTATAGTGTGTTCTAGAGTCATACATGTACTCTCACGTCCGAGAGGGAAAGTTTGTATACAATGTTTTCATCAATTCAAGATTTTTGGTAGCATTTGGATGCTTGTACATGTGGTATATGTAGATCATGTTGTTCAGTATGTACATGTTCTTGTTGAGGCTTTTGAACGGTTGTAAAAGATACTTGGCATACAATGAATACAAGTAAGATGTTGGGCTTTCCAGTAAATGTTGTTTGGCTTAATGGTGATGTTGAAATCAGTTTTAATTTACCCTCTTTTATTGTTATGTGATTAATTATTTATTGATCATGTTTTGTGTTTTGAGTAGTCTCATTTAGAGTGATGTGTTCTCATAAGTTGGTATCAAAGCTTTAGGTTCGCTAAGTATATAGGGACACTAGGATTCTGGACTAGAATCATGACCAAGTAAGGAACATGACATGTAAACATGATCCGTACTACCTAATTTCAGTACTTGGATGCTCTGGCCACGTATTCAGTTATTAAAGAAAAGGTAAGTGTGGAACCCTTATATTGTTATCTTCATGATTACTCTGATCAGGTATTTGGTCTAAAATAATCTAAAGAGCATAATGAATAAGAAATAATGGTGAAAATATCTTAATCTTACCGTAAAGAATGTTGAAAATCAAATCATAACTAATCAAAAACTTAATTTTTGGTAACTAAGGAGAAAGACACGACATCCTGAAACCTAAATCTGAACACAAATAAACCTAATATGAGTTCTTGAATTTGTAGTTCTAGAAGATAATGAAGTAAACCAGAGATAAATCTGTGCTAATGGAATGATTCAAGGTATAAAATCCATGTAAGAAGAAGAGAACTCCTGATGTAAGTGTGATATGATAAGATGAATAAGAACAATGACATATGCATAAAGTGTAACCTGAGTAAAACTCAGACCAACATGTGTTCAAGAAAGCGTTAAAGTAAAATTATCATGACATGTAAAAGAAATTTATGAAGAAAATGTGAAATGTGATGAACTACCCCTTGATAAGTGATGGAAAATAATGATAACATGAGATGACATACACATGAATGATAAATAGTTAATGAGAAAGAAAAATGAAGTACAATAATCATGATAATTCCTATGATGATGGAAAGGAACCCAAATGAAAAAGGTAAAATGATACGTAAAAACCTATAACTTTATTATGAAATTAGAATCGAAACCCCTTGCTAGTAACCCTGGATAGTGTTTCTATGTTGTGGAAGGTTTGTTTTCCTTTGCGTCCTTTCTTTTTGGGGTGCAACCTCTAATTGGATCTTTTGCCACTTAGTATATGTGGATTCATTGTAATCCTAAAGGGTGAATATCTTGACATAGCACGTTGTTGCTTGGGACTATGGTTCCAAGATCATGATGTTTTGTGTTGGGAATGCTTTTTGAGCCTTCCAATAGTTAGGAAGAATCCTCCTATATGTTTTGAGTTGGTTATGATGATGGAGAAGATGATGAGACGGGGATGTGAGTTCCTCTTAGCACATGTAGTGGATACCAAGGTGATCAATCCTAGTATCCAGAGTGCACCAGTAGTATATGAGTTGGAGATGTTTATTAGATGAGCTTCTTAGTGTTCCATTTCCCTTAAGAAAGAGAGAGTTTGATGTTGAGATCGTCCAAGTGTTGATTGGAAAGAAGAAGAGTGCTTATGTGATGATGTATATGGGCTATCGACAACTAGACAAGACCGCTACCAAGGACAGATAGTTTGTTGATTAGTCAACACGTGCTATAGTATTCCTTTAGATAGACCTAATGTTGGGATATCATCAGAGGGAGTTTAGAGTGGATGACATCAATTGTATCGTCACCATGAGTTGTATCATGTTTTGTGGATAACACCTCAATGTACTTCAGAGATGTTCAACATCATGGACAATTTTTTTGCTAAGACCTAGGAGGGTTGAAGAAGTAATAACTGTGTGCCAAGTTCAACTAGAGTGAGTTTGGTGTTGACCAAAGGATTTTCTTGGGGTTATGATATGTCTGATAAGTATATTGATTAAATCCATATAAGGTGAAGACAATGTTTGAGAGTTGAAATTGTGTGATACTAGTAGAACACTATAGGAAAGTCCACTCAGAATGTCAACATCATTTCTTTACTCCTAACAAGGTTGACTAGGAGAGGTACTCTTTTTCCATGGAATAACATGTGTTAGCGTTGGTGTGAACATTCTTTCTAGATGTTGAATAAGAAGTTAACAAGTGTTCTAGTCATAGTGTGGTCATAACAAAAGGAAAGGATACATTGTCTTCTTTAATGCTTTGAATAATGATTTAGGATATGTTCCAATATAGAATGTACAAGCTAATGCACTGAACATGAAGTCATCTTTGACAATCTTTTCCAATAGGACATAATTATGCTCTTCGATGTATCATGATACAAAACATTCCAACATCACTTTAGTAGGATGATGTATAGTTGGAATTATCTCAGTTGGCACAATCGTGGACCATAGCTACAAGTCAAACCATCACTGATACAAAAAGATAAAGGTGTATAGATAGCTAACACCATAATGTAGATAGTCAGATCAGTGTTTTGGCATGTGGAAGTTGGATGGATTATATGAATCAAGTGATGAGATTGTATCTCATTCTACAATTAGAAAATGGTTCCAAATGATGACGATTTGAGTGAGGTAGTGCCTGAGGAGGCTCGTCTCTGAATGCAAGCAATGTGTCCGAAAATACAATGAAGTATCGTAAGTTGAAGAACATGCAATTCCAGCCAAGTATGAAACATGGTATGGCACATGTATGGTCAATTGTACAGTTGTCAATAAGTCAAGGATAGACTATAGAAACATGTAACTATACATTAGAAGATCAACATAACCTTACGTGGCATACATATGGTCAGTCAACCATTCATACGATTGGAGAATCTTCAAAGAGCATATGTCGTACAATTTTTTATAAATAGAGGATGTCCACTTGATTGATTGAGTTTCTTACTCCAACAACCACCAGAGAAGCATAAACATGACTCCTTCTGAAGCTTTTTATTGGAGGAGATATATGACACATCTTGTTTGGTAAGGAACAAATAAAGTAACAGCTTCCGAAGATATGTTGATATGAGAACCACAATGAAGGACATAGTGATTCAGCAACAGATCAAACAGTTCATGACAACAACTAGATTTCCAAGTCAGAATTACTACTAGAGTTGCACAGGCCGCACAACACATTCTATTTTTTTTGAGGAGGAAGTGCAACCCTACGTATAGGACAAAAGATACAAACAATGAAGATGGATTTGGATGAGGATGTTTCTTATGTGGGGGTCTCTATGTTGACCAAAGAAGACACATACATGAGTTGAGGGAGAAGAGAATGATTCCTATAGGGTTTTTTTTGGAATCACCATGAGATGCAAGTAACCATGTGGAGGTTAGTGGATGAGGTGCATAGGATGTACCCATCTTTGTTGCCTTGGATTTCAAGGGTGAAATCCCTATTAAGGGTTTATGGTTGCAAGTCCCCTAACCTTGATTTTTGGTGAACATGATTTATTATCATAATTAACTACTTAAACATTCATCTAAACCTAATATGAGCTTTTATATCATGTTGCAAGCTTAAATTTCAAGGTTGGTCAAGTTTGGACATTGATGGTGCTAGTTATGCAATTATATGCTTTTTTGGACTTTTCTACAATACACCCATATCAAAGATTTTTCTTGTAATTTATCAAATTCTTGTGGTGCCTTATATTTTTTCTTATTATGATTGAGGTTTTTCTACCATAGGGCACGTTGTTACACCATTGTTTGACGGTGACACCCATCTAGGGTTGTGTTAGGGTTTTGCTCTCATGGATGAACTCCCTTGAGGGGTGCAACTCAATGGTATCCCTTGGTTGAGGGGATCCTATGGTGTTGTGATCCAATTTTGGGTCCTTGATGGTTCCTATAGGTGTGAGGTTGAATGGTTTCCCCTCTTGGAGCTCCTTGGGTCGGTGGTTCATCAAGTGGTGGTGCAAAGCAATGGTGAGCAAGGGTTTACAGTGTTTTGACCAAATAGTCATGATATGATGGTTATCTTGTTGTTGAAGGTCGATGGTTGTCATGGAAATCAACAAACTATGTCCCTATGTACTCCCACAACTGATGGAGCTACTTCTTTGCATGGACATGACCCTTTAGGCCATGGACACATGGCAAACCTAGTAGGGCACTTTAACCTTGTCACCCATAGCCTTATATACCACTCACCTTCCACCCAAACGACCCCTTTAGGATCTCCCTCTTTCTTCTAGATGTTTATAGACTCTTCCCTTTTATATTTGTGAAGAATAAGGTTCCCAAGGTTCAAGAAGGTGGTCGATATCTTTACATGTGTGCCTATGGTTTGTGTCTACCCGCGTAGAGGTCATTTGGTTCTTCCTTGCTTGTTTTTTGGCCTAGGCATGTGAGATCTTCCCCTTTCCCTTCATTTTCCTTTCTATCCTACCTTCTTCTCTCTTCTTCTTGGTTGTACCCATGGTATTCCATTTTGGAGCTTGTGCTAGAGCTTGAAGAACACCTCTTCCTTGCTTCCTTGACCTAGGGTTTGCTCCCTCTTTATAGAAGGACCTGGTTTGTCCGAGTGGAGAGCTCAAGCTAGGGATGTCTTCTCTCTTCCTTGAGCTTCCTTAATATTTGGATCTCCATATTCTTCCTAGAGGCAATTTATATAAATGTCTCCATGTTTACTTCTTACTACTAGCTTGCATGTCTGTGATCTTTCTCTAAAACAAAGTTGTAAGCATAAAGATACTACCTTTTCATAGGGTTTGAGTTTGAATGGTGCTTCTTGATTAGTTTATCACCATGGATAAACTTTAAACCTTGTTCACAAACCTCCATTGATAGAGGATGCTCTATACCTTGTTTGAATGTGGACAAAAAATGGTTTTCCTCTTCAAATGATGGTCATACTTAGGGTTTTTGAGTTGTTTGCCTACTTACTTTGCAAATTAATAGCTTTGTTCTTGTTGTTGTTTTTCTTGGCCTTTGTGTGCCAACTGATGGTGGTAACTTAGCTTCTGTTTTGGGTTCACTCTTGTGCACACAACCTATGGATAGGTTCCCTCTCACTAGCGATGGTTTTCCTCTCTCAAACTATGGTCTTCCTATGGGGTTTTTTGTTGATCTACCTTCTTGTTTATGGAACTCGATGGTTTCCTAATTGGTTTTGTTTTGGTTGCATTTCTTGCACAAATGATAGCATTATCTTAACCTCAGTTTGGACTCTTTTGTGTTCAAAAAACAATGGTTTAAATTCCTTTTTAACTGGTGAAATCAATGGTTTTGGTTCCTCTCTAATCTGATGGGTTTTGAAGCTTGTTTCACCACTTGTTGACCAATTCGATGGTCATAATGGTTCCAAACTAGATGGATTTCTTGATTCCACAACTGATGGACTTTTTAACTCTTAGACTCGATGGTTTCTCTCACAAATGGTCATAAAATGATGGTTGTCCTGGTTTATAGGTTGATGGTGTCATCCAATGGTCTTTCTGACCTCATGAACTGATGGTGGTCCTATGTACCACAACTGATGGTGGAAGCGGACACCACAATCGATGGTGGTCCAATGTGTCACAACCAATGGTGCGTCACATGTACACAACCAATGGTTTCTTTTAGTTCAGCTAATGATGGTGTTCTTTGAGTAACAAACAATGGCTTGACTAGGTTCAATCAGTGACTCTTTAGGTCACAACTCGATGGTTTTATTAGATATGAGGTTCAAGGCTTTTCTTGTATAGCATATGATGGTTTTGTCTATCCCACATCCTATGGTCTTGAGTGTATCCCATAATTTGGTGGATTGGTGTTGATGATGTAGAATTGATGGTTCAAGCGTTTAACTTTGTAGTCTTACCTTTGCCCTCAAATCAATATAGTATGATGGTTAAATAGTGTGTTATTCTTGATTCCATACTCGAGGAAGGTATGGGATTTGATGGCAATGCTTTACCTTATGCATCCATGATCTGATGAGGATTTCCATGTGTTAGGGTTTGTGTTGAGTGTTGATTTGTAGCTTCAATGTAACTTGTCTTGTTGAAACTAACCCTAATGGAAACATATGATGATGGTTAATCATGCTACCCTTACTTGTATGATTATTATGATAATGGAATATTATCACTAATTCTGTTGTAACACTAATATATTAACTAGTGGTCATCATAGCTTTATCGTTGATGCTTTCTTATGCTAAAACTATGTATCACTAGTATGGTGATGGTATGTTAAACCTTCTTCAAGGTGTTTAAAGATAATGATGATCAGGTTGGAAATGATGTGATGGTCTTAATGACCTTTGGGCATGTCTTGGGCCCTAATGGAGTTTTAATCCTCTTTATGTTGACAAAGGTTGGTACCATGGGATAATGTGATAAGTATTTATATTCTGTGATGGTGTGATGACAAGTATAGTCTCCTGAATGACAATGACATAGTACTATGGTGTTTTTATTAAACAATATACCTCATATGTTTTATATCTTTTAAAGTTGTTATTATATAAATGTTTGCAAGAAATGAATTTGGTTTTGTATGTCCACATTTTGTTGTGGTTGTAACTCACCCAATTGGCATAACTAATCAAGTGAAACCCTTTGTGCATAGAGCTATAGAACTATTCAATTTTAGAACTTGCTCGATTGGGAAACAACTATTCCTAAGGGAAACTCAGAGTGCATCGTGTTGAGTATGTGGAGTGTAGGGAGTGTACATCCTTGATATCCATATTCAAAGGTAATGGATAATGGTTGTGGTCATGCCTCTATTTGAGAATTTTTATATGTGATGTGATTGAGGATTGTTGTGGTTCTTTATTTGATGATAGGGTGCTATATACCCTGGTTTAGGGCATTGTGGCCTTTATACCAAGGATAGACTAGTGTTTAGTAGCTTGACTATATGTCACTATAGGAAGCTTGATTGTTATATCACCATCGTTTCACTTGTACTGATTGAGGGTGGGAGATCATATGTTGTCAGTACTCCTAAATCTTGTATGGAACTGAATAGCATTTCACAGTGGTTAGTTGGAGTTTGAGTTCTACACCTCAAACTTCTTAGGGCTTAATAAATAATTTAATCCAACCATGTAGAATATCTATTAGGGTTATAGACAATGTTTCACTTTGGATGATAACCCTTATTTCTCTTTTAACATATATATTATGTATAGTGCAATAAGAGAAGTATCCATGCTTATGTTGTTAGATATACAGCTGTAGTTGGTTATGATTATGATGATAGTTATCTCAAGATGTTATCCATGCTTATACTTCTAGCCATTCCTCTATAGTTAGATATGTTGATACGGCTAGTCATACTCATGTAGATAGTTGGGCTTATGTTGTTATCTCTACTTGTGATGTAGATCTGCTTAACCTATTAGACATCCTAATATTGTTAGTTATGTTCATGATACTAGTTAGGCTTATGATGTTACTTATGTCCATGGTGTTAATTATGCTTGATCTCCTGAGAATAATGTTAATCTTTCAATGCTACAAATAGAACTCTCATTAGCATTGTTCCCAAGAAGTTTTATATTTTTTATTTCTATTACATTATATAATTTTCTCTATGTATATAATTGCTTAACTTGTTGTAATCAATAAGAATTGTTGAGAGTTATATCTCTCGTTGGGACATGGGCCTCACCGTGTGGATCACCACATATTTTTAGGTGTTCGGAGTAGCTGTGGAAGACATGTGGTAGAAAGGAAGAGTTGTGGTGATGGACCTTAAAAAAGGTTGTTTTGATGTGTAGTGTGTTCTTGAGTCATCCCTGTACTCTCATGTCTGCGTAGGAAAATTTGTATACAATGTTTTAATTGACTCAAGTTTCTTGGTAACATTGTGATGCTTGTTCATGTTGTATATGTGGATCATATTCTTCAATACGTATGTTGTGGGTAAGGTCACTAAGAAGTTGTAAAAGATTCTTGGCATAATATGAATACAAGTAAGATGTGGGGATTTCATGTAAATGTTGTCGAGCTTGTCGGTGATGTGGAAATTAGTTTTAATTTACCCTCTTTCTTGGTTATGTGACAAATTAGTGATCGAATGTGTTTTGTGTTTTGAGTAATCACATTTAGTGTGATAGGTTCTCATAGACATAGGGTTTTATTCATACATATAAGTTGAAAATATATTAGTCAAGGTTTCATCTTTCACCCTACTCACCCATGTAAGGTGATATTGATGTTGTATGCAATTTATTGATGAAAATTTAACACCTATAATCATTTTTGTGATTTTTGATCAAAATAATTCTAGCATGTCATCATTAAAGGGATTTGATTTTTCATATTTAGATATTAGGGTTTTCACCCAATTGTGTGAGAGTTATCATCAAACTAAAAGCTTAGATCTAGAAAGATTGGGGTTAAAAACTATATTTTAAATCATATAATCTATGATCCAAGGATATCTTTATTTTGGGATCATGATCTCAAACTTATATGTTTAATGTATCATACGAAGGGAAAAAATATATAATAAATCAAGCTTATCATGATTTCAAATTTGATATTACATGTATGGTATGGGAAGGTAATATAAAATAGGTCAAGCTTATATGAGAGACTCCTTAGTTATAAATCATCCATATAGCTCAAGTGAGGTTTCTAGAATCATATATTGAGAAAGAGAACTGGAAGGAACAACATTTATGAGTATCTTATGCACAAGGCATTGAACTCTCAAAAATAATGTCTCTTATATCACCTTAGTTGTAACTAATGATGAGCTTAACTTAAGTAAGTGAAGCTAGGAGCTAACACAATTAAAGGATTGATTTTCTCATCATGACTTGTCCTATCCATCACATTTCTTTTTACCCAACTCTCGCCTTTAGGACTTAGATCAACAATATAAATCATGCATAAGGACTCAACTCATCTACTCAGGAGTAGTCAAGTTTAGGACAAATCAATTTTCATACATTTCATATTTCTCATATATTAGGGGTTAGGTCTTATGACCTTCCTCATGTGGGTCTCACTCATTGTAGACTTCACCCCTTATCTCTCCCTAACACTAGAGGTCCTCCTAGTAAAATAGCTTGAGGAACATGTATATTCAACCTTGTCTTAACTTAGATTAGCATATATAAGAAAATCCTACATAATTTCATCATCAAGATTTATCTCATATTTCCAAAGTTGGATTCAAAACTCGTATACTTATGAAATCTTTGTAAGTAAACTTAAATCATTAGAGATAGAACTTAGATAAGATCATCGATGGTTATATCAACTATCATTATATCATCTACTCTATGAATCACATATCTTGACCTCTAGACATCTAATCTAGACTACTCTATCTTTTATACTGATGTCACTCCATTTCACTTAGGTTGCATGAACACCTCCTAGTCTCCTGTGTGAGGGACACATTTTCATATTTACATATATATAATAAAATATCATATAGTTTTTTCCAAGTAAGAAAATGTTATAGAAAACTATTAGGGCTCGAGCCGATTGTAAAACAAAACCAAATCAGCAAAACTGAGTGTCCCACACATAGTAGATAGTCTAGTGTCATGTCACCTAGTGAAACAGTGAGAACAAGGAGTATACTAGTGTACCTGCACAATACATATGAGCTCTATATGGAAAGAGTTTCACACACTTGTCTAAATCTAGTTCTCAAACAACTTGTTTGAAACCTAGAGGCTAAGTCAATCCTATTTCCTATTGAAACCATACTACGTTTATATGGTTTCAAGTAAAAGGTTGAATAATTTGATGATGAACAATTATCAAGTTTAGTCATTGTTCATGCTTTGATACCAATAGTAATGTCCCTAGATTCTTCCATCTCAAGACTTAGAATGCTTGACAGGAAAACATCAGAAAACATTAAACAATTGTATCAGAGTGCATTTCAGAAGCAATATGCACATACGTGAATAGACACTAAATGCTTACACCATAAACGACCTCAACATTCAACATGCAAATTTATTACATCATGAATGATTACAAGTTACAGTTAAATTTTGAATAAGAAATTTACATGAGTTTTAACATGTATTCTAGCATCTTAGACAACATGTACAACCTATACAACTTGCTCACTTCCTATCCATTCCTCCAATGCTAGCTCTGAACCTAAAACATATGTGAAATAGTGAATTAACACAAAAGGTATTGTGTCAATGGGTAGAAAGATACATATAGTCGGTGAGCCGTAGCCCAGCTGGTCACAGCTCGGGGCCCCTCACGAAGGATCTCGGGTTCGACTCCCACTGGAAGCACTGCTCAAAAATGAATTTCTCGCAGCATCAGCCGGCCTCTGATGTGATTTATTGAGGTACCGGTGTGTGGGCACGCGGGTCTCCCGGGTTTACCATCCCTGCTATCTGGGCCTCCATCTAGGGGGGTGGGTTCCCCCGACAATAAAAAAAAAAGATACATATATTTATGGTTTTCATAATTTGAATAGATTTGCAAAAAGAAAGAAGGAAGATCTTAGAAAATAGTTCTTTAATGAGAGAAATAGACCAATTTTAGCATTTTTCTAGATGAGTTGCATTACTAAGGTGAACTAGTACCAACACATATATGGCGGGCCCTTCCCCATGTACAACTACTCTAGGAAACTCCCTATGCACCTTGTTCTCTAAGGAGGTGTACTAGCCAACGTTGATTCTTCCCTCATAAAGGGGGATAATGAACACCCTAATAACTACAAACATCTACTCATCATTTATGTTTTCAACTGACAAAACACCAAGTACTTCCAGTAATACTATATTTAATATTTTCAAATAATATAGCATACATACATATCATGATTCGACCAAGAAAACAACAGTCATATAATTCAATAAATCCCATACCTTGATTCAAAGATTCCTATTAATATACATGATCATCTAGATCTCTGGTCATCACTTGATTAATAGCAATTAACCATCATTAATATATGCACATCATATTCTTGGTAATTTTAGGTCCAAGTTAGGATTTCGACAAATCTAGATTGGAACTACCCTAATCTTGCTATTAATTTTTTTCTACTGACCAGGGGATCATAATAGGACCTGGTTTAATTTTCATATTTTTTTATGATTGGTCTATTTTATAGAATTAATGTGACATTTAAATAACATATGCATATATAATGAGAAAGAGTTAGTATTTGGGTATGATGCTCTAATCAAAGTTCATATTTAGTATTTAGATGATTCTAGTGTTGAACATTATGTTTCCCAAATTTTATCCTCATTTTTTACTAAATATAGTAGTAAAATAACCCTACAAAGAAGCATTACTCTATAAATTAGAAACCATCAATAATAATATCCCAAATGCCTGATATAAGGGTTTCATAATAAAGTGGGGATTTCATTGAAACTATACATTTTTTTGGGAATTCTTTGGAAAATGGAGCTATTTTTAATCATATTTCTAAGATTCACACATTAATTGAGTATCAACTAGATAATTACCTTGTTTGGGGGGTCCCCCTTCCTTAGGTAGCAATCTTCTGTTGGCCCACATTGACCGAACCTCCTCTAGACATGTCATATCCTTTGGGGTCAATAGGGGTCTGGTCCATCCCATGAGGTAACCCTAGGTCGACCCAATCGAGAAAGCAAAGGAGTCGGCTCAACGAGACACCTTCCTCGCAACTAAGACCCATCCCCATTCCTCTCCCTCGTTCTCTTTGTTTTAGCGTGTGAGAGTGTTGTCGCCTCTATGATTGAGTTTGGAGAGTGGTGATACATCTTCCATGCCCTCACATAGTCTAAAAATGAAGAGAAGAGATTCTTCCTTTCAATTCTCATCTTGCCTACACCTTACTCATCGTTACACTAGCATGAATCACTGGGGTAGTAAAATCATTGGTGAGGCACCCCTGTGAGTAGAGAGACACCCTGACGAGGGATCTCTTCCTAGACTTTCCATGGAGGTCTGATCCAATATAGGGTGAATCTTCATAGAGTCCTTTGTAGATCCCCCGACTAGCTTCTATGGCATGATGACACTCCAAATTCAAGGTCATACTCTGAATTTGGTACTCTGTCGAAGTAGTGTAGGACTTTTCTTGATCTGAACTTGACTCAACCTCTTGAGACCTTAGGGGAATCATCCTCTCCCTATAAATTTGTAAGGGGGTCTTTGTAGTTGAGACGGATGTGTGATTCACTCATCTTGCGGTCACCGCCCTCCTTATCCAAACATGACCAGGTACTAAAGAGGCTAATGAATCATGTCCTACTAAACTAACATAATCTTCTCCATGCAAGTTGGTGTTTTTCCCCATGCCCAAGACTTCCCTTTGACCCCTCTACATCTACCTCAATCTAATGTTCCCAACTATGGAAAGGGAGTAGAGAATAATGGGTCTATGCCTCTTGCCTCTAAGACATTTACTATGATTTGAGAGTCATTATGTAGCTCAAGGGTCAATGGATTAAAATTGTCAGTCTTTCTGCTCTAACTCCCATGATCATCACACTGGTAGGTACTGGCATGACTTTGTCTTTAGCCCCTAGTAATCCAATGGTAGAAGATGATATGAGAATCATCATATGATGATCTCATCACTGTCATGACCCCACACAACTGGATAGAAAAGGGGACGCAAACCCAAGTTTGTCCCCAAAGTGTGGCCCATAAAAGCCACGTGACTGGATAATTGCTAGTGACATTGTCTTTGACTTAGTCACCTTCTCAATAATTTTACCATAGTTCAGAACATTATAATTAATGTCCCCACTATTAATCGACCATATCTTATTGTAGGGACCTCCAATCATATTGCAATTTTAGTCCTTCTTCTATTGCATACTTTCTCATCCAGAAAAGTTTTATACCAATAATGCATCAATCATAATGAAAATAAAATTCTCCAAACATCCTTATAAATAGGTTCATAAATCCTTGATTAAATTCAATTCATATTTAATCCTTGATAAAACAAGTCAAGAATTACTTCAGTGAATTTTCACACAACTAAGAGTTCATTATTGGGCCACATGACACCTCTATGTCCATCACTAATTCATATTACCAAGGAATTTCCTCAAATATTCTATTAGAAATCAAACTCCTAAATTCAAGGTCATCACACCATTTTTTGAGACATCCCTGAAAATGATGTAGCCCTTTCTAGGATCTAGGTACACCAATATTGGGGCACTTATCAACTTCTCTTTCAACAACTAGAAAGAATTTTGACCCTTGTTGTAACATCCCTGACCTGGGTTATGCCATAAACCTATACGTTTTGCATGTCAAGATAAATATGTGTGCATGCATGGACACATGTGAACCATACATGGACACATGGCACGTAGTAGTATAAGGTGATGACACCTTGTATACACCCTCTTTCATGAACCTTAATTATATATACCACTCCTTTCACCTACTAGTGAATATTTTCAAACTCTATCACTCCATTTCTCTTAGATATCTTGCAAAGAGTTGAGAAGCAAGGAGGAGCTCGAGCCATTAAGCTTAAAGGATTTGTGAACGAGTCTTGGATATGTGATAAGTTCATCTTCAACCTTGGTAACTTGAAGCTTTGGAGCTTGGAGATTTGAAGTTGGTCTTGAGGCGGGTTATATAATTTGAACCCAATTATGTTATTATTCACCTTCAATCTTTCTATACTTGATGATCTACTTTCAATTTTGCATTTGCTTGAATAATTGATGAATCCATGAGTTCTAATAGTTGCATAGACTTGTTGTCCATGAACTAGAATAGTAAGGAATGAAGTCTAGAGATTGATGATGATGGCATCATCATGGCTCAACCCGATATTGGGTTGAAGCACCTCTTTGCCCGATATGGTGTGAGGCACACACACACCTCTTTGCCCGATATGGTGTGAAGCACACACACACACCTCATGCCTGATATGGTAGAAGCACCTCAATCCAATAAACTTGATTGAGTAACACATGAAGTGTGTTATGCCAAATGATACATTAAGATGCATAGATTTTAATGCATTTTGATAAGTGTGGGCCAATGTACCTTGAGAGAAGGATTGAGCCAACTTAATAAAGTATGATGTAATCATTATCCTAGAAAGGATGAGAGAGAAACTCATACTTTGTGTGATAATCATTCAATGAGCATATATTGATACCCTTATATGTGTAGATCTATGAAGTTTGGTTTTGGTTCTTGATAATGTGAATTAGGGTTTTGATTCTTGATAATATGAATTTGAAACCCTAATCGACTTAAAAGGGAAACCCTAACCCTAATCTGTGAAAAGGAAAACCCTAACCCTATTAATGGGAAGGTTGTATTTCTCTTATGTTGCATGGTAATGATATGTACTTGATAATTATTTCTATCATGAAAGACTAACCATGCAGGTATCATGAGATGATGAACATATTCAGGTATGAGATATGATGTTTCATATGATACAGATTAAATGGGCCTTGTGATCCATGTGAAATACTTGTGCAACAAGTATTATGTATACATGGGTCTGAGAACCTAGAGGTAATAGTTACCTGAAAAGAGGTAACAATGTTTAGTGATGAACTAAGGTTTTGAATACCCAGATCTAGCAATCATGATGATGATAATGTTATGGGATGAGAATTCCCAGTAATGTGATAATGGACTAAGATCCCGAGTGTTATGTATTCATTATGTTCCAATGATTATGAAAGTACTTGATAAATGTATTACACCTTTTTCTTTATAGCATTTGTTATAATCCATGCTTGTAACTTGATTGATGCTAAAAGATACTATAATACACTTAATTAATCAAATGAAACCTTATCGTGTAGTGCCCAGGCCATTGATCCATTCGGTGTTAGGATTTGCTGAATGGTGAAACGAGTTTAACTCGGAGTGCATATTTTTGAATATGTGGGGGTGAAGGATGAGCATATCCTTACGTCCAGATGGGGATTGATGTGTTATCTCCCCGAAGAATGTTAGGGATGTCGTGTGATCACCCTGATGAAAATGTACCAGGGATTGATGTGATATCTCCCCGAAGAGAGTGAATGATGCGACTGTAGCTCTATAGTGAAGATGTCACCATACCCCAGCAAGCTAGTTGCAGTTTAACATGTGGTCACTACAGTGGTCTCGTACTTACTGAGATGGGTGAGGTCATGACATCTGGATCTTCCATTGACCTTGTATGGTACCAATTTCGACTAAGCGGTGGTCGGTTGGAGTATGAGCGGTATACCTCATCTCCTATGGGCATAAGTGTGATTGTGAACATGTAATCAGTCGTGTAGTGTATTTTCTTAAGGTATGAATACGAAAATATTGGCTGATGCTTCATTACTTTTATACATCTTAGATTGATAGATGGTATACATGCTCTTCATATTCCTTATAAATGAAATAGATGATCTATAGTTCTATCATGGATAGTTGAACTACTTTAACATTTCTATAGCTTTGCACTGCAATTAAATAATGATTAAACATGATTATTTACAAAAAAGATCCTCTATTTAGTTTTATATTATTTACCTATGATAATAATATTGTTGGTAGAGAGTTATATCTCTCTCTAGGACTTGTGTCTTACCCTGTGGGTTCCACAATTTTTAGGTGGCCCTATACGAGGAGGTAGAGACCGTACTGTAGAGGAAGAACAACAATAGCAAGAACAACAATAATAGCTCAGGTTGAGTGTACTATCTATCGTGTCATGTAGATAGAAGACCTATGTGTCATCTCTGTACTCTTAGGTCCTTGGTATTTAGTACATGATGACTTTTATAAATGATCTGAGATTTTGGCTCGTATGTCTTGAGGTTTTATGTTGCTTATGTATATGTTTGGGCAAAGCAACTACTATATGATATCCTCTGGATGAGATGCTATAATGGATGTACAATGTCAACCATGATGTATATAAAGTTTTGGTTTTTTTCTTAAGAGTTTTTGAGAAATGGATATCTTTGCAAAATAGTTTTAAATTTTTAGTGATTTTTATTAATTCGCTGCTAATGGTTATTCGACATAATTACTAGTGGCATGTTATTCATTGTGACCTTATTAAACTATCTATGATCTCTGCAAAGCCTCATAGAACCATCCATGTTGTTTACAAACAACATTGGAGCACCCCAAGGGAAATTTCTTTGCCATATGAAACGTTTCTCCAACAACTCTTGCAATTGTTACTTCAACTCTTTCATATCAGTTAGATCCATCCTATAGGGTTCCTAAGCTATGGCTCGTGTACCAATAATTATATTGATTTCAAAATCATTCTCTCTCGGGGGCGTAACACCTAGAAACTCATCATGAAAAACATCCTCGAACTCCCTCACTACATGTACATCCCATATACTAGGAATCTTCGCCTTGGTATCCATCATGTGTTCCAAAAAAGCTTCACATCCTTATCCCAACAACTTCTCTTCCATCTATATCGACACCAGACAGGTAGAAAAAAAATTCCTATCTTCTTCAAAAGTCCAAGAGACCTCACCACCACAAAACTTTGAAACCTTGGAACCATAGTCCAAAACAAACTTATTGTTCTCCAAGGTATCTATAGGATCCCATCGAATCCATGCATATCAAGTTGCATAAGATCCATTTTAATGATACATCCTAAGAAGGAAAGCACACACGATGGACACACTTCCTACAAAATGGTGGAACCAACCAAAGGGGTTTCTAATAAAAGATTATAAATTCTACTAGAAATAGGCAAACTACAACTATTTGTCAACTCTCTAGTAATAAATGAGTTAGTCTCACCTAGATCCACCATAAAAGACACAAAGTTAGATGTAAATTAAGTCAGAATGAGAAAGTTCCATCAGACCTATTACAACCCACATATTGACCTCTCCTTCTAGCAGAATCATGGCATAGAATCTATTCATTACCTACTATTGTCCTCAACCTTTACTAGTCGGTCTTGAAGACCCTATTGGTAATGGATGGCCATGCCCCCTATCACCACTTCTATTGGACTGTTGTTTGTATTATGAACATTGATGGCTTTGCGTTGACTATTGTGTAACCTCATTGTTCTTCAGAGGGAAAGACCATCTCACATGCCCAACCTAACCACACTTGCAACTTATCCTCATGTCATACTATGGCCTAGACAACCTTGTAAAGACACTGAACCTTAACTATTTTCCCCAATTGTATGGGGCGTGATGACCCCTTCCTTTGATATTAGACCACTAAGACTGCACTTGTGTCCATTGTTCAAAAGCTTTGATCTCTGTTGTGACTGTTGGTACTGCAGTGAAGCAAACCTCACCTTCTTGAAACTATCAAATGATGATCCCGAGAACTGAGCAAATATCTTTCTAACACTATCCTCTTGCCATTCTATGGCCATACTCTCTATCCTTTATATAGATTCCACAAAGGTAGAGAACTTCTCACAGGACACTAGGGTTGACTATATCCATGCCAATTCAGCATTCAAATCCTTCTCCAACCTTCTAATACCTTCATTCTCCATGGCTTCCATATGAGGATAGAACCTCAACAAGTCCATTTATATCACTTTGTAGGAACTAATAAATCATGATCCCCAGCATAATCTCTCCAACTGAGCCATCTTTTTATCCATATATGTATCTGGGAAGTAACGACACACAAACTCTCACTAAAACTCCTCCCAATAGACAACCTCATCTAGTCCCTTCTCTTCCTCAATGGCCTACCAATTTCCAACACTACCCTTTAGAAGGTAGACAACATGCTTTAACTTGTTCTCATTAGATATATCCTGGATCTTGAATTCCTTATCCATCTTTGTGAACTACATATTTTTATTTTTTCGAGTCAACTATACCCACATACTATGTGGCTCACACATGCTTCAACCTCTTAAAGGTCTTCCCTAGTTATAGAGATTCAACATTTGGGACATGTACCCATGGTTGAGGTGTATGCACCCTGTCAGCAAGATGTGTGATCATCTCCATTAGTTATCCAAAAATAGACTGAAAAGTCAGATTGGTTATATTCGAAGGGTCAAACAGAGGTTGTATGGGTTGTTCTGGCCCCGTCTTAGGTACTCTTCCATTCTATACCCATCTTCTACCACCTCCTCCCGATGCAAAAAAATCTACTCACTGTTAAGAATCATAGAGGTACGAAGAGAAGAGAAAAAAACAAAAATATTATCCATGTGTCCTAAAAGCAAATCACCTAAAAGGGATTGGAAACCCACGAGGTGATAGCCATGTCACAACAATATGATATTACCTCTAATGACATTTATTACTTACCAGGGTTATGTACTTATGAAGTTAAAGCATATAAAATTATAGAGTTGAAAGATTATATAATTTATACAAAAAAGTCAGACATAGATAGAGTCACAAGAATAGAAGATTTCACTTATAGTGTTAGAAATAACAAAAACTATTGATGTAAAACACAACAAAGATCATCATCTAATGTAATTTTCCAAATAAACCCTAATAGTTATACTACATGTTCATGTTACATATTTGGCATACCACTAAACCTACTAGATGACCATTGCAAAGTCAAAATCAGACCCATATGAGATGTAGGATGACAGAAAACTTAAATATCTCTTCCCCTCGATCAATACGAGTAAAAACCATAGTGGCACATCGACCCAACTATTAAGACAGTCTAGTCCATCCTTGGAACACATAACACAGCACTAGAATCCAAGATATAAATCTGCTAAATCTGAGTTATGACCATAGTTTCTCTCATTCACATCCACATCCAAGAAACGTCCTTAACCACTCTCTAAAACCTTGGGATTAGGATGAGAAAGATATATCATCCCTGCACATGCATATACTCAACAACATCTAACTTAAAGCTCCTTTCATATTATTCCTTTGACTATCCAACAAGTTCTAACACCAGAATAGTTCTACAATCACAGGGCACTACATGATTAATTTAACACTAGAGTACTTAAGTCAGTTAATGATTTTTGAATGCATCAATCAATGTACATACAAACACCAATGATTGTACAAATATATTGCAATTTTGAACCTCAACAGATATAAAACAATTTCAAGTCATTCTAGGAATAGGCTCCATACACTCAGCATACAAAAAGGAGTAGTACGTGTGTCAAAATTACTTATTTTATGGATACCAAAACACCATGTATTTGCCATTTTTTTGGAGTCAAAGCACTTATATTCCTAAATTTCAGGCCTTACATACACGAAAAGTTTCAATATACAACAGGTTGTGTTCATAGAAACCAAAAAAAAGCTTATGAAGTCAGATCATCATCTTGTAATGAGAGACAAGACTTAAAAGACCGTTTTTAGCATTCTAAGAGTTTTGAAAGCGAGATTAACATCATGCATGTAGAAAGTAAGAAAGAAATGTGTCTAAGGTTATATCACTGACCTTGATGTAGAAGAAAACTGAAGTCTAAGATGAAAACCCCAAAAAACAATTGCATGACACCAAGCTTTGTTCACCAAAGCTCCAAGCAACGCCTCCCAACTCCACAAGGAGGGTGATTCTAGAGAACGGAAGGAAAAAGGAGATTTCTCCTAAACCCTATGCATAGGGTTTCAAGGAAGAACCACCAAGAAACGCAGTCGTGAGGGAGACGAAGGTATAGAACAACAAGGAAAGGCAGTTAAGAGGTAAGGATCTTACTCAAAAGAAGAAAGAAACAAGATCAATAACCATAGATCATTTTAGGAAAACTAGAGATCAAGCATGCACCCTCGAAATCCATGGTCGTCAACCGTAACAGGTTCTCGTCATCCTCCATTTGCCTTAAACAAGCTCATAATAGATGAGAAAAGAGAGAGAAGGGGGTTAGTTTTATATGGGTGGAAAACAGTTTGACTCAGTGGGGTCGTTGATCAAGAGAACTCATCAATCAAAACATCATTACTCAAGCCTCATCAGAAATATCATCGATCAAAGTTGGGTCATCCATCGAGAAAACTCATCGGTCACTAAGAACATCACTCGGTCACTGATAACTCATCAGTCACCAAAAATTGGATGGTCACTGAGAACTCATCGGTCACCAAAAGCCCATTGGTTTGTCTCCATCAAGCACTCCTATCCATCTTATCAATGAGATGGCATAACCCATCGACCATTAGGTCATTGACCAACAAAAACACAACACCAGCACTACCAGACCTATACATAAATAAAAACCTCATGAAATCAAAGTTCAAAAGCATCCAACTGAAAAGAAATTTTTTAAGATTCTTAAGAGAATTATGAAGAAACTAAAGTAAGTGTTAAGATTATGTTTACACCACCAAAAAAATGTAATTTTCATAAAGGTTCACACATTGCAAAGGTTGTATATCTTAAACAAAGGGTCCATATTGATTCATAACTAAACATCCAATTAATCCAAACAATTATGTATAAAAGTTATGTATGGTTAAGGTGCCTTACAGTCCACCTTAGTAATGGAACTCATCTAGAAAAATTAATTAATTGGTGTATTTTGATTATTAAAGAATTATTTTGTCTAATCTATTAAATTTATTTCTACAAATCTTTCCAAGTGATGAGAATCATAAATATATGTATTTTTCTACCCATGCACACAGCATTGTGTGTTGATCCACTATTTCACGTATATTTTGGGTCCAGAGATAGCACGGGAGAAAAGAATGAAAGTGAGCAATATTCATGTTGTACGTATTGTGCAAGATTTTGCTTAGCATACATGTTCAGACTAGTAAAATTCTCTATTCCACATGTAAATCTAAGTTGTAATAATTTTCTTAGTTGTTATAAACATGTTGAATGTTGAGATCATTTATGGTGTATAAATTATGATTGTCTGTTCATGTATGCACATAATGCTTCCCCATCACACTCAGATATGAGTGTCTCACATTTTCTGATTCTTCCTCTCGGTCCATAGGGTTTCAAGAAGGCAGAATCTGGGGACGTTATAGTTGGCATCAGAGCAAGAAAAATAGCTACTCCTGGCAATTATGACCATGAAACAAATACTAGATTTCACATTTCACTTTAAACCCTAGAAACTTAGTAAGTTGGTCTATAGGAACAAGGCTTGACTTAGCCTCTAGTTTAAAACCAAGATGTTTGAGAACTAGGTTTAGACAAGTGTGTGAAAACCTTTCGATGTAGAGATCATATGTATTGGGTAGCTACACTAGCTTAGACCTTGTTCTCACCGTTTCATCTAGGGGGCATGAGACTAAATTTCTACTATGTGTGGGACACTCAATTTTGTTGATTTGGTTTTGTTTTCCAATCGGCCCAAGCCTCCATAGTTTTCTTAGACGTCTTCTTTCTCAGAGAATACTATATAAAATTATATTATATATTTGTAATTATAGAAATGTGTCAGTTGCATAGGAAAATAGGAGTAGTTCATGCAACCAAAGTGAAAGGGAGTGACATCAATCTAGAAGAGAGAGTAGTTATAGAGTACATTTCTAGAGACTTATCATGATATGTAATAGATAGAGTATATGATACAATGATAGTTAATATAAGCATGGATAATCTTATCTAAGTTACATCTATGATGATATAAGTTTCTTTATAAAGATCTATGTTGTATATGAGGTCTAAAGAAAATTTTGAAAATACGAGCTAAGTCTTGATGATGGAAGTATTTAAGATCTCTTTACATAAAGTAATATAAGTTAGGATTAGGTTAAATATGTATGAGACTCAAGCTCTCTTTCAAGAGAGAAAATCCACTGTTAGGACGAGATACATTGTGAAATTTAGAGACAGTGAGACCCACAGGGAGAAGGTCATAGGACCTAACCTCCAATATATGAGGTATATTTGAAATGATGTGTCCTAAGCTGGGTTACTCTTGAGTAGATCAGTTGAGTACCTTATGCATAATTCCTAAAATTAATCTAAATCATAGATGTGAGATTGGGTAAAATAAATATTATTGGTAGAAGACCTCATGATGAGAAAGTCAATCCTCTGACTGAGTTAGTTTAGAGATTGCTTGACTTAATGTTTGTGAAGCTCATCATGTTTTTGGTAAAACAAGCTCTCTATATTAATATATTTGTGTTTTTTATTATTATATTGCATTGATCATTGTGTACTAGAAGAAAGAAAAATAAAATTGTACATGAACATATCCCTTTGATTAGGGATAAGATCAAATGGCTAGATCCATTGATCAACAAACTCAGCAAATGAGCCAAAACAACAAGATGAAGAATTGACAACTCGCCAGGAAACTAGGACACAAAGAGTGATCATCAAGAATCACATATATATCTTCAAGAAGACAGATCTTTGAGAATTGTAGTACAAGCATTGACATATCTAAAATCCACCTTGAACCTGATAGACAGCAAAGTCAAACCCACTACATTTCAGAATCAGAAAAAATAAATCAATCAGTGTAGCTCCGTTAATCAACTCAACATTGATCTAGAATGATAAGATCTTGAATCAACAACTCACCAGGAAACCAGGACATGAAGACTGATCATCAGGAATTACATACATATCTATAAGAAGATAGGTCATTGAGAATCCTAGTACAAGCCTTGACATCTCTAAGAGACACCTTGAACCTAATAGACAAAGTAAAACTAGGGTCACTACATTTTAGAATCAGAATACAATAGATAAATCAAAATCAAACTGAATTATGTTCAGAACACAAAAAACACCATTTTAATCATCTCAAAGAAGACATCTATCTAGAATCAATCAATAAGAAAATGGAAGTCCTTATGAATGATATCCCAAAACTTAATCCAACTGACTTCAACATTCTCATGAGCTCTACAATTTCTTTCCTTCCACAACCAATATAGAACACAGAAAGCTAGATCGTGATACTTCCTGACACTGCATTTTCACAAATCATTGACATTAACCAGTATACAGGGAAAGCTTCTATTTGAAGCTTCAATCCAAATTCTAGAAGATAAATCACAACTGAACATATAGTGAATCGTGCTCTCCTCATTGATCTTATAATGAAAGAAAAATGAAGGAGTAACTTTCCCCATATTCCTTACATGGTTAGTAGTGAGGATCCTACCATACCCCACTTTCTAGGAATGTATATGAAAAGGATTTGAAAATTTAAACTTCCATATACATTCAAAAATAGTAGAAGAAGTAGACTTAGAACATATTTCATTCAACACTACCTTGAGCTTATTGTGATATTCTCCTTTGAAAAAACATAATCTTTAGAATTTCTAGTCTCAATTAGATTTATCAAAATATAATTAAGTACCTTATGAAAACGTGAGTCACCAACAACCCACTTCCAATTATCCATTGAAATAGCTTACTTTTCTATTAGGGAGACAACCTATTCTTATAGTACTTAGCTTACCAAACTTTTCCATAAGAAACAAGTTTCCTAGACAGAAATATCCCAACCATCACCAACCTCATAATTCATAAACTTTTTTATATAATCTCTCTCCTTAATAATCTTATTTAGATGCCATGAGAATGTATAATTTGCACTGACAAACCAAAAGTAGTTCCTTTTGAAATACTTTTCATGAATCCATTTAATCCAATCTTGAAAAATCATGGCAACTTTAGTAATATCCCATATAGATCTAATTACTAAACCTACTTCCAACTTAGGTCTATTCACTTTCTCCCACATGATTAGATGGATTCTATATTGATTATCTGATTATCCCCATATAAAATCCCTCGTTAACTTCTCAATTTCATCATTGACCCAACATGGTAAAGGAAAGGAAGTCATGTAGTACCAATGGATGGCTGAAAGAGTGGATTGAACAAGTTCGAGCCTCCAAATCTAAGATAGTTTCTTGACTTTCCATCTCTCTATACTATCTTTAATACTATCTATTAAATGACTACAATATGTTGTTGACATTTTTCCAATAAACAATGGAATGTCAAGGCATTTCTATTCCAGCTTACCTTCTTCAATCCCAAAGATGCCACAAATTAGATCTTTGCTTGCTCCTAATTTCTTGGATTTTCATCCCTCCATACTATCTTTAATATTATCTATTAAAGGACTACAATATGTCATTAACATTTTTCTAATAAACAATGGAATGCCAAGGCATTTCTATTCTAGCTTACCTTCTTCAATCCCCAAGATGCCACAAATTAGATCTTTGTTTGCTCCATTAATAAAAAAAATCAAGCACTTATCAAAGTTAAACTTCAACCCAATATTATCATAAAATTCATCAAGAATATTCTTAAAGACCCTAGCATTATTTTCATTAGCTTCCAAGAAAACCATAGGGTCATCAAAAAATATTAAATCAGACACCTCCATGTTTCTTGAAGCCTTTGTTGGGTTAAGTCTGGTTTCTTCTGTTGCTTTATCAACAAGTTCAAAAAAAGTATGCATAACCAAAACGAAGAGGTAAGGATCCATAGGGTCTCCTTGCGTAATTCCATTTCTAGTTTTGAAGGACTTATAAGACTCCCCATTAATAAGAATTTCATAGGAAACAACATGAGCTTAATAATTCTAAAAAGAGCTTCCCAATATTTTCAGTTTTTATCTTTAGAAATGTCATGGTAAAGACATGTTTTATGTTTCCCTACTTTCCTATTAAATTCACGAATTTATTCATTAGATAGAAGAATAGCATCGCATATACTTCTACCTTGGATGAAGTCACATTGGTTCATGTTGATAGTAGAAGGAATGACATGTCGAAGCATGTTCCTCATAATTTTAGTGATGGCATTAAAAGGACGTAACACAGAGAAATAGGCTTCCAATTTTTTAGCAAATTAGAAAATTCAAACTTAGCAATGAGAGTTATGAAAGTTATATTCAATTCTCACAGAAGTCTATTTTCAACGTATCCTAAAGAAAAGCAGAATTCCATTAATGACATCAACTTTAAGAATACTCCAACATTTCTTAATGAAGTTCCCGTTAAACCCATCAGGACCAGGACTTTTATCAGGGTTCAAACCTTTGATCACATCTTCCATTTCCATAGTCCTAAAAACTTTGTCCAAAGAAATGCTATGAACATCATCCAGACTTTTGAAATCAAATCATCTAGACTTCCAATATCTCCCATGTGATCATGTTAAATATACTATGATAGTAATGCACAATATACTCTCTAATGTCCTCATGCTTCCTATTAGGAATGTCATCAATCTCAATAGCTTTAATATGATCAATCTAGCTTCTCACATTAATATATATTAATTAAAAAAATCATATTGGAGTCCCCTTATTTAAGCCATAGAACCTATACTTCTACCTCATGATAGACTCTTAAAATTTAATAGCCTTATGAGATTCTTTTCTGTAAGAAATAGCCTTCATTTTCATCTCAAAATTATTCAGGCCTTAATCAAGTTCCATTTGTGCATCAATAGCTTTTCTTTTAATGAAACAATCATTATCACTAATAATACGAATAGAAGTTATTCTCCACTAAGTCGAAATGACTCTTACATTCCTCATCTTTGAATAAGAAATAAACATAGGTGATTCTTCGCTTCTTAAAAGCCACCCTTCTTTCACAATAACTTTAAATATCCCCTTTCACTCCATGCATTTATGAGCCTAAAAGGGGAATGGAATTTCCTTCTACTCATAATATGTAAACTTAAATTTTATGGTCAATTCTTTTGTTAGATATAAGAAAGCCTTCAAAATGGGGAAAATCCTTTAAGAACTCAATATTATAAATAATTCTATCAATAAGATAAGTGGCAAAATTGTCACCCTCTTGATGACTATCACAAGAGAATGTTGGACCATTCAGATATAAATAGAAAAGGCCACTGTTCAACATGCAATTGTTGAAGTCATCCATTGGTTTCTTTGATGGGGACTCTATTCCCAACTTCTCACTTTCCTTCCTCACAGAATTGAAATCCTCCAAGACAATCCAAGGATTGCACATGCCATTTTGGATAGAATCAATGTTGTCGCATAACATGCATGTCATAATCACCATTATGACCATTAATAGTTGTCAAAAAAAGAAATATATCCAACATTCACATAAGAGTGTATATGTTGATTAGACTCCTCCTACTTAGTAACACTGCAATTGTTTTCCTTCCACAAGATGATAACCCTCCCCAAAACATGGGAAGAGTGATTCAATATCTAGGATATTCAAGAAAAAATCTCCTCATGAGCTTTTCAATCTGCCTCTCTCTCTCACTTTCATTTCATTAAGCACCATCAACTAATGTTTTATTCATCTTATTTCATCCTTTAGAAGAATTAATATTAATACCTCTAACATTCTAAGACAAACTTTTTATGTCAATATCAACCAATTTGAACCAACTTTACCTAGTGCTTTGTTGGTATTTGATCCCTTCAATGATCAATATCACTTTTCTCCTCATCTTCCTCTTCTAAGTTCTTAAATATGTTACTCAGAGAGCTGAGTCAAGAGAATTATAGGTGGGACTTGGTTCCTACTCTTTGTTTTCTTCGTCTTCCTTGAGACATTGAATCCATCTAATTCTAGACTCAATTTAATTGCCTTAAAAATAGAAGTTGAATTTTGAGGAGTTATCAAGTCAACAACCTTTGAATCAATAGTTTCCTCCATAACATCATTAATAAGCTAAAACGTTTCACCAATTCCATGACATTCCTCATTCTCTAATTCTTCTCATGTGTCATTAACATCATTCATTTTAACAACAACATTCACTTTGTCATTAGTGGCTCCAATAGGTTTTTTGACGGCCCAATTCTTCTTAGGTTATAAACCTTCCACACTGTTGCAATCATCATGGTCAAATGAACTGCAAACAGGACAAGGCTTAGGTCTCCACTCATATTCAAATAGGATCTTATGAGGTTCTCCATCTTCACTCACTACCTGCAAGGATTCTGGAGATGGTGCCCAACATATAGCATCACATGCATTCATGTGATCTCCAATCTTTTGAATTCATGAGTAAGCATTTAAGTTTGCAATTGAGTTCCCAAATAAGACTCGATCCTGGAGAATATGTTTTTCTCCCATAGTTAAATATGTAGCTCATGAATCCTAATCCACACTAGAACTTTAGTGATCTTCAGTTTAGTCAAACTTGCCATGGGCGTCACTTCAACAACACCATTGGTTTGTCTCTGACGAAATAAGCACCTCCATAAAAATTGATTCCATATTCTCCTGATCTGAGAATTGAATCAAGAAAAAACCCCATCTAAAGTATATCACCTCCAACTTTCTTTTGAGGATCCAAATCTATGAAAGATACCTCTCTAAGGTTGAAAGATGAGGTTTCAAACCCATAATGTAGTCGTCTAGGCATTGACTTTGTTTCTCAGAATTTCTCAATGCCTCCACCTATGGGGTGATGAGAGTTTGTCCATTGACTTCTATCTTGACCTTCTCTAGTATATTGTCTCCTTGAAGCTTGTTTTGGAATAGATCAGCCCAGGTACTTGGTTGAGATGGAAGCGTCTGCTCATTGCTCTTTTCGCTGCCAATAGCATCTGGGCTTCCGCTCATTGCTCTTTTTGAAGAACATTTATGAGTATTTAATGTAGAAGGAATTTTATACATCAAATTGGAGTTTCATATATCACCTCACCTGGAGCTAATGATGAGCTTCTATATTTTTTTCTTGGAATCATGAGCATGAAATAAATATATATATTTGGATAACTTAGTGATGATCATGAAATGTAGTTCTCAACCTCAAATCTTGAGAATGTAATCTTCTAATTTAATTACAATTCACACACACTAGGCTCAAACCCTAATATGCAAAGATGAAGATCAACCCCCCTATAATGATGAAATCATAGCACATTTTGATAATAAGCCATACTAATGATGCTCAATGTAGAATATATAGTGGTTAATGTTATGAAATCTTGATATCACCTTACATAGGTGAGTAGGGCGAAAGACAAAATATTAATAATACCTTCTCAACTTCATTTGTATTAATAGAGACCTATTAGGAAGATAGGGTATATAAGTCTTAACATAAAAGAATGTCATGTTATGTTTGAGATGATACATGATGCTTTGACACATATATGGTGTGGTGGGTACCCCTACATGCTATATAATCCTAACATAACAACTTAGGGTACATGTGTCACTATGGTCTTTGGAACTTAGAAGTGGTGACCTTATGAAGTTGGACACTTTTGTATCACCCTAAGAATGACACTAGTTGAAATTTGAGGACACATTTCTATATAACGTGGGGTTAATGTGATGACCCCAAATTTCATAGTTTGATTTAAAATAGAGTATTTGAGGAAATACCTTGGTAATATGAATTAGTTATGGAACTTGAGGTGTTTTGTGGTCATTTGATGAACTCTTCGATGTTTACAATCATATAAATAATTCTCGACTTGTTTGATCAAGATTTATTATTGAAGTAAATGCTTCTTGTAGGGTTTATATAATTAGAATAATTATCATACAACAAATATTGAATCTGATTAGCTATCATTCAATCCTAATATCACGTGAATGTTGAGTATAGACCATGACATGAGCATTATACCAAATACTAGGTCCTTTCTGATTAAATCATAAATTAGTGATTTTAAACATCATATTAAATCTAGAAAAATAGAATGTGCATTGAAAAATAGAGAAGCCGACCCAGAATCTGAATATAACATACATATTAGTTGAAAAATACCAAATTTACATTTACTATTAGTTGAGCCTATGTTTTTCCTAAAAACTTAACTAGACCTTAATATCATTAATAGTGATGATCATTGTATTGATGGTGATTAATTGTTGCTAATTAGGTATTGGACAGACTACTAGATGATCAAGGATAAGCTAAGAATCTTTGGATCAAGGTACATGGGTTTATTGAAATATATGACTATGGTTTTCTTGGTTGAAATAATGAAATAATGCTCCTTTATATGCAAACATTGAATGAGAATTTCTATGTAGAACTCGGAGCTCTGTCACTTGAAACCATAAATTATGTGTAGATGTTTTGTTGTTATTAAGGTTCTCATTATCCCCTTACAAGGACTGGATTAATGTTGACTAGTACACCTCCTTAGAGCACATAGTGTACATGGAGTTCCCCAGAGTACTTGGTAAATAGGATACGTGCAACATATATGTTTTGGTACTAGTCCACTTAGTAATGCAACTCATTTAAAAAATGAATAAAATTGACATATTTTGCTTATTAACAAACAATTACCTCTGATATATTTTTCTTATTAACGAATTATTACCTTTGATATTTCTTATCTCATTCTATAAATCATTTAAAGTAATGAGAGCCATAAATATATGCATCTTTCTACCCATATACACAACACATTATGTGATGATCCATTATTTCACGTATATTTTAGGTTCAAAGCTAGCATGAGAGAAAAGACAAAACGTGAGCAATGTTCAGGTTGTACGTATTAGTATACATGTAATGACATGTACAAGTTTATATTCAATGTGTAAATGTAAGTTCTAATAATTATATTTATAATTAATGCATGACAAATATTGACACTATTTATGGTGTATGCAATATTGTTGTTTATTCAAGTATCCACATAATGCTTCCATATCACTCTTTGATATGATTGTCTAACATTTTTAGATTTTTCCTCTCATCCCACAGGGTCTCAAGAAGGAAGAATCTTGGGATGTTACATTGCCACATCTTGTCTTATGTTAAAATTGGACACATGAATATTTCAAAGAAATCATGGGTGGTATTAGCCATTAAAGATTGTTTACCCTGGGATTTCATGTATTTGACAGTTAGGAAAATTGCTAGTTTTTTACTATGCCTTATAATGGAATTGGGCTTCAATGATGTCTATAGAGGATGGCTTAATTATTTTATACATGATGAGGTGTTTTGTAGGTACATTTTCTTCACTTCATAGAATATTCCATCCACCTTTGTAGTCTATTTATTTGTTGATGTTTTGATATTATTTTGGATATGTGTATTGTTGTAATTTGGTATTTTTTTGAAGTTGTTTATCTTTTAGATTTTTTATGATATATTAGAAATGTAATGTTTGAACAATATGAACTAAAAAAATCACTCTAGACACAAATTTTGATATCCCTAAATTTCTAAATCTTAATCTAATTTGTGACATCCAAATTGAAACCCACACATTAGTGAGAATCTCAATTCAAACTCCAGAATCTAGGCCAAGAAGAAGAAAATTGAGGGAGTAAGAGGAAA
Source organism: Alisma plantago-aquatica (assembly GCA_963693085.1). NCBI lineage: Eukaryota > Viridiplantae > Streptophyta > Magnoliopsida > Alismatales > Alismataceae > Alisma > Alisma plantago-aquatica. The sequence goes on along the minus strand of OY856411.1, from coordinate 322,052,407 downwards.
CTACACTAGCACATTCACATGAACAAGAACAAAACCATACAACACATGTTCACCATTGAACATATAATTACAAAATGCATTGTTACAACATTTAATTACACATTGAATAGTTAACTTCTCCATAAGTATGTTAATTGCTAAACTAGATCTTTAGACAATAGGTCCACATGTACATCTACTCATTAAATAACTCTCAACTATATTGGTTCTTCAGGAGCATATGTCCACAATCTAATCAAAAGATTACATGTGGTACACGTTAACACAATATTCTAACAATTGTACTGAGTACGCCTACATGTCTTTTTATATACCTCTCATTACTAAGACTGGGCAATAAGATAAAGATAATACTTGGTAGTAACAAAAAAATATATAATAAAATGTGTAGTAGAACAAAGATGTTTATTAACAAAAGAGAACACATATTTTAAGCACATTTTCCATTATATATCCATGCATTGACTACCAAAGGTTTGATGTATTCTCTTGACTCTTAAGGAGTTCAAGAGTAAGGCCTTTATGATTGACTACCAAAGAGGTAGATCATATATGCAAGGTGATATTCTTATAAAAGAGATAGGTCACTCACAAGCACTAGCTTACTAAAGAGACATAGTGTTATGATATAATGGATCGTATATATTATTGTTCATGTTTCATAACTATATGTATGGAAAATCAAGCAAGATATCATATAAGAACAATCACTTAATCCAATATCATATGCCAAGTATTTGTACCCATATAATACATGCATACTATATAATAGGCCAAGTAAGAGGTAAACTGTACCTTCAACCAAAATAACCTAATCGTCACATATCCCTCATGTCAACTGCCACTCTTGGCCAAACCCAAATAAATACTAGATTACATGTACTATCATCATATTATCATCATTTATATCTCATCTTAACCCTAATCATGCCCATTTTAGGGTTTTACTTAGTCATTAGGATATGTGTGTCATTACTTGTCTTATCTTCTTAGAATTAGGTTACTGGTCATAGATTTATCTTACTGATGTCATTTTCCAAATTATGTTTCATTTTCTGATAATCATGTTTCAAATTATTATGTGAACATGTTAACCCTAGGTTATATACATTACTCCAATAAGGGTTACAAACCATGTATAATGAATAATTATCATATTATCATGTAAATTGTGCATAAAATTCATATCTTGGTTCTACATAAGGTTGATTATGTTGATGTGAGATCATACTAAAATTTCTAAGATTTCTTGAGTATATTTATAATTAATACACATTAACTATATATATTATCCCTATTTTTCTAGATAAAGAAAATTACATGATTATATGCATTAAACTCATCATCTCAGACTTTGTATGCGAATTAAGCATGATTATAGAGTTTTTTATGTAATATAATATTTTACCATCATTAGTGTATTATTATGCATGAGTAGTATTATACATCTTGCATGATTTCATCCAATTTTATACTTTAAAGTACTAATATTATGGTTTCATGGTGTTCGACATAATTTTCTAGGAATTTTGATACTTGATTTGTAATTTTCTGATCATCATGCTACTTACTATGAATTGCTAAGCTTTAAGTATTTACTAAGATGATTTACCTTTATGGCCAATCAAACGCTGTCATGTGGCCACTAGGGTACGGCTCAAAACTTGGGTTGCTCAGTTCACGATCTGGACCTGGTTGGTCTTGGGTTGAGTTGTCCTGGTTCATCACTTGGCTGGATGGAGCGATCCTCCTCTCTTTTTCACTCTTACATTCCTTTCTTTGGATTGAAGACGTTGTTGTATCCTTTCCTTTACTACACTGCCATCATGAGGAGTATCTTTGTCGAGGAAAAAGACAATGATCAAACCCTTCTCCCTGACTAGGATGTTTTTTCTAGCTTCATAATCGACATGTAGAGATCCTCAGATTGACAGTTTCTCCTACACTTCCCCAAAGCTCCATGTCCTAGAGCCACCGAAAAGACCGCCATCATGGTGGGATGAAAATGGGAAGGGGGGATTCTCCTTGTCCTGGAGTCTGATCAAGGCTTCCTAAGATATGAAGCACCTACTTGGATTTACCAAGACCCCTAGTTGGAGGTGGAAAGAAGTAATGAGTGTTTTGTGATCTCATCATGATCCTTTGGTAAACTGGCGTTCGTTGACCATGGTTGGGAGGATTAGTGACTTTCTTGATTTGACTACTTACTGGGAACATTTTCCCCTCTGAAGATCCCTCTAGTGGCCTCTATTCTCCTTTCATTTCATTTTCTCCTTCCTATCCTTTGGTCTGTGCTTAGTAATGGAGATGAGATGGAAGTATGGGAGCTTGTTCTCCCTACTCCTATTACAAAACTAGGACAAATAAACACTCTGGAGTCTCCTTTGAATGAGTAAAGGACAACTACTCAGTTATTAACTCCTCTCAACCGTGATCATTGACCAACATGTCGTGGATAAATCATTGTGTAGGATAGTCTCTAAATGCAAGGTTGAAGACAACGATAATAGCCACTCGATTTGAAGATGCGTCTAGGATTAGTCTTGTTACAACCCCAACTTTTGGGTTCATTGGTGAGAAAAGTAATTTCTCACATTGAAGATATTGGAACAAATAATGATATAATTGTTTTTGAATAAATAGATTTTGTTTACAATAGCCTTGATGATTGGTGTTGTGGGCTTTATTGGCTATTGGGCCCAATAATAAGGAAATTCAATTAATAAATGAATAATTAAATATTTGAGAAAATAAAAATGTGGAAACCTCTAGAAGGAAAATCCAAAGAGGGATTTCGTGCCTCTTGGGTTCCTTGGGTTCCAAGGAGTCCAAAGTTGCATAAAGAGTGAAATAAGAAAAGAAAAGATCAATTAAGTATTTCTTTATTAAGAAAGAAATTGAAAATATTGATGAAATGTGGAAAATAAGTAAAAAGAGGTATAATGGAGTTATCCTTGGTGGAATTTCGTATCCCAAGGATTCCTAATGTTAAAAGGAATACCAATGAGGAAAATAAAAGAGAAATAAAGAGAAATCCTCAAAAAGAGATATATTAATGAGAAATAAACAAGATACTATGAAATAATGCATTTAGATGCATCTAGAAGGATAATGAGTATCCAATAAAAAGGATTTCGAAATAAAAGAGTTTCTTGGGATCCAAGGAGTCCCAATGAAGAAATAGGAAAGAGAAAATACCTATAAAGCAAAATAAGAAAATAATGTGATACATTATTGATTAATTATGTGGTATTGTTAAAAAGAATGTATTTTATAAAGGAAAATAGGATTTTGTGATCAGTGAATTAAAATCAAATAATAAAGATAATAGTTAGATGAGTTTCAAATTCTTAATTACCCAAGAAAAGAGAAATATCAAAGGGATAGTAAGGAGAGAGAAAGCTTGCTTCCGAATGAAGGAATTGGTTTCCTAATTGGAAAAGACCTTGCATCTTTGTGGATGCACATCTTGGGGTGCGAAAACCCTCCCCTATATAAGGGGTTGTCCTTCTGGTTTGAGTTCCAAAGAGATCTCACACATATCTCTTCTTATTTTTCTTCATGTTCTTCCACATTCAAACCCTACTTGAAAGCATGATCGATCCATGGAGAAGAACGGCCGTGGAAGAGTTATGTTGGGGCCATGCTGCTCCCACGACATCATGGGGACGCTTAGTGGACATCCCTTCCTCCTAGTTGTGCGCCGCTGTAGTAGTATGACTGCATAGGACCGCCATGGGTTGCAGATCTCCATGCCCAATCCTAGCCACCGTGGCTCTATCTTTCAGCTTCTATAGGGACGACGGAGGGAGGCGGAAGCGTTGGGACCATCGCTGACGTCCTGGGCTTGGAAAAACTCCGTCCATGGGTCTACAAAAGTGTTGCGTGTACAGCAGCAACTGCAGATGGGTTTGCACTCATGAACGGTGGTGCAGCCACAACTTGGAGGAGCTTTGCATGCTCCAGGGTATGGTGGGGGCAGGAAAACCCTCCGTGGTGGCCGTCGAGGCCAAGAGAGGCAAGGAAGAGTGTGCCAAAACTGCAGATCGGTGGCTAGGGCGGCCGCAACATCTGTTGCTCAAGGTTGAAGAAGGTTAGATGTGCGTTGGACGATTCTACCCTCGACGTATCAAAGGATAGGCTACTTAAGTGGAGGGCAAATTGGACATTTGGAAATGTTTCTGAACAAGTAACGTTACATGGGCAAAGGCTACGTGGCGCCTCCCTATTAGCCAAAGTAAGTAGATTTTGTAAAATTCATAGTTAATTATTCATAGCTCGGATTAGCATGTATGAAATATACTTAGAAAAATGAGGGGAATCCATTAAAAATATAATTGAAGACTGATTCCTTTTGAAATTCAAAAAGTAATGGAAGATATCAAGTTTAATGTATTAATGTTTAAAGAACCCTATTTTGATATGATTAATGTGATTAGTAGGGTTTAATTGATGATTAAAGTTGATATTAGTCTGTTCATGATAAAAGGGAACATTAGGAACAAAAAGGATGAATCTTTGCACATAAACTTTTTAATTTAGAATTTTTGTGCGTGAATATACTTTAATGGGCCTTAAAACCCTAATGTTGGAAAATTTGACTCTTAATAGCTTTAATTATTCAAAGTGGTGAATCAAGATGAGATATAATGATCATAGGCTGTTTCGAGCATTAAAGTTCCTAATTTGTGGACAAATATCCTTAATATAGAAATTAGGGTTTTTGAATGAATCAAGATAGAATTAATGATAAATAACGTTCATATGAGTATTAGAGCATAATGAACTACGAATTGATGATAAACGAACATAATGACCTTGCCATGGGTTAAAGAGGATAAATTTGGTAGCTTTAATGAAAAAGAGGCTTAATGGACTTATATAATTGTTTATTATGCCTTAAATCCCAAAACTGAGGAATTAGATGTGGAAATAATTAGGGTTTGTGATGAATTGCTTTAAATTAGGGTTTAAAATAGTAAAAGATGAAAGGAAGCCCTAATTGCAAAAGAAACCCTAAAAGTGAATTAGAAATCCTAGGAAGTGAGCTAGGTCTAATGGATCTTGATAACATGAATAATAAAAAGGGAATTACATGATTATTTCAGGATCTTGTTGAAAATGCTTGCTTGCTTGGATTCTTATTTGCATGGATATTTCTGTTCAAATCGTCAGATCAGGTATGTGGTTAATGATGAATAACCGCCTTAGTTTCTCAAGGATTTTCCATATGGTTAATCGCATTGTATGCAAATGATCAGTTTGGATGTTCATACTTGCAAACTATAAAGTCACTATGATTATCACATTAATAATAGAAGTATGGATTCTCGCACTTACATGCCACCCTGATGGATGATGCCAAAGGTCAGGCCCAGATGGGTAGACCAATGGACACCTTGAGTGGTGACCCCAGGCACCAAGCTCGAGAATGAGAAGTTGGCCTATGATATTGCATGACTAGTGGGCACCATGAGTGGTGACCCCCAGGCACCAAGCTCGGGATTGAGAAGGTGGCCTTAAGTCATTGGAAAAGGAAGCCCTAAGGTGGGTATGCCAGGGTTAGGGCAAAAGCGGTGGAGAATGTCATACTAAAAAGTGTAAATTGGCTTGTTAATTAACTTGATTGTGATAATTAGATTGTTATGCTTATGTGCAAACTTTTGGTTGTTACCACATACCAGTATATTTCAATATACTGACCGACGTTTTGTTTGTCGGTGTTTTAGGAACAACAATTGAAAGAACAAATAGTAAAGTGACACATTGTGGAAATAAGAAATAAAGTTCAAGGAGGATTAGATAGAATAATTCAAGCTCTGGATAGATAGATTTCCAAAGTTTTTAAAGGTAAGTAAAGTTTTAATTTTATTCCAAATTCCAGTTAGTTTGTAGAATTTCACAATTATTATTGATTATTTGTCGAACCTTTGATCCTGTTAATTGAATAACGGCTCTGACCTTCGGGTCTCCCTTAATTGGGGGTTACCGGGAGGCGGGATCATTACAAGTCCTCTCCTTTGGTGATCGATGGCACCCTCAATGTTGGAGGTGTGGCCACTGTATTAGGATCTAAGGCCAAAACAAAGACATATATCCCATCCAAGAATCCATGGGTGTGTGACACAACTAACTTAGGAAAAAAACCACACTTCGTTCAATCATTCATAAATAATAAACCTCATTTCACAAAATTTAAACCTAAATAACTTCTTCTGGGAACATTAAAACCTCATGAAACTTTGACCATAGTTTAAGAACCTCACACTTAATTCTATTCAAATTGGGTAACAAAACTCAACTATTTGACTTGTCGATTAATTACCTCAAAAATACATAAAATTAGGGATCTTAAACATGATATCCACATCAATTAACATCCATGTGTTATCAAAACACTTGAAACTATTAAACATAACTCAAAGACTTGAATTCAAATATGTCATACGACGTTTAGAATCCCAAAAGATCAATCCATCACATCCTAGATACCTTAAAAGAAATTTTATCCTTGAAATTAAGCCAAAAATCCATTCCATCACATCATATACATCTTAAAATAAATTTCATCCCTGAAATTAAGCCAAAAATCCAATATGACACATCATATACATCTTAAAAGAACTTTTTCCCTCAAAATTAAGATACATTATTACTCCAAGGAAAATTAAGAGATGTCCATGCATATGTAGGCCACCACTTTAAGTGCAACATCTCCATGATATAAGCTCAAAAGCTATTTTAACAATTCCTAGGAGGTTATTAGAGCAAGGAGGGTGAACCACTGACCATAAAACATGGTTTAGAAGCTTAAGTTGTGCCACACTATATCATGCATTTAGAATTGTCAAACTCATTTTAACAAACATTAATGGTTTATCAATACATTTAACACTTTCACAAGGAGTTAATTATAATTGGCACACTCTATCCATCTAGTTCATATCTAGGTCCCATCATCATTAAATTGTGCTACTTTTTTTTCAAATTAGATTCATCATATTTATTGAGAACTAACATTAACTCTACATTCAATGTTTCATTAATAGTATATCCTTTCACTATCTCATATTAGGTTTAAAACTTTATTAGAGATTATAATGAGGTTAGATAGGTCTTTTAAATTAGCTTAGTTCATGAATTTGGCTAGCCAACTATGGAGAGATATATCAAACCATCAATGAGGTTTTAAATCATGTCATTTCCATATGTCACAACTCAAAATAAGATCACGTTCCAACATATAACATATCATGATTGTGCTAAACAATCTTATATGAGTGGCTCATTAAACATATACCAAAACATTATCTAGTCTAATTGAGGTTTTCCTAACCCTTATCCTGAGGGTATTTTCATGGTCAGTCTCTATGAGCTCAAACATCTATTTCTATATCACATACACTAAAATTATATTCCCTCCTTGGTCTAGGGTTCTTAGGTCTACCTCATTGGCACTAGTGATCAACTTCAAAAGCTCTATCCACATAATCACAAAGCAAACTATGATATGAAATTGACATCATAGGTTATCTACCCATGACATACTATTTCTCAACTCTCCCTTGTTAGGAAATACAACACAAAGTATAGCGGTGAAAACAAAAAAAATGTATCCATCTGTATTCCCATAATAGAAAGATCACATCAACTACTATGAAATTGGAGGGATGGTTTAACAAGTTATACCTAGTCCTGGAGAAAGTCCAGTGACAATAACTCACTTCAATGACAACTGTTTCTAGTTTCTCTTGGATGATGGTTGTGCAGCTCCTGGTCTTCAACACGAACAACGAATAGAACAACATCTGCGAATCATGTGGCATCATCACAGACTATAGGCTAACTTTTCTCTCCTAGTAGTAGCCAAAAGACTACTGCCTTTAGAGTAGTACACATAGACGAACTAGAACTCATGGCATTCAACAAGAAAAGATAGGAAAGAGTTGTCCCTCCCTTTGTTGTGCTAGTCAGCAACTTACTCTCCCAAAACAATGATTCTCAATTGTTCTCTCCCATAGATATCCCTCCCTTGTTGGGAATGAATTGCTTGTGCTCTCTCGATTACCACAACCAAAGAGAACAACAATTGTTAAAGAAACTAACTCTCATTTGTCTGTGTTGTATTTTGAGAAGCCCCCAGTACCCCTCTATTTATAGTAGAGGTCAGGGTCAGGGTTCCCAGTCTGTATGGGGTTGTGTGGGAGTGGAAGGGGCTAGAAGATCTTAAATTTTTGCAACCTACGACAGCCAAAATAGTCGACTGGTCACACGAGACAGTCGTCTTGCTCTACCATACAGCCGTATTGCACTACTAAACAGTCATCTAGAAGTTTCCCAATTGCACACAAATTTGGCAATTTCAATTCCAATTAATGTCACATGTTAATTCATTGCACCATAAGAAAAATGCAATCAAAATAATTCAAGAAAATTGCAGAATCTTCACTCGGCCTAACCAGCTGTCTCACCCATGCGAGACACCCATCTCACTCACCCAAATGCCCATCTAGTGAGTCGAGACAAATCGGTCGATTCAATCAGTCGGTTCTCAAGGTAGAACTAAGAAAATTCAAACTTTGATCATGTTGACAACCCAAACCGATGTCTCAACACATTAGATGCTCATCTGGGTGCCCAAATGACTGTCTCAAAACTTGAGAAGGTCGTTTGGCAGTCCAGTCAGCCAAATTATTGATATGTTGTGCAAATTAAATACCTAAACACTTTATTAATCAATCCAATCATCATTCAACATAAACTCCTCTTCTAGATGAGTTCCTATGTCTGTGACCCTATAGATCCCATATTAGGTTGGTAGCGAATGTCCATAACTAAATTCTGACATCATGAGCAAGGAGTGGTGCCTAGTTGCACATTAGTGCTACCCAAGTGAATGGAAGTTGGAGAACAACTTCAACCAACAATCTATGTAAGGTGTTGCAACGATTATATATCTTTTGTCTCTGATATCCAAAGTGAACTCAATGCATGGAATCATCATCCTTTCAACGTTCAATCCATGTTCCTTGAACCAAGAGTAGAACGTCTGAGATAATGAGACATCAATATCATATGTTGATTAACATGTGCATGCACATGTGTTTCTTAGTCTCTCTTATCTAGTGGCCAGGATATCATACTCTAGTAGGAGGGAAAAATCCCTTATCTATCACTCACACTCTATCCCCATGTGTCAAAGTCACCAATCATTGCCTTTATAACAACCCATGTTTCAGGATGGCATTTGATGATGTCAAAGCGTACCCAACAACTTGTGACAAGTGCAATGATTTTAGGTCTAAGAATCACAATCACCACACCATGAGAGATGACTATGACATACCATATCATGGTTTCCATGTGTTACTCTCAAGGTGGGTCTGTACAATACATTGTTCCCTAACTTGTATCTATGTGTTTGGTTTGAAATTTCCATATCATGACTAATGAGATTATGTCATCAACCCGCCCACACTCTAGTATTTAGGGTTATTGGTTTCTATCTATCTTCCACAGTAACAACCGGCTAGCGATATAACAAGAATGTACATACTCTTAACATTTGTATGATTTCATCCATCCAAGTCACGTACTTGAATACATACATCATTGAGTATTGTCATCCTTTATACATTCATAATATTTCCTCATCATCTCATAGCTGAGTGAAACATAATGAATTGGAAGCTTGCCTCTTATGAGTATTAATCAAATCCTTTATGGTATATGCCATGTCAATCATCACAAGATTGGATCTATGGGCATAGATTACCAACACAATCCCACTTGCACTTAGATCCAATAACCCACGAATCATATTCTTGGTGATCTAAATATGTCCACCATGCTTAGTACCAATTCAGTGGGTTAGCAACACTTTTCTTATAGTCGGTATATTGCAAGTTTCCTTCTCTCTTTGTTGTGCAATTTCTTCTATGAAATGGAACTGTTGTAATATGATATATGATATTCCGTTCCTAACATTTAGCTCCATTGTTGTCACAATATCACTACTGAGTCATCAATGGTTGGACTATCATTAAGTTCATCATTTGAACTTCTAGATCCATACAGTATCACTCTATTTTCATAACACAAGTATACTTGGAATCTATTGTAGAATAGAGTTAATGTATATGAGTTCAAAACCCTTCCAACTAACAACATTTCTCTTTTAAATCAAAACACATTTTATTGTGAACACATTATATGTGGAATATTGCATCGATGTAACACTTTACACTTAACTCTTCCTTTTATTTCAATTTCTAGTGGCTAGCAATCTAGCCTTAGATACTTCTCAAGTACTAATGGATGTTTTTGGAATTTACCATCATCCGGTCATGTCCAATACATACAAAACTATTTGGGATAATAGAATTCATGATAGATCCATTTCTACAGCCTACGACATCTCATCATGTCATATCCATTCTTCTCAAGAATTGTAATGTAAGGTTCACGAGAGACTAATTCTGATTCTCTCTCACTGAATCCTTCTGTGTTGAATTCTTTCAACATATTGCTATTGTATCCTCAAATGTCCATTGTGAAACATTCAAGAACTATCACATAGGTCTTGATCCTTATATCATAAGATGTCTCACTGAATCAGACATTCTTGAAGGATTTTTAATGCCAGGTCTCAATATCAACAATATTGGGATGTCATTTCTCATCATATGTGTAATATACATATATGCTCCCACAAAATATTTTCTAAACACATAATATATCTTTTATCTTGATTCAAGTGAAACTCTTTGACTACATTGTAAAATTCAAAAGATCCTCCTCTGAGTTGCTTGTTTCAATCCCAGACTAAACTTTGTAGTTTATAGACTTTATTTGCATTCTTTAAGTTATAAAACTTTTTAGGTTGTGTGACATACACATCCTCTAATGCATTCCCTTAAAGGAATCTAGTTTTATCTTCATATGTAACTACAACAACAAGCTTGACAATTGGTAAAGAAATTTCTATCACATTCAACAACTTGAACTAACTTGAAAAACTTTCCAACCAACTCGTAATTTTATGATATCCATGTAGGTCTTCTCCATAAGATCTTATCTTCACCTTTTGGGCTTTACCCCTTAGGTAGTGCTATCAAGGTCATCCCTTGTTAGTTTACATGGATTCCATAATGTCCTTGAGCCATTACTCGGATTATGGTATTCTATAGCTTCTAGTTGACTAGGTTGCCATCCTATTATGACCAACCTATCTGAATCATTGCATTCAAAATCATCCAATCTCAGATGTATTCTGCTGGAACAATTTTATTATGTGCCACATGACAAACTTGAGATTTCACAACATCTTGTGATTCCCTTAGTTATCATTGTACCTCTGTTGTTGATCTCGAACATTTTGAGATCTACTTTTACTCCCTTGATTCTTTAGGAACTCATTTATCCTATCAAAAAAACATTTTTGTTATTGGATTAGTATTAGTAGTAACATTCAATAATTATGCATTGTGGATAAACCTTTTCAAGAAAACTTTCTCAACTTAGGTTTCAATCCTCTAAACGTATTGGGACATTTCCAATTCATATCATATATGATGTCTTATAAACCATTCATATGGTACATCATTTAGTGAATATATATTTATGAGGTTATAAGAAGATTTAATTCATAATTATATCATGACTCATCATGGTATAGTTCCTTCATTCTGACACATTGACATGCTCAGATGGATTTTACTTGTGATACATTATCACAGTCCTTTCTTTGAAGGTTCTCATGGTATTGATGCAAAGTATTTCAACATTTGATCTCATCAAAGTTTCTTAATACTTTCATCTAAGTTATACTTCATTTATAATCTCCTTGAATACTTCAAGAGATTGATGTTTCTATTTTACTAAGTATATATTATTATATTACCAGTAAGTGAAATGAATTATGAGTAATCATCTATAACATTCATTCCATAAGATCTTCATGCATCATATGTATGAGGTTAAGTGGAAAACTTATCCTCCCACTACATCTAGTGAAGGATGTCATGTCACGTTATGTACAAGCAAGAATTGCATATTTCCTTATGTTTAAAACTAAGGGAGTCTAGATTAATGTCAATATGTATTCTACATATGCATTTTGTATATATACATCCAAGGTGACTGTTGCTAATGATAGTCTTGAGTTATCAATTATCATCCTTTGGTATTAACATTATATACATTCATCTCAAAATCTTTAATACAAATGTCATTAGACATTTGGGCATTTCCATGCAAGATCATATCTTCTGAAACAAAAATATAAACAATATTTTAATGATTTACCATCCTTGTCATACAAGATGCATAAAATAAATGTTTCTAATGGCATAATGAAATAAAATTTCTATTAACTCTTACATACCCATTAGGATAAGATAAAATTAAATCCAGATTAAAGCTTCCACACTCTTGCTCTGCCTTGTCCATCTTTGTCCTTCCATGAAGTCTTTTTACTTCTTGTCAGATCCTACACATCAATATGTTAGATCTTTGTTTGATAGCAAATACCAAAAGAAGAAGTGATCAAATTTATCGTATAATGTTTATACTTGAAGTGGAGGCCTCAATACCTTCCTTCTTCTTCTTTAATTCCTCTAACTAGAGTGGGAAATTTCTTTTCCAATGTCCAGGCTGGTGATAATCACCTCTTACTTTCTTCACGCCTCCCTTTTCCTTGAGATCTGAGGACTTGGGCTTCTAGTTATCTTTAGAACCCTTCTTAGCTTTTCCTTTGCCTTTAGACTTCCCCTTTGTCGTGTCTATCATCATCACAAACTTGGGTTTGTCTTTGTTCATCTGTCCCTCAGTTGTTCCCCACATGCCCAACAACTTTGTTAGTGACTTGTCAAAGTCACTCATGTTGTAGCTCATGACAAATTGCCTATATTCTTTTGGCAGATACTGCATAATAACATCAGTGGACAAATCTTGACCTAAGGGGAATCCCAGTCTAGTAGGATTTTCCACATACCCAATCATCTTGAGCACAAGAGGACCTATTGGGTATCCATTTGCCATGTTACATTTAAACCATTCCTTGGCGACATCATGTCTCTCTTGTCTTGCTTGATCTTGGAAAATGTTCTTGAGATGTGTGACCATCTCAATCACATCCACGTTATCATGTTGCCTCTGCAACTCATAGTTCATGGAGCATAAAATCAGACACTTGACATCCACGACATATTTACTATGCTTCTTATAAGCATCCTTCTCAGCGTTTGGCGCATTTTGAGGTGTTTCACCTAGTTCTGGCATCTCTAGGACATAGAGCTTGGGCTCTTGTGTGAGAATGATTCTCAGCATCCTAAAACCCAATTAATTTTTCTCAAGGATCGATCATATAGAAAAATGACTATTGTTTGTTGTCATTTACTCAACAAAAGAATTTACATTTTTTTCAAAAACTCAATTTTATTTGATTTGATTAAAATTTGGGTGATAAAAATAAGATCTTTAATTCATTATTGTTCTCATTATTTTTTTCAAATTGGTAATCCTCAAGTTTCAATTTGGAAAACTACAGTGAACAAATTTTTAATGAGCTAAGATCCAAAATGATCGAATTATTACCTGGCCTACACCAGCTTCCATAATCAACCATTAAGGAAGGAAATTTTGTCAATTGCATTATATGCAACTCTTGGATAGATAAATTGTGCAACTCTTTTCCATAATCATCTGCATACTTCTGGGCCCAGAGGCTTTGAGAATCACTAGTTAAGCCTGTCCCAATAACCAATACGATAATAATGCACCCCACTTTGGTGGCACCTACATGACTAACATCACAGTTACATGAGGTAGTCACTGCACCACTCTTTGGCATAACCTATGCTTGGTCGAATAAGTTTTTCATATTTATTGCTATTAGAAATAATCTTAGACTTAATATTTGATTTGAGGGAATTTATATATATGATATACATTTACATATATTGTATACAATTACCACATATATAGTTTGTATCATATACATGTTGTATCCCACAATGTGAAAATGCAATATAAAACAAAAGGCAATGGTTATGACAAAGTCTACTTGTAATTCCTTGGAGCCACAAGGAATTACTACCACCTAGATAAATCATCACATCACATGTATGAACTTGCTATTGTTGTAGACCCATGATTGCCAGTATAGATATATTGGTTCAACCCCTGAACTAGTCGGTTGGTCCTCCTATCCAACCAATGTCTAGACACCTGCCAGATGATCAGTTGGGCCTTCTGGGATGGTTGTATGGCCTCCTATCCAACCGATGTTTGGAATCCTTCCAAACGGTCAGTTGGGCTCACCATTTAGTCATCTGGCTCCATCACTCTATCCTCCTTGGTCCTACAGATGTTTGTCTCGTCTCACAAACTGGTCATCTCAACTAGTGATGATCGTCATCAAATTCGTTGCAAGAAAGAAAACTACCCTATTTCTACTCTATTACAATGAAGAAGAGAAACCTCAAGTGACATTCGAGGGGAGCAAAGGTAGGAAAGAATTAACTTTACATTGGGAAGAGGGAGGTAGAGGCTCGGTACATAGATCATGATAAACATGAACCAAACATATGTATATATATATATATATATATATATATATATATATACATATATGTCTGAATCCTGGGTAAATATATTTTGAACCCTATAAAGGGTGCACAATTACAAGGAACAACCTTACATGTGACTTACAATAGAGGCCCAAGTGATAACATTACAAGAGATCCCAGTTTCTAAAGACAATCGGGTGAAAGTCACCCAATTTACCTCTAAAATTACCACACAACCCCTGAATGTCTTTCTCAATGATGTTAAATAGTTGGATCTCATCCTTATTTTTCCCGATAATTCTTCTAGAGTTCCTTTCTCTCCATATGGCTTGAACATAGTCGGTAATACACCACAGGTGCATAACTCTTTCACTCAAAGGCAATTTATGGATCTCTCTAAGTGTTATTGCGAGACTTTGATCAGCCACAACTCCTTGGTTCATCTTCAAACTAGCTCTCCCATTAAGTTACTTCCATTACTTACAGGTGTAAAGTAGGTTCTCAGTCGCATCTTCACATCAAAGGCAAGAGGGTTAACATCTTGTTTCCATCTTTGAATCTTTTTTAGTGTCGATAGGTAATCTTTGTATGCTCTAAAAGTAGTGAGACTCCATCTCAGCCTATGAAGAGGTATACATAGTACCTCATAGCAAACATCTTGAGGAATTTTATATCTCCAAGTTTCCCATACATTCATTTCCTCCATATCATCTCGCCATTTAGGCCAGATCTCCACCACTCTTCTCACTATGGTAGAAAACCCCCATATGTGATTAGGTTCTTCTATAAGGTTCAAAATGTATCTGGTATTCATCCATCGGGCCCAAATGGAATCATCTTTCATGAGCTTAGTGATCCTTTTTTAATGTGTGAAAGTTTTCCAAGTCATTAAGGGACTGCATGTTGAGTCCACCTTCATTAGTTGGAAAGGCTAGTCTACATGATCAGGCTCCCCCATATAAAATCAACTAACATGATCGCCATTTTTCTTGTCACTGACTTAGGCAGTTCACCTTGGTTCATACAGAACCTTATTAGACCCATAGCTGAGCTCATGATTATCATAAGCCTCTCCGACATTGCCATTTTAGTTCCAGGACACTTGGTGATCATGTCTTTCAACTTGTCTAAACACTCGTGGAAGTGTTTTCTCCTTAAATTACCTCCAGCAAGAGGAAATACTAGGTACTTAGTAGGCCAGTGACCTTCTTGTTTCCCAATCGTCTGCTTTAGTTCATCTTTCCTTTTACAGGAGATAGAAAAAAAGATATGAGACTTAGTTTCATTCAATTGAATGCCTGAAATTGCCCCAAAAGTCAAAATAATCTTCTTGAGCTTAGCGAGACTTGTTTTTCTTCCTTCAAGAAACACCCGGATATCGTGTGTGAATAAAATATGAGATATGACCTTCACCTTCCTGATAGTATATGTTTTGATACTTCTGTCTGTGATGTTACCATCCAGTAGCTTAGTAAAACCTTCCATTGGAATTTTGAACAAAAGTGGTGATAACGGATCATCCAAACCTAGGCCATTTGAGTTGTGGAAGAACCCTTTAGAGTTGCCATTGATCAAGAGTGAGGAGGAGGCCGTGGAGACACACTATTGAATTATCCTGATCCATGATCTACGAAAGCCACAACCTTCAAGGAATCTCCACAGATATGGCCAATTAACTGTGTCATATGCCTTGGTGGTGTCTAATTAAAGATAACTAAAAGGTGTACTCCTCATTACATTGTAGTTTAAGGTGAATTCTGAGGCTAACATGGCACAATCTTCAATTCTTCACCCTTTTATAAAAGAACCCTAGTTAGGCGAGATGATTTTGGGCAAAATTGACGATAGTCTGATAGTTATTGTCTTTGTTATGATCTTATAGAGAATTGAGTAGCAAGAAATAGGTTTGTAATCAGCTGGTGTAGACACTATCTCCTTCTTAGGTATTTGTGCAAGGAACACATCGTTTATTTGCTTGACCATGCTACCTCCATTGAAAAACCAACATATAGATGATACAAGAGATTTACTAATAGTATCCAAATTATGTCTGAAGAAGTGGCCATTGAATCCGTTAGGACCTGGGCTTTTATCGGGACCTATGCTCCAAAGTGCATCTTTTATTTATACTTCCCCTGGGATGCTACACAACATATCATTATCTTCCTCAAAAATGATCTTCTGCCATTGAATGTCTTCCAACTGGCTATCAACCTATGGTTTGTTATATAGTTCATTGAAGAAACCAGTAATTTTTTGGATGATATCCTCTTCATTATCAATGTAGTTACACTCTGCATCATATAATTTAGTGATGGTGTTCACCGCCTATCTTCTCTTCAAAATAGAATGATATAGTTTAGTGTTACGATCACCATTCTCAATCCAGTTCACTCTACTCCTTTGCTAGTAATAAAGTTCTTTATCTTTGTCCAGTTGATTGATTCTATCATGTGTGATTTTTTCAGCTTTAATAAATTCTTGATCCAGAGGGTTTCTTCTCAGTTCCTTGGCAATGACGTCCATCTCACCTTTTTCCTTTCTGATCAGATTATGTAAGTTCATATAATTTTGTGACCATTCTTGAGAGCCAGTTGTAGTCCACACGGACTACATATATACATACATACATACATACATACATATATATATGTATATATATATATATATATTAGTTTGGGATTATGTGGTCTTTAATCGAATATGCATATGGGATAGTTTAAATATTCTCATTGAATGCAATAAATAAACAATTAAACAAAAAATATGAGCATATTGATTATCCTAAACCATAGTAAATTGGCATGGCTCTGATACCACTATTGGGAAATACAAGCACACAGTATAGCAGTGAAAACAAAAAAAATTGTATTCCCATAACAACAAGATCGCGTCAACTACTATGAAATAAGAAGGATGATTTAACAACTTATACCCGGTCCTGGAGCAAGTCTATCGACAGAAACTCACTTCAATGAAAACTATGTCTAGTTGCTCTTGGACGATGGTTGTGCAGCTCTCGGTCTTTAGTACGAACAACAAACATAACAACTTCTTCAGTGACTCTTGTGGTCTCACCAAGGACTGGAGGTTGACTTTGCTCTCCTAGAAGTGCTAAAGGACTCCTCCCTCTAGAATAGTCCACACAAACCAACTAGAACTCCTATCTTTCAACTAGAATAGATAGGGAGGAGTTGTCCCTCCCATTGGTGTACGAGTTACCAACCTTATCTCCCACAACAACGATCCTCAGTTGTGCTCTCCCATAACTAGCCTTCCCTTGTTGGGTAGGACTTGCTTGGGATCTCTCAGTTACCACAACCATAGAGGACAACATTTGTCAGAGGAACTGATTCTTAGTTGTTTGTGTTGTATTTTGAGAAGCATCTGGTATCCCTCAATTTATGGTAGAGGCCAGGATCAGGGTTCCCAGTCTGTACAGGATTGTGTGGGAGTGGAAGGGAAAGGAAGATCTTGAATTTTCTCAATCTGCAACGGACGAAAGGTCTGTCTAGTGACCCAGATGGTCATTTGGTCCCACTAGGCGATCGTATCGCACTGGACGGTCATCTAGAAGTTTTCCAATCATACATAAAATTGGCAATTTTGATTCCAATTAATAACACATATTAATTCATTGCACCACAAGAAAAGTGCAATCAAAACAATTCAGGAAACATCTAGAATCTTCATTAGGCCTAACTGAGTTGTCTCGCCCATGTGAGATACCCATCTCACTCACCCAGAGGCATGTCTAGTGAGTTAATCCAAACAAATTGGTTCAACCAATCAGTTCATAGGGCTAAACAAAGCCACTTCAAACTTTGATCATGCTGACAACCCAAATTGTCATCTCAACACTTGAGAAACTCGTCTGGCTACCAAATACCTATCTCAACACTTGAGATTGTCATTTAGCAGTTTAGTCAGCCAATCTATCAATCTATTGGGTGAATGGAATACCTAAACACTTTAGTAATCAATTCAATCATCATTCAAGATAAACTCCTCATCTAGATGAGTTCCTATGTGTGTGACCCTATAGGTCCCATATCACATTAGTAGTGAATGTCCATAACTAACTTATGACACCACAAGCAAGGAGTGGTGCCAAGTCACACATCAGTGCTACCCAAGTGAATGAAAAGTTGGATAACAACTTCAACCTAAAATCTGTGTAAGATGTTGCATTGATTGTATAATTCCTTTGCCTATAATATCTGGAGTGAAATCGAGGCATGGACTTGACATCTTCTCAATGTTCAATCCATGTTCCTTGAACTAAGAGCATAGTATCCAAGATAATCTGACCTCAATATCATATATTGATTCACATGTGCATGTGCATGCATTTCTCAGTCTCGCTTTTCAAGTGGCCAGTATATCATACTCCAATAGGAGGGACAAATCTCTTATGTATCTCTCATAGGCTATCCACATATATCAAAGTCATCCAATCATCACCTTTATAGCAACCCATGTTTTTGTGCTGCATCTGATGATGTCAAAGTGTGCCCAATGACATGTGACGAATGTAGTGATTTTAGGTCTAAGAATCACAATCACCACCTTCACTACGAGAGATGAGTATGATTTACCATATCATGGTTTTCGTGTGTCACTCTCAAGGTGGGTTTGTTTGATACATTGTTCGCTAGCATGTAATTGTGTGTTTGGTTTGATATTGCCATATCATGACTAATGAGATTTTGTCATCAACCAACCCACACTCTAGTCTTCAGTTTTACTGGTGTCTATCTACCTTCTATAATAACAACTGACTAGGTACAAAACCAAAGTATACATATTATTAACATTTGTATGAATTAATCCTTCCAAGTCACATACTTGAAGACATACAACATTTAGTATTGTCATCCTTTAGTCATTTATAATATGTCCTCAGTATCTCATAACTGAGTGAAAAATAATGAATTGGAAGCTTACCACTTATAAATATTAATCAAATCCTTTATGGTACATGATTGGCTTTATGGGCATACCTTACCAACATCTCTTCCATAAACATCCACAAGTTTCCTACATGGAACCACCAACCTAGTTTTAGTCTTTATAGAAATTCACACATTTACCTCCTACATGGTCTTGGGAGTCTCTCTCTGACACCCAAGATGGCAGGTACTCATATTCATGTTCACATGTTCATATATAGATAACCTCTCTTTGACTCTAGGGTTTGGTCCTCCCAAGGACGTCTAGGGTTCAAGATAACTATAGGAGTCATGCACAAAGCAACTAAACTCGTTCACTTAGGAGTAGTCTAGTTTAGGACACATTATATCACATATTTTTCATATTTATCATATCTTGGAGGCTAGGTTCTCTGACCTTCTCCCTGTGGACCTCACTCTTTCAAGATTTTACCCTAAAACTAGTCCTATCACTAGAGGTCCTCCTTCATAAAAGGGCTTGAGGCTCATGTTGATTCACGTCTTTATCTTAACTTAGCTTATCTTCACTTAGAAAGGCCTATAAACTTCTTCATCAAAACTTGTCACAAATCCAACTTTGATCATCATAAACAAACTTATGTCATTAGATAAAACTTAGATCTTATCATCTAACATATTTCATCTAATCCATCTATCACATATTCTAACCATACTTTAGACATCTAATCTAGAACCACACTCTCTTCTAGACTGATGTCATTCACTTTCTCTTAGGTTGCATGATCACCTCCTACTTAGACATGTGTGGGGATACATTTTTATATTTACGAACATATATAATTAAATATTATAGAGTTATTCTATGATAAAAGATGCATTAGAGAAAACTACAAGGTTCAATCCGATTGGAATAAAAACCAAATCCACAAAATGAGTGTCCCACACATAGCAGAGAGTCTAATGTCATGTCACCTAATGAAAAGGGTGAGAACAAAGTGTAGACTAGCACAACTACCCAAAACATAGATTCATCATATGTTAAGGGTTTCTCTTCCCGTGATGCACATCATTTCCAAATAATGCAACGTCCCATACTATCACATTATAACAAAATACTGACACCTCAGGACATGCTATACAATAAGAACCAGTCCCGACCTATTTCTTAGACATATATGTTCTAACCTAGAGGCTAAGTTATATCTAGTCTCTAAAACACAACTAATATAATAGTAAAGGTTTCAAAGTTCAAGGTTTTCTTTGGCTTTGAGATGTATAATGAGCAAATGCCAGTCTTTGCTATTGTTCATTCTCTAATGCCACCTGTGGCGTCCCCCAATTTCTAAATATTAATCTAATGTGTGACATCCAAATTGAAAGCATCACTTAGAAAGAATCTCAATTCAAACACCACACACTAGGCCAATAAGAAGAAAGTCAAGGGAGTGAGATGAAACAACAATAGCACATGCACATGAATAGAACAAAAGCATACA
Source organism: Alisma plantago-aquatica (assembly GCA_963693085.1). NCBI lineage: Eukaryota > Viridiplantae > Streptophyta > Magnoliopsida > Alismatales > Alismataceae > Alisma > Alisma plantago-aquatica. Next base: position 322,031,428 of record OY856411.1, on the reverse strand, counting down.
ACACATGTTCACCTATCAACATATAATTACAAAATGAATTGTTACAACATTTAATATTACAAATTGACTAGTAAAATTGTACATATGTATGTACTACAAAATAGGATTTTTAGACAATAGGTTCACATGTACATATGCTCAGTATACAACTCTCAACTATCATGGTTCTTCAAGAGCATATGTCCACACCTAAACAAAATATTACATTGGCACACGTCAACACAATATTTTAAAATATTGTACTAAGCACGCCTAGGTGTCTAATTATATAACTTTCATTACTAAGACCTGGAAATAAGATAAAGCTAATACTTGGTAGTAAAAAAATAAGTATATAACAAAAAGCATAATTACACAAAGATGTTTATTAACAAAAGAGAACACATATTTTCAGCATGTTGTCCATTATATATCCATGCATTGACTGCCAAAGGTTTTGATGCATTCTATTAAGGCTCAATTATTGGGCCACTCAGATAACAATTTGGACTCTGTTGGTCTTGGGTTGTGCCAGCCAAGTTCATCGGTTGGCTAATTAGAACGATCCTCCTCTCTTTTTCACTCTCACATTCCTTTCTATGGATCAAAGACAATGCGGTATCCTTTGATGTACGATACCGCCATTGTGAGGGGTATCTTTAGTGAGGATAAAGGACATAATCAGACCCTCCTCCCTAACATAGGGTGTTTCTTCAAGCTTCATAATCGACCTATAGAGCTCCTCTGCTTCAGGGTTCTCATACACTTCTCAAAATCTCCATGTCCTAGAGTCGTAGAAAAGCCTGCCTCTATGGTGAGATGAAAATGGGAAAGGAGGGTGTTCTGCTTCTCATGGACTCCGATCTAAGAATCCCAGGATATGAAGCACCTACTAGGATACACCATGAGGTCTAGATTGAGGTGGAAAGGAGTCACGAGTGTCTTGTCATCTTGTCATGCTCTTCTAGTAAACTAAGTTCATCGACCATGGTAACAATAGTAAGAGGGGAGGATTGGGGTCTTTCTAGATTTGACTACTTACTAGGAATGTCTTCCCCTCCTAAGATCCCTTTGGTGGCCTTTCTTCTCCCTTCATTTCATTTCCCCTTCTTATCCTTTGGTTTGCACTCAGTAATGGAGATGAGAGTAAAAGTTGGGAGCTTGTTCTCCCCGCTCCTGTTACCAAATTGGGACAAATAAATAGTTGGAGTCTCTTTATAATGAGCTGAGGACAATGACTCAGTTATTAACTCCTCTCAGCCATGATACTTGGCCAACACATCATGGAGAGATTGTTTTTATGCAAATCTCTAACAACAAAGTTGAAGCCAATGATTGTAGCCGCTCGATCTAAAAATGCGGCTAGGATAACTCCTCTCCTTTGGTGATCCATGGCACCCTAAATGATAGATCAGGGATATAATACCAAAACAAAGCCATGCATCCCAAACAAGAATATGTGGGTGCGTGAACTTAGGCTAAAACCCATTACTTTGGTCAATCATAATCAATATTGCACCTCATTTCACAAAATTTAAACCTAAATAACTTCTTCTATGAACATTGAAACCTCATGAAACTTCAACCATATCTTTATAGAAACTCAATATTCATTCTATTTAAATTGGTTTCCAAAGATCAAAAATTTGACATGTCAATTCATTACCTCAAAAATACATAAACATAGGGATGTTAAACTTTATATCTAGATCAATTAAGATCCATATGTTATCATAACACTTTAAACTCTTAAGATAACTCCAACACTTGAATTCAAATATGTCATACGACATTTCAGATCCCAAAAGTTCATTCCATCAGATCCTAAACACCTTAAAAGAAATTATGTCCTCAAAATTAAGCCAAAAATCCAATTCATCACATCATATACATCTTAAAAGAATTTTCATCATCAAAATTAAGCCGAAAATTCATCCCATCACACAAACCATGTAAATTATAAAAAATTGAAAATGGAAAAAGATGTAGTCTATACCACTTATAACTCATGTTTTTATGAATGGACAATCATTTATATTATGAATGTGATAATGATACTACTGATCGGGTAGGGAAACGAATGCTTAATAAAATGTTAACATGTATAATTAAATAGATTGATATGAAACATTTTGCAAAAGAAAATATGTTTTCCTTATTATCTAGACAAAATGCATGAACATGAGGCTGAGACATATATGAATGGTGGTTTCAAGGAGAGAAGAGGATTGAGTGGTTTTTGGTGCTTGTCCTAGTAGAGATTTGTTCTGTGTAGGAGTGCTTGTGATATCTGAGCTCTATTCATAGAATTCATTACTAGTTATATATCAATCTTCCATTTTCCAACCATCCGCTATTTATGGATGACATTCATGATGAATCAATAGAATTTACAATGGGGCCTTGATCTATCTGAGACTTAGTCCTTATAAGTTTTTTGTCCAAAATAATATCAATGATATATGTAGGAAGCACTATTAGCTTACTAGCATTGCTTCAACATTTGAATCAGTGAATTTGTAGGTCATGAAAACAATGGGACTCTCATATTTGGTTATGTATGCATTGAATTCTTCCTTATTAGAATTAATTTGGGTATATTCACAAAGAACTTGTGTCTCATCCAAATTTTTTGACCTAGCAATTACATGATTAAGTTATTGATGAAATCAATATAGGATAGATTAATGGTTACAATAAGGCCTCATCCAATTTTCATTTTATTTGGATTTAAAGGAAAAAGAACATAGAGAGGATCTTTTATGTAATAGAGATTATCTTAAAAGTCTGGAAATTTGATATTTAATTTGATGATATGAGGTAATCACTAAAGAAGAATAATAAAGGAGATGTCGCAATTAATTATTTGAGCTTTAGACATAGTTTAAACCTTCATATTAAGTAAATCAATAATGATCAAATGCATCATATGAATTTTAATTGAGGAATTATGTCAGTTCCAGAGTTAAATTATATAATCAAGAAAATGATTAAGTTTATGAACCCCTTGGAAGACTAAGGAATGGGCCATGTGCCCTAGAAACCAATTCAAGCCTTATTAGGCCAATTAGGAATCAGAAATGGGTCCTTGGAATATACAATTTGGGTTGGAGTATTTCATGCTCATAATAATTGATCAAAATATAATTATTGGATGCATAATTGAAATATAAATTTATGGGTGAAATTTCAGATGATTTGAAATTATCTAATGACCTAGGTGATTAATTTTGTATTTATACATTTTTTTAAAAGGTAGGTTTGAAGAGTTTATCCATTTAGTTTTGACCTAAGTTCATGCTAAAGGAGAGATTATAGGGAGGTAATCATAAGTCCAAAATTTGGGCTTAAATGGGATTAGAATGTAGTACCAATGATTATTTCCCTGATTTGATGTTTTATCAAAATACAAAAAAGGGGGTGGGCGTCGAGTCTCCAGTCCAACGCAGACTAGTGAAATGGCACCCATACTTCTCATGACCTAAACAGAGTACCAATGGGAGGGGATCTCACCCTAGACCAAATAGAAAAGAGGCTATAAAAGTTGTAGATCTTGGAACATCAATCGTGTCTGAAGTCATTATGGTTCTTGCTTAAAGAAGACCTAGAAGACGATAGAAATGGGAACAAGAAGCACGACGGCTGCGCTAGGGTTCCTAAGGGACTTTTCATCTGAAGTCCACCAAGGTAGAATCACGGTGAGTGGAGATGAAGAAGATAAGGGACGGCGGCCAGACATCCTCCACCAGCTCTACCACCAGCGCCAAGAGCATGGTCGTGTTATAGGAGCATAGAGCACCAATGCTCAGTTACTATGGCAAAATAGGGGGTCACGCTCCTTTCTTGCATCGCTACAAGATAAAGAGGGGGGGGTACAGGCTTCACTTCTTGGCGGGCTACCAATCATGAGGCCCATTTAGCCTGAAGGGACCCATAAACAAGGTAACAAATGATATAATTTAGTTTTGATTGAGATATTTTAGGAGTTCATAGAAGTTGACCCGATTGTCAAAATGAGATGTTTAAGGGCTCGTTGGAAAGGCTGAAAAAGGTAAACACATTAATATGGGTCTAATACCATGGTAAGTATCTTATGATGCAATTATTTTAAGGAAAGATAGACATGATTTTAAGTCTTGATACTATGTTAAATTGATGATGTAGGTGTGAATCTTGTCTCCGAGCTTTAGGGAATTGACACCACATGGGTTTTAAAGGTATGATGCAATCAAGACTTGTAGTTTAATGATTTGAAAAGAATATTGGATTAGTATCAAGGTTTTGATGCATGAATCTATAGACATGAGTGAAAGAGTAATATTAGTAATAAACTAGATGTTAGCATGATAAAGGTAATTAGAATATCATGTACTCATCACCATGATTTTAGTACCCTAGATGTTGCTTTCACATTATTAGATGGTTATTGTTTGAATAGTATTAGATTCCTATGATTATTTAGTGAGGTGAGTCACCATGGGTGTTTATATTTTTGGAACATTCATGTATTTAAGATCGAGTAATTTCAGAATAAGAATGTTAAAAAGATAGGCAAGAAATCATTGCATAAAACTTTAAAAGGTTTATTAGAGATATATGATGGATCTAAGATGTAAATAAGTTGGTGCTGGTGTTGGGGAATACTTAAGAAAAAACTTGTAATACAATGTATTGGGTAGACGTGTACATACAATGAGATTGCATAAGGGTTGGTTATGACAACAAGATAAATTTAGGGTGGTTTTCAAATATAAGACGGGATTAAGACTGTGATAAAGTGAGTTTTTCTCATACTTTTGTCCAATTTCCATTTTGACCTCTTTATGTTCACTGTTGGTCCTAATATATTTTTCTTAACTACATAATTAATTGTGAGACTCAAATACAAAACTTGGCGACCTGTGTGACTTGTTTACATTTTATGACATTTCAGCTAGGTTTAATAATTACCTTAATTGAAGAAATAAATTCGTTCCTCAAACTTCATTATCTTGTCCTCAAACTTTTTCTATATATTCTACACAATTTTTTGAAGCAATGATCTAAATTTCACTCAAATTGGACACCCCTACTAATTTCTATGATTTTCTGAAGTTTAATCACAAAATCCCTTTTTGTTTGCTTTTATTTCACCCTTTTAAGAGCCAATGATCTCCTGTGTAGGGTGGGAGCAATCCATGACCATCAGATCAGGCACCCACAGATGGGGGTCCTGATCGAGTGGTCACGGGGTCGTCCCCTACCTCCCGCAATCAGCGGGGAGGAGACCAAGGGGGGTTGAGACCCTGTTTTCGCTCAATTTTGACTCGTTTCAAAAATCAAAAGGACCAGGATGATCTGCCTGCCAATATGAATGTGAACACTCCTATTTTCCACCTCAACTCCCTGTGTTCTACAAACATTCAAGACAAACCTCTCTCAGTCACCGCCATGGGTGTGGAGCTCTCCCTAACCCTAAACCTAGCCTCTTGGGCTATAAAAAGTGGACCTCCACCCTCGGCGAGCCCCTACGACTCCAACCAACACCTCACCTCTCTCTCCCTCTCCCTCTCTCAGGTTTCCCCTTTTTCTCTGGACAGTGCACCACCACGGAGCAAGCCTGCTCGTGGGAAGGTTCCTTTGTTTGGGACGATCAACCGCGACCCTCGGATATGAGTCCACACTAACCCAAACCTGGATCAGCGGTCCGCACACCTCCCTTGCTTCTTCATCCTCACACACGTGATCAGTAGTGGACGGCCTCCCAGATGCAAGATCTCGATCTGATCAAGTCTGACCAAGGAATACAACGGCCACTACTTTTCTGCGCTCCTCCTTTTCTGGTATATACCTCCTCTCTGCTCAGATATTCATTTAAATGTCCAGATCTGGTTTTAATCATAGAAAATGCATCCGAACTCCAAAAATGATAAAAAAATAGTCAATCATGATCACAAAAATCCAATGGATGCATTAAAAACATTTACATAGTCTAATTCCTTGTCAATCTCATCGTTATCCCTAGTTTTGATCTCTTTCTCATAATGTTGTAATTAATGACTCCAAATTATGTTCAATCTTTGAGAAACCCATATTCCTAATTCTAATGATCACTTTGAGACACCAAATCGATTTTGATAGAATAAGAGTTAGATCTAACCTTCTTAACTCATTACTCTAGAATATGAATCATATACGTGGAAATAAGGATTACTCTTGATATGACAATGATTAACCTTAATCTAGAAAACCCCTTAATCATATGTCTGACCATGAATCTCCCTGATCTAGTTTTGAGTCCAATGATACTATTTCATATTGGAAATTATCTAGATATTTGAATGATGATAATAATAATTAGGGTTGGCATGTGTTCCTAAATATACCTAGGTAGGTCATCCATTCATGAAACATGCTTGATACTTGAATAAATGTTAGACATTTGGAAATATTGTTGATGACCTAACCCTTAGGTAGAGTAAAATGTAACCCTAATCTCAAATAGTGAAGAATGATTCTTTAAAACTATGATCTTGGCCCTTGATCCAACATTTTGATCTAGGATCTCATCAAGGGATTGATCTACTCTTTCTTGGGTTATATACTCCAAATTACTCTTTTAGAAAGGTACGCTATTATATAACTCATCCTTGACTGTATTGAAGATACTTTTATGTATCTCTTGACCGTATGCTTGGATACTTATTTGGATGAGCTATTGTTCCCTATGATTAGTCTTTTGTTTTTTCTATACTATATTTTGAAAAACATGAAAACAAAAATTGCAATACCCATTATGACTGCTCGTATATTGATGATGATAATGATGTTGACAAGTTGATAATGTTGATATTGAATATAAGCAAACCACCCTCATTTGGAGGATGGGATTTCATACATTGACCTCCTATCTCCTATGATGAGAAGGAGCTTGGTGACCTCCCCATAGTGTTGGGGTAATAGAGTCACACAAAACTAATATAAGCATGCTTCTCGATTACAGCATAATGGGAAATTTGTAATAAAATTCTTGTTGAACAACATTTTGGTTTTTGGAAGATCGTTTGATATAGCTTTGAAACATAAGTCCTGCCAAGTATACCAGTTTTCTTATAAACTATTTTACTTGTTTTTATATAGCGTACCGTGCAATTTCATTGACATTGTGTCTTAATTTTCTTGATTTTAGGTAATGCAAGGAACTAGAGATTTAGACTTATCTACTCTTTTATATTTTGAAATAAAGACTGCTACATCCAATCTAGACTCTACATGGGAGCTATTTGTAAAAGGGATGTAGTTTTTGGCTAGTTTCTTATCTTTTTCTCTTTCCATGTTGCCTACGGGCCTTATGTACTAAACGCTTTAGTTCATTTTAATAAAGAAGAATGTTATTTCATTTTTGCATATTATCTGTGTGTGATTTTCGGGCCACTTAGGGACGGACGCTCTAATCCCTTTAACACTACCCATTTGGATAGTGGGATTGGGATTAGGGTAAGAACGGATCAGTGACAGTTGGTATCAGAGCCACAACACACTTTATATGCATTAGTGAAATGATGTTTTTAATTGCTAAACCAAGGAAGCCCTAAAATTCACTATGGTGAAAATAGAGGTGTCTAGAAAGAGCTCAAAGGGGTTCTGGCATTATTCCTCCTATTCGTCTTCATGGTGGTTGAGGTTCCTCCTACTCCACTAGGCCATAGTTAATCCAGAAATGGATGGAAGGTCTTCCTATAACCATATAGAGTCTTCTAGCATCTTATCTCTTCTTTAAGGATTTCCCAAGTCACCTATTAGAAGGAAGTAGGATGACTTCTCATCTTCTCATTCTCTTTAAGGTGTCATTACTTGATTTATATACTCTCTCTATTTTGGGTAGTTTAAGTATGGGAATAACTAAAATCCAAATATGAATTGAGAAAACTTGTTACAATATTTCCATGATCTATCATATTCTTGCTTTGAAAGTTATAAATAAGAAAACTTATATCAGTTGAACACTTGTAGATGGCCCCAAAAACCATGAACATTAGGGATGGTGGAGGGACCTCTGGTACTAAAGACAAGGGGAAGAAGACTCGTATGAATGATGATGAAGATGTCAGTTCTGCCAATAAGAACACTGATATGGGGGAGTGGGAATTGAAATAGAAGGTCATTATGGATGCCCTCCATGACCTAGTTGTTCATACAACATCCCTTGTACCAACCCATAACCCAAAACCCATCACTATCCAAGATTTTCTAAAACTCAGCTCAGAAGCCTTCTATGGGGAAGACAAAGATGATGTTCTAGACAAGGTTGATGCCTGGTTAGTGTCCATGGAGAACACCTTTAGGGTTCTGAGGTTCCCTGAACAAGACAAGGTCAGTTTTGCCACCTGCCCATGGAAGGGGACGACCAAGTTGTGCTGGGAGAATTATATCCGATCACAACAGGTCATCTATGTCAATTGGGAAGCCTTCAAACCTATTTTCACCAACCGTTTCCAACCCACATCTGAGAGAAAGGAGAAACAAAAACAATTCCTCACCCTTACCCAAGGAACTAACACAGCAGTTGAATATAGCCAACAGTTCCGTCTTCTGGAGAGGCATGTCACCAACCTCACTGAAGAGCAAAAACTTGACCGCTACATTGATGGGCTCTTCCTTACCCTAAAAGCTTTTGTATACTCATCCAAACCCACCAATTTACAAGATGCCTATGATCATCCCTTATCCATGGAAAGAATGGTAGGGATGGGACATAGGAAACCATTACCTACCCTTGCCTATCTAGGCTTGACTGAGGTTGTACCTGCAAAACCCGAACAGAAGGGAAAATCCCATGTTGGTGTCAATAGGAACAAGAACCGACAGAAGAACCAGAGAAATCCTCCTGCCTAGAACTACAATCAAGGCCAGAACCAGAATCACAACTGTGGTCCTGCACAAAACCAGAATCCTGGCCAAAATAAGGTTCCACGCTGGAACGCTAATATTCCTCGTTGCCGCAACTGTTGTAACTTCCACTCTTTCCAGTGCAAGTATCTGTCCACAGTCTGACACTACTGCAAATAGGAGGGTCACTTCAGAGACAACTGCCCCCACCCTCCTCCATCATGGGCCAGGCAAGGTGAACATTAACAAGCCCGTGTCTTTGTAGTGAATGTGGATGAGGTGAATGCCAATGAAAACAAACTCATGGAAGGTACTTTTTAAGTTTGAAATTATTTCCCAGAACATTGTATCATGATTATCTTATACAAAATCCTTACACAAAATATATGCATACGTAGGTATGATGCAAATCTATGATCATTTTGTTGTTACTCTATTTGACTCTGGGTTAACAAACACCTTCATGTCTAAGAATCTTGCCTCTATGTTGAATCTTGAAACAAGGGACTTAGGGTACATACTTGATGTAACTACCCCAAGTGGGAAGATGAAAGTCACCTACTATATTGTCAAAAAAGTCCCTCTATCTTATGTTGGACGTAGTTTTGAGTCAGATTTCGTAATCTTAGACATGGAAGACTTTGACCTTATTTTAGGGATGGATTGGCTCCATAAAAATCATGCTCTAATTGATTGTCGTGCCAAGAAAGTCATTATTTCCAAACCAAACCTCCCTATTCTTATAATTCCTGGAAGGAAAGATCAAAATCAAAATGTTGTTATTTCTCTGATTAAAGCCTAAAACAATTGATAGCTAAAGGGTGCAAAGCATACCTAGCAACTGTAACCATAGTCAATCATGAAACGAGTGTCGTAGAAAACATTGATATAGTGTGGGAGTACCTGAGTGTCTTTCTTGAGGAGCTCCCTGGGCTACCACCAAATCGTGATGTTGAGTTTTCTATTGAATTAGCACCTGGTACCACACCCATTTCTCGGGCACCCTATCGGATGGCTCCTACTGAATTGACTGAGCTGAAAAAGTTGTTGTTGGAATTGCTTGACAAGGGTTTCATATACCTAGTACATATCCTTGGGGATCCCCCATTCTATTTGTCAAGAAAAAGGATGGCTCCCTTTGCATGTGTATTGCCTATCGTCTGATCAATCAAGATACTATGAAAAACTAGTATCCGTTGCCCAGAATTTATGACCTTTTTTATCAACTCCGTTCTGCCCACGTCTTTTCAAAAATTGATCTCCGTTTTGGCTACCACCAACTCAATGTTAAGGACGAAGACATCCCTAAAACTGCCTTTTGAACTCGATATTGGCATTACAAATTCCTAGTCATGCCATTTGGGTTGACCAATGCCCCTGGCGTTGTTTATGAACTTGATGAATAGTGTCTTCCAACCTTTCCATGATGAGTTTGTAGTGGTCTTTATTGATGACATATTGATATATTTGACTGATGATGAATCACACCGTAATCACCTCCGCAAAGTTCTTGACATCCTCCAATCCCAGAAGTTCTATGCAAAGTTGTAAAAATGTGAATTTTGGATTTTTGAAGTCATGTTCTTAGGCCACATAATTTCTGGTGGGAAAATTTATGTTGACCCTACCAAAGTCTCAACTATTCTAGAGTGGCAAGCCCCGAAGAATGTTTCTAAGATTCAAAGTTTTCCGGGTCTTGCTGGCTATTATCGTAATTTCATTCAGAACTTCAGCAAGACTGCCTTACCTCTCACAAAGCACACCAGGAAAGGAGAGCCATTTATCAGGTCAAAGGAGTGTGAGTCTAGTTTTCAAGAGCTAAAGACAAAGTTGACAATTGCACCTGTCTTGACTCTTCCCTCGGGAAATGATGGGTTCGTCTTCTTCACTGATGCATTAAGGGTCAGTCTGGGTTGTATCCTCATGCAAGAAAGAAAGGTAGTTGCCTATGCCTCTCAGTAATTGAATCCAAACTAGGTCAACTACCCAACCCATGACCTCGAGCTTGCCTCCATCATATATGCTTTGAAGATATGGTGACACTACTTGTATGGTTCCACCTTTGAGATCCTCACCAACCACAAGCGTTTGAAATACATCGTGATACAGAAGGATCTCAATTTCAGACAGAGGCGTTGGCTCGAGTATCTTAAAGATTATGACTTCACCATTGCCTACCACCTTGGTAAGGCAAATGTAGTGGTTGATGCACTCAGCAATAAACAAGCTAAATGTGTTGCTATCTTTACAACTGAATGGAAGAACATCAAAGTCATGTCACCTTCGGCCCCAAGGAGTATGGGCAACATTCTTAGATTGTCTAGTGTCCATGTAAAACCAGGCCTCCAGTCTGAGATCATGTCAGCCCAAATGAATAGCAAGAGCCTTGATGAAATGACTAAGCTGCTAGAGAAGCCCCAAACTCATCTGATAGTCAATATGGATGGTGGAATCTGATACAAACAACGCATATGGGTCCCAGAAGATTTAGTCATGATAGAAATGGTGTTATGAGAAGCTCACAGGTCAAAATATATTGTGCATCCTGGATCAATTAAAATGAATAAGGATCTGCAAAGGCATTTCTGGTGGAGGAATATGAAGACTTACATTGCTACTTTCATCTCCAAATGTCTAATCTACCAATAGATCAAAGCTGAACATCAACGTCCAGGAGGTCTTCTACAACCTATACCTATTCCCGAGTGGAATTGGGAAAACATCACCATGGATTTTGTGGTGGGTCTACCCAGGACCAGGATAGGGAGTGACGCCATTTGGGTTGTTATATTCAAATTATGTTGATCAACATCATGAACATCTCCAAAAAGTCCTTGATGTTTTGAGAGCCTAGAAATTGTATGCTAAATTATCTAAATGTGAGTTTTGGATTGACCAAGTCATGTTTCTTGGCCATGTCATTTTGGGTGGGAAAATTTCTATTGACCCTGCCAAAGTTTTAGCTGTCCTTGATTGGAAAGCCTCTACCAATGCTTCTGAAATTTGTAGCTTCCTTGGCCTAGCAGGCTATTACCATCGTTTCATACTTAATTTTAGCAAAATAGCCCTACCCATGAATAAACTTACCAGAAAAGATGCCAAATTTGTTTGGACTCCTGAGTGTGAAGCTAGTTTCCTAGAATTGAAATCTCTCTTGACTTATGCTCCTATTTTGACCTTACCTTCTGGTAATGATGGCTTTGTAATATATTCCGATGCTTCTAAAATGGGTTTGGGTTGTGTCCTCATGCAAGATGGTAAAGTTGTTGCCTATGCCTCTAGACAATTGAAGCCTAATGAGGTCAATTATCCAACTCACGATTTAGAATTGGCTGCCATTGTCTATGCTCTCAAAATATGGAGGCATTATCTATATGGTGCAACTTTTGATATATTCACGGACCACAAAAGTCTCAAATACCTCTTGACTCAGAAGGACCTCAATCTTCGACAGAGGAGATGGTTGGAGTATCTCAAAGATTATGATTTCACTATTGCATACCATCCAGGCAAGGCCAATGTTGTAGCTGATGCTCTTAGTCGTAAGAAGTCGATTTGTGCATCAATACATCTGGAACCTTCATCTCTTGGGTCATCTCCAGCAGAATTTGGCTCTATTATTCTGGCAAATTTCAACATTATTCCCAGTCTTCTTTCTGAACTTTTGACGTCTCAAAAGAACAGCCCTAGCTTGGAGGAGATTATCGCTCTCGTGGCTAAGCCATAGACACACCTATATGTTGGTATAGACGGTGGACTAAGGTACAAGCATAGGATGCGGGTACCTGAAGAGTCATAGATTAAGAAGCGTATTCTGCAAGAGGCACATGGGTCTAAGTATTCCATACATCCTGGATCTACTAAGATGTATAAGGACCTGCAGAGACACTTTTGGTGGAGAGGTATGAAAAATGATATAGCTGAGTTTATCTCTAAGTGTCTCACTTGCTAGCAGATTAAGGCCGAGCACCAACGTCCCGGTGGTCTATTGCAACCCTTACCAATTCCCGAGTGGAAATGGGAAAATGTCACCATGGATTTCGTGGTGGGACTACCCAGGACCAGGAAGGGTCATGATGCGGTTTGGGTCATAGTAGACCGGTTGACCAAGTCTGCACATTTCTTACCTATGCAGACTACGACCAAGGTTCCTGAGCTTACTGAGTTGTACATAAAGGAGACTGTACAGCTGCATGGAGTACTCGTTTCTATTGTTTCAGATCGGGATCCAAAGTTCACATTACATTTATGGAACTAGGTGCAGAATGAGATGGGCACACAATTAAATTTCAGCACAGCATATCATCCCCAAACTGATGGCCAATCAGAATGCACTATCCAAATCTTGGAGGATCTTCTCAGGGCATGTGTTTTATATTGGGGAGAATCTTGGGATTCCTACCTCCAATTAGCAGAGTTCGTATACAATAATAGCTACCAATCAAGCATTGATATGCCACCCTATGAAGCTCTCTATGGTAGGCCATGTAGATCCCCTCTCCATTGGGATGAAGTCAGAGCAAGGAAGATGCTAAAGTCTGAGGAATTGCAACTTTATGTTGATAAGGTGTCTTTGTTTAAGCAAAGGTTGAAATGGGCCCAGGATCGTCAAAAATCATATGTTGATGCGCACAGGTTTGACAGACAGTTTAAGGCCAGTGACTATGTTTTCTTAAAGATTAGACCGATCTTTGCCATAGCCAAGAATAAAGGGAAGCTTAGTCTGAGATATGTGGGTCCTTTTGAAGTTCTGAAGCGCATTGGTGAATGTGCTTATTGGCTTGCTCTGCCTCCATAGTACAGCATGATGCATAATGTCTTTCATGTATCCAACTTGAAGCAGTATGTGAAGGATGATAGTCATGTGCTGAATCATGATCCTCTTGAGTTGCGGGAGAACCTCTCTTATCCAGAACAACCTACAAAGATTCTCAACTCCAGGGTTAAAGAACTCAGGAATAAGTAGATCCATGTGGTGAAGGTGCAGTGGAACCATCATGGTACTGAAGATGCAACCTGGGAGCTACGAGCAGATATGGAGCAACGTTTTCATCAACTTTTTCATCCAGTTTAATTTTGAGGACAAAATTTTCTTTTATGGTTAGTAGGATGTGATAAAGTGGGTTTTCTAATTCCTTTATACTTTGTTCCTTTAATCTTTAAAATATTTCAAAACCCTAATTCTCCTAAAGTTTATTTGGCCACTAAAAGATGGGAATCTCGATCCTAAACTTTACCACAATGTGGGGTATGCTATGGTGAAACTATGGTCCAAATCTCATGTCATTTGGACATTCCTAGCTCCCTCTACGATTTTTACAAGTTTTGTTAATAGTTTGATCAATATATGTCACGATTTCAATCATTTAAGCTATAGTTTTTGTTTTTCCTTTCTTAGTTACACGACATTGATGTCAGCAATCCAAAGACTTTCCTTCTTGATCATTTTGGACTACTGGATGGCGTGTCTGTGGATCCAGGATGGATCGGATGGCCATCGAGTCATCCCCTACCTCTGGATGACTCGCGAGTCGTGGCTACAGCCACTCTCTTCGAGGCCAGACCATGTTTCCCCTCTCCAGTCCACCTCGTACCAATCTAACCGAGGCAAACAACTCCCCTCGCCACCACGAACCCAATGACCCCACGCACAACCTCCAGAAAGGACCACACTCCTCTCCACGACTTCGCCGATGAGACCTATTCGCCAACCACCGCGGAGCCCAATTGGGCATTTACGATTCACTCATCCCCACCTCTATTTAAGCACACCAGTTCCTTCCTCGGCCTCCCTTTGATGTTCCTCAAGGTTCATTTCACCTGGAACGAACACGCCTCACCCCGAGCTCAAGTGCTTCTCACCTCAGCCCTACCCGCCGCCGTCGAGCTACTGGGCAGGCTACTCCCAACCTCCTCATTCACATCTGACTACCCGTCGAGCTCTGCATCACTCTCCTACAGCCTACTGGCACCTCAATGTTGAGATACCATGCCTGCTACTCCCCCCTTCCATATTCCTCCGCCGCAAGGAGTGTAGCTCACCGGTGTCCTAGCCGAACCGACTATCCTGTGGGAGCCACGACCCGAGGTTTGGTCGTCCAGCAGCGGGAAGCTCCCGCGAAGCTATCCCGACCTCCACCTGCGCACAAGGAAGCCCCGAACTCCAGCAAGAGCTCGTCGGAGACTGCGTCACCCACCTGCTGTGATGCTCTGAGCAAGGAAGAGAGGGACCCGCTTGGCTTAGTTGGACCAATCGCACGAGTCCACGTCAAGCTGACTCAGATCTAAGTGGACCAACCACAGGTCGCCAAGTAAGCTATCCATTATCCACCTCAAGCCTTTGCAATATATGCGCATGAGATCTTGGTCGTTGGATCTGATCATCCAATGGTCCACGCTCTTTCTAGTTTTTGATTTTTAATTCGAAGTTTAGTTTATGACCTAATCTTGAGAAATTTATTAAAAATAGTAGGAGTGTCAGAAAAATATGAATAAATACTCCATTTTGATCAGAAAAATTCAAGGATCATGAATCTTACATCTTTGGACCCTAAATATAACTCGAATAAATAATCATACTTATTTTGTCTATATCTTGTTTAATTATTCAGAAAAATACTCGAACTTGTCTAAATCACCAACAACCTGTGATCATCATCTTTTCACATCTATGTAATTATGGAATGATCAGATCCTTTTATTATGGCTCAATTATCAATAAAACCTATTTATCACTCCTTTCCCTATTTTGATCTACGAAAATGTGCATAATTAATTAATATGATATAAAGACCGTGGTTCTAACTTTAGGACCCTACTCTGAGGTGACATTAATAATCTTGGACTCAAATCCATACTCTAAGATTCGTACTCAACTCTCATGACTCCAAAGATAATAAATGGGCCTTTCATAAACTCTTTAGATTAATGGTGATTTGATCAATATAATTAATAAATACCAAATTTCCAATAATTTTAGGGAATCAAAGGTACCAGTGAGGAGCATCTTTGGACTCCCCACTTCTGATTAGAAGGTGCGCCATTACCTCTTGTTGGCTTACTATATGTAATGCTTGAGAACTATGAGTAATAGAATACTTGGCATAAGATATTGAATGGAATGAATGTAGATTGTATGGTACTTGAATGAGTTGCTATATGTATGGTTTTGATGCTTGGACTAAATTTCATATATGTAATTGTATAACACCTGCAAACATAATATATGTGTTCCATTATGTGAAAGCACTAATTCTCTTTGGTAGCATAGTGCTTGGAAAGTGATCATTCTCTTTGGTAGAAGATCACATTTGTACAATGATCTAACTCATGAGTAGTATATCATAAGGCCTTACATCTCATACTCTTTGGCAGCTGAGATGATGCATTATTCCCTTAGGTGGAAAATGCATGGAAGACATAATGGAGAATTATGCTTAAAATATGCATGTTCATTTTGCTAATAAACTCTTTCTCATTATGGATATATTATTGTAATTTGCTTACTACTGCCAAGTTTACTTTTATCTTTTTGCCAAGTATGAAAAGAGGTAACTTAAATGACACGTATGTGTACTCAGTAAAATATATTTATATATTGTGCTGACGTGTACCATATGCAAATGTTTTATAGGTACCTTCTGCTTATGATGCTTATGACGAAAGGAAGATGATATTGCTACTCTATATGCTGGCTTACAAAAATCAGATCTATCATGGGGATGCTAAAGCTAAATGGGACTCTTAGATTATGTTCTTTTTCTTCTATAGTAGTTTCTCATGTATTAAGTTTCTTCTGTAGAACTCCTATGCCTTTGGGCCCCTATGTAATGAACAATTTGGTTTATGTATGGAAGCTTTTTATTTTGTGCATTTATATATTCATGTGTTTGATCCACTCAGGGACGGGAAATTTTAACTTTATTGTACACCTTATGTTGGCACCTGAGGTGTAGAGTGGAGTTAGGTTGTTAACCCGTGACACGTTCCCATCGCTTTCTTTACTTCATGCATTTAAATTTTGTTCTTAGAATAAATTCTTTTTATTGTTCTAACATTTCTCTTTATTTGTTCTTAGTGTAACTTTTCTTTATTTTTTCTTAGCATAATTTTAATTTATTCCATTTCAATTTCTTGCTTTAGTGTAATCATCATCCACCAACTCTGGAATTTACTTTCTGCATTCATTTGTTCAATGCATTAGGGTAAAAGATTTTGTTCTTATTCTTTTATTTCTTGTTCTTCTTTAGGAACAAGGAACCAATAAAGGAGGCCATTTCACAGTCACTAGCTAGAGTCCTCAGATTCTTTCTTTCCTAGTTTATGGTCTCCCTTCTTTTTTCCTTCATTCTTACTTTAATTTCCATGGCTAGCCAGTAGCCTTCTTATAGAGGCGAGGGGAGTAACCCCTTTCCATGTGTTACTTGACTCGATGTTTTATGTGGTTCCAATAGGATAGATGGTTTTTGGTATAGAAATCATCAATTTTAATGAAGTGATCTCTCATTTTGATCATATGTTAATCTTGGCAATTGCGACTGTGGAATCCAAGATTTTAAACAACTAAACCAATCGCATGGGGATTTGAATGAGAACTTAAACAAATGCCCATTGGGATGATAAGACTAGGATCCGTGAATGCCAAGATCAATGGGTTCAAGGGGATTTCATCTTTTGTAATCCTTTACCGAATGTTTTACATTCCCTCTTTTATCTCACTTTGGCCATATGATTTCCATTGATCGAGCTTCACACCGTCTAAGATGGTAAATCCCATGGCCTCAATATTCCTTCCATCTAATTTAAACTATGCTTTATTTTGATCACTCGTTCCCATCACTTTCTTTATTTCATGCATTTAAATTTTGTTCGTAGAATAAATTCTTTTAATTGTTCTAACATTTATCTTTATTTGTTCTTAGTGTAACTTTTCTTTATTTGTTCTTAACATAATTTTAATTTATTCCATTTCAATTTCTTGCTTTAGTGTAATCATCATCCACCGACTCTGGAATTTACTTTCTGCATTCTTTTGTTCAATGCATTGGGGCAAAAGATTTTTTTCTTATTCTTTTATTTCTTGTTCTTCTTTAGGAACAAGGAACCAATAAAGGAGGCCATTTCACAGTCACTAGCTAGATTCCTCAGATTCTTTCTTTCCTAGTATATGGTCTCCCTTCTTTTTTCTTTCATTCTTCCTTTAATTTCCATGGCTAGCCAGTAGCCTTCTTATAGAGGCGAGGGGAGTAGCCCCCTTTCCATGTGTTACTTGACTCGATGTTTTATATGGTTCCAATAGGATAGATGGTTTTTGGAATAGAAATCATAAATTTTAACGAAGTGATCTCTCATTTTTATCGTATGTTAATCTTGGCAAATGCGAATGTGGAACCCAAGATTTTAAACAACTAAACCATTCGCATGAGGATTTGAATGAGAACTCAGACAAATCCCCATTGGGATGATAGGACTAGGATCTGTGAATGCCAAGAACAATGGGTTCAAGGGGATTTCATCTTTTATAATCCTTTACCGAATGTTTTACTTTCCCTCTTTTATCTCGCTTTGGCCATATGATTTCCATTGATCGAGCTTCACACCGGCTAAGATGGTAAAGCCCATGGCCTCAATATTCCTTCCATCTAATTTAAACTATGTTTTATTTTGATCGCTCGTTCCCAGCACTTTCTTTACTTCATGTATTTAAATTTTGTTCGTAGAATAAATTCTTTTAATTGTTTTAACATTTCTCTTTATTTGTTCTTAGTGTAACTTTTCTTTATTTGTTCTTAGCATAATTTTAATTTATTGCATTTCAATTTCTTGCTTTAGTGTAATCATCATCCACCAACTCTGGAATTTACTTTTTGCATTCTTTTGTTCAATGCATTGGGGCAAAAGATTTTGTTCTTATTCTTTTATTTCTTGTTCTTCTTTATGAACAAGGAACCAATAAAGGACGCCATTTCACAGTCACTAGCCAGAGTCCTCAGATTCTTTCTTTCCTAGTATATGGCCTCCCTTCTTTTTGCCTTCATTCTTCCTTTAATTTCCATGGCTAGCCAGTAGCCTTCTTATAGAGGCGAGGGGAGTAGCCCCTTTTCCATGTGTTACTTAAGTCGATGTTTTATATGGTTCCAATAGGATAGATGGTTTTTGGTATAGAAATCATCAATTTTAACGAAGTGATCTATCATTTTTATCGTATGTTAATCTTGGCAGATGCGACTGTGGAACCCAAGATTTTAAACAACTAAACCAATTGCATGGGGATTTGAATGAGAACTCAGACAAATCCCCATTGGGATGATAGGACTAGGATCCGTGAATGCAAAGACCAATGGGTTCATGGGGATTTCATCTTTTGTAATCCTTTACCGAATGTTTTACATTCCCTCTTTTATCCTGCTTTGGCCATATGATTTCCATCGACGAGCTTCACACCGGCTAAGATGGTCAAACCCATGGCCTAAATATTCCTTCCATCTAATTTAAACTATTCTTTATTTTGATCGCTCGTTCCCATCGCTTTCTTTACTTCATGCATTAAAATTTTGTTCTTAGAATAAATTCTTTTAATTGTTCTAACATTTCTCTTTATTTGTTCTAAGTGTAACTTTTCTTTATTTGTTCTTAGCATAATTTTAATTTATTCCATTTCAATTTCTTGCTTTAGTGTAATCATCATCCACCAACTCTAGATTTTACTTTCTGCATTCTTTTGTTCAATGCATTGGGGTAAAAGACATGAATCTTAAAAAGTTGTCATGTGGTATCGACCCTTCTATGCTAATAAACAACCTCAATTGGTAGTTTTTCCATAAAAAGTTTAAACTCTAGGACAAAATATAACTAGTGAATTGGTGTGCTAAATGACATGTATCACTATACATGAGCCATTAGAACATATCATAATAACCAAGACCATCAAAATGGTTGGGTCTGTGGTACCAATATCAAGTCAGTACCACAACCTCTGCATTTCCCTTTTTCAAATAGAACTATTTCGATTTCACCGACTAGGGTGTTGGTGGTATTGAGT
The DNA here is from genome assembly GCA_963693085.1 of Alisma plantago-aquatica. Taxonomy (NCBI): domain Eukaryota; kingdom Viridiplantae; phylum Streptophyta; class Magnoliopsida; order Alismatales; family Alismataceae; genus Alisma; species Alisma plantago-aquatica. The sequence goes on along the minus strand of OY856411.1, from coordinate 322,011,540 downwards.
TGCATATTAGAGTTTCCTATTTGCTTCTAGATGTTGGGTCAATACTACCAACTAGGGTGTCATTATTACCGAGCACGATCTCCCAATGGTACCAAGATTTGTCAATGTCATTGAGTCTGCTCGTAGAAGTTCTTGTCCCTTTTGGAAAAAAAGTAGTTGGTAATAGAATGGGTTTCAATGGTATCTATTTTTCCTATAAGTAGCCAAATTTTCTAAAATTGTACAAGAAATGCATTCATTCGAGATTTAATATTATAAATTTATTCATCATGCATGCAAAATAATAAATATTTATGAACAATATGATTGAGACCATATATATTTAAGAGCAATCATCATATAAATTACCTAAAATAGTTTGTAAAACAATGATAATTTTTTTTGCATCTGGATCCATTTGACTACAAGGGGAAGATATAGAACGGATCTGATCGATGAGCATAGAAATGGAGTAGGACAGGAATGGAAACAAGAAGCAGAAGGGAGAGAAATGCCCAGAACATTTCCAGAAGCTAGAATGCTCTCAAGAGTAGGAGTTAATGAAACTATGTGACAACAGAAAAAATTGGGGTTGGGAGTCCCATTCTTGTATAAAATATTATTTATGTTAGTTAAGATTATGTGAAAAAACTAGTCACACATACTATTTTCTTAATGGAATTTATAGTTAGATTTTGGGTGCTTATTAGTTAGGATTTTCCTTGATCTATGATACCAAATTGCTTTGGGTTATTGTCACTGGCCATCAACACTGATGTAGTGTGCATTCAAGACATTAGTATCAAAGTAATGTAAAGTATAATCTATTTCAAGTTATATATATATATATATATATATATATATATTATGATGAATGCTACTTACTAATGTTGATGTCTATGAATGAATTGTCTTGGTATGTAATGTCCTTAGATAAAAGTAGTTGAAACAAGGATATTATGTAATACATTAGTACCGAATGTCTTAACTTGTGGGGTTAATCTAAATCATGGAACGATGCTATGTATAGTAGTTTATTGTTTATAATTTTAGCATAAGATACTAAATCATGTACTAGACAACATTGTGATTTAGGTTTTGATATTAGAGGTTGTAATTTTTGAAAGAAAACTATGTATGTACTTTTATCTATGATGGAAAGTGTTTTCGTATGTTACTATGAATCAAAAAGGAGAAATTTTGATTGGTGTAAATGAATTAGAATGAGTCATATAAATATATTTGACTTAAAGTATGAAGTACATGCAAAACATAATATAATAAACTAGATTGTCTGTAATGTGTCTAAGTAGTAGAGGACAATTAGTCCTAAGAAGAAAATACCCAATAAAATTGTCTGTAACACTACACTTCCCCTCAATACGGAGGGTATACATCATGTATATTCAATTTTCTATACATATAATTGAAGGGGGTAGGTGGAAATGACTTGGTGAAGATATCGACAATTTGTTCTCTTGTTTTCACTTGTATGTGGCAATCTTCTTTGCATGAATTAGAACTCATACAAATTGGCAATCAACCTCTATGGATTTGGAGCGCTTGAGAAAAATAATGTTGTTGTCTATATAAATAGCAAATTGATATCAAATTTAAGGAAATTTAGAAAGGATGCAAGAAGACCAAGTTCTTGATGAAATGTTGTCATCCATCGAATCTCATAGCCAACATGAGACATTGTATTCCACTTCTTTACTAGAACAGACATCTAAGAATGGTTCTTACAGCAACAACCGATGGGACGATCTCCTAAGTGGACACAATAGCCAAATGTGGGTCTCTTATCATTGAAATCCCAGACTAAATAGGCATAATTAGTTTTAGAGATGGGATCTTTATAAAGGAGACCACTTCATAGTTGATATTTTAAATGTTGCAGTGCCGATTGTACCAGACTCTAGTTGCACATTAGCATTTATGTTGAACTCTTATACTAACTGCAAAGGAAGAGTATGGTCGAGTGATGATAAATAAATCAAATTTCCTACCATGTATTAGTATTACTCAAGATCATAAAGGACTCCCCCTCATACATGACTATGGTGTGGTAATCCAAGGGAGGATCCAAGATTAGAGTTGAGCATTCCTAAATAAGTGAGGAGGTTAGGACATAATTCCATTGTGAGAGGTGGATTCCAATTATATATTTTAATACATCAATATCCAAGAAATAGGAATCTTTTCCCAAGTCCTTTGTGTGGAAAAAGACTTAAGTGATTCATTCCAGGTCGGTATCCCTAAAGAGTCACTACTAGTAATAATAATATCCCCAATATATAACATAACAATGACAATACTATATGGAATGTTGGATAAATATACTATTGTAACTTGAACATCTAGAAAAACCAAGAGTCAATAGGACTCCAATAAGCTTGTTGAACTAAGGACTTGGTGATTTTTTGAGGCAACATAATGGATGTTGTGGTGAAAAACAAGAGAAACTTCCTGCTTTTATAAAATTGGGGATTGATGATGCATATAGAGCTCCTCTAGATGACTATGGAGGAAAGTTTTACTTTTGAATATAGAAAAAGGGCCGATCTATTTGAGTTTGTAGGAAAATAACAATGTGGAATGATGTGATATGAGCGACTATAGAGAAGGACTCAAAGAAGTCTACAATATATGTATACTTGATGCCTTTGCCAACTAGGAAGGATTTGAGAAATTTAATTGAGCCATCATAATTGAAGTTGATGAAAATGATTCATTGGCATCCTACGATGTTCTTATTTGGAGGTGGTTGATTAAGACCCCAAGTTCCATTCTCATACAAAGTTTCCATTTCTTCATGTATCATATTTCTTCAAGTATCACAACTTTGAAACCAAGTTGTTAAAGATCATATCTATACTTTTTAGGATTGGGATGGAGTCTAAATGTACAACAATAATTTTAGCATTGTTAGAAATATTAGAAAGATATGAGGTATGAGAAATGATATGGCAAATACTAAAAGAACATATACCTTTTTAAGTTCCTCTGGGCTTGTTTTCCTGTATATTAGATGATTGATTTGAGTGTTGGAGTTGGAGATTCTGCTGTAGGTGATTGGAAAACACAAAAACAACATTTCATTCAGGAAGAATAATATGTGACACTGAAATAGACTATTTGGGAGGATTAGTGAAAGAACTAGTGGAGGAGGACCCTATCCGAATAGACTTCAGTGGATCAAATGTATCTAAATCAACAAATTCATTTTAAGGTAAGGGAGAAGGCAAGGAAGGTGTGGCTAAGGAAATATTTAATTCATGAAAGGTAAGATAAGTAGAGACATACATGCATCAGGTGCGTGAAGAATTACACTTATACTATTTTTAGAAGGTTCAATAACTAAGGAAAATAGTTTTAATGGAGAACGAATAAGGTTTATTTGCCTTGAAATCAAAGTTATGATTGAAGGAAATAAAGTTAAAAATATAATGAGGGAGAAGTAAAATCTTTCTATCCAGATAAACAAAAAGAAAAGAAATTTTATTTTGGAAAACACAGATGGTTGATGGTTCAAAAGGTAGCATGTTTCTGAGGACAACTTCAGACTAGTAGGATTTGGATATTGATCCTAGAAAATAAGGGACTTGGAATGTCCTTGCAAATGTCTATCCTTCTAGTCAACAACTCCATTATATATATATATATATATATATATATATATATATATATATATATATATATATATATATATATATATATATATATATATATATATATATATATAGAGAGAGAGAGAGAGAGAGAGAGAGAGAAAGAGAGAGAGAGAGAGAGAGAGAGAGTCAGGCTAGAATACACTCAAGTGTACATATCACATGGATACACTCAAGCGTGTTTGCATATCAAGACTATTTTTTGCAATATGTAAACCATTGATCTTATCATTTTCATATTATAATTAGGCTGCATACAAATTTTGAGCCCATTTGGATGAGTGTAAGTCACTCATCCGAGGGCAACAAGATCGACACATGAAACAAATTTGAAATGCATATTTTTTACGGTCTTTATAACATGACCTATAAATGTCAAAATGTGCTAAAAAATTTATATGAGTTATTCACAAGATGATTAAGAAGATCAACGGATTAGATTTTTGAAAAAAACAATGCATCATGAAAAGCTAGTTGAGTGTATTCTGCTCCAAATACACTCGAGTGTATTCGAGCCTGACTCTCTCTCTCTATATATATATATATATATATATACATATATATATATATACATATATATATATATAGAGAGAGAGAGAGAGTCAGGCTAGAATACACTCGAGTGTACAGATCACGCCGTACACCCCAATTGTGTTTGCATATCTAGACCATGTTTTTCCAAAATCTAATCCATTGATCTTAATTGTTACAATAATAATAGGTCCAATACAAAATTTGAGCTCATTTGGATGAGTGTAAGTCACTCATCCAAGAAAACAAAATCGACGCACAAAACTAATTTGAAATGCCTAATTTTTGCATCCTTTAGATGCACGACCTATAAGTGTCCAAATGAGCTAAATTTTATTATATGGTATGTTCTTAAGATATTTAAGAAGATCAATGGCTTAGATTTTTCAAAAAATTATTACATCTTCAAAAATGACTAAGGTGTACGGAGCCTCCGGTACACTCGAGTGTACACTAGCCTGACTCTCTCTCTCTCTCTCTCTCTCTCTCTCTCTATATATATATATATATATATATATATAGAGAGAGAGAGAGAGAGAGTCAGGCTAGAATACACTCGAGTGTATCCAGAGCAGAATACACTCAAGTAGTTTTTCATGATGCAATATTTTTTTTGAAAATCTAATCCGTTGATCTTCTTAAACATCTCGTGAACAACTCATATGCAAAATTTGAACACATTTGGATATGTATAGCTCATGTTATGAAGACCACAAAAATTGTGCATTTCAAATTAGTTTCGCGCGTCGATTTTTTTGCCCTTGGATGAGTGACTTACACTCATCCAAATGGGCTCAAAATTTGTATGTAGCCTAGTTATAGTATGGCAGTGACAATAAACGGTTTACATTTTGTAAAAAATAGTCTTGATATGCAAACACACTTGAGTGTATTCGTGCGATCCGTACACTCGAGTGTATTCTAGCGTCTCCTGGCTAAGAAAGTAACTCTGCTGTAAAAAAAGTAACTATGGTGTCAAAAAAGTAACTCTTCTGGCCAAAAAAGTAACTCTGTACAAAATATACAGCAGATATATATATAAGGATGGGTTTTTTTATTTTGGAGGGGAAAATGATATTATTTTTGGCTAAAATCTTTTGGAGAGCTTGACAAAATAGTCCTCTAAAATTGTGAATTTTTTTTTTTGAAAAAAATGATTGGAAGGGCCCATATATATATAAATAAATATATATATATATACGCATATATAGATATATATATATAAAGATGGGCCCATATATATATATATATATATATACATACATATATATATATATACACATATATATATATACATACATATATATATACATATACATATATATATATATATACACATATATATATATAGAGAGAGAGAGTCAGGCTAGAATACACTCGAGTGTATTTGGAGCAGAATACACTCAAGTATTTTTTCATGATGCAATAATTTTTTCAAAAATCTAATCCGTTGATCTTCTTAAACATCTTGCAAATAGCCCATACACAAAATTTGAGCACATTCGGATATTTATATGTCATGTTATAAAGATCGCAAAAATTATTCATTTCAAATTAGTTTCGCTCGTCGATTTTGTTGTCCTTAGATGAGTAACTTACATTCATTCAAATGAGCTCAAAATTTGTATGTAGCCTAGCTATAGTATCACGATGAAGATCAATGGTTTATATTTTGCAAAAAAATAGTCTTGATATACAAACACACTTGAGTGTATTCGTGCGATCTGTACACTCGAGTGTAGCTAGCCTGACTATATATATATATATATATATATCAGGAGCACAAGATCATTGATGGAATACACTATATTGGAGGAAAAAGACGTCATGGATCCGGATTCATATTATAAAGCACTAAAAGTTTAAAAAGCTTTATTAAATTTATAAAATTGTGTCAAAATTATTTTATCGAAGTCCTAAAAATTACCAAACATCTCATCATGAGTTTTCAACAAATATAACAAAGTAATTCTAGAGAAGTCACCAACATACATACTAAAATATCAAAATCCAATAAAACTTTTGGTTTGAAAAGAATCACAATAATCAATATGAACCAATTGAAAAATATCTTTTGAACTAAAGAACATTTTGTGAGGAATTAAAGTTCTATGTTTCTTTCCCAATTGATAGAAGTTGCATGGAAGACATTCTAAAATAGATAGAGAAGACTATAAATATTGTAGATTTTTTAGGGAGGAGCTCTTGTAGAGCTGGTGAAGTTGAAGTGTAGAAATAAACAAGGTAGGACCAAGGATTTCCATTGTAAAAGTAGTGCAAATTACTCGCTCTAGAATTTGAAAAAGTTAGAAAATCCTACAATAGATAGACATGTCTACCTGATGTATTTCTTGAAGGGGAGTCCAATCATGTTCTGGAGAAATACCAACAAACAGCTGAGAAGTCGACTATCTTACCATCACCTACCAGAGAATGTCTTGACTCAACGAGGAACAATTTGATTTATATAAAACATATTACAATGAGTCATATATATATATATATATATATATATATATATATATATATATATATATATATATATATATATATATATATATATATATATATATATATATATATATCCAAACTTTGCGTATGATGCTTATGCAGAACATGATATTATATTATGTTGTCTCTAATGGGTCGAAATCGGGAAGGCCCATTGATCTTAATACTAGTAAAATTTAATTGCTTATGACAATATTAGTCACATGATCTCGACATTCATATATGTTACATCCTCCCATATTGATAATTAATTTTTGCTTCCATATTTTTTGCATGTTTTAGTGATGTATTAGTGATCATACCCGGGTAACCTATGTATAAGTTTGTTACTTCTAAAAATCAATGTGTTTTTGTTTATCATGAAAAAATCGAGCATTTATATGAATTTACTTATAATATTTGACAAAGTTTGCAATTAGTTTATTAAGATGGCAATCACCCAGAATTTTGCATAAAGCACTTCATTCTTGGTCCATACCATTAAAAACAAATGTTATCACGTTCCCACTCCCATTTTCGCATGGTATTCTTGGCCCTTCTGGGTGAAGGCGGGTCTCCATACCACCCAACATTTGTTCGTTGCCGGATGTCAACAACGTTTTGTAATGTGGAAGGGCAACCGTGCAAGCTTTTCTATTGTTCATGCCGCGGCTAGTAGCAACAAAATTATCTTGATTATATAGGCAACATTTCGCTGTTTTGTAGACATTTGTTTACAGTCGGGTCCCGTCTATAAGAAATCAAATACTTTCGCCCCCACTACATCTGAAACGAATATTCCTTTGTCCTGAGCAACGAGTACACACACACACACACCCCGAATCACTCATGTAGATAGGCTGCATCACTTTTATCTTTGGTTCAAATCTTCCGTGTCCATCCTCTGTTCCTGCCTGTCTGTCCATATTATCTTAACTTTTGACTTGTGGGGCTTATGACAAAGTGTGCAACTGAAATTTATTAGGCACATTGTGCCGAACAGTGAGGATGTGAATCATTTTAATCCCATCCCTAATTGGGTGGTTAAAAAATAGGGTGGAGCGGACCAATTTCTGGGAATTTAGTGGCAGCTGGATTTTTCTTCCATCCTTTTAGTTGTAGAGCTGAATAACCGTTCAACTACTCTAGGGGCATATTTGGTTGGGAGTAAGACCAACCCACACCGTGAGTTGTAAAACAGGAAATTGAAGGCATTGAATTCGAACGGTAACCCGTTGGTTTGGTACCACGTAAATAATATTTGTCTATTTCATTTGTAATACGTTTGGTTAACTGTTGTTTACGGAGATGGTTTCAGTGTTGCGGCGTTTTGCTGCGTCCAGAATGACAGCAGATGGTGCCTCATTGTCTTGTACCACATACAACTAAAAAAAAGTGCATGGAATCAGCTGTGGAGTAGTCGTTGCCACGGAACAAAAACATTATAAAAAGAAGCTGCCGCACGCTGATAGCGCAACATCGGAAAACGAACCGCGCCTGTTTATGGCACAGTTGGTTTTCCGTAAATCTCTACATGCTGAGAACGGACTGTGCAGTTTCTATTCCAGGTGCTAGTTGAAACAATACGAAACCAAACGGAGTGAGTTGGTAAACACCGTGTAGTTGATAAATACGTTTTGCTACTCATTGAAACCAAACGAGCCCTAGGACAAGTGAGAGAGAAGAGTGTCGTCCGATCGGTCAGATGCACGCACCAAATTTAGACGTGGTAGAATAAGTCAACACAGCAACTAACTTGATTGCACACTACAGCAAATTATACATTTAATGTAATAGAATAATTCACCGACCACAACAACATAATTCATTACACCGACACAATGTGCATCCTCCAAAAGTGCCCAAATACACACTGCTTGAACTAATGAACTGTGTGTGACTCACCATTCTCTGGCCCGGGAGCGACTTAGGGCACGTTTGTTTTAAAAGATATGGCTGTATTGGATTGCACTCGTTAATCCAGCAGCATAAATATTAAGTTTGTTTTACCGGAGAGGAAAAAGGCTACGAATCCTGCAGTTTAGAATATGCAGTCCGTGCCGGATATCAATCTCCATTTCGAAATAGTCGGACGCCGTCCTCCCGCTTGTGAGTTGTGTCGTTGTGCTCAATTGTAACAGCTGGCTTCTCCTGGGCCAATAGAAAAAGTATTGTTTTTTTATTGTTTTGTTCTGATTAGCTGCGATCGTTCCGTAGAAATAGGCTCCCATGTTCTGTTCTTTTTTTTTTTTTCACCGCAGAACCCAACTGTCAGAGTTTGTTCCACACCCGACCACATATCTCAACCAAACATATACTCCAGCTATTAGTATCTTCAATGTCCCGTGTAATCTAAACTCTGGATTAACAAAGTTCGGGATTCTAATTAATCCCGTTGAATCCTGTAAAGCAAACATGCCCTTAGCCAGCGTCGAAACGGTAAGTCATTCAAAGAGCTGAATTGATATACTATTAAAAATTATTGTAATCGGTTCGACCATGGAGATGAGAACATATTGGTTTCGCGCAATGTTTTCCGAAGAAACTGGTGCAATGTAGTTAGGGCCCGTTTGGTTTTGATGAGTTGGAACCCATGCAGCTGGAAAACACTATGTTTTTCAACTCATTACGTTTGGTTTCATGCAGATCCGTTTCATCTTTGGAAAACCATCTACCCGTGTTTTTTGGTCCTATTGAAAAATGTGGAAAACCAACCGCACCAGATTTGGGCGCAGTTAGTTTTCCATGAACTTAGAGCGTTGCTATGTGGCTGTTGCCTTACAGTATTCATTGCCGGCAGTGACCAAATCTGTACAAAACATTGCTGAACCAAACGTTAACAAATCAAAAGCGTGAGTAATATTCACACGGAACCAAATACAAGAGTTGGGGTTTCCGTTCACAACTTTCATTTTCCTGTTTCGGAATTCAGCGTATGGGTTGAAGCTACTTACAACCAAACTGGCCCTTAGTTTGGACGGGTATCCCGGGCAACCAAATGAGTCCGGCTCCGTATATAAATTGACAGATATGAAGACCAAGTTCACACCACCAGTGGAGCAAACAAGTAGAAGACCCTCAAGTGATGCACTGCATGGTCGCTCAATCGCTGTGGCACTCGTGCCGCAGATCTTCCTCGGCAGCGTATGGTACGATGGACAAGAGGGAGGACTGGATCCTAATCTTTATCGTTAATCCGATTGGTTTGCAAAATACACAGCTGGATGCAAATTCAGTCTGAAATGACATCCCGCTCATACTGCATAAATGAATTCTGGATCGGAGGCAAAATTTGATTTCCCATCCAGCACAGATCTGAAACTCAACTGATCTTCATTAATTCCTGCTTTTAAGGCCAATTAATTGCACGTCTCCACGAAGAAAACGTTTCCTTGCTTTTATTATTTCTAACATAATTTCACCCATATTGGTATCCTTTCAGGCCCCGTTTGGTTTGTATGATTCTACATCGGATTGGATTCTAATCCTTGCAACAATGGGAATATTATATTTGTTGGTGTAAAGTTTCATATTAGGATTGCATTTGTGTGGTACTTATGCTTTACGTAATCGTGGTCGGTTGGAGTATAAATGGTGTACTTCATCTTTTCAGGGCATTAAGTATGATTGTAAAATGTAATCAGCCGTGTAGCGTATTTGCTTAAGGTTGAAATATGAGAATTATTGGTTGATGTTATCTGGCTTAGCATATCCTAGATGGATAAATGTTATACATGTTCTTCATATTCCTTATTGGATAAGTGACATGCCGCTTTATCAAGTTATAACTGAAATACTTTGAATAAGAATATTGCTCTAACCTGTTTAGACATTAATTTAACTGTTGTTGAATATATATGATTCCTCTGCTAAGTTTTATTCTAATAATCTGTAATAATGATGTTTTTGGTGGAGAGTTATATCTCTCGTTGGGACTGGGTCTCACTTCATTAGTCACCAACATTTTTTAGGTAGACGCAGAGGAAGAGGCAGAAACCCTACAATAGGGGAAGAGCAGCAGCAGCAGCATGGACAACAGTGAATTCTCATGTGGAGACACTGGCTATCATATCTTATATATAGAGTCTTATGTGTCGTCTCTGTACTCTCAGGTTCTCGGAGTCCGTAGTTAGTTTAATGAATCGATCTGAGATTTTGGCTTGATGCCTCAATGTTTTTTTATGCTGCTTGTGTATAGTTTTAAACATGACAGTTGATGCTTGTAAACCTCGAGAAGGAATGGTACAAGATATGTACTTGTGAACCAAAATGTAATTGAATTACTTTGGTTCTTTTTGAAAGAGTTTTCCAGTGTATGGATCTCTTTGTAAATGGTTTTAATTTTTAGTGATTTTCAGTAATCCACTGCTAACGATCGCTTCCGCCTAGTGAATGATGTTTTGTTCGATCGGAGCGTCACAATATGTGTAAGACCCCTGACCTACGTTTTGGGTTAACCTTATTTATTTTACTTGGTTAATTGATTAGAACCTTTCTCTAATTCTTTGAGATCTTTTTAGAGCTTGTGGAGAGCTTAAGTCTCGAGTTTGAGCTTGTTTGGATGAAGTTTGTGTTTTATGTGCTTGCTTTGGGTCAAATTGCAATTTACCCATTTGTGAGGGTTATTTTTCAATTTTCCACCTCTAGAGTGTGTCTTCTCTCTCTTATCTTCATGATAGATAATGTGATGTTTTGGGGGTGCTTGGTGGGGCTTGGATGAGTGGTGCCATCACTAGAGGTGATTAGGGTTTCTAGGGTTTTCTTGGTATCGACCCATGCGTTCCTTGTCGGGTTGTCTCGACCCTTGTCTCAACCTATGTGAGTGCTTTTGGGTGTGTCTCGACTGAGACAGCTTCCTTGGGTGTGTCTTGTCTCGACCGTGGTGGTTTTAATCGAGATAGTTTGTCCTTTTGTGGAATGTATCGACCTAGTGTGCTTGGTGACCTTTCATCTCGACCAGGGTGGTGCTTTGCTTTTGTTTCAACCTCCTTTGGAGTGTCTCAAATGAAACCAAGTGTTGGGGACCCAAGAGGTCGAGACCCAACATAAAGTATCACTATCTCATGCATGAATGGTTTAATTTGTTGCATGTTAGTTTCTTGGGTGGACACATGTCCCTTTGGCACCTTTAGGTGTTGACACATCACCCCTCACCCTACCTTACTCCTCCTTTTCTCTATAACCCCTTTTCTCTACATGCAAGTGACCTTTTACGTCCATTATTCTTCTCCCTTCCCTTTTTCTCATCCTTGGAGCTTAGTAGAGAAAAATAGTGCTTTTCTTGGTGCTTTGGAGGTGGTTCAACCTTGCATGTGGTGCCTTGAAGCTCGATCTCCCTCCTTGTGGTGGTTACTTTCCGTGATAAGTAGTTTTACCATCATGATCACATTTCTGTTTAGAACTCATATCTTCTTCTCCCTATTTTCTTGACCGTAGGCTAGGGTTCTGCCTTGGTGGTCTTTTTGAGAGAAACTCCTCCTAAAAAAGGCCTTAGACTGTGGTTTTACCATGGTGGTAACTAGTGGGAGGGTGTTTTCTCCTCTTTTCCCCTTCATCCCTTGGTTCGGCCTAGGGATCTTGTACCATCTTTTCTTGAGCAACCTTTGACTTGGTAACTTCTCCCTTTTAAGGCGATCTTGTGGTCGAAAGTGGATCCTCTGGTGGATCCTCATCGTCCTTGGAGATTTTGTGCTTGGAGCTTGTGATCCTTGGAGTGGTCCTCCTTAAGGCAGATGATATAACCCTCTACCTTGTCTATTATTGCACATTCCTTTAAATGCATGTTGTTGTTTCTCTCTATAAAACATACTCCTAATATCCCAATAGATGATATCATGCTCTAGGACTTCAATGGTAGTGGTTGTTATGCAAGGTTTTCTAGAAATCCAAAACCCTAATTTCTATGTGCACATATTCTAACCGATTTTGAGAGGATGATCTTGCATGCATCTTGAGCTTTGGTTTTGTCACCATGTTTTGAGTTCGGCCATCATGTTTTCATCGGAGCTTTGGATATTTTCACTCATGTGTTGTAGTTCAACTTTCTCTCTCCTAAGTGGTTTTGCTTGATGATCTTCGTAATGCTTGTTCTAGGGTTTGATGATCTTGAATCCATGAGTCTTGATATTACTGACGTTTGGTTTCTTGCTATTTGACGTTTTTACTGTTGACACATGCACCCATGTTTTGGTCTTCGGTCGAGACACCTTGTGTTGACTCGGTCGAGATGGTTGGTGTTATACTGGTTGTGATGCCTTATCTTGGTTTCGGTCGAGACACCTTGTTTAGGTGTTGGCATGCTGTAGTTTGGTCTTTGTCGAGGCATGTCTCTTGGTGTGTGTGATGGTCTGGAATTGCACCACATCTATGTAACTACAAAATAGGACCTCGCTCGTCTTCAACTTCAATTTTACACTTGAATGTGTTTTTATGTACAAATGGACCACCTGGTATGCATGTACCACCTTGGTGATGCTCAAGTTGACAAAAATCAAGTCTACTTCAATATCCCACATTATCACCTTACTCTTGAATTTTAATAATCTTTATGGATTTTGTACCTTATACTTGTTATCATATAGTAGATCTCGATCTCACGGTTCCAACACACCTAATTTTGCCCCATTTTGAGCTAAGGCAAGAGAGATATGTCCCTTTGAAAATCACACTATTTTAACCTTGATTTTATGCCTTTAATTGATTTTGCAAGCCAAATGGGTCTTCTAGACACGCGGCCAATTTCCTCTCCCTTTCCTCCTCACGATCCACCACCCCCTGCTTGTCAACCTATCACGAGCCTCACATCCCCTAGCTTGCATTCTCAGTTGTTCGATCATACAATCACGGATTTGGGGTCACATCTAACGGCCAAAAATTTACCCTCAACCTTCGTACACCACGCCAGTAGCGGTGGCGCCGAAGCCACCTTACCCCTTTTGATCAGCCAATCTGAGCCCCTCTAGACACCCTTTTTTCGCCTATAAACACTCCCTTTCACCCCTATTCTTCTTCTTTCTTCTTCCCCTTTCTTTTTGCCCCCTTATTTATGCGATTTTGTGCACCCATCCTCTCTTCTTCCTCCTTCTCGTCGGTGCCACCACATGGAGGCCGTTTGGGCGCCGTTCCTCCACACCCTCTCCGACTGATCGGGGACCTGTGATGGATCCGCATGGCCATGGCGAAGATGGGAGGGCACTTCCCAAGCCTAGGAAAGCACTTGATCTCTTCCAACAAGTCTTGCCGAAGAGATCTCAGCCACATCGTCGCCGTGAAGGGTGTGTCCTGCTCCCAACAAGGTCGGGTCATGGGTGACAGATCGAGGGCCCTGATGGGCCGCTTGCTTCCCCTCTCCTGCGGGCCTAGGGCGTTTGGGCGAGCGGTGGAGAGTAATCATAGAGCCACTGCTGGAGAAAGTGGGTGGCCTACAACAGCCAACAAACTCGCGTGGGTTGGACCAACTGAGGACGCGCGTCTGCAAGCCATAGGCCGATGGGGACACCTTTTCTCAACCCAATTACGGTAAATCATCCAAAAAATCCCTCTTTAAGCTCTAATCTTCAAACCCTCATATCTCCTAGGTCCTTTAACCAAGTTGTATGGTGTTATATATCATTTTGACCAAAAAATTGTCACCTTTCTAATGATGCTACTATCTCTTGATAATTTTGCATGCTACATCCCATTTTTATAAAAGATGATGCCTTATCATCTTATGTTTGCTAATCAACCTAAATTAGATACTTTATGATCATTAATGACCTCTTGGCCTTCATATATCTTAAATCAGTGAACTGTAAGTTTCTTTTGCTTTTATGTGTTCATGGACCATTTAAATGAACCTTGATGTTTACTTTGACCCTATATGGTTATTCTTGACCCAATGGGTAACTCATTTGAGTGAATGCATGCTATGTTTTGATAAAATCTTAAGCTCTAGCCTAAATAGTTACCCTCTTATCTTTCAATCTGGAAATCAGTAAATATTATTATGATTTGGGAAATGTTGGTTGAGCTATCATGCTTCTTGCCATGCTTGACTTTCAAAACCTCATGTTCCTAGTTTGTGCATTAAAATGACTAAGGTTTCCTAGTTGTGGAAACACAATGAAATTTTATTGTTATGCTAATACCATGCACTATCTTGTTCATATGAGTAGACTCATCACACTTGTACACTAAATACTAATTTGATGTATCCTATGTCCTTTTATGATCTTATGACTTGGACATTGGAATCTATTGCATGGAATTAATCTAGTTTATCTAGTCACGATCCTATACGATTAAACCTTGATTGAAATCCAAATATCATGTTTCCATAACTCCAAATTAGAAAAGTTTCCATGTTTACATCTAAGATAATGTGGATGGTTCACTTATATCTAGGACTTAATGTTGATAATTGGACTATGTTGAATAATGACATGCATGTTGGGAAGTATGGATCTACCTTTGAACTAAGTGAAACCTAGATCTAAGGAAACATCCAAATAACTCATATGATGCTTATCTTATCAAACACTAGTGATCTAAGGATCCCTCTTGTACCTTAGGTCCCCCTGGGATTGGACCGCCCTAGAATCTACTCAAGGTTCATAACTGGTACTGAACTCGCAAGGTACATTTTTCTCTTGACCCTACTATGACATTGGCTTGATTGTATATATGCTCTTATAAATAGTTGGCTAGTTAATTACTTTTTTGAGCTACTTGTTCCCTATGACTACGACATTCAATTACTTGAGATATGTTGAACAAACCTTGAATATAATATATAGGAATCCATGATGCAACCTAATGTTGACATGGTGGATAAAGGAACTTAATACATCTTTGTATAAAATGATATCGTTAAGTGCTCTCACTTGGTTTCTTCTTCTATATTATTGTAGCATACTACTCGAAAAAACAAGATTAACTAATACAGAAGCGTTCTCTAAGTAGCCGATTACCAAAAATCACTAAAAATTAAAACCTTTTTACCAAGAGGTCCATCAAATGAAAACTTTCTCACATAGAACAAAAGTAACACATTTACATTTTGTTTCAAAAGTACATATCTTGTATCATCTCTTTCTATGAATTACAAGCATCAACTGTCCTGTTAAACTAAGCACAGGAAGTATGAAAATCTTGAGGCATTGAGCCAAAATCTTAAAAGCACTACTACTACTACTCCGAGGACCTGAGAGTACAGAGACGACACATAGGACTCTATCTACATCTATACATGGCATAACAGCCATTGTCTCCACCTGAGACTTCACTAATGGCCATACTGCTGATGTTGCTATCCTTCTCTTACTAAAGGATTCCTGTCTCCTCGTCCGCGACCACCTAAAAAAATGTAGTTCCCACTGGGGTGAGACAATTATAAATTGCCCCAGCGAGAGATATAACTCTCCACCAGTAACATTATTATGGCAGCTTAAAGAAGATACATATGAACAGAGGAATCATATTTGTTTGACAGTAGTTAATTCAATGTCTAACAAATTAGAATATCATTCTTATCTAAAACATTACAGTTATGACTTGAAAGAGCAACATGTCACTTATCCAATAAGGAATATGAAGAACATGTATAAGATTTATTCACTACAGAATCATTACCACAACATTAACTCTCTTCAGGCTTAGATCATATATCTAATGCCCAACATTGTCATTGTGGAGTCATGCCTGTAGCCACACTCTTTTCACAAAGTGTTGGGATTTTAATCCCTCAACTCATCAAGTACAATTCCACTTCTTAACAAGTGCATCATCATGATTATAGCATCTGGGTATTTGAACCCATATATCATCATAGGATACTTATTACCACTTATTAGGTAACTTAATACCTTCAGATCATCTGACCAAGGACATCATGATTCTTGCTACACAATGTATTGCACATAGTACACAAAGCTCAATGATTCTTACTACACAAAGCATATGAAGGCTTATAAAGCTTATAAAACATTCTCAATAAACAAAGCATCATAGCGCATACCTGGCTATACTCCTCATCTCATCATTCCTGCATGATTAGTATTCATGATAACAATTATAATGCTTCCATATTGGTATCATACAATACTAAGTAATATCACTATTCCCTCTTTAGGGTTCATGGTTTCTCTTTCATATCAGCACCATACAATACTAAGTAATACCACTATTCCCTCTTTAGGGTTCATGGTTTCTCTTTCATATCAGCACCATACAATACTAAGTAATACCACTATTCCCACTTTTGGGTTCATGGTTTCTCTTTCATATCAGCACCCTTCATTAGGGTTTTCCATAAATAACCCCTTGGGTTCTTAAGATCATATTATTAATGATCAGCCCAATTTCATTACTTCTCACAGCTAGAGGCCAATATTGATATCATAAGTATTCAAACATACTTAATTATTCTCATCATTCATCATTGAATGTATTATCAACACAAAATATGAGTTTCTCTCTCATGTTTATCAGAATATGATTGTATCATAGTCTATTGATTTGGATTACCCTTTTCATAATGCATGTTAGCCTACATTCATCAAGGTGCATTACATCTTAATGTAACAATTGACATGACACATTTCAGGTATCATCCATTCCAATTATAACGGACTTATAACATATCAAGGTATATCAGAATTGGGGTGTTGGATGTGATATCTATCATATCTTAATGTATCACTTCCCTCAACACCTTCATCTTACACTACTACAGAAACAACCTTTGGTGTCGGTTGTTTAACCCCCTTTGGCGATGGTTTTTAAGCGACACCTATGTGGGCGCCGCTAAAGGTCGAACCCTTCAGCGTTGGTTTTCTACCCGACACCTATATGAATTCTAGGCGTCGGTTATATATAGTTGGCTGACGTCTATAGGGTTCGCGCCACAAAAAAGGGCACGACCTAGGACACTTTCTGCGTTGGTTAACAACTAAACAACCGACACCATACGCCCAGATAGGTGTCGGTTTTATACAAATAAGCGACGCCTTTTCCACCACGGCCGTGCTTTCCACCACGGCCGGGTTATTTGTCATATTAGGCATCGGTTGTTATCGAATAACCGACGCTGTAGGCCTTTGATGACGGTTTTCTATAAATAACCGATGCCTATATTTTTTTTTTATCAGTTTGCAGGCCTGCTGTGGCTGGTCAGTAGGATGAGAACCTGCAGTTCACTTTTCTGAATTGTAGGTTTACGACATCCATTGATATCAGCCTACAAAGAGGCCACAAACCTGCAAAATCAACAAATATTTTTTTGCACAAGTAGATACATTCAGACATCAATTCAATTCTCACATTCACACACTGAACTGCAGGTTTACAACATCCATTGATATCAGCCTACAAATAGGCTACAAACCTGCAAAATCAACAAATATTTTTTCACACAAGTAGATACATTCAGACATCAATTCAATTCTCACATTCACACATGTAGAAACATTCAAATAAATGTAATAAATGTAGAAACATTCAGACATGTATAAACATTCAGAAATATTCATTTACAAAATATCATTCAGCATCTCTATCAACATCCCAATTATATCTTACAATCGCCACTGCTTGTATGGCTTTTTCCCATTCTTCTCTTAATTCATTTAATGCTTCCATCGTATATGGAGCATGTACATATTTTAAGCGTTTACCTATAGTGTGGTCAATTTTAAACACCTGGAAAGAGAATGATGTATATATATAAATAATAATATAAAAATAAGATTGATATATTTCATACTAACTAATGAGACTATATATAATACCTCATGTATGGTATTAATATCCAATGCGGCATGTCGGATAATCATCTACATAAATCGCATCACATAGTATGCGCATGCCCAGCCGTTGTCTTGTGTAGCGCACTATAAATTGAAACATACAAAATATCAAAAAATATAACTAAGCACAGTTCATATAAATAATATATACATTGGAGTCGGGAACTTACTTTTATGTTATCCCAAATTATTGGTAGGTTCTTTCTCCTTGGGACATTTCCTCCAGCATTTTTGAATGCATCTAAACCCCTACATGTTAATGTAACACAATAAATTGCATAATGAAATAGTAATGTAATAACAGATGTTAACGGATATAAAAATGAAATATTTCTCACCAGAATAATGGCATTCTCAATATGTGTCCAATTTTAGTGTTCAATGTACTTCCCGCAGGATCTAGATAATAAACAGTGAACGTTTCGGGGACAATAACTAGTAACTCCCAAAGTCTACCGCTATAGGTAAAAAAGTTAAAAATTAATAACTCAAAATGCACAATAAAAATGGAATTTTCTTAAGTCCAAATTGTAAATAAAGTAAACTTACTTGACATTGAATGGAGCTATTATTATCATCTTCTTTTGCTAACCGAAAATTGTAAAATCATCTATACAGTATTGTTGAACACTATCAGGGTCTTTAGCAACCATACTGATCAATGATGGAATAAAAAATCCCACATGATCAAATGCAAATTGTTTGCATTGATCTTCGACTAAGTAGCTGCAAAACATGTATTATGTATGCATTAATATATAAGAAACCAGATCACCGGATCTTACACAAGGTATATGGATGTATAAACAAGATCTCACCTTATCCATGTCTCTACCATTGATGTATTCAGCCAATCATACATAAACAACTCAATAATATCTTCTATAAATAAAGAGCTATCGTATGATTGACCTGCATAATTTGCTTCTAAAGAAACAATTATAGGGCAATGTATATTATGTGCCCGTAGCCAACATGCCATTCCCCTACAAGCAGGACCTAACGGGTATTTTAGGTCAGTTGGAACCCAACTTGGTAATGCAGGAAGTGGAGGTGGAGGCCTAGGTGCTCCGGTTGTCTTCTTTCTAACCTGTATATATAATTTCAGATTAGTTGACCTCATATATACACATTAACAATTTAAAGTAATGTAAATTTATCTTATAATTTCAGTAGAGTAGACGACATCTGCTTTGGGCCACAATATCACCCCGCCTTCTGCATCAGCAAGTGTATCAATATCTGGATGGGGATATGGCAATGTAGCTTCCCTCCAATTGGGTAACACATGTATCGGGCTCACACGAACTTAGCCATGTGGCATTGGAGTCCCGTGAAACATTGCCCCAAGAAGGGATGGGTAAGCCTGCGCCTCTGCAACAACATAGTCTTGCATTCTTAAGCGGCATGGCTTCAATGCCTACAAATTTACGTAAAGAATGTTATACATATATACATATCATCTTGAAAACATATCATCTTGAAAAGACTAGCTACAATGTCATAAACAATACTTATAGCAGATGTGCTAGGCGATGGGTCTCCAGGATTACTCGCAGTCTGTGCATCAGGAGAAGAGTGGGTCGCCATAGGCTGATTGGAAGCCTGAGATGCCTGCCACCGCACTATTTCTTCCTTGACCTTCTCAGCAACTATATCATTGACCTTCTTAGCAACTATATCCTCGACTCTCTTATTCTCCTATACATGGATAAAAGAAACATTAGCTTCTTATTATTGAATTCCCTTTTGTAGTAACATTCTAAAAAAAGAATAGGTTACCTCTTCTTGTGAAAGTCCCGCTCTGGGTTTGCGCTGGGATGGCCCAAAGAATACTTTGATGCCCACACCAGCACCTGCACCCCTAACACGTCTAGGATGCTCTGGGTTACCCAGAGCAACTATCAATTCATCCCTTGTGCCCTGAGGGATGAACGTGCCTTGTTTCCTCTGCTCGTGCAGCTCCCGCTAATCACCATCAACAGAAATTGGTAAGTTAACACCACAAATAATCAATATTCAAACAATTGCTCTTAGAGTTATATTTTACCATTTTCGCAACTGCCTCAGCAGTTACGGGCTTCTTTATTTCACCCATCTTGTTTTGCCTCCCAGCTATCCAGATATCATGGCGAGGCATGGGTGTGGCAGACTCCTGAGTAGCAGCAGACTCCTGAGTAGCCGCAGACTCTGCCTGTAGTCTTTGGCGAACGCTTGCATAGCCCTTTGGACCCATAGTGTGGTCATGCACATTCAGTGCACGCCTTGCTTTTTGCGCGTCACTGAGGGCCTAGTTAGTATGCACATTAATGATTTGGTTAGTAGCACTAAATGTCTTAGGGTATGAATCGAAATAAGATACCTTTCGGACTTTCTCATCTTATTCATCCCTTCTCATCACAAATTCTATGAAGGACCTTACGTATTAGGGTTTTCTCTCTTCTCCTCACCCTCTTGAGGTATGGGTAAGATTAATAAGGTCTCAGGAATCCTCCATCAAATTAATGAAAAGCATGTAAATAAGATGTCATGGACATAAGCTTAATAGAGTAAGCGTAAACTAAAGAATAGATACATGCTTAGGTCGTATGACATAAGTTGTCATGCCCTCAGGAGAGACCCGAGGATAGACCTCCTTGTCAGGAGCGTGAGTAAAGAGAGTTAGTCTTGGAGGAAGAGGCCTCCATTAAAAGTAGAGACCTAGCACATCTTTTGGGGATGATGTTAACTCTAACCCTAAGTGAAGGTTAGAGAGAGAGATGACATGATGAGTTAGATGTCATGGTAAACCAGATGTTTGGATGGACATACCTTGGATGACATATGAGCCATGAGAGGTTAGATGAGTACCTTTGGCGACCCAACCCTGGGAAGGGTCGTGCATGTTAGAGTGAAGGCTAATTCCTTCATTAATGAGGTTACATAAAAACCTATAGAACCCTATGGACTTGTGCAAGTAGGGTATAGCTTGCACCTAGGGCACGTCAGTAGTGCTGACAGTAGGATGAAACCCTGGTTAAGGAATCATGATGGACGGCTTATGAAATAAGCATAAAGGGCTATGGATGATCTTGAGCAAACGTAAGTTCAAGCCTAGTCTTCACCCATGTAGAAGATGCTTTTGAGGTTGATCCTTCATGAAGAGAGGGCCTCTAATGGTGAGGTTGGTTGTAGGGTTAGCTCTAGAGAGAGAGCAGGAAACCAAGCAAGAAGGTTGGAATCCTAGACTTTGAGATATGAGGAAAAGTAGGGAGTTGAGGATGATGCGACCTAAGTGGATGATAGTGGTCGCCACATGCTTGATCCTTAGAGGTTGATGATGTCTTGGTTGTCATGAGAGGAACCAAACCCTAGAGAGAGGATGAGTCTGCTGGTACCTCTGTACCTATGGTATAGATGAGAAGAAGAGTTCCTTGGACCAAAAAAGGGTTAGTAACAGGTTGTGAAGCCTTGTACCTTGTTGGTTGTCCTTGAGAAGGACACAACTCTGAAGTGTTTCTCAAATAGAAGGATGACAAGAAGTGCATGTCCTTCCTTTTGCATGCCTGATTCATGGTTAAGAGATTGAGCATGCAGTCGGTCATCAAAAAGTGAACCTAGGGTTCCTAGGCCTAAGAGGGGAAGTGGTATACCTAATGCTCATAGTGAGAATTAATTTGTTATAGTTTCGAGCATGATACTCCTCATGTATAGAGGATAAGGGAAGCCCCTTAAGTTTAAGGTATGTTTGATGAACCCCTCTTAACTAAGTTGAAGACATGGGAAGGTATGATCTTGACCCAATGTTGAGGACGAGAATAAGTGTAACCTAGCATAGTTTGCCAGGTGGTCCGCTTGTGCCTTAATGGCTTGCTAGGGTCTAGCATGCTCATCTAAATATAAACCCTAAGGACGTTTGTGACCTTTATTATCAAGGTGAAGTTTTCCTCCCATCCTGGGAGAGGGACTCTTTGGTAGAGTGTATACCAGTTTTGTTTGGTTTAAGTTAACCTAAAGAGGTCTCATAGGATCTTGAGAAGCTAAGTGAAAAGTACATTGTATGAGAATGAACCTATAGACCCGTAGATATCCATCTCTAAGTGCATGAGGATGTGTTACCATGGAAGTAACCGGTATGGGGCCTGACCAAGGTAGGTCGGTCACCATGACCCCTATGAGAGGATGAAAGACAGCCCTCGAATGCAGAAAGAGAGATGATGAAGGCTTGGGTAAGGTTCTAGGTTGGACATGTACTATGATAGAATCCTCTCAGTCTATCCTAGAGTCAGGTAGGGATAAGACCGATGGAAGTAGGAGTTGCCTAATTCCCTAGTTGCACATGACCATAGGGTCAGGAGGTAACAACTATCATTGTCTGAGGGCCAAGGATTAGGAGATTGATCATCTTCATGAACTCATAGGACCCAAAGGGAAGATGAGTAGGACACTCTCTGAATGCATAAGGGAAGAGGGATGACCCCAAAAGTGTCAGCACCCTATAGACCTAGAGGAAATGACAAAGGATTGTGTGGTGACCCAAGTAGGTTCGAAACCAATTTTCCATGGAGGTAACTTTGATAGCAAGATGATTGTAATATAGAGGCATAAACGGTATGTTTCAACTTAGAGTTGAAGGTGTACTGACAAGGTGGGATTTACCATCTCTACTCTTAGAACAGGAAGAACTCTGTATTTGGACGGATGCCAAATGCTTATTTCTTCTTATTATGGGAGTGAGAGATAGGACAATATGCATGCCATACACCAAGGATAAAAGATGATGTGAGTTGGAACATTGCTATGAGGTATGAGGATAGAGAGGATAACATACCCTAGTAAAGTGAATGATACATGGATAGTTTGCAAACACTAAGAGGAATGAGGTAGTCACCTTATGAGGATGTTTTTATCATGAGATATGAGTCATATAAGGTTGAGTTTGATCACCAAGAAGATGAGCTCAAAGTGTTCTCAATGAAGATAGACTTCAAGGTCAAGTTTGAGATGATAAGTGAAATACATGGAAGTGTATGTTTTCAATGTTACCTAATACATAAGAAGGTGAAGTAGTAATGGATGCCCTGGTTGAGATATAGCTTCCTAGTTTGGCTAGAAGAGGTTGTTAAGCTAACCCTAAGTTCGAAAGGAGATGTGTTTGGCTAACACTTAGAGGTAACGAGATATGTTGAAAAAGTTAATGGTTGTTTGGTTAGCCAGTCTAGTCCTTGATATAATGAAAGGATGGTGATAGAACCTCAGATACTTCTTTGGATAGGAAGGTAATAAAACCCTGATGAGAGTGGTTTAGGGTTTCTAAGGAATCGATCTTGAATAATCATGACATACAGGAAATCATGATTTTAAGATCACCATACACCATGGTACTACTGAGATAAAGAGTGGTAGAAGTACTATGGATGCTGGAGATGAGGCTGCATGTGGTATGATGCCATGCATGATAGAAGGTGAAGGATGAACACCGATAATCCAGTGCATTGATATATGGGATAAAGAGTTCTCGAAAGAGAAAGGGAGTTCATCACTATAGATGTTGTGATAAGTCTCCCCTGGATCAAGGAAGGTTGAGATGCAATATGGGTTATGGTAGATCACTTTACCTAGATGACATGAGAAAGAAAGAGTACTATCAAGTGACATAACGGGTTGAACTACATATGAGATAGATGGTTCAACTACACCATGAGGTGAATTCAAAAGTTCTTGAGTGTAACTGTTACGACCCCACCTTCCGATAACCCCAAATTAAGGGAGACCGAGAGGTTGAAGCCGCACCCATAAATTCCGGATCAAAGGTTCGACATATAACCAATAACAATCATTAAATTCTAACAGACTATACTGAAAATGGTAATAAAAATTTTCTTTATCATACCTTTGAAAAGATTGGAAGTGCTAGACTTCTAACCACAGATGAACTACTCTAACTAGTTCCTCCTTGTTCTTTAATTCTTGATTTCACAATGTGTCACTTTACTGTTTGTGCTTTGGGTTTTGTACCTAAAATGCCAACAAACAAAACAATGGTCAGTCGGAACTGGTATGTGGGGAAAACAATAATCAAGCAATTATGATAACAATGTAATCAAGCAATTACTCATTTAACAATCAAGATTACATTTTAAGCCATACAACTCAATCCCTACATATTCCCAACTCTGTGCAGTTCCTGCAGTGAACTTTCATTATACCTCTATAAAGGTAGAGTCGCATGGCACTACTCCAGGTAGCCCAATCCCTAACTCAATGTGACTTGATGGTCCTACCACAAGGGTAGCCATGTACTAAGTCAGCCACAGACCTGATGACCTACCCAATAGGTAGCCATGTACTAGGTCTTTTCTCTGACCTGATGGTCCTACCCATTAGATAGCCATGTACTAGGTCATGTCACAGAGGGAACTAGGATCTGAGTATGTAGGCATATATACTTTGTGATAGTCATAGCCACATTATAGTTTGCATGAACTAAATTCATCCAATAGTTAATTCATGTCATCGATGAAAACTTCGAAAAACCTCGGCAAACTAACTCGAGATATTCATAAGCGTAACCACATACCTGATTTGACGAGTCATGTAGATTATTGAACATATACTTCATGTATATACAATCAAGCCAATCAACAAATCCAAGCAAGTAATTTAATCATCACATAATTCCTGAAAAGAATATGTACTCTATTGTTACACACTTCATCAAGAATCTACTTTATTGACTTGGATTCACTTTCTAGGGCTTCTAATCCAAATTGGGTTTTATTAGGGTTCTTTTTACAACTTTCCTCATTCATATCCCAGAACAGCAGTTTAAGTGCAAAACCCTAATTACTCACAAATTCTCATTAGAGCCTTTTTATCATCTTAGATTCTTTCCGGATTAACAATTCATAGTTCATTATGATCTAATTCACCTATGAATTCCATTTTCCATTAATTCCAACTTTATCCATTAGAAAACCCTAATTTTCATGTAAAGGGTTTCTATCCATTCTTATATTCAAAATATCTTAGAACCAACATATTATCATATTTTTCAAATTAAATATGATCTTATCCTCTTTTACTCTAAATTAGGGTTTTTAAGTGCTTAATCATTCATAATTGGTGTAAAACCCTAAATCATGCAATAAATCATCTAGATCAGGTTCAAGTTCATCATTAACTATTCAACAGGTTGCAATTACTCAATTTCATCAACTAAGCAATATAAACCTATCCAATATGCTCAATTAGGGTTTCTTAATCTAATACTAAAGCAAATTTTCATTAGATTAAGACACTTTTGCAAATAGGAACAGATTCATGTTCTCAAACCAATTTTAATGTGTTCCTCTTATTTTTCTAAGCAACTTTCATATTTTAACTTTACTCATCTGACTTCTCTAACTCAAGATATGCTTTTTATAAGGAAAACCCCTTTTAATTGATTTATTAACATTTCCAGAAGAAACTTCGATCGTTGGATCCGTGGTCCGCTGGTCCACTTTAGGATCCAGTGACCAGGATTCATGCGCGCCTAACTTGATTTAGGTTACAAAGGATAGAAATGTCCTTACCTCCTTTCTCTAGCACCAGGGGTAGGGAGGTCTTTTCCTCCCTTCTTCTTCAACCTCGCAAAGCACTCCGCCTCAACAACAATCCAGGCCAGCCACCGGTCAACCTTGGCGTTGACAATCTCCCTTGACACCGATCTATAGGATTCGAGCTCGGGGTTACCTTCGGACAGGACTCACGAACTCATAGGGATCTTCCTCTTCCAGCGAATGTGGTGTCTTCACCGAGAAGCATCGCACAACCCATGGAGACACCAAGCCTGAAGAACGGCTAGTCTGCGTGCTATCTCCCGGGAAAGAAGGGCCAATGGAGAGTTCCTTGGACTCATCCCAGAGAGTTCACATCTTTTCCCCTATTGCGAAGAGGGCAGTGCCCTATATATAGGCATGGCTACCAGCCGTCCTTAATGGAGTCTGACTCCAGTGGCTCCATAGGGAAAAAACCCCTATTCCCAAAGAAACACCTATTCTTAGGGATAGTTTTGTCCGGATTATTACCCTGAATACAATGGGACTACATCCCAGTCCTTACGTGGATAGGAGCTAGAGACCGAGATGCACTAGGAAAGGGCTACTGTATCCAGCCTTCCCATTTTAGCCGAAGCTAGGAGATGATCTGTATGTCGTTGATCCCTAATCCAAGGGTCCCGAATTCGCGTGACACCTAAAAGGGCCGGGCCCTAGATTGAATTAGATTTGTGACATTCATTGATATCCACTCACTTTAGGAAAATTATAAAAATCATATCTCTCAAACCACTTATCCAAATAATCCCCAATTTTAAGGGAAAGTCCACGAGGACTTAATCTATGTGTGTACTAAATTACATACTCAAATTCCAAAGGAAAAAGGGTGTTTTCATCATAAGTATGATGTCATTATAAATTAAGCCAATTCAATTTGGTATTCCCTCTTTCTTTGCCATTAAATTATTATTTTGAATTCCTTGAACCCCAAGGAATCCATTAAACCTGAAATCTTATCTTTGAGAATTATTACTTTTAACCTTTTAATCATCCTTTATTCATTTTATTATGTATTCCATTATCCAATGGAATTCCTTTCTCATTCCCTTTTCTTTTTCCTTCAATTGGGCTCAATGGCCAATAAGGCCCAATAAGAAAAACACAAGCCATAATACACAAAATTCATTCAAACAATTCATCAAATCACTCATGGATTTCATTTATCTTTAAAAAGAGATTTAGAATCTCATTACATGCTTTGGAAAAATGGGGTTGTAACATCCTTCCCCTCTTATAGGAATTTTGTCCTCAAAATTCAATCAAACAAAACAAACAATTTAGGGTAAGACTTTTCCATGTCCATCATTGGCCCCTATGTGGCTTTTCCGTACTCATGGCGCATCCAAAGAACATTTATCATCACATATTCTTTTCTCTGAGTTCTTTCATCCTGGCGTCTGTAAACTACACAGGTGACTCAGGCCATGTCAGCCTCCCTTGGGGCTCACTAGGTTCATTGCTCAACACATGGTCGGGGTACTTCACATAGTGCTCTAAATCGGACACAGGGAAAACATACCACATAACTCTATCCTGAGGGTAGGGTCAAAACCTAACCATCTCCACCCATCCATCTCTAATGGACCCAGGTATCGGGGACTTAGCTTTTCAGCTGCAGCTCAGAGGGGTCAGATTCTCACATAATATTCTCCCACAGTGCACTACATGTTAGTCTACTTTTGCATCTGCTCACGACTCATGTCGTCTCTAGGCTCCTTTCAGCCATTGCATGATTAAAGTGACTTTCCTCTTCATGCACTGTGGTCCTTTTCTAATCATCATGTGGTCCTTTCGCCAACATCACCTTACTGAAGTGGTGACCGACTCAACCTCCCTTACAGAGCTTCTTAGAATTCCGATAGTGTCTATGGTGGTCATCATTACATCTTTTCATAGGACAGGAACTATCTCTAACCATCACCCTGAATGAGCACATATGCTCTCATCAGACCCTTTAGTCTGGATCATACTAACAGTTAGTTAGGGGTGATAAACCATACTAACATTGAGTTCTCCATGTCCCTACTTCCACCTTTTGGAAGGGAACCTTTAGGTCAAACTCGAAACCTTTCAACTCACTTCATAGTTGAACCATCTCTCTCATGGATAGATCAACTCGGTGTGTCCCTTAACATAACTCTTTCTTTCTCATGTCATCTAGGTAAGGTGACCTACCATAACCCATATTGCATTTCGACCTTCCTCGGCCCAGGGGAGACCTATCACAACCCCCATAGTGTTGAGATCCCATTACCTCTCAGGGATTCTTTTGTCCTCTATATTGATACACTGGGTTACTGGGGTTCATCCTTTACCGTTGGTTTTCATAGCCATATACCACCTGTAACTTCATCTTAGGTATTTAAAGTACCACTATCACTTATTATCTTGGTAGTATCATGATATGATCTCCTGTATTGTCATGAGTCATTAAGATAGATTCCTCAAAAAACCTAAACCACTCTCATCAGGGTTTCATTAACTTCTTTTCCAAAGAAGTGCGTCTGAGGTTCTACCACCATCCTTTCATTGCATCAAGGACTAGACTGGCTAACCAAATAACCCTTAACCTTTCAACGTATCTTGTTACATTTGAGTGTGATCCCAACACCACTCCTTTTCAAACTAAGGGTTAGCCAAACAACCTCTTCTAGTTAAACTAGGTAGCTATAACTCAACCAGAGCATTCATTACCACTTCACATCCTTAAGCATAAGGTAACATTGAAGACATAAACTTCCAAGTATTTCCTTTATCGTATCACCTCAAACTTTATGTCCATCTTTATTAAGAACACTCTCTGATTTCATCATCAGGGTGATCGAACTCTACTTAGCTCAGGGTAAGAACATCCTCATAAAGTGACTACCTCATTCCTCTTTGCAAACCATCCATGTATCATTCTCTTTACTAGGGTAGGTTATCTTCTATATTCACATTTCTCGTGGCAACGTTCCAACCTACATCATCTCTTATACTTGGTGTATGCCATCCGTAATGTCCTATCTCTCACCCCCATAACAAGAGGAAATAAGCATTTGGCTGCAGTCCAAATATAGAGTTCTTCCTATTCCAAGAGTAGAGATGGTACATCCCACCTTGCCAATACACCTTTTAAATCTAAGTTGAAACGTGCCACATATGTCTCTACATCACAGACATCATGATATCAAACTAGTCTTGAACCCACTGAGGTTTATATCCTTGGTCTCCTCTAGGTCTATGGGGTACCGGCTCTTTTGGGGTCATCCCTCTTCCCACATGCATCAAGGGAGTGCCCTACTCATCTGCCCTTTGGGTCCCATGAGTTCATGAAGGTGATCAATCTCCTAACCCATGGCCCTCAGACAATGATAGTTGTTACCTCCCGACCCTACGGTCACGTGCAACTGGGGAATTAGGCAACTCCTACTTTCACCGGTCTTATCCCTACCTGACCCTAGGATAGACTTAGGATTCTCCATTATAGTACATGTTCACTTAGAACCTTACCTAAGTCTTCATCATCTCTCTTTCTGCATTCATAGGCTGGCCTTCATCCTTTCATTGGGATCATGGCAACCTGCCTACCTTGGTTAAGCCCCATACCGGTTACCTCCATGGTAACATATACATATGCACTTAGAGATGGATATCTATGGGTCTACAGGTTCATTCTCATACCCTGTACTCTTCACTTAGCTTCTCAAGATCCTATGAGACCTCGTTAGGTTACCTTGAACCAACAAAATGGATATACACCCTACCAAAGGGGTCCCTCTCCCAGGATGGGAGGAAAACTATCTCTTGACCATGAGATCACAAAAGCTCTTAGGTCTAGGGTTTACTTCCACATGAAACTACTTAACCCTAGAAAGCTATTAAGGCACAAGCAGATCACCTACTGAACCATGCTAGGTCATATTTGTTCTCTTTCCTCAATGCTGGATCAAGATCATACCTTCCTTTATCATCAACCTAGCTGTGAGGGGTTCATCAAACCTACTTTTAAACCTAAGGGGGGTTTCACTTTCCATTATGCATGAGGAGTACCATGCTCAAAACTATAACAACTAAAATTTCATCATGAGCATTAGGTATACCACTTCCCCTCTTAGGCCTAGGAACCCTAGGTTCACTTTTAGGTGTCCAACTGCATGCTCTTTCTCTTAACCATGAATCAAGCTTGTAAAAGGCATAACGTACACTTCCTATCATCCTTCAACTCGAACAACCCTTTAAGGTTGAGTCCTCCTCAAGGACAATCAACAAGGTACAAGGCCTCAAAACCTGTTACTATATCTCTCCAGGGTTTATAGAACTCTTCTTCTCATCTATACCATAGGTGCAAAGGTATAAACAGACTCATCCTCTCTCTAGGATTTGGGTGGCCAAAGGTACTTGGTCATCCAACCTCTCATGTCTCATATGGCATCCCAGGCACATCCATCCAAACACTTGGTCTAACTCATCATGCCATCTCTCTCTCTATCCTTCACTTAGGGTTAGGGTTGACGTCATCCTCGTAGGATGAGCCAGGTTTCTACTTATAATGGAGATCTCTATCTCCAAGACTAACTTATCCTCCCGACAAGAAGGTCTAGCCTCAGGTCTCTTCCGAGGACATAACATCTTATGTCATACGACCTAAGCATGTATCTACCATTTAGTTTGCGCTTAATCTATTAAGCTTATGTCCATGACATCTTATTTACATGCTTTTCATTAATTTGATGGAGGATTTCCTTAGACCTTATTAACCTTACCCATACCTCAAGAGGGTGAGGAAAAGAGAGAAAACCCTAATCCTTAAGGTCTTTAACAGAATTTTGTGATGAGAAGGGATGAATAAGATGAGAAAGTCCTAAAGGTATCTTATTTCGATTCATACCCTAAGACTTTGGCCAGACAGTCACACGGATCCGGGAGTCCTCGTATTCTGACTAGCGGTGCGGAGGAAAATATTGCCAGCCCCCGGTCGTGATCCTTTTCTAGACACCTCCATCTTTCGGATAATCCTCTAATAACTCCCTTGGGTTCTATGGAGTTTGTAAAATTTAATAATTATTAATGGTTAAATGAGGAACCCAAGCTCTGATACCAAATGTTACGACCCCACCTTCCGATAACCCCCAATTAAGGGAGACCGAGAGGTTGAAGCCGCACCCATAAATTGTGGATCAAAGGTTCGACATATAACCAATAACAATTATTAAATTCTAACAGACTATACTGAAAATGGTAATAAAATTTTTCTTTATCATAGCTTTGAAAAGATTGGAAGTGCTAGACTTCTAACCACAGATGCACTACTCTAACTAGTTCCTCCTTGTTATTTAATTCTTGATTTCACAATGTGTCACTTTACTGTTTGTGCTTTGGGTTTTGTACCTAAAACGCCGACAAACAAAACAACGGTCAGTCGGAACTGGTATGTGGGGAAAACAATAATCAAGCAATTATGCTAACAATGTAATCAAGCAATTACTCATTTAACAATCAAGATTACATTTTAAGCCATACAACTCAATCCCTACATATTCCCAACTCTGTGCAGTTCCTGCAGTGAACTTTCATTATACCTCTATAAAGGTAGAGTCGCATGGCACTACTCCAGGTAGCCCAATCCCTAACTCAATATGACTTGATGGTCCTACCACAAGGGTAGCCATGTACTAAGTCATCCACAGACCTGATGACCTACCCAATAGGTAGCCATGTACTAGGTCTTTTCTCTGACCTGATGGTCCTACCCATTATATAGCCATGTACTAGGTCATGTCACAGAGGGAACTAGGATCTGAGCATGTAGGCATATATACTTTGTGATAGTCATAGCCACATTATAGTTTGCATGAACTAAATTCATCCAATAGTTAATTCATGTCATCGATGAAAATTTCGGAAAACCTCGGCAAACTAACTCTAGATATTCATAAGCGTAACCACATACCTAATTTGTTGAGTCATGCAGATTATTGAACATATACTTCATGTATATACAATCAAGCCAATCAACAGATCCAAGCAAGTAATTTAATCATCACATAATTCCTGAAAAGAATATGTACTCTATTATTACACACTTCATCAAGAATCTACTTTATTGACTTGTATTCACTTTCTAGGGCTTCTAATCCGAATTGGGTTTTATTAGGGTTCTTTTTACAACTTTCCTCATTCATATCCCAGAACAACAGTTCTAAGTGCAAAACCCTAATTACTCACAAATTCTCATTAGAGCCTTTTTATCATCTTAGATTCTTTCCGGATTAACAATTCATAGTTCATTATGATCTAATTCACCTATGAATTCCATTTTCCATTAATTCCAACTTTATCCATTAGAAAACCCTAATTTTCATGTAAAGGGTTTCTATCCATTCTTATATTCAAAATATCTTATAACCAACATATTATCATATTTTTTGAATTAAATATGATATTATCCTCTTTTACTAGAAATTAGGGTTTTTAAGTGCTTAATCATTCATAATTGGTGTAAAACCCTAAATCATGCAATAAATCATCTAGATCAGGTTCAAGTTCATCATTAACTATTCAACAGGTTGCAATTACTCAATTTCATCAACTAAGCAATATAAACCTATCCGATATGCTCAATTAGGGTTTCTTAATCTAATACTAAAGAAAATTTTCATTAGATTAAGACACTTTTGCAAATAGGAACAGATTTAGGTTCTCAAACCAATTTTAATGTGTTCCTCTTATTTTTCTAAGCAACTTTCATATTTTAACTTTACTCATCTGAGTTCTCTAGCTCAAGATATGCTTTTTATAAGGAAAACCCCTTTTAATTGATTTATTAACATTTCCAGAAAAACTTCGATCGTTGGATCCGTGGTCCGCTGGTCCACTTTAGGATCCAGCGACCAGGATTCATGCGCGCCTAACTTGATTTAGGTTACAAAGGACAGAAATGTCCTTACCTCCTTTCTCTAGAGCCAGGGGCAGGGAGGTCTTTTCCTCCCTTCTTCTTCAACCTCGCAAAGCACTCCGCCTCAACAGCAATCCAGGCCAGCCATCAGTCAACCTTGGCGTTGACAATCTCCCTTGACACCGATCTGTAGGATTCGAGCTCGGGGTTACCTTCGGACAGGACTCACGAACTCATAGGGCTCTTCCTCTTCCAGCGACTGTGGTGTCTTCACCGAGAAGCATCGCACCACCCATGGAGACACCAAGCCTGAAGAACGGATAGTCTGCGTGCTATCTCCCGGGAAAGAAGGGCCAAGGGAGAGTTCCTTGGACTCATCCGAGAGAGTTCACATATTTTCCCCTATTGCGAAGAGGGCAGCGCCCTATATATAGGCATGGCTACCAGCCGTCCTTAATGGAGTCTGACTCCAGTGGCTCCATAGGAAAAAAAACCCCTATTCCCAAAGAAACACCTATTCTTAGGGATAGTTTTGTCCGGATTATTACCCTGAATACAATGGGACTACTTCCCAGTCCTTACGTGGATAGGAGCCAGAGATCGAGATGCACTAGGAAAGGGCTACTGTATCCAGTCTTCCCATTTTAGCCAAAGCTAGGAGATGATCTGTATGTCGTTGATCCCTAATCCAAGGGTCCCGGATTCGCGTGACACCTAAAAGGGCCAGCCCCTAGATTGAATTAGATTTGTGACATTCATTGATATCCACTCACTTTAGGAAAATTATAAAAATCATATCTCTCAAACCCCTTATCCAAATAATCCCAAATTTTAAGGGAAAGTCCACGAGGACTTAATCTATGTGTGTACTAAATTACATACTCAAATTCCAAAGGAAAAAGGGTGTTTTCATCATAAGTATGATGTCATTATAAATTAAGCCAATTCAATTTGGTATTCCCTCTTTCTTTGCCATTAAATTATTATTTTGAATTCCTTGAACCCCAAGGAATCCATTAAACCCGAAATCTTATCTTTGAGAATTATTCCTTTTAACCTTTTAATCATCCTTTATTCATTTTCTTATGTATTCCATTATCCAATGGAATTCCTTTCTCATTCCCTTTTCTTTTTCCTTCAATTGGGCTCAATGGCCAATAAGGCCCAATAAGAAACACACAAGCCATAATACACAAAATTCATTCAAACAATTCATCAAATCACTCATGGATTTCATTTATCTTTAAAAAGAGATTTAGAATCTCATTACATGCTTTGGAAAAATGGGGTTGTAACAGTAAACTAAACGGTTACTTCCATAAGATGGAAGAAGGTGCATGAAGAACTCTTTGTTAGTACGGTTTATCACCACTAACTAATGGTTAGTATGATCCAGACTAAAGGGTCTGATGAGAGCATGTGTGCTCATTCTGGGTGATATCAAGAGACAGTTCTTGTGATGATGACCACCATAGCTAGTATCAGGATTTAAAGAAGCTTTGTAAGGGAGTTTGTGTCGGTCACCACTTCAGTAAGCTGATGTTGGTGAAAGGACCATGTGAGAAAGTCGCTTTGATCGTGCAATGGCTGAAAGGTGCCTAGAGATGACGAGAGTCATGAGCAGATGCAAAGTAGATAGACATGCAGTTCACAGTGGGAGAATATATGACATGAAAAATACGACCCCTCTAAGTTATAGCAAGGAGCGTTGAGTCCCCGATGCATGTGTTCTTTTGACATGGTTTGGTGGAGAAGTTTAAGTTTGATCTTACCCCTCATGATAAAGTAATCTGTGATGAGTTCCATGTGTCCAATTTAGAACACTATGTGAGGTACCCCAACCATGTGCTGAGCAATGAACCTAGTGAGCCCAAGGGAGGCTGAAATGGCCTGAGTCCACCTGTGTAGTTTATAGACGCCAGGATGAAAGAACTAAGAGAAAAGAATATGTGATGTACAAAGTTCTTTGTAAGCGCCATGAGTAAGGTAAAGCCACATGGGGCTAATGATGGACATGGGAAAGGCTTATCCTGAATTGTTTGATTGCTTGATAGAATTTTGAGGACAAAATTCCTATAAGAGGGGAAGGATGTTACAACCCCAATCTTTGGGTTCTTTAGGTAGGAAATGTAATTTCTCATATTAAATATATTTGAACAAATAATGTTATAATGTGGTCTGAATAAATGGATTTTGTTTACAATAGCCTTGATGTTTGTTCTGTGGGCTTTGTTGGCTATTGGGCCCAATAATAAGAAAAGAAGAAAAGTCCAAGTAAGAAAAAAAAAGATACATGATAATGGATATTAAGCAAAAAGTATTCATGATAAATACTTGGAAATATATAAAAGTGGCAGTAATGGCCACAATTGAGTAAAATTCATTTACATATGTTTTCTAATAAAAGAAATATGAAAAGAGGAAAACGAGATGAAAGATAATGAGAAATCCTTGCAAAAATAATATCTTAATAAAGAAATAAATATGATAATGAAAAGAAAGAAAGAGGAAATTATTTGTATTGATGATTAAAATGTTCCTTAAGGGGAAGACTTGCATATTAAGAAAAACATAAGTTGGTCTCCAACCTTGCCCACATTTTGATAAAAAAGAAATAATTAAGACCGTTTTTCCAAAGTGGGATTAATTTGATAAAAGAGGGAGAAATAATCTAGATTTTATGTGGTGATGCACTTTCTTTAATGGCTTTTAGAAGAGCCAACCAAATAAAATCGGAACACGTTGGGACGTATAACACCCATAAGGGAAGGATAGTGAATGACTTCCTTTTAACAATTTCATATGTATATATCCCTTTCTAGGAGTACCTTTTTAATCAAGAAAGGGAATAACGTGAATACACAAGGATGCTAGACAAGCTTGCCACCCGTATCTTCCTTTTATGTTTCCCTCGTAACCCTAAGCTTTGTGGGAGGAATACCTATATAAAGGGTAGGCCTTTTTTGTGGTAGTGGACAACATATAGACATCAAGGGAGGCGGCACTCCATTACTTCTGAACCAAGTCTGTCCCGCATACGAACCCGAGCTACAGCGGTGCCCTTTTTCCCTCTTCATAGTCGGTCTCCTACTTTCAACCGCGGCAGTTAAGTGGCTTAGGGCCGGCCAACAACCGTGGGATGTAGAACCCAAATGGCCTGTACAGGCGTCACCCTTGAGTGCGCGGTGGAGGTCAGGGCCAACTGCAGTCGACCAAGCTTGGTCGCAGGAGAAACAACGACGAGTTCTCCTTGGGGTTCAAGGAGTCACAGCCATAGGTAGAGCCGAGAGAGCGGCGCACGGTTTCCCCAACGATCAGGAAAGGCTCGACCATCCTCCCTTGGTTCTCTCTTTCACTCCAGCCACCTACTGCATGACTGCAAAGGTCAGCGATGGAGGAGCAGTCGCAGCCTGACCCCGGGCCGCCTCAGCCATATTTTGGAGCCTCGCAGGTGCAGCCAGGGATGGCGGAGGTGAAGAGAACCCTCATCATTGTCCTTCAGGTCCGGAGTAGGGAGAGAACTCACTCCCAGCCACTGCTATGGCGAAAGCGGAGTCCCAATCGCAAGGTTGAAGACGAGAAAAGTTTTGGACAGATCTACCCCTCTGGGGTACATTGATTTGGAAACTCAAGGAAGGGCAGAAGAGTCTTTGTGTTATGTTTGCAATCGGCCAATATTGCATGGCGGAGACACGTGGCACTCTTCCATTGGCCAAGAGGTATACAATTTACAAAATTCGTAGTTAATTATTGGTAGCTCCAATGGAAACATATAATACATGAAAATTGCTCATAAAAATGAGAGGAATCTAATAAAAATATTGTTAGAAGCTAATTCCTTTTGAAAATTGAAAAGTAGTGTGATTTATCAACTTTAATGTA
Source organism: Alisma plantago-aquatica (assembly GCA_963693085.1). Classification (NCBI taxonomy): domain Eukaryota; kingdom Viridiplantae; phylum Streptophyta; class Magnoliopsida; order Alismatales; family Alismataceae; genus Alisma; species Alisma plantago-aquatica. Next base: position 321,974,744 of record OY856411.1, on the reverse strand, counting down.
ATAATGATTAAGAAACCCTATCTTGTTATGTTTAATGTGATTAGTAGAGTTTAATGGGTGATTAAAGTTGATATTAACCTATTAATTATAAAAGGTACATTATGATTGAAAAGGATGAACTTTGCACGTAATTAGTTTAATTTAGAGATTGTGTGTATAAATATTCTTGAAATTTGAAAAGTACATAAAGTTATCATCTTTAATGATTTAATTAATGAAAAAGCCTTAGATTTGATGACAGATGGATTTGATGTTGTTCATTGGATAATTCAAGCCAATATTAATCGGTTGTTGATAAAGGTGAAAATAGGATCTAAAAAGATGATCTTTTTATATATTTGGCTTAATTTAGGGTTTCGTGCATGAATATGCATTAATGAGCTTGAAAACCCTAATTTAGGTGAATATGTCTTTTAATTATTTTAATTGTTCAAATCCATGAATAAATAGAGATATGATGATCCTAAGTCAATTTGGGTATAAAAGACTATTAAAATGGATAGTTGAGTAATTAAGGTTTATATAAGTAGAAAAGAGTATTTTAGGGTTTGTTGACCTAATAGGGATAAAGTTTGAGAAATTGGTCTAAGAAACCCTAATGAATATTAATGAAACCTTGATTCATATTAGAAACCCTAGAAAGTGAATCCAAGTCAATAAAGTAGATTCTTGATAAAGTGTGTAATGAATAGAGTACATATTCTTTTCTAGAATTATGTGATTGTTGAATTGCTTGCTTGGATTACTTTCTTTTTTGGAATTTCTTAATGCTTGTGAAATCATCAAATCAGTTATGTGGTTACGCTTATGATTATCCCGACTAGTTTTCTGAGGATTTTATCGACGTTTCCCTCATGGCTTGAAATAACTATTGGATGCTTTTATTTCATGCAACTATAGAGTGACTATGACTATCACTATCAATATACATGTATAACTGGCTAGATCTGGGTCCACCTCTGTGGTTTGTAAAGGCTAAAAAGGGGTAACCTAGAGTAAGGTCTAGGTTATCATGGGTTGGAAATTGGGCTACCAAGTGTAGTGCCATGAGACCCATTAGCATGCCATGAGTTAAGGAGTGGGCTACTTACGAGTAGTGCCATGTGACTCAACCCTAGAAATTGGTTCACCTATAGGTGGGACCATGAGGGGTTTAATGGGGATCTACCATAAGGAAGGTAGTATCTAGGTCCACTGTAGGGATAGCACAAAGGATAGGGTACTCATGGATCACAGAGTTATATCTAAAACGTTATCTTGGTTGTTAAATGATTAATTCAATGATTACATTGTTATCATAGTTGCACGTTTATTGTTCCCCCACATACTAGCTTCGGCTGACCGACGTTTTGTTTGTCGGCATTTTAGGTGCAAGCCAAAAGGACAAACATTAAATCATCATGTTGTGAAATACATGAAGTAAACTTCAAGGAGGATTAGTTAGAATAGAATCCATAAGTGGATAAAAGTTTAGAGATCCAAGTTTTCAAAAAAGGTATGCAAAAGTTTATTTTCTTACAATTTTCCAGTTTACTATGTTAAAATTTCATAATTGTTCTTCTTTAATTGCCGAACCTTTGATCCAGATGTTATGGGTGCGGCTTTGACCTCTCGGTCTCCCTTAATTGGGGGTTATTGGGATGTGGGGTCGTAACATGGTTGGTGTTATATTGGTTGTGATGCCTTGTCTTGGTCTTGATCAAGACACCTTGCTTAGCTGTTGGACATGTTGTGGTTTGGTCTCGGTCAAGGCAAGTCTCTTGGTGTCCTTCAGTTGTGACTTTGTGTTTGGCTATTGTCAGGATGTTGCTTTTGCTTTCGGTCATGATACCTCATTTTGGTCATTGTTAAGATGATGTGTTTGTCGTGGTCACAATGCTGCTCTTTAATGCGGGCGAGATCTCCTTTTTGCTTTGGTTGCAACATTTTTGTTCCATGTTGGTCAAGATGTTGCATTGTGTTTGGGTTGTCACGGTTGTGACACCATGTTTCATGGTGGTTGCGACACCTACTTTGTGGGTGGTCGAGACCAACTTGGATGGTGGTTGAGACACCATGCCCTATTGTGGTCACGACACTAGGTGGGATGGTGATCGCAACCCATTGATGGCTTGAGGTCACGACACTTGGGTGGTGTATAGTTGCAACATATGTGTGACACAATAAAATGATACACATACACATTTATATGATGTGATACCTAGTGTTGTTGACATAATTCTCTAGCATGGTTCATTAATGATGTTCCTTAACCCTAATATGCTCCATGAAAGTGGGAGTTGGGTACCTAGGGTTTGGTGATTGAATATAACTATATAACCCTAATTTTCCATGTATGGAGCCCTAACCCTAATGTTGGGCCATGTGATGTGTTTGCTTCTCTCTCTTGAAGTGGTTATCTTATTATGTTGTTTTCTCTCACCTATTTATATGCCCCTAACCTTGCAGGTGACATGAACATGACTATAATAGTTTGTGCATGCTATGATGGTGATCATATGGCACATGGTAATGGATATGAGTCTTAATGAGACATGATGAGATCATACTGATGTGATGGGTCCCATGACCTGGTGATGGCTTGATGCCTATTATGAGGTGGAATCCTCTAGTGATGTGATTGAGGGATTGATATTCCACAATAATTTAGTATTGGTGATGGACTTGGGAATGGCAATGTTACATGTATGGTGTGGAGATGATGTGAGTAGTTCAAACCTTATACACTTTATATCTTTTGGAGTTGCACTATTCCCTTATCTTGGTAGAGTTGGTTTTAGCGTTGTACGTTGTTACTTGATTGATGCTAAAAGACATCCAGTTGTCTTAATTAATCAAGTAAAACACCAATCATGTAGATGCCCTATGCCATAGATCCTTTTCAGTGTTAGCTTTAATTGTTGGATTGGTGAAATGAACATCACTCATACTGTATATTTTTAGATATGTGGGGGGGGGGGGCAGGTTGAGTATCTTCTTACATCCACAATTACAGGTTGTGTGAGACAACCATGCGTGAGCTGCTCTCCTTATGATATGGATGGCCATGTGTGAGCTAATACTTCTCTCTAGAACGACCATGCATGATCTTGTTCTTCTAGCATCATACATATACCAAGGTGGGCTAGGTGTGTTATATATGTGTGGATGGCAATGCGTGAGGTAATTCATGAGCTTGTCTATATGTCATTGGTGTAGTTGACTGATATGTCTGTACGATGTTTTCTCTTGTGCTGACCAAGAGTTGTGGGGAGGCCGTGGATTTCAGCTGTTCTATTGACCTTGTATGGCACCACTTTTGACTTAGCAATGTTCGATTGGATTTGGGTGGTACGACTCAAATCCTCAGGGCAATAATAAAAGATATAATACAACTGTTTAGTATATTTGTATAGGGACAAATTTAAATAACATTGAGTGAGCCTTTGCCTTGCTTTTGTATAGAATAGTGGATAGAAGATATACATGTTCTTCTAATTTATTCTTAGAATATTAGTTGATCTCCTTTTCAGTGATAACTACCTAGTTTACTTAATCTACTTTATCTGTTGGATTACATATCATTACTTGGAATCTGATCAACCTGCTTAGTACTTTATCTACATGTTTAGCTATATGTGCATTAATAGATGTTGGAGGAGAGCTATATCTCTCGCTGGGATGTTCGACCTCACTCTGTGGGTTTCTACATCTTTTAGGTGGTTGTGCACGAAGAGGTAGAGATCGTGTAGCTGAGGAAGAGTAGTAGCTGATAAGATTGGAAGTGTTGCTAGTCTTTTGGTGATAGAGTCTTAGATGTCGTCCCTGTACACTCAGGTCTATGGGGTGTTCTCGTTGTTTTTGTGAGCATGTTTTCGATACAAGGATATTGTCTTTGTGAGCCATGTATGTATAATATGGCATGTGTATATGTATATATGTGGAACATGTATCTCAAGTAATAGGTTGATGACAGGAATGATGATGCACAGTGTTGTAAGTACCTCGTGGTATGAGATATAATTCTTGTGGCAGGCTTGTAGACTGATTTGTGATATTTTTTTTCGGTTATGGTGCTTTACTAAATCGATTTTAATTTCCTGTGCTTTCAGGTAATCCAGATGTTTAGTTTTAATTCCACATTTGGTTTTGAGTAATCTCATTTGTGGTGGGGCATCACAGTATGTGTGTTTGTTTCATTGGATTAGTAAAAAAATTTAGTTTATGTAACCAACTCTAGAAGTTAGAAATCTTCTTTTACACACAGTCCATGATAAGTTGTATTCTTTATTACCCCCTGCACACACAAGGTAAATAATTTTTTTTAAAGAAAAGTCATCTCTCCACTATATTTTACTTCCCTAATCTCTTTATATCCTCTCTGAGAATGTGTTATCGACAACATGAGGCTTGCGTTTTGTAGACAGAAAAAGGTACAAACCTATCTTCATATTTTTTTTTTAAATTTTCAAATTATTATATCTAACTGAGAACACATAATGTTGATAATTTTTATTAATAACACTCCAAAATTTACATGTGATGTATCATTTAAAACAACTATAAAGGTTGTGAAGATAAGGTTTCATAACAAGATGGAGGATGTTTTTTTTTACTGTGCATGATTATATATATCAAAATAGAAATGGGTGTGAATTTTAAAACAGATGATATCATTCTTGCATTTCACGCTATGAAGAATCACAAAACACAACTCAAATAATTCATTGTAAGAAATTGTCAATATAATATTCATTTTATGAATAGATTTATTTTTGAGTTCAATTATTTGACCATGGCCCCCCAACCTCAAGTTGCTGAATCCCTTTATTCAAATGTGGCTTGGTAATCTTACATTTTTTTAAGCGTATGAAAGTTTCAAGTATTTTGTTAGCACTTTGTTAACATCTCTTAGATACAATTATAAAATTCTTTTTACTAGTAAAATATACGTTCTAAGAATTGTAATCTAATATACATTATACTTAAAAATAAAATTTACAAACATAGCGTAAGAATCGCTTAAAGTGACAATGAAAAGAAATTAGAATAACACAACATAACGTTACAAATAACAATAAATATTGTTTTAAAAAATGTCAGACCAAAAATAGTTACTGAAAATATATATGTTTAAATTAACAAAATATTTACATAATAACTACTAGAACTTATTAAGTAAGATTAGTGAGCCTGCTCAAGTGCAGTCAAAGAAATTAAAAAAGAAAACATAAACCACACAAATAGAAATTTGTAACAGAAAATACCACATACATCAAAATTGAATATATGTATCTGAATGGAATAAAAAACAAGAAACACACATCTTTCTAGATGGACAACTAATCTACAATATTTTTTTTGTCAAACTCTTGATTGGTACTACTTCATCACATACAATAATCTATATACGTCACACTAAGTTGGAACAACTAGAATACATGATGAATTAACTTAAACACTGACCGAACCGATAAGCACACATCAAAGCTGTTGGAATGCCTATGCATTCAATTCACATCTACATGACTCCTTCCAACATACACCATGTCGTTACTTAATTGGCTTTGATAAAGTGAAGGTTCACACACTTCAAAAGTAATTTTTCAATTTGTCTCACAAATAATACTACATTGAATATGATAGTTCATATATAACCTAAGAAGAGAGAGCTCCATTGACAGCCTTGTAGCTCTATTCAATATGTAAACACACATACAAAATAGATCAATTAAAACATATATTGTCAGGGCCACTCTTTTAATCAACATAAATGCCAACCATTAGAGAGAAACCCTAAACTTAATCCCCAATAATGAAAAAAACAATGAATTCACAACAAAGACAATTAAAACAATATATTAAAATCACAATTTAATTTTTCTTTTTTTTCTTTCTCATAAAACCTTCTAAAACAATGTCATATCACATACATTACATTTAGATATTACAAACCATATTCAACTCCATAAAAACCAAAATCAAATCTTATGTCTCATGAGCAGCTCAGTTTACAGTAGACACATGTACATTAATCAACAAACTTTGTATACTACCCATCCTAGGAAAGAGAGTTTACATGGACATTCTATTCTATCAGGATTATTCTTTTATTTATATCTTCTTTGTCGCGACTTCTCCCCTGAAAATTATTATACCAAAAAACATTGGAAACAACCTCATGAGACTTATACAGAACCCCAGTGAGTGGATACCTCCCACTCAAACTAGGTAAATGCATCACCATCCGATTAAGTAGAATGAACTCAAAAGAAACATGCTGATATTGTAAAGTGTAGAAGATATTTCTAGCATAAGTTAAATCTAGTTTACAATGTTAATCTAATCAAACAGATAAGATAATCACATAAACCAATTATAACTTTAAAACATCTTATAGGGCATGTCTACAAACAGATTAATAGATACTTCTTAGTTGAGATTAACAATTCTTCTACATGAGTAATAAGTCAAGATCTAAGCATTTTGAATCATTACATAGAAATAACACTATCTTTGTGACACTCCACCAGTCAGACTAGGAACACATCTTGTAGTCCTAAAGTTGAAGTCCACATTAAACATGTCTACTAAATAATATTTATCAAATAGAAAAAAAATCCAAATCATATTAAGAGTGGATATTTAAATCCCAACATTTACTACTTGTCAAAAAGACATATCAGAATATGGAACAAATAATCTCTATAATAGCATGATCATTTTCCACAACAAAAACATAATCAACAATGGTAAATCATCAGCTACTAGTGCAAGGAATGTAACAAACATTCGAATCCCATTTTACATGACTTGTAATCTTTTACTCATTTGCCCTAAAACTGGTTGGCTTATACCTCACCAAGTAGAAGTCGCCACGCCTCATTCTCGTGTCAATGACTCACCGTCACATATTAAAGTTTAGCTGGTCACCCTAACATATCAACAATAGACCCTAGCCACCTCATGATTTCCTAAAGAGGCTCACATCCTCATCTCGAATACATAAGATAGGAACCAACAAAATAGTATATCACATATAACAACATTTCTCATAATTTTACAATTTACATATTTCATTTCATCAAAGTCTATTCCTCATTGACATAGACTTTCAAAACAATGATTTAGGGCCACAACCACTCCAAAAGACTCACTCCTAAATCCTGCTGGTCTAACCTTTAAGGTCTCGATCCACACTCAAGAAGTCCTTATCATAATTCATCAATTACTATAAGGAGATCAATTTTTTCACCCAACTTATCATAATTCATCAATTACTATAAGGAGATCTATTTTTTCACCCAATGTGATCCTCTGGGGAAACTCACGGTGTTCATGAAACCTAACTAGATGTTTCATCATTTCAGTTGTTATTAATATCTTTTATTCATCTTAAAAGAATTAAAAACATCATGTATCTTATGTATATATTCTCACGTAACTAGAATCATATGAAACATATTAAGCTTATCAAGAAAGACAATGACTAAAATAAGAAGCACAACAATATGTAATTTGCAACACATATAATTCTTTACATTTCTACATCATCTCATAGCAGTCATCATCATTGGGCCTTCAGCCCAAGACATAATCTCATTGTCCAACATTTTTCCATCAATGTTTTATCATAATTAGTGGGCCTTCAGCCCGCGACATAATCTCATTGTGCATAATTTATCCTCATTAGGGTTTCTCAAATGTAATCAGTGCATGTTAAATTCAATCTCAACATATATCTTAACAGTTCATTCTATATCATAGTTCTCAACAAAATATTTAGAGAGGCATCAAAACTTGCAATAATAAAAGCATATAGATATCTTGTATCATTGATCATACTCAAAATGTATTTATCATATGACATATTTTTATTCCATCCAATTTTAATAGATGCAAATAAACTTCATGCATAAACATACATAACACACTTAGTTCTCTTCCTCTTTTATTTCACATTCTTCCATTAGAGTTACTAATCAAAACATGTTGAATATCACTTGAAGTCCATCAAAATTGTTACACCCCGATCTCACAATTTCCTCAAATCATGAGATTAGGGCATAAGATAGGATTTATATGTAATACAAAGAACACCCTTAACTTTTTCTTTTCTTTTCTTTTCTTGTTTCCCCGCATTGAATCACATAACATATTAACAATGGAATCTGAACATTTCTTTTTACAAATCAGACTTCAATAGTAAAGATACATGTATAAGCATTCACGATGTCTTTCACACAATATGCACATGAAACTTGCTAATTAGCATACATATCAAAGAGAAACAATATTACACATTGTAATTACAACTCTATCTCTTATCTCTTACTGAGGACCTAGAGTGACAAGGACCGACTGACTCAACTAATCTCATACTTGACTCCTGTGGCAGATCTACTTTGACGTTCTGATCATCTTCAAGTTCACGCGGTTAACCCTAAAATGTTTGAGTAGAGGGGTGAGCCTACTCGCTCAGTGAATGAGTACTTCAAGGAAACAGACTAATGCACTAATGTGATTACAAATATAATTTGAGTAAACGATATGAGATTTAACAACAATAAATACTACACTGAGCAGTTCTAAAACAATATAATTGAAATAACAAAGAATGTAAATATTGCATCCAAAGAATAACTACTAGAAGACTATGCTCTAGTCTTCCTTAACTCTATCATTTATAAAGAACTCTGTGAACCTATATGATCATATTTTAGATTATGCCCCAAACATATGCAGTGCACTCTGCATATGAAACTCGCAGTGCACTACGAGTCCACCGTACAAGAATTAGCGACACACCCGGGAAATGCTAAGTCTGACGCCTCGTCCTGGTCTGCACAGGACTCTCAGGCTCACAAGGCCTCACTGCACTAACTTTGAGTGCTCTGGACTCCTCCGCAACCTGTAGTGCACAGTGGAGGGTCTCTAAGTCTCCGATGCCTGGGCGTATCCCCAGGACTGACCGGGACTTCTCCGATGCCTGGGTGTATCCCCAGGACTGACCGGAACGTTCTCTTGGATCTCCGATGCCTGGGCGTATCCCCAGAACTGACCGGAATCCTACCACTTAGACTATGTGTCACCGAGACAATCGGTATTTGTTGGACACGAGTCTCCAATGCCTGGGCGTATCCCCGGGACTGACCGTTTCACCCCAAAGGTACATACCGCGCAATGGGGTTCTACGGTGTTAGGGCACCTAGGTCTATTAATTGATTAACAGATAAATATCATAGCTCATGTATTCAACATATACCATGTCTCAGTAACATCCCTTTCTAGGGCATGTCATATCTCATCACCTGTAATTTACGAGATATGTATTGAAATATAAGAAGCCCTGCAGTATGTAAATATCATTTCAGAGAGAACAAGCATATAAAGTTAAATGCACTAGAAACATACAATTTAACAATTAAGCATCACCACATCTCATATCGAGACCTTTCATATTACCATAGCATGATTCATTGAACACCCTATCCTTAGGGTTTCATTTGCCTTATTCATTCATCACATGCCAACACCCTACTCTTAGGGTTGCATTTTCCTCATTCACCTTTTCATTTACCTCATTCACTTGTCACATGGCTCTCATAAGGATTTCATAGGATATAAGCATTCACTAAATAAAGATTGTTTCCAACAAATCATATACAATCAATATAGACATGAAACCATGGAAACTTAACTAAATTTAGATTTTTCCATATCATTTACTGAGATATCATGTATCAAGAATAAGATTCAATTAAGATAACCCATGAGATACATCCTAACCACTTATAGGATTACTAGTCCTTTTCAATAAGGTTGAAACACTAGTGATGTCTCAATTAGGTTAAACCCTAATTACATCATTTGATATAAATCTGAAAAGCATTCTCACTAAGAAGTGTTGTATACGTATCTGATATGAATCTACCATCAAAAGTCATTCAAACAGAGAAGGAATCTGTATCATATCAATTTACAATAACTTAAATCAAACGGACATTTCAGGATTTAGAATTCACATGCTAAGCATTTAGGGATTTGGATGTTATAATCAAATTCGTGCATTAGAATGTTTGAAGGAAGAACCCACTCACCCTAAGGTGTGAAAACACCTCACAACTGCAGCTCAACTCAGGGAATCTCGAATTCCTATCAAATCCCTAGCAAATCTCCCAATTTTTCTTCCATTCAACTCGGGAACCTTGGAAATGAGGGATTATGAAGAAAGGGTGAGAAAAGAGGGAATTTTGACATCATATTGGATCAAATCAGAGAAAGGACGGAATATTGACATGAGAGAGAAGATTCACCATAAAAGTCTATGCAAGGAATCCGAACTTACTTGATTTCACCCTTCCTGGAATTGCAAAACCCTAATTCATCAATTCCCCCACTTTCTCCACTCAAGCCCTAATTCTCCCTCTCTCTCTAGGAGCTCGTTTCTCTGGAGTGAATGACGAAGAATGAGAGCTGTGTGTGTGTGTGGTTTCTCATATAAGTCAATTGAGCTGCTTGGGTCAATTGCATATTGACCCAACACTTAACTTTAATTATATTGGCTGAATATTCAGTTATACAAAAGTTACTGTAATTCGTTTATTTCAGAGGTCAAAAATTCTCCAACAATTATGGGAATTTAGGACGTTTTAATAATTGATCTATAAAGCTTCAGTTAAAATTTGAGATCATTTGGAGTTACCAATAAATAATTAAAAATAGAACGGTGCACTGCTATATTGCAGTCTGCAAAAATATTCGGCCGAGTTTGTCCTGCACAAACTCGACCGACACCCTTACTGTAGGGATTCAAAAGTCATTAAAAAATTTTGCCAATTTAACAGAGTGTCTAAAACTGTGTTTTTCAGGCACAGTTAAAATTTGAGATCAATTGGATATACCAATAAAAAGATAAAATTCAATTACCACACTGCTGTAAAATTCTGGAAATGTGATCGGTCGAGTTTGAAACTCGGCCGATAAACAGGTCAGAGCCTTCTTCAAAAATTCTGATATTTACCAATATTGTTCACATTGTATATATAAAAATCATATCCAAATTTTAAGTAAATCAGAGTTACACATAAAATACTAAAAATCATTTAGTGAGACATTCTACTTATCAAATTCTGTATTCATGTATCATCAAAACCCTATTTTGGGCCGATTAGGGTTTATGCTTCTCAAACCCTAATTCTCAAGACAAAAGAACATTTAAACTTATTATCATAGTTAAAACATCCTAATTGTGTTATCGTCATTAATTAGATTTCAAGAATGATTATTCTAATTAATCTTTGCAATTGTCTAGGTATACCCTAGTTTATCAATTAAGCTCAGATGGGGTCGTAACAAAAATAGTCCAACCTCAGAGTGCAAGTATTCTATCAAACAATCACATTCGAAGAACAAATTCATGTAACTAAATTCAAATGCTTGAACCCCATCTTTAATTTGAATTCAACTACAATTATGTGCATTCCTTAATCCCTTATTTGAGATTATTATTCATTAACAATAACTCTCATTTTAGGGTTGGAGTTAGGTTCTAATATTCATCTACTAGTTCCCATGTTTTTCTTCATTTTATTCATTAGTCTCAACTTCTTTAATTTCATGTTCATTACATTATTGGGACAAATATTTCTTAATTCACTTGATATACAATGCTTCTCTTCTGATTAACATCTATTTAATTCCAATTTTTGTATATTTCATTCAATTTGTGTTAAGCCACATGTAATTAAAATAAAAGATTAAGGACTTTATCATAATAACTTCATAAGTTTCATCTTTAACTTGCCATCAACATTTAGAACATTTTTATTCATATTATTTCTTATATTTAGATATGGGTACCATGTCATTGAATTTTGATGGCATTCCCATAATTAACAATGACCATTCTTTATTATACTATTCACTTTACATAAAAATAATGAATTAGAGTTACATCTTCTTACACCATAATCTCTAAACATCCTTCACAATTCATTGCTATGTAACTTGTATAATAGAACCCACATTCATGTGAGAGATACTTATTATTTCATAAATTATACTAAAATAGATGGATTATGATTAGTCATATTAGTAAGACTCATCATATTCAATTGAAGTATTGTAACTTTCACTTCAACATTTCATCACATTTACAACATTATATTCAAGTTCTCATTTTATCACTGTTACTCCTTTTAATACTAAACCTCTAGGGTCTCCAAGACATCATCCTTCTTTCCACACATCATAAGAATCACATCATTCGGGAATCTCATCATTTAGAACAAGGGTTGATTAGGCTATTCACACACATGGAAACCATATTTTCCATTTCCACATATTGCATCCATCAATCATTAGTATATATTGATCAATCAAATCCTTTGATTCAATCCCTCAACATAAACCCTAAACATGCAATTATGAGATCTCATACTAATACTTATGTATATATTTCATATTCAATTTTTGCAAGACTCAACAAAACACTTGTATTATTCATTCTAATAAAATTCAAATATGATTCTTAGGCCATTGGGATGATTTTATGCAATATTCACATGAAATCACATTATCATCTATCTATATAATTTTCATGGATCGTTATCAATATATTATGCAATAAGAAAGTTCCAATCAATGAGAAAATATTTGAAATCAGTAGAATTTGATTCCCTAATATCTCTCTAAGACAATACCCAATCACATACAAATACAAGCAACTATTATTATTATTTTAATATGATAGAATTAAACTTTCAACATAAATACAGAGCTTAAGAGGGATGTAAACACTAACTATGGTGACAAGAACCTTAAAAACATAGGTCAAACTCTAAATTTCTAGAAATCCAATCAAACTCTAGCAATTGAATCCATTTCTTCCTTGTCTCAACTCGGCAACCCTAGAAGTGGAGATTAGGAGAGAAACAATGAGAAAAGGGGGTGATTTGATGTAATTTCAAATAAAATAAGACAAGGTACAAAATCTTGACATTTTAGAGAAGAATCACCATGAAAGGATATGCAAAGAAGCTAAACTTACTTGATTTCAGCATATGTCGAAGAGTGACACCCTAGGTCAACATCTCCACCACTTTCTCCTCTCAAAACCCCAACTCTCCTCTCTCTCTAGGATTTCATCTCTAGAATGGATCATGAAGCTCCTAGGGTTCTAGGTTAATCATATAGATCGATTAAGGTATTTGGGTAAGTTGCACATTGACCCAACTTTACACTTTCTTTTATCATAAAACATGTTACTAAAAATCATCTACTGAATAGATCAAATATCCTCTAAAATTATATAAAATTGGCATGTTATCCAAAACTAAATTTTAGAGCTAAAATAATAATTTGAGATCAATTTGAGTTATCAATAAATAAATAAAAATCAAATACTAGACTATTATTTTTCAGCCAAAATGCTTGGTTGGCCGAGTTTATCCTGGGAAAACTCAACCAACACCCCTCTATGTAGAGAGAAAACATCATCCAAAATTAGGAAAATTTAGCAAAATATCTATATTGCAGTTTCTAGAAAACAAATACAATTACAATTCAATTGGGTGCCTCAATAAAAAGATGAAATTCAAATACCATACTATGATATTTCAATCTAAATACATGGTCGGTTGAGTTTATTTTGGGAAAAAATGACAGACAAACATGTCATAAAATTATTTAAAAATTTTGATATTTTATTACAATTCTCACATCAAAGTTATCCAAATCATATCAAATTTTGATGAAATTGGAGTTGTATATAAAATAATAAAAATTATTTTGTGCACCACTATACTTATCAAATTATATATTCATATACTACCAAAACACTATTTTTTGGCCAATTAGGGTTTTTAATTAACAAAACCTGATTATTTAAAATAGAATTATATTTAGAGTTTCTCATTAGGTTTAAAGACTCATGATTAGAATGCCACAATTAATCAAGCTTTAAATAATGATCCATCTAGTTAAGCATGAAATCATCCAAGTACATTCTAATTAGATGATTAATTTGAAATTGGGTCGTTAAATATACATTGTGATGAAAAACACAAATACAATTGACCAATGAGTATATAGACATGCTGTTGTTTTCATTTTGTGAGGCAACTTCCCTATACATTAATTTTTACAAAAACCACTAACAAATCGCAACTTGGTTATTAGTGACCCAACTCCCTCTAATCTACAAGGAAACCGATAGAGTGAAATGATTAGCACACATGAACACTTGCGGATCACACAGATTGTGTGGACCAATGAGCACATAATCAAAATAAATGACTAAAACTGCTCTTGCCAAGATAACATTTTTAAATAAGGTATTGTAGTATAAAAAGTAACGCGAATGGAACATCAAACAAATAGAGTAGACAACTTCACAATTGAGGCTTACTTTTTCTATGTAATTTCCAAACTTTCTATAACTAGCACACATAAGTCAAATAGAAATATTTGCATTCACATTCACTACTTTTAGATCTATCTACTCAGTAACCTACCACACAAACATGTTGAAGTGAAACCATTCTATGCACACATGTTTGGTATTTTTATAGGATTATAGATGTGTTTTATAGTTCTGATTAAAACTTATATACATGTGTATGTGTGCATGCAGTCCCTAAATCTACATTTCTAAACAAGGCAGAAAAATTGCTTCTAGTATCCACATGATTTATTTTAGTCCCCGTTGTCTCTGATTAAAAATGGTCATTCAAACCCTCAGACAAGTACCACCCAAATAAACACATGTTTTAGGCACAGAATTCAAAGTTCCTCTCCTTTTTTTTAATTTTAAAAATGGTATTTGAAAAGTAATTATTAGAACAATATCCTCTCATTAATGTGGTTGTTTGTATATTTATGCTTATGATACCAGATAACTAATAGTTAGATGAAGTAAATACCACATATAGTGATCCTTTTATTTGTAATATTGTCTTTGAAAGTTTGTTTTGAGTTTTAAATACCTTATACATTTATATTTATTTGTGGATAATGTTAGACTATTTTTGGCTAAACACACTTGAAAGACCAGCAATTCTTATATTAGATGCCGATAAATTATTTAAGATGTGGTATTCTAAGTAACATTTATGTAATTAGGGAAACATAAACTAAGATATTTTGTAATCATTTCATAATCAGGTAGGGTAAGAACTACGCTATCCGCCTCAATTTCTACTTTCTTATAGCAACTCATAGGTTGGCAGCAAGCCATTTAACTATCACCATGAATAAAGTAGCAGTTATTACCGTCAAATATGATCTAGCTTACAAGTACCATGATTAAGAAAGGTGGGTCCAAATGACTACATAAAATATTACTTTATAAAGATAATGACTTGATGGTCAAGAAAAGATTATTATGCTAACAAATTTTTATTGTCACAATTTTGGCGACAAGATGAGAAAGAAAAAAAAGATATCCTAAAGTTGAAACCAATCAAGATCTTTATAGTGGTCTGATACACTTATTATCTCATATGGAGCATATACATGTATGTATTTCTTAATGATTTGTTTAGAGAACAAGATATTTTGTTAACGAGATGCGATTCAATCAAACATCAGAGTTAGTTACAAATAACAAGGGTTAAATAATCAAGTAAATTAGAATTACAATGTAAACGTTATGATTTTTTTATATTATCTAATGTTTCTAATTAATGTAATTATTGATTAAAATCGATCAATTCATGTGTAACTAGCACCCTCATCTTCATCCTCCAATCATATAAGGATACAAAGTCCAGATAAATCAGAACTTTCCTTGTATTTGTGCCTTGTCAATCACATTAAAACATGATATTAATCAAAGCACTAAATATGTAATCTTCATCGAAATCTATAGACCCGTCAC
This sequence comes from Alisma plantago-aquatica, assembly GCA_963693085.1. Lineage (NCBI taxonomy): Eukaryota > Viridiplantae > Streptophyta > Magnoliopsida > Alismatales > Alismataceae > Alisma > Alisma plantago-aquatica. Next base: position 321,958,885 of record OY856411.1, on the reverse strand, counting down.
ACGAGATAAAAGTACTAGGGATGAGGAAGACCTTTCATGTCCATTGTATACCCATCTCCATAGTCATGTGTAGAGAGACATTCTAAGATCACAATGCAAGGGAGAGAGAGAGAGAGGTTGAGTAGAAGAGGAATATGACCCCCACACCCCAAGGAAACCAAAGAGAAGTTGAGGAGCATGACCATGTTCTAGTGTGACTACTGCACTTCTTTGGGTTTAGGGTTTAGGCTTTAGGTTCAATGAAGTATTGGGGCTCTTTCCAACACCCATGCCTTGCATGGATGACAAAAACAAAGAAAGGAAATCTCTCCAATCTATGCCACCAATGTATCCTTCAAAACCTCCCCTATGGAAACAACTTTTTGAGAAGGTCTACTCCTTAGAATCCTACTTCAAGGAATCCCGTCACTCCCAGGAAGGATGGGTAGATCTTAGGAACTTGTGAGGTAGCCAAATTCACCATCTAAAGCTCACTAGAGATGATCTTTAGTAGCAACACTCTACCCCATCGTGTAACAGAGCCACACACATGCACTCCAATGGTCAGGGGTAGTGCTACCCGCACACTCTAAGGATGGAAAAGGGAATCGAGTCTCTATTTTTTGGATGTGATTCCTATTGGGTCGATCTAGTACTACTGATGGATCTATGGCTAGGGCCAGTCCAACATCCCACATTTAGTTTTAGTCACAAATCCCATAAAACTATATATGTTCTTAAGAAATCATAGGAAACAAAAGACTTCCCCAAAAATTGCAATCATTTGAGATCATGAGCAAACAAGGAATGTAATGAGATACTTTCATATTCAAGTTCTAGTTGTAGTTCCCTACATTTTGAAATATCTTCTTTATATGATCAGAATATGATGAATAACCTAATTTTTATGTTGATGATGGTATGAAATCATAATCAAAATTATCAGTGGATCTAATGACATATACCATTGTTTAGAATATGATGAAGCATGAAACATAGGGTATCTTTTGTGGTTCGGTATGTGATAGAACTATCTATGCTTTATTGATATGCCCTAAAATGTTGATCTAATATTTAAGTCAAGTATCAGACCATCACGTGAACAAATAATTTTTCCAAAACTAGTATATGTACTTTTGAACATTGAAGGTATGAATGTACAACTTTAAGGTTCAACATTTTGATTTATGGTATCTAATCTTAAAAGTGAGGATCTAAGGAAACAAACTCAAATTTTCAATATATATCCTAAATTATACTCAAACCTTAAGAAAGAAATTTGAGATGTTTGTAACACATGGTTTGAATAATAATTTTTATACTAATGCTTGTTTCTTGCATAATTTGGATGCGAACATCACATGACATGCATGATAAGATGTGACTCATAAGTTATGAATAATCTCTTCTATCATTCTTTTAATATTCTAGAAGTCTCTTGAATGTTTAATTTACATGAAATATGATTGAACACTCTTAATCCTATAAAATTTTGAGGTTTTATGTGGATCACTAATTTAAATCATACACCATAGTAATTGATATTTCACGATGGAGCTTTTGGGGAAAACTCACTCTCATGATAATATGTATAATAATCACTAAAGAGTGTTCCAAAAACCAACAAGAAGTGAGGTGGAAGGGCCCAATGATAGCATACAAATAGATGATCCTATTGACATGACTTACATTTCATAATCCAACTATATATCAAATATTGGTTTACCAGTTGAGATGAGTAAGATTATGGGTGGAATAGAATGAAAATATAGACTTTATGATATCTGGAATCACTTGATTTGAATTTCCATATAAATTGTTAAAAGTATATGCAAAAACATTGCTATTTCACCCACATACACTATCAAAATATGTTGACCACATTTTCATTTATTGACTTTTTTAATTAGAGATGGTGATTTAAAAATCTGGATCATCTTGGAAGAAAAGGGAATATAATTCTAATTAATTAGACCATTGAGGATATAGATAGTTTAACTTCTGTCTTTATTTCGATAAAATGTTAGTCCTTCCCATGATCCAAGATCACTGTAAACTCCCCCCGAAGGGCTTTATCTTCCCTATTGTGAATAATACCTCTTTACCAGAAATACTAGTGGTCATTGGTCATTTACTATAAATTTGGACCACAAAGATATAAATGACCGACCTTTTCTTCTCGGTCCATCTTAGATGACGGTAACGGGAGGAGTGAGTGATTGCATTAGGCCTGACATCATATAAATTGAAATTATAGGCGAAAGAGGTGCAAGTTGTAACACCCCGATTTTCTTATCACATTAGCGGAAGCTAATTTTTTTTCCAGGGGAGTGTTACTACCATGATATACAATGATAATAGACAAAAACCATTACAAACTATGTATGGAAGAAATTCTCATCATATTCTCAGAATAAAAGCATGGTTAAATCAAACCTTAAAAGAAAACCATAACATGTAAAAAATTATACTTATATCACAAGCTTTGGGATCATGTAGATGGCGCCCCACCAAGAAAACCTTGTAAAGTTGTAGTTGCATCTTCTTATCATGACCATCTACTGATGTTTTGTACCTGCGCACATCTCATCCCAATCCATGCACAAAGGTAAACCTAGGTTACAGTAAGTGGCATTGAATTTGTAATAAGATAAACTTAAATATATGTTAACTAAAAGTTTAACTGATATCTAAAATCTATAAACTTATACTAAATCGTGGTCCCTTTTGTTAATGTATTTCATTTGATTTGTGGACACCATTATATGATAAGTACTCCTGAGTTGGTACCAAAGTACATATGAATTGGCACTACGTGCCTTTGAATGACATTGGGGTGTCTCTGAATTGGCATAACTACACCCTGCTTGGTACCAAAGTACCTCTAAGTTGGAGTGAATACTCTTATAAATTGGCAACAAATTCCTATGAATTGTCCCATGACTAATTGAATGAGGACTTATCATATAATGTCTTATATGAAGATTTCAACTTAATTATATTAAATTTGAACTAACTAAATTTCAAATTTTTATACTGAAACTGAATACTGATAACTAAATTCCAAATTTGAATATGAATCTAGGCTGAATACTTCAGATAGTTTGTCTTACTTAACAAATGCATTCAAATTATTATGTTTGATACTGAAACCTTAATAAATTGAATTCTACCCTGCTTTTAAACCTTGACTTAAATCAAAATTTGAACTCTGAATTTAAATCTGAATATGTATCTTGATTACTAAATAATGAAATTTGAATATGAGACTCTTATTTCGTATCTGGATCTAATTTATGACTACTCACAATGAGTAATCTAGATATTAATATCTGAAATCTCAATTCTTGTTGTCTAAATAAATCTTAATCTGAAACTCGTATTCCAAAAATCACTTAGTTAAATCCTGATAACAAATATTTGACTTATGTCTAAAGGCTTGAGATATAAATGAAACTAAATAAATGAATACTAAGTATATGAAAGTAGCTTAAGTATAACATTCTATAATCTGATATCCTCCCAATATAAGTTCATCAGAATAATATCTAATTGATAGACGACTATTAGATGCACATCAATAACTAAATGTCTAAATGTAAGTTATTCTCTAAGTTTCTTTGCATATAGGTAGGATGAATCATGATAATAATGAAATTCAATAGACATGGCCCAGTTACCTTGTTTGTAGACAATTAAACATTTTCCATGGGCCCTCCAGTCAACTATAAATCCAAAAAAGTCATTAGAAACTATCTTCATTACTTATCATTACTCATTTCTCGACTAGACTTTAGTTCATTTTATAGGATCTGTCTTCATCAAGTCTTATATTTGGAAACCACCCTAAATTTATCTTTTCCTCAGAACCAACCCTTATGTAATCCCATTGAATGTACACATCTACCCAATACATTATATAACAAGTTTCTTCTGAAGTATTCCCCAATATCAACACCAACTTATATGTATCTTAGATCCATCATGTATCTCTAATAAACCTTGTACAGTTTTATGCCATGATATCTTGACTATCTCTACAACATTCTTATTATGAAATTACTCAATCTTAATTCAATGAAAGTTTCCAAAAATATAAACAACCATGGTGACTCACCTCACTGATTAAACCTAGGACTCCAATACGATTCAAACAATAATCATCTCACAATGTGAAATAAACTTCTAGGGTTCTAAAATCATGGTGATGAGTACATGATATTCTTATTATCTTTATCAGGCTAATAACTAATTTATAACTAATATCACTCTTGCACTCATGTTTGTTGATTCATGCATCAAAACCTTGATACTAATCCAATCATCTATTAAAATCATCAAACTAAAAGTCTTGATTGCATCATACCTTTAAAACCCATGTGACACTACTACAGAAATGGCTTATAACGTCACTTTTAATTGTGTCAGTTGTATTAATAAACTGACACCTAACATATACAGTGTCGGTGTATAAAATAAGCCGACATCAATCTGTGAAGGGTGACCAGACGCGAGTACCATTTTTATTCAGTGTCGGTTCCTTAATAAGAAACCGACAAAACCAAAATTTCCAGCGAAAAAAATTACCTCCAAAAATTAACATACTTCGTCGGTTTTTAAAATCATAGCCGACGATTAAAGGTTTTCTGCGAGACAAAAATTTGCTCACTTTTTATCTTCGATTTTGTGATAATAACTGACGTCATTATGTTTTCGAGTGAATAATCGCGAAAATTTTCACCACCCTTTAGTGCCGGTTTTTTGTTGTAAACCGAAAAGTTTTTATTGTCGATTTGTGTTAGCAACTGACACCTATTGTTAACTTAACAACATGAGGCAGAGACTCTTACCCCTTTTATTTCATTCATTTCCGCTGATCAGGGTTTTTGCTCTGACGATTCCTTTGCTCCGACGATTCCGGCCGCTGCTGCTCTGCCTCCACCTCCGCCGCCATTTGTTGGCCGCACTTTGGTCACCGACACCGCCGCCACTCGCCGCCGGTGATCTGCCGCTGCACCTCTTCTGCCTCCGCCGCCTCTGCTTCCGCCATCCCCTACTGGTGACCATAACTCTCCGCCCGACCACAGCTAGCTCTCCGCCCGACGACCTTCTGCCTGACGCCGGCGACCAGCTCTCCACCTGGAGCCACCCGCTTCTCGACGACCAGCCCTCCGCCCACTACCTATAGCTATCCCTCTTCTCACAGGCACGCCCATTATCAGGTTTTCCCCTGACCTTCCCCCCTATTCTTGCTTTTCCTGTATCACAGGCACACCCATTAATCCCGTGGCTCTCCAGTTTGCAAACCTGTCTCTGATTCACATTAATATTACCATGTTGTATATGGTTTTGATCAGAAAAATGCGTAGATTGTGAATAAAATATACTTAAAGCTCTATTATTCTTCTTGTTACAAAGGTATAGTTAGTACATGAATATTAGATGATATTTAAGAAAACCCTAGTTTGATGAGCATGTTGTTAATCATGTTAATTATGATTCTTTTATTTATTCTAATGTCGGTATATAATTATGCGATCCCAACATCTTAAATTGAATTAGATAATCATGTACGTACATGTGAAAATAGGGTTATTAAACCAATAGTTATAACATAGTATGATCTTAATCTGATCTGGATGTTAATAATAACATAGTATGTTAAATATGATGATTAGGGCTATATATATAATGTCTAGTAAAGATTCCTAGACTTTTTGTCATTAGGGTAATTTTATACATGTTTGAGTAAATTAGGGTTCTAATCTACCCTTTGTCCTATATTTGATGCTAATTGTACATATATGTTGAGTTTCCTCTTACTCTTACCTAAGAAATTTGTATTTATTCATCTACTTATTTGTATTTTTTGTCTACTATTTTTATTTAGTTATCTACTCATTTGAATTAATTTGTGTACTACTTTTGAAATTATATAATCATCTAGTGCTGTAACTTTTAATTGATGTAACTTTATCACAGGCTCATTATGAACCATTAGATCTAGATCTTAGCGTATCTCTACCGTCCTAACTATAAAATTGGTAACTTGTTTCATTGTTGAGTATATTGAGAATCCTAATCACCCTTCTTTCTTAATGATGAAATGTAATGCACACACGTGACATGCTTGGAATGTAAATGATGAACTTTTCCCTAGATTGCCAATCATGCTTTTAAAGACATCAATAATCACCCTAACTTGAAGAACCAGGATTTTAGGTATAAGAATGACAACACATGTATTTATTGGCCTAGAAACCCGTCCAAGATTTACTCATTAGGAGTAAATCTTGGATAGTCCCCGGTTTGGGACTGTTCTTGAACACCTAATCTCGCTTAGGATGTAAGTGTATAATGTGTATTTGGTTTTCAAGAAAATATTAGCAGCATTTCCCCGTTTTTTCTCTAAGTACATATGTACTTGGAGAACAATGGGGAAATGATGTTGAAATTTTCTTATAAACCCAATACACATTATACACTTACTAGTAAGATTAGGTGTTCAAGAATGGGATAGGTGGTACACATTTATTATATATAAGAATGACATCACATGTATAAACCCTAAAGTTTTAACCATAAACCCTAATCTGTTTGCCCTAGACCCTAATCTTGTTGTAATATATACCTATTTTCTCTTTGATCATAGAATGGATAGATCATGGATGTCCATTTGCAATCACTGCACCCCAGAGTTTATTTCTGGTCTTGATCAGTTTATTAGATTTGCCTAGGAACATAGGAAACAACCTGGAGATAGGTTCTACTGTCCATGTAGGCATTGCGGTAACAACTTGAAAGTCAGTACTTGTGATGAAATGAGAAGTCATGTCATGTGCAACGGGATTGTATAAGGCTATACAGAATGGCACTGGCATGGAGAGATTTCAAACCCGAAACCAGTGGATGTCGATAGCAGTGCTTGTGTGGAAGAAGAAATTGCCTTCGATGACGTAGATGGGAACGAATCAGTTCCAGTAGACATCGTTGATGCAATGCTGGATAGTTGTGGGGTAGAGCGCACCAAAACTGATCCACCTCCCATGTTTAGAAATATTGTGCATGATGTTGAGATACCGTTATACTTGTAATTTTATGAAGCTTAGCGCTGTGTTGAGATTGTATACACTGAAAGCTAACAATCGATGGAGTGACAAAAGCTTCACGTCATTGTTGTCTTTGTTGAATGAAATTCTTCCTGAAGGAAACGAGCTGCCGATCTCAACGTACCGGTTAAAGAAATTGTTGTGCCCAATGGGAATGGAGGCCAAGAAGATACACGCATGCAAGAATGATTGTGTATTATTTCAAAAGGACTATGAGATCCTACGACATGCGTCTCATATTACACAAAGTGTCAAGATGATAAGAGTGTCGTCCAAAATAGCGGGGTCACCCTTCAAGCCTTTTCATTGTTTTTTGCAAGTGCAAAGGATAAAAGTCCACGTGAATCTAAAATGTCATATTACGGTGTCATTGAAAATATATGGGAGTTTGAATATGTAGATTTCATAATTCCATTCTTTAAATGTAATTGGGTTGACAACAACAAAGGAGTTATAGTGGATAAATTGGGTTTCACGTTAGTGAACTTTGAAAAGATTGGCGAGAAGGGTGAACCATTCATATTGGCATCACAGGCGAAACAAGTATTTTATATCGATGATCCTACAAATGATAAATGGTCAGTTGTTCTTCATGGTAAAAGACAGTTCATTGAAGATCCTATAGATGAAGAAGAGTACTATGATAAGTGTGATGACTCCAGTCCATTCTCAGTTGGGTTGCCAACACCACCAAACATTGAAGCTGGGGATCACAATGACTTGTATGTTCGCGGGGATCATAATGAAGGATTGTTAATTGATAAAAGATCACAATATTAGAGGCATGGATGTTTATATTTTTATTATGTTTTATTTTTCTGAATGTGAACTTTACAATGTGAATGTGGACTTTACAATGTGAATTACTTTACAATGTGAATGTGAACTTTACAATGTGAATTACTTTACAATGTGAATGTGTACGTTACAATGTGAACTTTACAATTAGTGTTACTTTACAATGTGAAATTTATAATTTGAATGTGAACTTTCAGATGACTGAGCATTCCCATGATGACTTTGCTGATGATCACCGTGAGGGTGAGGACGTGATTGCGCCGCCTAACAATGTTAGTTAATTTTAATTATGAATATATCCCTGAGGTTTCTATCTATATGTTCATTTATAATTATATAATGTAAGTGTGTTTTTTTATCCAATTTTAGGCTGGTGATGTACCCCCTGAAGTTGTTACAACACTTGATGAGCAACAAAAGAAACTTGAGAAAGTGAGGGGCATCACAATGATGAACAAGTTAATACATCAAAGGGGGCAATGGACCCAAATTGGTTGTGGATTTCGATCAGGTAGGAAATCCATATGGAGTGAACCACAACTCATTTGTTTCATATCTTGGGGTTCTTACTCACAGCCATTGCAGTCCTATCATAGAATCATGGCATAAAGTTCCTAAGGGGAAGAAAGACCACATATGGAAGGAACTATGCGTGAGTTATTAATTTGTGTAGCAATTCTATTTAATTTGCAATTCTATTTAATTTTAGGATACTAGTTAATAGCAGTTCTATTTAATTTGCAGAGCATATTTGATCTGGATGAAAAGCTGCATCGTAAATGTGTGATGCAACGTTGTGGGAGGGTCCTAAGGAACTATAGGACCAATCTCACTAGAGATTACATACGCGATGTTGAGAATAGGTTCTTGATTGATTCCAATTCTAGACATTGATTACTATTTCACTAACTCTACACAAATAATTATTTTTGTTTGTATTCACTTTGAAAAATAAATATAGGAAGAAGGAAGCCACACAACAATGGAACTACTTGGACCCCAAAGACTGGGAGGAGTTTGTTACCCAAAGAAAAATAGATGAATTCAAGGTATTAAGCGCCACTCCCAATTTAATTAATATACGTTTTTATGTATTCACCTATTCAAGATTAACCTTTAGTGTTACTAACCAAATCAATGTGCTAACTAACTAGGCTAAGAGCGATGCTCAACGAGCAAGGCGTGCACTAAATGTGCACGACCACACAATGGGTCCAAGAGGATATGCAGGCGTTCGCCAAATACTATAGGCTGAGTCTACTCAGCCTGCTGCTACTCAGGAGACTGTAGAGTCCTCTGCTGCTGCTCCCGCACATCTGCCTCACCATGATTTGTGGATAGCTGGGAGGCAAAACAAGAAGGGAGAGATACAGAAGCCCGCAACTGCTGAGGCGGCTGCAAAAATGGTAAAAATCAACTCTTAGATATATCTATTGATATTGACTATTGTTATGTTTACTTACGAATTTTTGTTGATGGTGATTAGCGGGAGTTGCACGAGCAGAGGAAGGAAGGCAAGTTCATCCCTCAGGGCATAAGGGATGAACTGACAGTTGCTCTGGGTAACCCAGAGCATTCTGGACGTGTAAGGGGTGCAGGTGCTGGTGTGGGAATCAAAGCGTTCTTTGGGCCATCCCAGCGCAAAACTATCCCAAAAGTGGGACTTTCACAAGCTGAGGTAACTTATTCTAGTTTTTGAATGTTATTGCGAAAGGTAATTCAATAATCAGAAACTAGCATTTCTTTTATCCATACATAGGTAGATTCCTTAATTGATAGGAGAGTCGAGGAAGTACTTGATAAGAGACTCCATGAAGCAATTAGCAAGTGGCAGGCGTCTCAAACTGCCACTCAGACAGTACATGTGGTGGACCTCTCTTCTCCTACTGCTCGTACTGCAGAGGTTGGGAGTAATCCTATAGACCCACAACCTAGCACGTCCTCTGTGAGTATTTTTATGACATATATAATAGCTAGTCTGTTCAAGATTATATGTTTGTGTATATATGCATATAACATTCTTTACATAAATTTGTAGGGGTTGAAGCCATGCTGACTAAAAAGTGAAGGATATATCGTTGCAGAGGCATCGGCTTACCCACCCCTTAAAGGGTGCATGTTTCATGGGAGTCCAGTACCATATGGCATGGTACGTGTGAGCCCCATACATATACTCCCTGGCTGGACGAGACTTGCAGTGCCCCATGCACACCCAGATGCTGAAACACTTGGTGAGGCAGTAGGCGGAGTGATACTGTGGCCAGAAGCAGATGTCCTCTATACTGAAATTGTATGATAAATTTTCATTACTTTAATTTGTTACTGTGTATATATATATATGAGTCAATTGATATGAAATTATATATACAGGTCAAAAAGACGAGACCCGCTACATCTCGACCTCCACCTCCTCGACTCCCAAGTTGGCTTCCAGGAGACCTACACGCCTCGATAGGTCCTAATTGTAGGAGTGTGGCAGTATGGATTGGCAAACATAATCCAAATTGCCCTATAAATGTTACTATTCCGGAGAATGATGTAGGTAAATCATACGATAACAATCTATTCATACAAGTTTAGCATGAGTATTAATGCATACGTAATAGAAGTTCTGGATACGTATTAATGCAGGTCAAACATTCGAAAACAACATATTTATACAAGATATTTTGGAGTTGTTTAGTTATGCATGGCTGAACACATCTATGGTAGAGCTGTGGATACGGTGAGATTAATGCATACGCCAATCTGGTATATACATCCATATACCTTGTTTTTTATACGGCAATATGGTTTCCTATATATTAATGCATACGCAATACATGTTTTGCAGCCACTTACACAAGACAGGTACAGATTTTGGGTTTGCCCATGTGGGATTTTTGGTTCCATCTTTGATTAGTCTTGTAGATACAGACCCTTCTTCAGTTACTTCATACTGCTGTGGTGCTTTTACATATTTTGGTAACAATAATAAGACGGTGATAATAGCTCCATTCAATGTCGAGTAAGTTTACTTTGCTTGTAATTTATACTTAAGCAAATTATATTTTTATTGTGGATATAATATTGACTATCATGTTAATTTTGTAGGTTTGTGGCTTGTTGTTGGCTGATATCAATGGATGTCGTAAACCTGCAGTTCATAAATGAACTGCAGGTTCTCATCCTGCGACCAGCCACAGCAGGCCTGCAAACTAATAAGAAAAAAAAATCAAACAATCGATGCGGTTATTTGTATAAAACCGACAACAATAGGTTACAACGTCGGATAAACACAAAAACTGACGCCTATGATAGAAGATATGTCTTCGGTTATAATTAAAAGTTGACACAAAATGTTCTTGCGTCGGTTGGCATCTTAGTAACCGACGTCTACTTCCCTAAGTTGCCAGACACCACGGCCGTGCTGGACAACACAACCGTGGCAGCTGGCCAAACAACACGGCCGTGCTGGTCAGCACGACCGTGGCAGTTGGTGAAATGTCATCGGTTTTCACTAAAATACCGACGCTTATAATGCCCTAGATGGCGCCCTTTCTGTGGCGCGAAGTTTTATGGCGTCAGTTTATATTTAAATAACCGACGCTTATACCCCCTACATGCGCATGTTTTCGGTGGCGCGCAAAGGGTTATGGTGTCAGTTTCAATACCGACGCCTAATGATCTGCCTTTTAGCGGTGCCCACATAGGTGTCGCATTTAAACCGACGCTAAAGGGCTTAAATAACCAACACTAAAGGCCTGATATGTACTAGTGCGGTGTCCATTCCCTAATGCTCGGCGATAAGATTCTCACCTACATTATCAATTTAACATAGCATCAACACATACAATCATATCAATCTTAACTTTATATATTTGCATCATATGATACTTACCATGATATTAGTCCCATTATTAATGTGTTTATCTTTTCTCAGTCTTTCCAACGAGCTCTTAAACGTCTCATTCTAACAACTATGTCAACTTCTATAAACTCCTAAAGTATTTCAATCAAAAATAACTCGTATCATTTATTACCTTGTTTATGGGTCCCTTTGGGATAGATGGGCCTCATGATTGGCATCCCATCAAGAAGTGAAGCATGTGCCCCCCTCTATCTCTTGCAGCGATTCAACCAGGGAGCGTGACCCCCTATTTTTTGCGATAACAAAGCATCGGTGCTCTATGCTCCAGCAAAGCAGCCATGCTCTTGGCAGCTTCTTGTAGAGCTGGCAGAGGATGTCTATCCACCACCTGTTATCTTCTTCATCTCTGCTCATACCGATGCTTCCTTAGTGGATGGCAGAATAATAGCCCCTTTGGAACCCTAGCACTGCCACCGTGCTTCTTGTCCCCATTTCTATCATCTTCTAGGTCATCTCATATTGAAGAACCCTAATGACTTCAGACGCACCTAGGTTCCAAGATCTATGACTTTTACAACCTCTTTTCTGTCAGATCTTTGGTGAAATCCCCTCCCCTTGGGACTCTATTCGGGTCATGATAAGTAGGGGTGCCATTTCTCTGGTCGGCATTGTATTAGAGTCTCAGTGCTCTCCCCCTTTTTTATTTTGTATTTTGATAAAACTTCAAAATAGGAAAATAATTATTTTTACTACATTCTAATCCTATTTAAGGACAAAATTTTGAATTATGATTACCTTCCTATTATTTTCCCTTTAGCATGAAATTAGATCAAAACTAAATGGATAAACTCTTAAAACCTACCTTTTAAGTAAAAACTATATATTTACAAAATTAATCACCGAGGTCATTAGATAATTTCAAATCACCTAATATTTCTCCCATAACTTTAATTTCAATTATACATCCACTACTTATATTTTGATCATTTATTATGAGCATGGAATACTCCATCCCCAATTTTGTACTCCAAGGACCCATTTGTGAATCCTAATTGGCCTAATAAGGCGTCAATTGGTTTCTTGGGCACACGACCCATTCCTTGGTTTTCCAAAGGGTTCATAAACTTAATCATTTCTGGATTATAAAAATTAACTCTAATACCGACATAATTCCTCAATTAAATTTCATATGGTACATTTGATCATAATCACTTTACATAATATGAAGGCTTAAATTATGTCTAATGCTCAAACCATTAACTCTCGTATCTCATTTATTATTTTGCTTTAGTGATCAACTCATATCATCAAATTAAATATCAAATTTCTAGGATTTGAGGATAATCTTTGTTACACAAAAGATCCTCTCAATGTTCTTTTTCCCTTAAATCCAAATATAATGAAAATTGGATGAGACTTTGTGTAACCATTAATCTTGAAAACACTAGAGGGGGGTGAATAGGGTTTTAAACAATTTTAAACAATTATTTAACTCAAACAACCAATTACAAAAATATTGGACAAAGGGACAAGGATTTAGAGTGGTTCCTACCTTAGCAAATACTAAGGCAGTCAGTCCACTACCCGGTTGCTTACCCAACCGGGATTTGAAAAGAAATTTATTTTGTTACCTCGCAAGGATTTTACATAAAATACAATTTCTTTTCCTAAACCCTTCAAGCAGCCTTCACTTAGAAGTAATCGCCCAACCTTGAAGCAGCCTTCACCTAGAAGTAATTGCACCACCTTGAAGCAGCCTTCCTCTTGAAGTAGCTTCCCGTTGCAATAGCCTTCTTGAAGTAGCTTCCCGTGCGATAGCCTTCTTGAAGTAGCTTGAAGTCCCCTTCTCCACCTGAGAAGTCAAACTATCTCCAATCCGCAGCCTCCAACCCTAGGAGTAGCAAGGAGAATACAAGGATAAAAAGGAACAAGAAAGGAAATAGAAATTACAACTTATCCTTTTAAGCACAAGGCTTGATTTGCCTATATCAAGCGTATTGATCTCCTAACCAATGAGTGTAGAAGTGTAAGTGCTGTAGTAAGGAGATGCTAGCCTATAGGACACGAATTTGAGCTAAGGAGAAAGTAGGCCAATGATCACAATGCTCAAATTGCTTGCAACAAATTGCTCAAGTATGCTCAAGTATTTTCTCAAGTGTAGCAAGTGTAAAACAAGTGAGTTTAGGTGTCCTATGGCTTGTCCTATTTATAGGAATGGCCTAAGGATGCTTAAGGATGTTCTAGACAACTTCTAGGGGTTTCTAAGTGCTTAACTAGCCATTAGGTACAAAGTTGTTGCTTTAACAACGGCTAATTAATTAACTCTGCAGTTGCTGTCAGAGACCATCTCGGTCGACAAATGGTCGACCGAGATACCTACTCGGTCGAACTTTTGTCGACCGACAGGCTCTCTGGAACAAGTGATTTGCAACGTCTTTCATCAACTGCCAACTAACTTTTCTGTTGTGTCTAACGGATACTTTGGATCTTTCTCGGTCGAGAAGATTGTCGACCGAGAGTGTCTCGGTCGAGGACTTTGTCGACCGAGATTGATCCTGTTTCAAGGTTTCAAATTAGGCACTAATTATGTGTGTGAGTGTGCATAAGTAATCCTATTTGAATGGGATGACTTGTCTAACTGTGGTGTTTAGCTAGGGAGAATCTAACGCTTGATTTACATGCAATTCTAAGTACTTGTACATTATATTTTTGTACAAGTTTTTACAACAGTGATTACATTGCATGAAAATATAAATATGTAAGCTTATAGATTTTCCCTTGTTGCTTTGTCATCCTGCACACTCAAGTAGCTCGTTAGATTAATAAGAATGAAATGTTTGTCATAATCAAAACAAAGGGATTTATAGATGTCCATTTAGCCAACAATCTCCCCCTTTTTGAAGATGACAAACATTTCCAAAATATAAATAAAGGAAATATAAAACATATGAGTTTCATACCTTTGGATTACCTTTTGTAGCTTTTTCTCTTGTGTATAAAATGTGTGCTTATTATTCCCCATGAATTGTGGAACATGAAATCCAGATCATTTGGGAATATAGCAACTTTCAATGTAAAGCCAAGAGTTTATTTATGAAACTCATTAATTGAGGTTTACATAATTTCGAAATTTTAGTTTTATATTTATCTCTCCCCCTTTGTCATTTCAAAAAGATAACCGTTAAGAATAAAAACTCCCCCTTAATTAGATATACCATCAAATATAATGAAAAAAGATGGCCATTTAAAAGCCAAAAATGTAAACAACAGTTTTTGTTTAAGTAGCACAAATGTCAAAGAAAACATCCTCCAAAGGAGTGATAAGCAATTGCTTCCTAATGTTGTTAAATTGATCTAGTGGAAGCGGTTTTGTAAAAATATCAGCCAATTGATCTTCCGTATCAATATGATGAAGGGAAACATGATTCTTGGAGATATGATCCCTTAAGAAGTGATGACGGATTTCAATATGTTTAGCCCGGCTGTGTAAAATAGGATTGTGTGCTAAGTTTATGGCGCTCGTGTTGTCACAAAAAATAGGTGTAGATGACAGATTAAAACCATAATCGCTTAACACCTGTTGCATATAAAGCACTTGAGCACAACAAGACCCGGCTGCCATATATTCAGCTTCAGTTGTAGATAGGGCAACCGTATTTTGTTTCTTGCTAAACCAAGATACTAAAGCTCTCCCTAATAAGAAACAGCCACCACTAGTACTCTTGCGATCAAGTCGACAACCAGCATAATCCGCATCAGTATAAGCTTTAAAATCGAAGGATTGTCCTTTTGGATACCATAAACCAAAGCAAGTAGTACCGGCTAGATAACGAAGAATTCGTTTAACTGCTAGAAAATGAGAGTGCATAGGTTGTGATTGAAATCGAGCACAAAGACCGACGGAAAACATAATGTTCGGTCGAGAAGCAGTTAAATATAGCAAACTACCAATCATGGCTCTATATAAGGAATCATCAATAGGTTCCCCATTTTCATCCTTATCAATTTTGATAGAAGTAGCCATAGGAGTAGTAGCATGTTTGCATTGATCCATCCCAAAACGTTTTAAGAGCTCTTTAGTATATTTTTCTTGGCTTATGAAAATTCCTGCAGGTGTTTGCTTAATTTGAAAACCAAGAAAGAATGTTAGTTCACCCATGAGGCTCATTTCAAATTCTTTTTGCATAATGTCACTGAATTGTGTGCATAAGGAATCATTAGAAGCTCCAAAAATAATGTCATCAACATATATTTGCACAACTAGGAAATTAGAGGCATATGTTTTGAAAAATAAAGTGGAATCTGAATTTCCAATAGAAAAACTATTATCAAAAAGATATGTCTTGAGCCTTTCATACCAATTTCTAGGTGCTTGTTTTAAACCATAAAGTGCTTTCTTAAGTTTATAAACATAGTCACCTTTTTCCGGTATTTCAAAGCCAGGTTGTTGGGCAACATAAACTTCTTCTTGAATGATGCCATTTAGAAAAGCACTTTTGACATCCATTTGATAGAGCTTAATATTTTTATGGGCAGCAATAGCTAGTAACATCCTAATAGCTTCAAGTCTAGCTACGGGTGCATATGTTTCATCAAAATCTATTCCTTCTTGTTGATTATAACCTTGTGCTACTAACCGAGCTTTATTCCTTATAACTTCTCCTGCCTCATTAAGTTTATTCCTAAAAACCCATTTAGTTCCTATGATAGTTTTATCTTGTGGTTTAGGAACTAAATCCCATACATCATTTTTAGTGAATTGATTCAATTCTTCTTGCATGGCTATTATCCAATAATCATCCTTAAGAGCTTCGGATATCTTCTTAGGTTCAATGATAGAAACAAAAGCCATGTTTGCAACATCTTTGAAGGAAGACCAAGTTTTGACCTTATCATTTGGATCTCCAATAATCAGTTCTTGGGGATGATCCTTGATAAGCCTAGGTGTAGGTTGTGTTTCAACTTGGGGATTGGATGTAGTAACTTTCTCACTATCATTTGGTATGGTTAAATTTTCGAATTGATTAGTGAGACCAGTGATTTCTAGATTTTCAGATTTTGACTCCTCATGAAAAGAAACATGAATGGATTCCTCAACTTTTCTAGAGATAGTGTTATATACTCTAAAAGCTTTGCTAGAAGTGGAATATCCCAAAAAGAATGATTTATGTGATTTAGAATCAAACTTGTCTCTATCATCTTTGGTATTTAAAATGTAGCATGTGGAGCCAAAAGTATGAAAATAGTCAACTCTAGGTTTCTTAGAATGTATGAGTTCATATGGAGTTTTCTTTGAATAAGAGTGAACAGTTACTCTGTTTAGCACATAGCATGCATTGTTTACAGCTTCAGCCCAAAAGGTTTTGGGTGTGTTATGTTCAAGCATCATGGTTCTAGCCATTTCTTGTAGTGATCGATTTTTCCTTTCAACTATACCATTTTGCTGTGGGGTGCGTGGAGCAGAAAATTTATGAGTGTATCCTTGAGATGTACAAAACTCTTCAAATGTATGATTTTCAAATTCCCCACCATGATCACTTCTAATGGTACATATTTTATTTTGTAAGAGATTTTCAATCTTTGAACAAAATTGCATAAAAACATGAATAGTATCATCTTTAGTTGCAATAAAATGTACCCATGTATATCTACTATAATCATCAATAATCACAAAGCAGTATCTCTTGCCACCAATTGATTGTGTCCTCATTGGTCCAAATAGATCCATATGAATTAATTCTAATGATCTACTGGTGCTAAGTACATGTTTTGATTTGAAAGATGTTTTGGTTTGCTTTCCCATCGTGCATGGTTCACAGTTTTCACTTTGATCAAAAGATAAAGTAGGCAATCCGCGAACAAGATCATATTTCACTAGCTTTTTGATAACATGTGAACTAGCATGTCCTAGCTTTTTATGCCATATTTGTAAGGTATTGTCATTTGCAAGTAAGCATTTTCCTACTACTGTTTTCATAGAGTTAGGTTTAAGAATATAAAGATTACCAACTCTATTTCCTTCATAAACAACATTTGTAGTATTTTCTATTAATAACTTGCAGCAGGTTTTGTTAAATAACGCATCATAACCACTATCACATAATTGGCTAACACTTATTAAGTTATGGTGCAAACCATCAACAAGTAGAACATTCTTAATTTCAAGGTTTGTACCAACATTACCTATTCCAACGATTTTGCCCTTACCATTGTCTCCAAAAGTGACTGTTCCACTTTTCTTTTCTTCAAAAGTTTGGAATGCATCCTTGTTTCCGGTCATATGTTTGGAACATCCACTGTCAACCACCCATTCCTGCATTAAAATGTAGATTTTAGTACCCATGTGATGGTCCGATATGGTTAGAGTCATTTAAATACAGATTTGTATAAAAGTTCTGAAACAGAAGTCCAGTCGGTCGACAATTGTTCGACCGACATATGTCTCGGTCGACAATTTGTCGATCGAGAAGGTTACTGTATTACAATCAAAGATACGCAGAACTTTGCTCGGTTGACAAATTTTCGACCGAAATAGGTGCTGTAAATTTTGATTTGTTAAAGTCATCCAGTCGCTCGACAATACTTCGACCGATCTAAAGCTCGGTCGACAATACTTCGACCGACAAGGTTTCTGTTTCAGTACAACAATGCAGAAAAATAATAACAATATGCATGACACCTTTTGTTTAGTTGAGATAAGACAATGTAAATAGCAGAATAAAGCATTTGGTCATATCTCAACTACATTCCACTCTACTAAGTTTGGGGTTTTGGGATCCAAACTAAGTCGGACTCCTTAGTCTTGTAGGGGCATGAAAAGGAATAGTGTCCAAGACGTAAGCAGAAATGGCAAGTAATAGAATCAACTTCATTTCTCTTTCTAGCCATTGTGTTCTTAGGTACAAACCTAGTTTGAGTTCTTTTGGGTTGATTTTTCTTTGGAGCGTATCCCACACCTTTTCTTCCATTGTAAATAGTGCCAACTTTTAGTATGTTATCAAGTATATCTTTTCTTCTTAACTTATGCAGTTCTCTTTGTAACATAGCAATGTCATTCATTTTCTTGTGTAGATCTTTTCTTGCTTGATCTAAATCAGAAAATAATGAGTCCTTTTCCTTTACAAGATTATCATAGTCCGAATGGTTACACAAAATAGGCTGAGTTTGAAAATCTTGTAGTTTAGCTAACAATTCAGTCTTTTCTTTAGAAAGAAGATCAACATTTGTTTCTAAAGTGAGTAGCTTTCTAGTACAATCATCTAAAGATGTTTTTAAAGATAGATTCTCAAGATCAGTGTTGTTCTTTTCAGAGGAAAGTTCATCTAATTTGGCAATGAGCTCATCATTTGATTTTATAGCCTTCTTTAGTTTCTTCTTGGCATCAATATATTTATCATGAGTTTCTTGTAAATTAGTAACTAACTCTTCTTTAGGAAGATCAATTAGGCTTACCTCTTGAGAGTCTTCATTGTCTTCTCTTGCCATTAGACATTCCACCTCTTCTCCGCTTTCACTCTCACTTGACTCATCCCATGCAGCTTTATAGGCTTTTTCTCCTTTCTTCTTGTGTGAGCTTTTCTTTCCCTTCTTTGCTTTGGGACATTCATTTTTGAAATGCCCTTTCTTCCCACATTCAAAGCACCTAGGAGGGGTAGAAGAACTAGAAATTTTGTTAGTTTTAAACCTTTTGTATTTCTTACCGTTGACGATCAAGGCTTCTTCTCCTTCTTCTTCACTTGACTCCTCACTTTCTTGTGTGACAACTTTTGAAGCTTTGAGAGCCACATCCTTCTTCTTACCATTTTGACGTTCACGTTCTCTTCTTTCTTCCTCTTCTAGATCTGCTTCATGAGCTTCTAAATTGCCGATGAGTTGCTCCATTTTGAGTTGAGTGAGGTCGTTTGCTTCTTCAATGGCTGTCACCTTTGGCTTGTATTTTGGAGGAAGTGATCGAAGGATTTTTGATACTTGATCTTCCTCAAGGACAGGTTTTCCTAGGGCACTTAAACCATTAACAATGATAGAGAATTTTGAAAACATTTCACTAATAGATTCATTAGGATCCATACGAAAATGTTCAAGCTTCGTTTTAAGCAAGCTAATTTTGGAATTTTTGACTTGGACTGTACCCTCATAGGTTATGGACAGTCTATGCCAAATATCATAAGCTGTATCACAATTTGATATTCTATTAAATTCTCCTACCGAAATAGAACAATATAAGATACTTACAGCTTTTGCATTCATTTGGGCTAGTTTTACCGTGTTTGCATCCCATTCCGCAAATTCATTTTGAGGGAGCATGTATGGAGTAGACACCATTCTCCATAGATCCCAGTTGATTCCTTGGAAATAGAATTGCATCCTTCTCTTCCAATATTGGTAGTTTGTCCCATCGAACGCTGGGGGCCTAGCAACAAGTGTCCCTTCAATGTTGAGGTTGTTGAGCACTCCATCACCCATTTCTTCAAGACCTTGTTAGGGTTCCTTGAAGCCTCGCTCTGATACCAACTGAAAACACTAGAGGGGGGGTGAATAGGGTTTTAAACAATTTTAAACAATTATTTAACTCAAACAACCAATTAAAAAAATATTGGACAAAGGGACAAGGATTTAGAGTGGTTCCTACCTTAGCAAATACTAAGGCAGTCAGTCCACTACCCGGTTGCTTACCCAACCGGGATTTGAAAAGAAATTTATTTTATTACCTCGCAAGGATTTTACATAAAATACAATTTCTTTTCCTAAACCCTTCA
Source organism: Alisma plantago-aquatica (assembly GCA_963693085.1). NCBI lineage: Eukaryota > Viridiplantae > Streptophyta > Magnoliopsida > Alismatales > Alismataceae > Alisma > Alisma plantago-aquatica. The sequence goes on along the minus strand of OY856411.1, from coordinate 321,938,393 downwards.
AGCAGCCTTCACTTAGAAGTAATCGCCCAACCTTGAAGCAGCCTTCACCTAGAAGTAATTGCACCACCTTGAAGCAACCTTCCTCTTGAAGTAGCTTCCCGTTGCAATAGCCTTCTTGAAGTAGCTTCCCATGCGATAGCCTTCTTGAAGTAGCTTGAAGTCCCCTTCTCCACCTGAGAAGTCAAACTCTCTCCAATCCGCAGCCTCCAACCCTAGGAGTAGCAAGGAGAATACAAGGATAAAAAGGAACAAGAAAGGAAATAGAAATTACAACTTATCCTTTTAAGCACAAGGCTTGATTTGCCTATATCAAGCGTATTGATCTCCTAAACAATGAGTGTAGAAGTGTAAGTGCTGTAGTAAGGAGATGCTAGCCTATAGGATACGAATTTGAGCTAAGGAGAAAGTAGGCCAATGATCACAATGCTCAAATTGCTTGCAACAGATTGCTCAAGTATGCTCAAGTATTTTCTCAAGTGTAGCAAGTGTAAAACAAGTGAGTTTAGGTGTCCTATGGCTTGTCCTATTTATAGGAATGGCCTAAGGATGCTTAAGGACATTCTAGACAACTTCTAGGGGTTTCTAAGTGCTTAACTAGCCGTTAGGTACAAAGTTGTTGCTTTAACAACGGCTAATTAATTAACTCTGCAGTTGCTGTCAGAGACTATCTCGGTCGACAAATGGTCGACCGAGATACCTACTCGGTCGAACTTTTGTCGACCGACAGGCTCTCTGGAACAAGTGATTTGCAACGTCTTTCATCAACTGCCAACTAACTTTTCTGTTGTGTCTAACGGCTACTTTGGATCTTTCTCGGTCGAGAAGATTGTCGACCGAGAGTGTCTCGGTCGAGGAGTTTGTCGACCGAGATTGATCCTGTTTCAAGGTTTCAAATTAGGCACTAATTATGTGTGTGAGTGTGCATAAGTAATCCTATTTGAATGGGATGAATTGTCTAACAGTGGTGGTTAGCTAGGGAGAATCTAACGCTTGATTTACATGCAATTCTAAGTACTTGTACATTATATTTTTGTACAAGTTTTTACAACAGTGATTACATTGCATGAAAATATAAATATGTAAGCTTGTAGATTTTCCCTTGTTGCTTTGTCATCCTGCACACTCAAGTAGCTCGTTAGATTAATAAGAATGAAATGTTTGTCATAATCAAAACAAAGGGATTTATAGATGTCCATTTAGCCAACAAATCTATCCTATATTGATTTCATCAATAACTTAATCAGGTAATTGCAAGGTCCTATAATTAGGGTGTGATAATACCATGCATCTTTTTGGGAATGTCACTCTCAAAATTTGGTTATAGTACAGGAGGCTACCCACCATAGAGCCTTTCATACACTAACTCTTGACAATTGTCATAAAGTCTCACTGAAACCTTCAAATGTGACCTTCTCATGAATAACTAACTATGTCTAACATCCTTATCATACTATCATGTACAACCTCATCGAAATATATAGGAAAATGTGGGCATAAATGAGTACTCTTTCTTTATTTTTAAGTCTTTCTTTTTACTTATTTATCTCTGGAGACTTGCAATTTGGTACATGGGTCTCATGACCTGCACTATGGTGTCAAGGTTACATAACTTTTATACAGGGCCTGATTCTAACTCCATAATCTCATTTTGTGTCATTAAATTTGATCTTATATAAATCTCATAATGCATTCTAACCTCTTGGTATAACCCTGATCTTAATCTTAACACATGGATCTTGTCTTGGAAATATAATTGTGACTTAACAAGTTCAATTCTTATAATTTAATCATGTATTTAGATTTTAGATTTTAATCATTGTATGAAATCTGATTATAACATGTCTGTACTTGAGATCTTAGGCACTATAAGGATATAGAAATGAAGGTACAAAATTCTTATTTACATGTCTTATCATAATATCTAAGAACATTGGATCACCTAAATCATGAAAACCTTCTTCATGAAACATGTAGATACATTCAACTTAATAAGTGAATAGTCATGGTCATAGATCACTTACTTTAGTTTGTGGAATCCCACAATAAAGTCATTCAAACTCCCTCCTCTAATCATACACTACACTATTAGGTCAAAATGACATTTCCTCCTCTTATCACGGTGCTCTTATCTAGATAAACCCAAGGTATTTGTAGTCACCATTTTACTTTATAATCATTATTATTCCTAGGAATATCATGAGAAACATTATTCAATCATCTTCTAGGTTCTATCTCATATCCACATCATGTAGAACTTCATACGATTGTGATTTTGATCATTGATCCACACTGTCACATAACTTGTATCATCATATGCTTAAATTATCTTAATGTATAACATTACAGAATTTTAGTCACCTCTAGAAATCATCACACCTTAAGCTTAATCTCAATTCATAACATCAATTATATTATCCTTAAGAATTTATCTTTATAAAAATCATGATTCAAATTGTGATTGCAATCCTTCCTTGGGATGAAGGTCCTGTTGACATCAACAATTTTCAAATCATTATCAAGCATAGTAGGAAACATGATCTCATCTCCTTGCAATCACTAATCCACATTAAATCCAAGTTTCTCATATCTTTCAAAATATCTACATTTGATATGTATTCTAGGGTTTTAATAGGTATGTAATTAATTTTAGGTGGCCATCTACCTCAAATTTTTATGTCAACATTTTTTTTGTCACCTCCCGATGCATGTCGGCCGGTCATACAACCGAAAGTTCCATGCCTTATCATAATTATCACACCTAACAGTACATGTCCCATACCATATGCACAAGAAAGAGTGCGACAAGTATAATAAGTATATTCATATAGCATTCCTTCTACAAAAGCCCATAGGCTTACCACAAACATGTGGGTAAAAGAGAGAGCATGCTATATAAAATTATAGAGTTAACACAAAGTTCTAAAACATCTAGTCACGTAACCCTAATCCTCATAGAATGTTCTACTTCAATTTTTTAATATCTTTCACTTATTCTATACCTAGGAATACTAATTTACTTTTGAAATCTATACTCTAGTTTCACTTGGTTCCTACTAAGCAATCTTAATAAATGATAATTTTCCTGATGGCCATCCACATTATTTCTATGATACAATATTGTAACACCCCGATTTTCTTATCACATGAGTAGAAAATTTTTTTTTCTCCAAGGGGAGTGTTAGTAACATGATATACATTACAATAAAAAACCATTACAGACTATGTATGAAATGAATTCTCATCACATTCTCAGAATAGAAACTTGGTTACATCAAACCTTATAAGAAATCCATAACATATTAAACATTGTACTTCTATCAAAAGATCTAGTACCGTTTAGATGGAGACCCACCAAATAAACCTTCTAAAGTTGTAGTTGCATCTTCTTATCATGACCATCTATTGAAGTTTTGTACCTGTGGACATCTCGTCCCCAAACATGCACAAAGGGAAACCTAAGTTAGAGTAAGTGGCATTGAATTTATAATAAGATAAACATAAATATATGTTAACTGAAAGTTTAACTGATATCTAAAAGATATGAACTTATATTGAATCATGATGCCTTTTATTAATGTCTTTTATCTGATTTGTGGTCACCATTATATGATAAGTATTCCTGAATATGCATATCTACACCCTGATTTGGTACCGAAGTACCTCTGAATTGGCACTATGTGTCTCTGAATGACACTGGGGTGTCTCTGAATTGACATAACTATGCCCTGCTTGGTATGAAGTACCTCTGAATTGGAGTAAATACTCCTATAAATTCGCAACAAATGCCTCTGAATTGACCAGAGACTAATTGAATGAGGACTTATCACAAAATATCTTATATGAAGATTTCAACTTTATTATCTTAAATCTGAACTAACTAAATTTCGAATCTTTATACTAAAACTATATACTAATAACTGAATTTTGAATCTAAATCCGAATCTAGTCTAAAAATCTCAAACAACTTGTCTTAGTTAACTAATGCATTCAAATTATTCTATTAGATATTGAAATCTAAGTAAATTGAATTCTTCTCTATTTTTAAACCCTGACTTAAATGTAAATTTGAACTTTAAATCTTAATCTAAATATGTATCTTGATTACTAAATAATAAAGTTTGAATTTGAGACTCTTATTAGGTATTTGGATCTAATTTATGACTACTCATAATGAGAAATCTAGATATTAAAATCTAAAATCTAGATTCTTGTAGTCAAAATAAGTCTTAATCTGAACCTCGTATTCCACAAATCACTTAGTTAAATTTTTATATCAAATATATGACTTAATGTCTAAAGGCATGATAAATAAACTGAACTAACTAAATTAATACTAAGCATATTGAAAGTAGATTAAGTATATACATTCTATAATCTGATATCCTCCCAATATAAGTTCATTTGAACAATATCTATTTAAGAGAAGAACTATTGAATATGAGATGCACATTAATAACTAAATGTGTAACTTATTCTCTATGTTACCTTGCATATGGGAAGAATGAATCATAATAATAATGAAATTCAACAGACATGGCCCACTTACCTTGTTTGTAGAGAATTAAACATTTTCCTTGGGCCTTCCAGTCAACTCTAAATTTTGAAAAGACATTAGAAATTGTCTTCATTGCTTATCACTACTCTTTTTCAACTAGACTTCACTTCATTTTATAGGATTGCCTTTGTCACAGATCCATTCTTACCCTAATCCCAATCCCACTGTCCAGTGTTAAAGGGATTAGAGCGTCCGTCCCTGAGTGGCCCAAAAATCACAGACATATAATAAGAAAAAATGAAATAACATTCTTCTTTAATAAGAAAAAATGAAATAACATTCTTCTTTATTAAAATGAACCAAAGGGTTTAGTACATAAGGTCCGTAGGCAACATGGAAAGAGAAAAAGATAAGAAACTAGACAACAACTACATCCCTTTTACAAATAGCTCCCATGTAGAGTCCATATTGGATGTAGTAGGCTTTATTTCAAAAGATAAAAGAGTAGATAAGTGTAAATCTCTAGTTCCTTGCATTACCTAAAATCAAGAAAATCAAGACACAATGTCAATGAAATTGCACGGTACACTATATAAAAACAAGTAAAATAGTTTATAAGAAAACTAGTATACTTGGCAAGACTTATGTTTCAAAGGTATAAACCAAAATGTTGTTCAACAAGAATTTTATTACGAATTTCCCATTATGCTGTAATCGAGAAGCATGCTAATATTAGTTTTGTATGACTCTATTACCCCAACGCGATAGGGAGGTCACCGAGCTCCTTCTCACCATAGGAGATAGGAGGTCAATGTACGGATTGCCATCCTCCAAATGAGGGGGGTTTGTTTATATTCATTAACAACATTATCAACTTGTCAACATCGTTATCATCATCAATATACGGGTAGTCATAATGGGTATTTCATTTTATGTTTTCATGTTTTTCAAAATAAGGTATAGGAAAAATAGAAGACTAATCATAGGGAACAGTAGCTCATACAAATAAGTAGCCAATCATACAGTCAAGAGATACATAAAAGTATCTTCAATACAATCAAGGAGGAGTTATATAATAGCGTACCTTTCTAAAAGAGTAATTTGGAGTATAGATCCCAAGAATGAGTAGATAAACCCCTTGAGTTAGATCCTAGATCAAAATATTGGATCAAGGGTCAAGATCATAGTTTTAAAGAATCATGCTTCACTATTCAAGATTAGAGTTAAATTTTCCTCAACCTTAGGGTTAGGTCATCAACAATATTTCTAAATGTTTAACATTTATTCAAGTATCAAGCATGTTTCATGAATGGATGACCTACCTCGATATATTTAGGAACACATGCCAACCCTAATTATTATCATCATTCAAATCTCTAGATAATTTCCAATATGAAATAGTATCATTGGACTCAAAACTAGATTAGGGAGATTCATGGTCAGACATATGATTAAGGGGTTTACTAGATTAAGGTTAATCATTATCATATCAAGAGTAATCCTTATTTCCATGTATGTGATTCATATTCTAGAGTAATGAGTTAAGAAGGTTAGATCTAACCCTTATTCTATCAAAATCGATTTGGTGTCTCAAAGTGATCATTAGAATCAGGAATAAGGGTTTCTCAAAGATTGAACTTAATTTGGAGTCATTAATTACAACATTATGAGCAAGAAATCAAAAATAGGGATAACGATAACAAAGAATTAGACTATGTAAGTATTTTTAATGCATCCATTGGATTTTTTTGATCAAGATTGACTTTTTTTTATCATTTTTTGGAGTTTGGATGCATTTTCTATGATTAAAACCAGATCTGGACATTTAAATAAATATTCAAGCAGAGAGGAGGTAAATACCAGAAAAGGAGGAGAACGGAAAAGTAGTCGCCATTGGATTCCTTGGTTAATTTTGATTAGATAGGAATCTTGTGGCTGGGAGACTGTCCACTGCTGATCATGTGCGTGAGGATGAAGAAGCAAGGGAGGCGCAAGGACTGTCGATCTAGGTTTCGGTCAGCATGGACTTAGATCCGAGGATTGCAGTTGATCGTCCCAAACAAAGGAACCCACCCGTGAGCAGGCTTGCTTCGCGGCAGTACACTGGCTAGAGAAAAAGGGGAAACATAATACTGGGAGAGGGAGAGAGATGCGAGGTGCTGGTTGGAGTCGTAGGGGCTCGCCGAGGGTGGAGGTTCATTTTCTATAGCCCAAGAGGCTAGGTTTAGGGTTAGGGAGAGCTTCGCGCCCATGGCGGCAGCTGAGAGTGGTTTCTCTCAAATGTTCTCATAACATAGGGAGTTGAGGGAGAAAAGAGGAGTGTTCTCATTCAGATTGGCGGACACATCGTCCTGGTCCTTTTGATTTTGAAACGAGTCAAAATTGAGCAAAAAGGGGGTCTTGACCCCCCTTAGTCTCCTCCCCACTGATTGCGGGAGGTAGGGGATGACCCCATGACCGCTCGATCAGGGCCCCTGTTACAACCCCAATTTTTTTTGGGTTCAATTGGTGAGAAAAGCAATTTCTCATATTACGGATAATTGAACAAAGAATGGTATAATATGTTTTGAATACATGGATTTCGTTTACAATAGCCTTGATGATTATTTTGTGGGATTTATTGGCTATTGGGCCCAAATAACAAGAAAATTCAATTAGTAAATGAATAATTGAATATTTGAGAAAAGAAAAATGTGGAAACCTCTAGAAGGAAGATCTAAAGAGGGATTTCGTGCCTCTTGGGTTCCTTGGGTTCCAAGGAGTCCAAAGTTGCAAAGGAAAGGCAATCAGAAAAGAAAAGTTTAATTAAGTATTTCTTTAATAAGAAAGAAATTGAAAATAATGATAAAATATGGAAAACAAGTGAAAAGAGGTATAATTGAGTTATCCTTTGTGGAATTTCGGGTTCCAAGGATTCCTAATGATAAAAGGAATACCAATGAGGAAAATAAAAGAGAAATAAAGAGAAATTCTCAAAAAGAGATATTTTAAACAAGATAATGAGGAATAATAAAGAATAATGCATTTAGATGCATCTAGGAGGATAATAAATATCCTTGGAAAAGAATTTCGAAATATTAGAGTTTCTTAGGGTCAAAGGAGCCCAATTAATAAAAGAAGAAAGAGTAAATACCCATAAAGGAAAATAAGAAGATAATGTGAGTATACAATTAATGTATTATGTGGGATTGCAAAAAAGAAAGTAAATCAAATTAAAGGAATATAGGATTATGTGCCTAAGGATTGAAAAGCAAGAAACAAAGATAATAAGTGGGATAATTTTCGAAATCCTAGAATTTATAGAAAAAGGAATATTAAAAAAAAAGTAAGTTAAGAGAGTGAGAAGATTCCTTCTCATTATAGGAATATGTTTCCTTTAAGAGGGGGAGGACTTGTTTCCACTAGGAAACGTCTTAGGGTGTGAGTACCCACCCCTATAAGAGGGGTAGAACCCCTGCCTCGAGATCCGGAGAGAAAACCCCCGTCTTTCCTCTCTTCCTCATCTTGTTTCTCTACGTTTGAAACCTAACCATGAACTCATAGGGCCACCTTGGTGGTTCACAGCTGATCTAGATGCTTGGTGGAGGCACGATGCATCTCCGAAGTTCTAGAGTGGACGACCACCTTTCCCTGCCCGCCATCTCTACGCGATACCTGCAACACGGCTGCAGGCCGGCCACGGGTTGCAGGCTGGCCAGCGTAGGCTAGCTGCTCTGGATTGCGGAGGGAAAGCACCATCAGGTGCGGCGGAAGGCGACGGAGATGATGGAGGGGTCACCGGTGCCTAGGGGACCGAGTAGTGGAGGAGGGAAGCCCTCCCTGAGCTACTATAGGCGGAAGCCTAGGGCTTTCGCGAGGAAGAAGGAGCGCATCAGACGTTGGACGGAGATACCCTCCGCGGGTATGAAGACTGGAAAACTTAAGCGGGGGCAGTGTTGTAATTTGATTATGTTTTCAAATCGCATGAGTTGCATGGGAACGAGCTACGTGGCGCCTCCTGATTGGCCCAGGTAAAGTTTTATTACAAAATCCATAACTAAATATTGGTAGCTCCGATGGAAATATGCAAAACATGAAAATTGATCAAGAGAACGCGTTGAATTTAATAAAAATACTTTTAGAATCTGATTTTGTTCCTATTTGCAAAAGTATGCCAAATTAATGGAAAGTTCTTTGAAATCACGTTAGGAACCCTAATTGAAGTTAATGGTTGAATTCATGATACTTAATCAACAAAATTAAGTAATAGAAACCTGTTGAAATTTTAATGATAAATGTGAACCTAATATAGATGATTTATCACATGGTTTAGGTTTTTACACCAATTATGAACAATTAAGCAATAAAAACCCTAATTTAGGGGCAAGGAGGATAAGATCATATTTAATATGGAAAATGTGAAAATGTGTTGTCATATAATGGTTCTAATCTATTTCGAGCTTTAAAGTTTCTAATCATGGATAAAAACCCTTAAAGTAGTAATTAGGGTTTCCTCATGAATAAAAGGTAGTATTAATGGCAAATCGAATTCATATGTGAATTAGATCATAATGAACCTTGAATTGATGATGGATGAGCATAATAATCTTGGCATGGATTAAAAAGGGTAAAAATAGTAGCTTTAATGTAAAAGAAACTTAATGAAATTAATTGATGGTTAATGGTGCCTTTAAATCCGAGAATAGGGTTATATGATGTTAAGATAACCTTCATGTTGAAGAATAGATAAGATAATAAGGGTTTATGAGTAATGGGATAAAATTAGGGTTTGAAATAGCAAAAGATGAAGGGAAACCCTAATTGCAATGGAAACCCTAAAAGTGAATTAGAAACCCTAGGAAGCGAGCTAGGTTTATTAAATCTTGATGACATGAGTAATAAAAAGGGAATTACATGATTATTTTAGGATCTTATTGAAAATGTTTGCTTGCTTGGATTCTTATTTGCATGGATATTTCTGTTCAAATCATCAGATCAGGAATGTGGTTACGCTTATGAATATCTCGAGTTAGCTTTCTGAGGTTTTTTGAAGTTTTCATCGATGACATGAATTAACTGTTGGATGAATTTAATTCATGCAAACTATAATGTGGATATGACTATCACATAAGATATGTGCCTACTAGCTCAGATCCTGGTCCCCTCTGTGTCGTAATGGCTGACCTAGTACATGGCTACCTAGAGGGTAGGTCCATCAGGTTGTGGAATGACTTAGTACATGGCTACCTAGAGGGTAGGTCCATCAAGTCACAGTGAGTTAGATATTGGGCTACCTTTGGGTGGTGCCATGCGACTCTACCTTTATAGAGGTACCATATAAGTCTTTACAGGGACAACACAGAGTTGTGGATAGGTATGGATTGAGTAGTTTGGCTTAAAACGTAATCTTGGTTGATCAATGATTAATTGAATGATTTCATTGTTAACATATTTGCATGATTATTGTTTCCCCCACATACCAGCTTCTGGCTGACCGACGTTTTGTTTGTCGGTGTTTTAGGTACAATGAAAAGAACAAACAGTAAAGTGACACATGTGGTACTAAATGAGAATTAAAGTGCAAAGGAGGATTAGATAGATTAGTATCTGTGTGGATAGAAGATTAGAGATCCAAGTTTTCAAAAAGGTATGCAAAAATTTATTTTCTTACAGCTTTCAGTATAGTATGTTAAAATTTGATAATTATTCTTGGTTAATTGCCGAACCTTTGATCAGGAAGTCATGGGTGCGGCTTCGACCTCTCGGTCTCCCTTAATTGGGGGTTATCGGGAGGTGGGGTCGTAACATTTGGTATCAGAGCATAGGTTCCTCATTTAACCATTAATAATTATTCAATTTTATAAACTCCATAGAACCCAAGCGAGTTATTAGAGGATTATACGAAAGACGGAAGTGTCTAGAAAAGGATCACGACTGGGGGCTGGCAATATTTTCCTCCGCACTGCTAGTCGGAATATGAGGACTCCCAGATCCGTGTGACTGCCTGGCCAAAGTCTTAGGGTATGAATCAAAATAAGATACCTTTAGGACTTCTCATCTTATTCATCCCTTCTCACCATAAAATTCTGATAAGGACCTAAAGGATTAGGGTCTTCTTTCTTCTCCTCACCCTCTTTAGGTATGGGTTGATAAGGTTTAAGGAATCCTCCACTAAATTAATGAAAGGCATGTAAATAAGATGTCATGGACATAAGCTTAATAGCGCAAACTAAAGAATAGATACATGCTTAGGTCGTATGACATAAGTTGTCATGTCCTCAGAAGAGTCCTGAGGCTAGACCTTCTTGACAGGAGGATAAGTTAGTCTTGGAGATAAAGATCTCCATTTCAAGTAGAGACCTAGCACATCCTCGGAGGATGGTGCTAACCCTAACCCTAAGTGAAGGTTAGAGAGAGATGAGTTGGACCAGGTGTTTAAAAGGACATGCCTTTGGGATGCCATATGATCCATGGGTGACCTAGCACCTTTGGCAACCCAACCCTGGGAAGGGGCGTGCATGTTAGGGTAAAGGATAGCTCCTTAGATGATGATGTTAGTGAAGGACCATAGAAACCCTATGAGCTTGTGGAAGTAGGGCATAGTTGGCACCTAGGACACATCATAATGCTGACAGTAGGATGAAACCCTGGATAAGGAATTATGATGGAGCATAAAGGGTTATGGATGATCTTGAGCAACCATAAGTTCGAACCTATGCTTCACCCATGTAGAGCATGCTTTTGAGGTTGATCCTTCATGAAGAAAGGACCTATAATGGTGAGGTTGGATGTGGGGTTAGCTCTAGAGAGAGCAGGAAACCCAACAAGAAGGTTGGAAGCCTAAAACCCTGAACAATAGATGATAGTGGTTGCCTCATGATCGATCCCTGAAAGTTGATGATACCTTGGTTGCCTTTAGAGGGACCAAACCCTTGAGAAAAGATGAAGCTTCTGGTACCTACGTGCCTATGGTATAGATGTTTACCTTCCGAGGTAGGAAGAAGAGTTCCTTAGACCTAGAAGGGTTTAGTAGCAGGTTATGAGGCCTTGTACCTTGTTGGTTGTCCTTAAGGAGGACCCAACTCTAAGTGTTGCTTGGGTTGAAGGATGACAAGGAGTGCATGTCATGTCTTTTTCATGCTTGGTTCGTAGATAAGAGACAGAGAATGCAGTGAACCTAGGGTTCCTAGGCCTAAGAGGGGAAGTGGTGTACCTAAGGCTCATGATGAGAAGTTGAGTTCCTATAGAAGCGAGCATGGTACTCCTCATGAATAGAGGAAAAGAGAAGCCCCTTAAGTTTAAGGTGTGTTTGATGAACCCCTCACAGCTAGGTTGATGATAAAGAAAGGTATGATCTTGATCCAACATTGAGGAAACAGGACAAGTAGGACCTAGCAGGGTTCATTAGGTGATCTGCTTGTGCCTTAATATCTTGGTAGGGTTAAGTAAGCTCATGTGGATGTAAACCCTAGACCTAAGAGCTTTTCTGACCTTGTTGTCAAGAGATAGTTTTCCTCGCATCCTGGGAGAGGGACCCCTTTGGTAGGGAATATATCAGTTTTGTTGGTTTAAGGTAACCTAAAGAGGTCTCGCAGGATCTTGAGAAGCTAAGTGAAAAGTACATAATGAACCTATAGACCCATAGATATCCATCTCTAATTGCATATGAATGTGTTACCATGGAGGTAATCGGTATGGGACTTGACCAAGGTAGGCAGGTTGCCATGAACCCTATGAAAGGATGAAAGCCAGTCCTTGAATGCAGAAAGAGAGATGATGAAGACTTGGGTAAGGTTCTAAGTAAACATGTACTATAATGGTGAATCCTAAGTCTATCCTAGGGTCAGGTAGGGATAAGATAGATGAAAGTAGGAGTTGCCTAATTCCCTAGTTGCACATGACTATAGGGTCGGGAGGTAACATCTATCATTGTCTGAGGGCCATGGGTTAGGAGATTGATCACCTTCATGAACTCATGGAACCCAAAGGGCAGATGAGTAGGTCACTCTCTTGATGCATAAGGAAAGAGGGATGACCCCAAAAGAGTCGGTACCCTATAGACCTAGAGGAGATGACCAAGGATATAAACCTCAGTAGGCTCAAGACTAGTTATCCATGGAGGTAACTTTGATATAGAAATGTTTGTGATGAAGAGACATATGTGGCACGTTGCAACTTAGATGTAAAGATGTATTGGCAAGGTGGGATGTACCATCTCTACTCTTGGAACAAGAAGAACTCTGTATTTGGACTATAGCCAAATGCTTATTTCCTCTTGTTATGGGAGTGAGAGATAGGACATTATGCATGCCATACACCAAGGATAAGAGATGATGTAGGTTGGAACGTTGCCACAAGAAATGGGGATAGAGAAGATAATCTACCCTGGTAAAGTGAATGATACATGGATGGTTTGTAAACACTAAGAGGGATGAGGTAGTCCCCTTATGAGGATGTTTTTATCATGAACTATGTAGAACTTACAAGTTATACCAGGTTGAGTTTGATCACCATGATGATGAAATCAAAGAAGTGTTCTTAATGAAGATAGACATAGAGTTTGAGGTGAGATGATAAGTGAAATACATGGAAGTGTATGTCTTCAATGTTACCTAATACCTAAGGATGTGAAGTGGTAATGGATGCTCTGGTTGAGATACATCGGACTTGTTTGACTAGAAGCTAGAAAAGGTTGTTTAGCTGACCCTAAGTTTGAAAAGGAGAGGTGTTTGGATAACACTCGGATGTAACAAGATACATTGAAAAGTTAATGGTTGTTTGGTTATCCAATCTAGTCCTTGATACAATGAAAGGATGGTGGTAGAATCTCAAGTGCACTTCTTTGGAAAAGAAGGTGATGAAACCCCGACTAGAGTGATTTAGGGTTTCTCAGGAATTGATCTTGAAGAATAATGACATACACGAGATCATGATTTTAAGATCACCATACACTGTGGTAAATGGCAATAGCACTTTGGATGCTTAAGACGAAGTTGCATGTGGTTTATGACCATGCAAGCCAGGAGGTAAAGGACGAACCCCAGTAACCCAGTGTATCGATATAGAGGACAAAAGAGTCCCTGAGAGGGAATGGGAGTTCATCACTATGGATGTTGTGATAAGTCTCCCCTTGACCAAGAAAGGACGATATACAATATGGGCTATGGTAGGTCACCTTACCTAGATGACATGAGAAAGAAAGAGTTCTGTTAAGGGACAGATCTAGTTGAACTACCCATGAGAGAGATGGTTCAACTACATCATGAAGCGAGTTCAAAAGTTCTTGAGTTTGACCTAAAGGTTTCCTTCCAAAAGATGGAAGTAGGTGCATGAAGAACTCAATGTTAGTATAGTTTATCACCCCTAACTATGGTTAGTATGATCCAGACTAAAGGGGGTCTGATGAGGGCATGTGTGCTCATTCAGGGTGATATCTAGAGACAGTTCTTGTCCTATGAAAGGTGTGACAATGACCACCATAGCCAGTATCAGGTTTTATAAGAAGCTCTGTAAGGGAGGTTGTGTCGGTCACCACTTCAGTAAGGTGATGTTGGTGAAAGGACCACATGATGGTTAGAAAAGGGACCACAATGCGTGTAGATGAAGTCACTTTGATTGTGTAAGGGCTGAAAGGAGCCTAGAAACGATGAGAGTCATGAGAAGATGCGAAGTAGATTGACATACAAGTGACTGTGGAAGAATATTTGAAAATCCGACCCCTCTAAGTTATAGCTAAGAGAGATGAGTCCCCGATGCATGGGTTCTTTTGATATGGTTTGGTGGAGAGGGTTAAGTTTGACCTTACCCCTCAGGATAAAGTAATGTGTGATGAGTTCCATGTGTCTGATTTAGAGCACTATGTGAGGTATCCAACCATGTGCTGAGCAATGAACCTAGTGAGCCCCAAGGGAGGCTGACATGGCCTGAGTCACCTGTGCAGTTTATAGACGCCAGGATGAAAGAACTCAGAGAAAAGAATATGTGATAATAAAGGTTCTTTGAAAATGCCATGAGTACGGCAAAGCCGCATAGGGGCCAATGATGGACATGGAAAAGTCTTATCCTGAATTGTTTGTTTGCTTGTTTGAATTTTGAGGACAAAATTCCTATAAGAGGAGAAGGATGTTACAACCCCAATTTTTTTGGGTTGAATTGGTGAGAAAAGCAATTTCTCATATTACGGATAATTGAACAAAGAATGGTATAATCTATTTTGAATACATGGATTTCGTTTACAATAGCCTTGATGATTGTTTTGTGGGCTTTATTGGCTATTGGGCCCAAATAACAAGAAAATTCAATTAGTAAATGAATAATTGAATATTTGAGAAAAGAAAAATGTGGAAACCTCTAGAAGGCAGATCCAAAGAGGGAGTTCGTGCCTCTTGGGTTCCTTGGGTTCCAAGGAGTCCAAAGTTGCAAAGGAAAGGCAATAAGAAAAGAAAAGTTTAATTAAGTATTTCTTTAATAAGAAAGAAATTGAAAATAATGATAAAATATGGAAAATAAGTGAAAAGAGGTATAATTGAGTTATCCTTTGTGGAATTTCGTGTTCCAAGGATTCCTAATGATAAAAGGAATACCAATGAGGAAAATAAAAGAGAAATAAAGAGAAATTCTCAAAAAGAGATATTTTAAACAAGGTAATGAGGAATAATAAAGAATAATGCATTTAGATGCATCTAGGAGGATAATAAATATCCTTGGAAAAGAATTTCAAAATATTAGAGCTTCTTAGGGTCCAAGGAGCCTAATTAATAAAAGAGTAAAGAGTAAATACCCATAACGGAAAATAAGAAGATAATGTGAGTATATAATTAATGTATTATGTGGGATTGCTAAAAAGAAAGTAAATCCTATTAAAGGAATATAGGATTCCGTGCCTAAAGATTGAAAAGCAAGAAACAAAGATAATAAGTGGGATAATTTTCGAAATCCTAGAATTTATAGAAAAAGGAATATAAAAAAAAATAAGTTAAGAGAGTGAGAAGATTCCTTCTCATTATAGGAATGTGTTTCCTTTAAGAGGGGGGACTTGTTTCCACTAGGAAACGTCTTGGGGTGCGAGTACCCACCCCTATAAGAGGGGTAGAACCCCTACCTCGAGATCCGGAGAGAAAACCCCCATCTTTCCTCTTTTCCTCATCTTGTTTCTCTACGTTTGAAACCTAACCATGAACTCATAGGGCCACCATGGCTGTTCGCAACTGATCTAGATGCTTGGTGGAGGCACGACGCATCTCCAAAGTTTTGGAGTGGAGGGCCACCTTTCCCTGCCCGCCATCTCTACGCGATACCTGCAGCACGGCTGCAGGCCAGCCACGGGTTGCAGGCTGGCCAGCGTAGGCTAGCTGCTCTGGATTGCGGAGGAAAAGCACCATCAGGTGCGGCGGAAGGCGGCGGAGATGATGGAGGGGTCGTCGGTGCCTAGGGGACCGAGTAGTGGAGGAGGGAAGCCCTCCCCAAGCTGCTACAGGCGGAAGCATAGGGCTTTCGCGAGGAAGAAGGAGCGCAGCAGATGTTGGACGGATATACCCTCCATGGGTATGAAGATTGGAAAACTTAAGTGGAGGCAGAGTTGTAATTTGGTTATGTTTTCAAATCGCATGAGTTACATGGGAACGAGCTACATGGCGCCTCCTGATTGGCCCAGGTAAAGTTTTATTGCAAAATCCATAACTAAAGATTGGTAGCTCTGATGAAAATATGCAAAACATGAAAATTGATCAGGAGAACACGTAGAATTCAATAAAAATACTTTTAGAATCTGATTTTGTTTCTATTTGCAAAAGTATGCCAAATTAATGTAAAGTGCTTTGAAATCATGTTAGGAACCCTAATTGAAGTTAATGGTTGAATTCATGATACTTAATCAACAAAATTAAGTAATAGCAACCTATTGAAATTTTAATGATGAACGTGAACCTGATATAGATGATTTATCGCATGGTTTAGGTCTTTACACCAATTATGAACGATTAAGCAATAAAAACCCTAATTTAGGGGCAAGGAGGATAAGATCATATTTAATATGGAAAATGTGAAAATGTGTTGTCATATAATGGTTCTAATCTATTTCGAGCTTTAAAGTTTCTAATCATGGATTAAAACCCTTAAAGTAGTAATTAGGGTTTCCTCATGAATAAAAGGTAGTATTAATGGCAAATCGAATTCATATGTGAATTAGATCATAATGAACCTTGAATTGATGATGGATGAGCATAATAATCTTGGCATGGATTAAAAAGGGTAAAAATAGTAGCTTTAATGTAAAAGAAACTTAATGAAATTAATTGATGGTTAATGGTGCCTTTAAATCCAAGAATAGGGTTATATGATGTTAAGATTACCTTCATGTTGAAGAATAGATAAGATAATAAGGGCTTATGAGTAATGGGATAAAATTAGGGTTTGAAATAGAAAAAGATGAAGGGAAACCCTAATTGCAATGGAAACCCTAAAAGTGAATTAGAAACCCTAGGAAGCGATCTAGGTTTATTAAATCTTGATGACATGAGTAATAAAAAGGGAATTACATGATTATTTCAGGATCTTGTTGAAAATGTTTGCTTGCTTGGATTCTTATTTGCATGGATATTTCTGTTCAAATCATCAGATCAGGTATGTGGTTACGCTTATGAATATCTTGAGTTAGCTTTCTGAGGTATTCCAAAGTTTTCATCGATGACATGAATTAACTGTTGGATGAATTTAATTCATGCAAACTATAATGTGGATATGACTATCACATAAGATATTTGCCTACTAGCTCAGATCCTGGTCCCCTCTGTGTCGTAATGGCTGACCTAGTATATGGCTACCTAGAGGGTAGGTCCATTAGGTCGTGGAATGACTTAGTACATGGCTACCTAGAGGGTAGGTCCATCAAGTCACAATGAGTTAGATATTGGGCTACCTTTGGGTGGTGCCATGCGACTCTACCTTTACAGAGGTACCATATAAGTCCTTACTGGGACAACACAGAGTTGTGGATAGGTATGGATTGAGTAGTTTGGCTTAAAACGTAATCTTGGTTGATAAATGATTAATTGAATGATTACATTGTTAACATATTTGCATGATTATTGTTTCCCCCACATACCAGCTTCTGGCTGACCAACGTTTTGTTTGTCGGCATTTTAGGTACAATGAAAAGAACAAACAATAAAGTGACACATGTGGTACTAAATGAGAATTAAAGTGCAAAGGAGGATTAGATAGATTAGTATCTGTGTGGATAGAAGATTAGAGATCCAAGTTTTCAAAAAGGTATGCAAAAATTTATTTTCTTACAGCTTTCAGTATAGTATGTTAAAATTTGATAATTATTCTTGGTTAAGTGTCGAACCTTTGATCCGAAAGTCATGGGTGCGGCTTCGACCTCTCAGTCTCCGTTACTTGGGGGTTATCGGGAGGTGGGTTCGTAACAGCCCCGATCCATGGGTGCCTGATCTGAGGGTTAAGGATCACTCCCACCCTACACAGGAAATCGCTGGCTCTTAAAATGGCAAAATAAAAGAAAACAAAAAGGGATTTTGTGATTAAATTTCAGAAAATGATAGAAATTAGTAGGAGTGTCCAATTTGAGGGACATTTGGATCATTGCTTCAAAATATTGTATATAATATATAGAAAAAGTTTGAGGACAAGATAATGAAGTTTGAGGAACGAATTCATTTCTTCAAGTAAGGTGATTATTAAACCTAGTTAAAATGTCATAAAGTGTAAACAAGTCACACTGGTCGCCAAATTTTGTATTTGAGTCTTAAAATAAATTATGTAGCTAAGAAAAATAGATTGGGGCCAAAAGAGTGAACATAAGGAGGTCAAAAATGGAAATTGGACAAAGGTATGAGTAAAACTCACTTTATCACATCCTCCCCTCCTTATAAGGAATTTTGTCCTCAAAATTGAGACTTCTTTGAAAAGGTCAGGAAACCATTCCTCCATGTCAGAATTCAACTCCCAAGTAACATCATCACTATCATGGTAATTCCACGACACTTTAACCATCTCGATCTTCTTGTTTTTGAGCTCCTTGGTGTGAGTATCAAGTATCTTGACTGGATCTTCTTGGTATTCAAGGGTGTCCCTTAATTCAATTGGTTCATGATTGAGGACATGGCTAGGTTTTTTGACATAATGCTTCAGGTTCGACACATGAAATACATTGTGCATCATGCTATATTGTGGTGGTAAAGTCAACATATAAGCACATTCTCCAATACGGTCCAAAATTTCAAATGGACCCACATATCTAGGGCTACATTTTCCTTTGTTTTTTGCAATAGCTCGAATTGGTCGAATCTTCAGGAAAACATGATCACCTACTAAGAACTGAGTATCAGTCCAATGTGCATCAACATAAGACTTCTGACGATCTTGTTCCCTTTTCAACCTTTGCTTGATTAGGTTGACATTGTCAGAATAGAGTTGTAGTTCCTCAGATTTTAGAATTCGTCTTTTGCCTACCTCATCCCAGTAAAGCGGAGATCTACACACTCTTCCATACAAAGCTTCATAGTGAGGCATGCCTATACTGGGCTGGTAGTTATTATTGTAGGAGAATTCAATGAGAGGAAGGTACTGGTCCCAAGAACCACCCAATCAAAGACGCATGATCTCAAGAAGTCTTCTAGAACTTGGATCGTCCTCTCAGACAGCCAATTAGTTTGTGGGTGATATATAGTACTAAAATTTAGCTGAGTTCCCAGTTCTTCCTATACTTGTCTCCATAAGTGAGAAGTGAACTTCACATCATGATTTGATACAATAGATACATGAATTCCATGCAGTCTGACTATCTCCCAAATATCAAGTCTGCTAACTCGGGGACTTTGGTTGTTGTCTTGATCGGAATAAAATGGGATGACTTAGCGTCAAATCAAATGGCATCACCACAAATTCATAATGTCCATATCTAGTTCTGAAAGTTGTCTTTGGAATATCGCAATCCTTCACTCGTAATTGATGATAGCCTGATCTAAGGTCAATCTTGGAGAACACAGTGGCAGTACCAAGCTGGTCAAACAAGTCATCAATTCTTGGGAGGGGATATTTGTTTTTGATGGTGGCTTGGTTAATCATGCGATAATCAATACACATTCGCATTGACCCATCTTTATTTTTAACAAAAAGGACAGGAGCACCCCAAGGAGAAGTACTAGGGTGGATGAAGCCTTTATCAAGGAGTTCCTCTAATTATTTCTTGAGCTCTGCAAGCTCGGCAGGTGCCATCCTATAAGGTACCTTCGAGACTGGTGCGGTGCCTGGTGCTAACTCAATTGAGAACTCAATCTCACAAACTGGAGGCAGCCCTGGAAGCTCCTCTGGAAAAATGTCTGGGTAATCTCTCACCACATCCAAGCTCTCTAAAGGTCTCACCTTAGGATCAGGCATAGATACAATAGAAAGATAGTCTCTACATCCTTTGGCTATCAAAGTTTTGGCTTTAAGAGAAGAAATAATCATATTTCGATTTCTTTCTTTTCTCCCAGAAATAGTCAAAGGTTTAGAATTGGGTGCACAATAGACTACTTTCTTTCCTCGGCAATCAAGCATAGCAAAGTTGGAAAAGAGCCAATCCATCCCCAAAATTATGTCAAAATCTTCCATATCAAGAAGGATGAGTGCAGATTGAAATTTATGGCCACCAAAAGAAAAAGGCAAGGTTTTGGTTTTCTGAAGAGAAGTATAAATTTTGCCACTGGGAGTTATCACATCCAAGATATAACCTAGATCATTGATCTCTAACTTGAGCATGGAAGCAAGATTTCTAGATATGAAGGTATGGGTTGATCCTGAATCGAATAGGGCCACAACAGGATGATCTTGGAGACATATCATACCTACATTATGATTTTATATGAGATCATGGTTTTCAAAGATTTATTACAATAAAGAATTTTTTTAACATTATTACCTTCAATCAGACGATTGTCATTTGCCTTAGCTTCCTCTGCATCAATTGCAAAGACTCGGCCCTGACGATGTTCTGGCTGAGCCTGAGCTATAGGGACAGTTGGATGAACAAGTGGAGCTCCAGGCTAAGGTAATGGGGCAGGACGGTTCTGAGGTGCCCCCTGGACCAAATTTGGGCAATTGTACCTCATATGTCCTTCATTCTTGCAGTAGTAACACACTGGTTTTTCAGACTTGCTTTTTCTGGGTGTACTCCTCCACAGTTTCTGCACCAGAAATGATTTGATGGTGTTCCCTTGGTTGGTCCACCTCGGCCTCAGCCTCCCCTGTTTGGTCCTCCTCGATATGATTGACCTCTATGGTGATTTCCTCCTCCTCTACCCATGCCATGGCTGTTAGGCTTCTTCTTATCATACTCCTTGTCCTTGCCCTTAGTGATGGATGCATCAGTTAGACCCAGGTATCCCAAGCTTGGTTCTTTGTTTTTCCCTAAGGTTCTTTCTTGGGTAAGGGCATTGTTGATGGCAGCTTCAAAGGTAGGATGAGTGGAGGTGCAAAGGTGAACTTTAATTTCTTGGTTGAGGCCATCTATGAAGTGTTCAATCTTTTCATCTTCATCGAGGTTACGAGCATGACGCTCTAGAAGTCTAAAGGCCCTAATATAGTCAGCAAAAGATAGGTTTCCTTGGGTAAGGTTATTGAATTGTTTCTTCTTCTCCTTCCTAGCGGATATGGGCATGAAACGGTTGGTAAAGATCCCCTTAAACTCCTCCCAACCTATGGGGGCATGTGGAAGTTCTTGGGTATGATAATTTTCCCACCACAACTTCACGAGCCCCCTAAGTTGTTAGGTAGAAAAGGTGACCTTATCTTCCTCAGGACACTTAAGGGCTCTAAAGGCATTTTCAAAAGATAGGATCCATGCATCAGCTCTATCTAGGACTTCACCAAAGTCTTCTCCATGGAAGGTTTCGGGTTTGAGTTTAAGGAAGTCACCAATGGTGGTTTCAGGGTTGGTCCTAGAGGATGAGGCACTATTATTGGTTTCTTTTAGGGCTAGGGCATGCATACATTCCAACATCACCTTCTTTTGTTCTTCCCAATTGCCTACAACCATGGTCTTACTAGGGTGTGATTGAGATTCATCACCAGAGCCATCACTAGATCTTGTTCTCTTGGACCTAGTTTTTGGAGGCATCTGCAAGTTTATATAACTGATAGTTTAGAGATTGATTCGAGATAGATCATACATCAAGCAACAAAGATTTAGCAATCATGGCATGTATTTTCCCAATTTTTCATGTCTTTTAGTTGTTCCCATTTTCCTAATCTACCCACATAATAGAGAGAGTATATCATTGATCATGGTCATGAGAGAGAAAGTAGATGAGAAGCCTAGTGTGTACCATTCACTAAATTGGTTGGCTGGGGGGTAGTCCTTAATTGAGAAAGATGAGAGGAAAGGTTTTTTTAAGGTAAGGGTGCCCACTTTAACAATAATTGCGTTAGCCAGGCAGATAACTTGCGGCGGGGACCCTCGCACCGTGAAAATGGATGGGGAGAGTAATTATGTCAGAACCTTCCGCAAGGTACCCTTCTAGACACCTCGGCAATTTACTGCTAAATGTGGGTGACCCCAGGTCTAGGTAAGGTTACCAATTATTTGGTACACCTATATTGATTCATGTGCCTGCTCTGATACAATCTGTCATGGGTTAACAACCTAACTCCACTCTACAGCTCAGCCGCCAACATAAGGTGTACAATAGAGTTAAAATTGCACATCGCTGAGTGGATCAAACACATGAATATATAAATGCACCAAATAAAAAGCTTCCATACATAAACCAAATTGTTCATTACATAGGGGCCCGAAGGCATAGGAGTTCTACACAAGAAACTTAATACATGAGAAACTACTACAGAACAAAAAGAATATAATCTAAGAGTCCCATTTAGCTTTAGCATCCCCATGATAGATCTGATTTTTGTGAGCCAGCATTTAGAGTAGCAATATCATCTTCCTTTCATCATAAGCATCATAAGCAGAAGGTACCTATAAAACATTTGCATATGGTACACGTCAGCACAATATATAAATATATTGTACTGAGTACGCCTACGTGTCATTTAAGTTACCTCTTTTCATACTTGGAAAAAAGATAAAAGTAAACTTGGCAGTAGTAAGAAAATTACAATAATATATCCATAATGAGAAAGAGTTTATTAGCAAAATGAACATGTATCTTTTAAGCATAATTCTCCATTATGTCTTCCATGCATTTGCCACCTAAGGGAATAATGCATCATCTCAGCTGCCAAAGAGTATGAGATGTAAGGCCTTATGATCTACTACTCATGTGTTAGATCATTGTACAAATGTGATCTGCTACCAAAGAGAATGATCACTTTTCAAGCACTATGCTACCAAAGAGAATTAGTGATTTCACATAATGGAACACATATATTATGTTTGCAGGTGTTATATGATTGCATATATGAAATTCAGTCCAAGCATCAAAACCATACATATAGCAACTCATTCAAGTACCATAAAATCTACATTCATTCCATTCAATATCTTATGCCAAGTATTCTACTACTCATAGTTCTCAAGCATTACATATAGTAAGCCAACAAGAGGTAATGGTGCACCTTCTAATCATAAGTGGGGAGTCTAGAGATGCTCCTCACTGGTACCTTTGATTCCCTGAAATTATTAGAAATTTGGTATTTATTAATTATATTGATCAAATCACCATTAATCTAAAGAGTATATGAAAGGCCCTTTATTATCTTTGGAGTCATGAGAGTTGAGTACGAATCTTAGAGTATGGATTTGAGTCCAAGATTATTAATGTCACCTCAGAGTAGGGTCCTAAAGTTAGAACCATGGTCTTTAGATTATATTAATTAATTATGCACATTTTGGTAGATCAAAATAGGGAAAGGAGTGATAAATAGGTTTTATTGATAATTGAGCCATAATAAAAGGATCTGATCATTCCATAATTACATAGATGTGAAAAGATGATGATCACAGGTTGTTGGTGATTTAGACAGGTTCGAGTATTTTTCCAAATAATTAAACAAGATATAGACAAAATAAGTATGAGTATTTATTCGAGTTAGATTTAGGGTCCAAAGATGTAAGATTCATGATCCTTGAATTTTTTTGATCAAAATGGATATTTATTTGTATTTTTCTGACCCTCCTACTATTTTTAATAAATTTCTCAAGATTAGGTCATAAACTAAACATTGAATTAAACATCGAAAACTAGAAAGAGCGTGGACCGTTGGATGATCAGATCCAACGGCCAAGATCTGACACGCATATATTGCAAAGGCTTGAGGTGGATAATGGATAGCTTACTTGGTGAGCTGTGGTTGTTCCACTTAGATCTGAGTCAGCTTGACGTGGACTCACGCGATTGGTTCAACTAAGCCAAGAGGGTCCCTCTCTTCCTTGCTCAGAGCTTCATAGTAGGTGGGTGCCGCAATCTCAGGCGAGCTCTTGCTGGAGTTCGGCCCTTCCTTGTGTGCGGGTGGAGGTCGGGATAGCTTCGCGGGAGCTTCCCACAGCTGGACGACCAAACCACGGGTCGTGGCTCCCCCAGGAGAGTCGGTTCGGCTAGGAAACCAGTGAGCTACACTCCTTGCGGCGGAGGAAGATGGAAGGGGGGAGTAGCAGGCATGGTACCTCGGCGTTGAGGCACCGGTAGGCTGTAGGAGAGTGATGCAGAGCTCGACGAGCAATCACAGGTGAA
This sequence comes from Alisma plantago-aquatica, assembly GCA_963693085.1. Classification (NCBI taxonomy): domain Eukaryota; kingdom Viridiplantae; phylum Streptophyta; class Magnoliopsida; order Alismatales; family Alismataceae; genus Alisma; species Alisma plantago-aquatica. The sequence goes on along the minus strand of OY856411.1, from coordinate 321,914,228 downwards.
TGAGGAGGATGAGAGTAGCCTACCCAATAGCTCGACGGCGACAGGCAGGGCTGAGGTGAGAAGCACTTGAGCTCGGGGTGAGGGGTGCTCGTTCTAGGTGAAATGAACCTCGAGGAACGTCAAAGGGAGGTCAAGGAAGGAATTGGTGCTCTTAAATAGATGTGGGAGTGAGTGAATCATAAATGCCCATTTGGGCTCCGTGGTGGTTGGCGAACAGGTCTCATCGACAAAGTCGTGGAGAGGGGTGTGGTCCTTTTTGGAGGTTGTGTGTGGGGTCATTGGGTTCGTGGAGGCGAGGGGAGTTTTTTTCCTCAGTTAGATTGGCGTGAGGTGGAATAGAGAGGGGAAACATGGTCCGGCCTCAAAGAGAGTGGATGTAGCCCCGACTCGCGAGTCATCCGGAGGTAGGGGATGACTTGATGGCCATCCAATCCATGCTGGATCCACAGACACTCCATCCAACAGTCCAAAATGATCAAGAACGAAAGTCTATGGATTGCTGACTCAGCGCCATGTAACTAAGAAAGGAAAAACAAAAACTATAGCTTAAATGATTGAAATCGTGACATATATTGATCAAACTATTAACAAAACTTGTAAAAATCGTAGAGGGAGCTAGGAATGTCCAAATGACATGAGATTTGGACCATAGCTTCACCATATCATACCCCACATTGTGGTAAAGTTTGGGATCGAGATTCCCATCTTTGAGTGGCCAAATAAACTTTAGGAGAATTAGGGTTTTGAAATATTTTAAAGATTAAAGGAACAAAGTATAAAGGAATTAGAAAACCCACTTTATCACAGAACGAGAGATCGAAATAAATTATAGTTTAAATTAGATGGAAGGAATATTGAGGCCATGGGTTTTACCATCCTAGCCGATGTGAAGCTTGGTCGATGGAAATCATATGGCCAAAGCGAGATAAAAGAGGGAATGTAAAACATTCGGTAAATGATTACAAAAGATGAAATCCCCTTGAACCCATTGGTCTTGACATTCACGGATCCTAGTCCTATCATCCCAATGGGGATTTGTCTGATTTCTCATTCAAATCCCCATGAAATTGGTTTAGTTGTTTAAAATATTAGGTTCCATGATCGAATCTGCCAAGATTAACATACGATAAAAATGAGTGATCACTTCATTAAAATTGATGATTTATATACCAAAAACCATCTATCCTATTAGAACCATATAAAAAATTGACTCAAGTAACACATGGAAAAGGGGCTACTCCCCTCACCTCTATAAGAAGGCTACTCCCCCATCCTTTTACAGGGGAAGGAGGAGATGAAACCCTGAAGGGGGGAGAAGAAAAGAGGGAGAAGCGGCTCTTGATTTTACTATCCACAAAGAAGGGGACCGGTCTATTTTGCTTGCACTTTTACTTTGAGCATAGTTGTTTCAATTTCTACATTGTAAACTTTCATTTATTTATTAAAGTAGCAATCATTCTGGAGATTTTGTTCTTATTATTTTATTTCTTATTCTTCTTTAAGAACAAGGAACCAATAAAGGAGGCCATTTCACAGTCACTAGCCAGAGTCCTCATATTCTGCCTTTCCTAGTATATGGCCTCCCTTCTTTTTACCTTCGTTCTTCCTTTAATTTCCATGGCTAGCCAGTAGCCTTCTTATAGAGGTGAGGGGAGTAGCCCCTTTTCCATGTGTTACTTGAGTCAATTTTTTATATGGTTCTAATAGGATATATGGTTTTTCGTATATAAATCATCAATTTTAATGAAGTGATCACTCATTTTTATCGTATGTTAATCTTGGCAGATTCGATCATGGAACCTAATATTTTAAACAACTAAACCAATTTCATGGGGATTTGAATGAGAAATCAGACAAATGATGTGGTGTAGCTGAAGGTGAAGAATTCAAAACCCTAATTGAGAAGGTGGTAGCACCTTTGAATCAATCCTTGGCCACAAACAAATCTTTGAATTGGACATTTGGGAACTGAGACAGCCGGTTGGGATGTGTTTGCAAGTAGTTGAGAGTTGAAATCCTAACATGAGTTACGGCCCCCCTCTAAGTCTGACTTCATCCTGAAGTCATCCTGATATGGTCGTCTGGATGCTTGGACCAATCATTTGGTGCATCTGAGATGAGCGCCTGGTGAGTGGAACGCTCTAGTTGAACTCCTTGAGTAAAGGTTGAGTCGAGGACTAAAACGGACGTCTGGCTCTGAGATGTGGAGATCTTTGGATATGAACAGACCGTCTAATACAGAGAACAGATTGGTTCATGTCTTGAACGGTCATGATTTTGCAATTGAATGAAAAACCTAAAGAATTTGAAGGAAAAGATAAATATTTGGACATTTAATTGAAAAGTGGGTAAATTACAATTTGACCTAGAAAATTAATAAAAAAGTTAATTCTAATAAAAAATACTATGAAAGATATGTAAAAAGATAGATGAATATACATTCATAAAAATGTCCCAGACTTGAATCTTTGTTTGTCCTCAAGCAAATAAAATCACAAGTAAATCCAATTTCTTCTAGAAATATTTATGTCCTCACCCTTGCAACATCACTTTATTCCCAACCTCCAAATTTGGCCTAACAACCCAATCTCCTAAAAGAACATAACACAAAAATCTATATTCCCTATTTAAACAAATATCATATATTGTTTCTAAATCATGATTTTGTAGAAACCATGGGGTGTGAATTGTTGCACAAGAACATGACAAAGGGAAAAAAATCGTCCCTCCTGTATTTAACTTGAGATATATTAAATATGGACTTGTAGCTACATTTTACACAATTTTTTTTTGTGCTCTTTGACATCTTTTGATGGTACGCCCCTTTTGAGGGGTATGGAAATTTTGATGTGGGAAGCATGCCACCCTAGACTTGATTATGTCTGGAGGTGATTGTTTGCTTTATTTTGAGAGAGAAGGAGGGAGGGTTGTTACTGTACTTGTAAACTTCACTTTTTTATAGAGTGTTATTGCATCATATAGATTTTTCCTATCAATCGGATTATACAAGATTTATGACAAGTTAATCCACAGTTAAACATATAGAAAAAAAGTGTTTGGTTATGATTGATTCCATATGACTTGCCAACTTTTCTAAGGAGTGATGCTAGTTTAGGGTCCTAAATGACATGGTGGTTTCAGACATGGAAATTTGTAAAAGGTTTTGCAAAAGATTTACTAAATTCAAAACGGGTACAATGCTAGACATCTACTCATATTGGCCGACTAGATAAGGGCCATTTTGCAAACTAAGGAAAATAACGACATGGCTCACTAGATAAAGGCCATGAAGCAAAGAAACTACATGCAAAACAAATAAAAGACAAAAATAATGCAAAAATAGAAAAGATAAGGGGGTGGAATAAGAACATACCACCCACCTCTACCTCGGATTTAGAATTTTTCTTGTCCTGAGAAAAACCTAGATCAGAGTTGGAGGGAAGAAGATTACTCTAGCAGTGGGTAATGTTGAATTGGATGGGAGGATGATGGAGGATTGTTGTAGTAGTTCCCCTAGTATGGGGAGTTGGGGTTAGGGTAAGCCTTATGGGCCCCATACTCCTCATAAGGTATTTGGATGGCAGTGTAGTGTCCCATGTCCACATACCATGACACTTGGGAATGCTACAAAATCATGCTAGAATAATTAAATGATAGATTTAAGAAATTGAAAACTTTGCAAGTGGGGTCCAATACCCTAGAATTATTTAAGAAAACATACTGAACAAGAAAGGGTCAAACTAATGTATAGGCTCATGCCTCATTGGGAAATTAGGTTTGGATAAAAATACCCAACTTAGGGTTTAGAATACACATACATATAGAGGGTTGCATATACCTCACTTGAGATTCCTACAGAAGACCCTTCACCAATTAAGTTGTATCCAAAACCACTTTTAAACTAATTATAAATTTATACACATGGATTAGGGTTTATAAAGCATACTATGTGGGAAACCCTAATTTTGGACCTTTTATGAAAACCATCGGTTTAGAACTCAAAACTTGGACCATTCGATTACTTGGATTATCCTGATTAATAAAACATATTTAATTCTGAATTTGGAGTTAAAATGAATCAATTGCATATTTTAAGGATTTTCATATAGTTTATAATAAACATCAAAGTAGGGATGCATCGAAATACTTGATCATATTGAAATCAAATTCCTTGTGAAAAATCATTTCCAACGACTATTTATTTATATTTTTCTGATAATGTATCGATTTACAATGAATTTTATAAAATGACCAATCAGATTTTGAGAAAAAAATCACGTGGGCACTTTTATTTAGCTCCAGCAGATCTGGTCCTGAGCCTTGCTATCGTGGCCCAATAGGAAATAGCCAAGATAGTGTCGTGCCTCAAAACAAAATGACAATTGGTGACACGAGGCAAATCCAAAAATGCCCATACATGATTGATTATTTGATTAAACAAATAGGGACAAAAGAATCATTCAGTCATAGAAAATGACTCACAATTGATGAACAAAGGTGCGCGTGAAATTACCAAAGGTCCCATGTGATATTAATTAATTGATAGAAAGAGTATGACCATTAGGGTCATTTCATAATCTAGCTTGTTCATGCTCGTCCGCCATGCCGAGGCACCCATGCTAGAGCTCAAAGCTCCGATCTTTCCAGGCCTTCACAACTAAGATGCAAGTCTTAGGGCAAGCAAAGACTGACCCTTGGGGTCTGAAAAAGATGGGGGAACAAACATCAAGGGGTGAGGGCCCCTGTGTCACCATAATACAATGGAGAAGTCTGAGGAACATGGGAGAAGGTTGGGAGATCTACAAAGAATTGAGTAAACTTGGAAATACTGAAATGATATGTGGAACAAGTTCACAAAGGTCAAAAGGACTCGATTGATACCTTGTAAAGGCCGAGAGACCACTGGATCACCATGTAGGTGAGAATCAGCGTATTCTAGAAGGCTAGTTATAGGTCCCGTCAACCTGGGGAAATGCAGGACAAATCAACGATGTGAAATCAAAGTGAAGTGGCTAAGGATGCATACAATGAGCTAAATTTGGCCGAGGTGGTCGGAGTTGCTAGGGCGAAGAATTCCTTGCTAAAGGGCAAGGTCAGGAAGGTCGTGGGTTTTTGGGAAACATGAGGTGAAATTGGGTGAGGAGGAGGAGCTCTTGAGGTCTGAAGTTGGTTTCTTCTCCTTTAAGTAGGTCGTGGAGGCATTGCAGTGGCAGCTATGAATAAAACATGAGAGGGAGACTAAGCCCTAAATGGACATTTCATGCAAAAGTCAAGGGAAAAGGTGAGTAATGGATCGAATGATTTAGAAGAGAAAGGAAAGACCAGTCATCAAGGAACCTCGTGAAACCTTTGAGTAATGAGAGAGATTGAAATTGGGGATCAAAGCCAATGAAACTACCATGAAACGGCTACTCGTCCTGAGGTTAGGGATGAGTTCCCAGCTGTTGGATCTAGTTAGATCTCAGATGATCAGATTGTGGCCATCGGATGGGGCACTTGAGAGGTGAGGTAACGTGTGACAGGAAATTTGACCGCAGTAATGAATAAATTGCATTGAATGTAAATTGAATTAAACCATAGTCCAACTTTATTGAAAACTCATTTAATCCATTTGGATGGTCAAACAATGACCAATTAATCCCTAATTTTAACCATGCCCATATTAATGTCTAGAATAATGATATGCAATTAGATCTCTTTTTTATACACAATATGGCTCATAACTCCTATATTGTTTATCAATCCTAATATTAATGCATTTAAAGGGTGAATTCACTTAACAAGATTTTTCTAATGAAATTCTTGAGTGAAATTCGAGATAGACAACATATATTACTTTCAAGAGCCATATCTCACCACAATATTCCCTTTTAATGTTTTAATGCCACTTAGGAGGAGAGGGGGAATAAAAGAGGATTATTCTCTCATTAACTAACTCAATTTCACATTATTACTCATTTCTTGTCTCAAAAAGACATACAAATGCAAAATTAATATAATCTTCTGATTATCTCTCATTGATGGTCATTTTGCATTATTAGACTCTAATTAACACACTAGGTGAGATATTTGTACAAAAACTCATTCATTTTAATGAATGTGGGTCAAATATAATTCACATCGTTAAGTATTTCTCAATTTCAATATGGTGGGTAAAGAGGATAAAAAAGATAGGAAAATTTAGGGAAAAAGGCCAAAAGAATATGAAGGAAATGGAAAGCTTGAAAATGGGTTAAATTTCAAATAAACTCAAGATTCAGTATGTTACAAGTGTAGTGCAAGTACAAAAGTTGTGCAAGGTGTTTCCCATGGAAGTGAGTGTGTTATAAAGGGAAAGGGAAGGAAGAGGAGGGAAATTGTAACACCCCTCCCTAGGGTTTCTTACGTAACCAGCGGAAGCACAACCTAATCCCCAACATTATCCATAATGTGGGGTACTTGGCATATTTGGGAGGGATTGTCACATACATGATCTCATCTCAAGAAAAAAATAACACTTGGCATTATTGAAACATAGATTCATACATAAGTTCTTGGAATAAAAGCTACATCAGGTTTCCAAAGATATACTAAACATAAACTAGATAATCATGAGAAAGATAGGATCTCCATAGATGGACGTCCCACCAGGCAACAACTCCTTAGATCTTTGGGTCCTTAGTATTCTCAAGATGATTCCTTCTTTTTAGCTCCAACTCCTGCGGACATCACGTCCCCAGCCATGCAAAGGAAAACAAACATAGTAAGTAAGCGGCATTGGCATATTATAAAACATCAAAATAAAATATACATGTGACTTAACATAATAATGAACATGCATTAACATTAATCATTTCTTGATGTCTTTTACATAAAGAAATTGACTAGAAGAATATGCTCCTCTCTTAATGCCCCATAAGGAGCCCATAATGCCTGGAAAGCCCATAATTGCTCGGAAAGCCCATAATGCTCGGAAAGCCCATAACAAGGTGCATATCAATCTAAATCAATTTCTATTAATCATGATCTTTCTTAAACTTAGCTTATCTTATTAATAACCTAAACTTTGATCTTAGTTGGGATTTCTCCCTCTTAAACATGATTGGGATTTCTCCCCATGACTATAATGGGATTTCTCCCTCTTAAGCATGAATGGGAAACTTATTCCCTCTTAATCTTAATTTCTTGTTCCTTAACCATAATTCATAGCATAAATGTGGTTTATATACTTAGACTTATATGATAGAAAACAATCATTCAATAATCATGTACTTGAAGGAAAACATGCATTTATCAAGACCTTAACATAAAATGCTTAACAATATTCATAAACATTCAATCAACCAAAGGTTATCTATGCCAAGGGCATGGCCCGCTTACCTTGAACTAAAACACCTAGGTCAAACCTGGTTTGACCGATTGGGTCCTTTTAATCACCTGAAATATAATTGTCCTACTTCATACATCATTAAACCCTAATTCGTGCATATATAAAAATAGAGATGTGAAAATAGAGAAATCAGTCGATGAAAATTACAAAATAAGATTCCTCATCGAAAATCCTTTCCAAAACATATTTTTGCGTATTTTTCTGATAATCAGGCGATTTGTTATGAATTTCTGAAGAACAGACCAATCACAAATCCAAGAAAAGCCACGTGGGACTTTTTTTATCTGAGTTAGCAGCTATTGGGCTCGGGCCCGCTATGAGTTGGACCAATCATGCTTGGCCAAATCAGTAGCACGGACTTCCTCTGAGGACTCACAGTCAAAGCAAATAGGACTGGTGAAATCTCGAAAATACCCCTGCGGTTGAAAACGTCAAAATAAAAAGGACAGGACACAAAGGTCATTTCTTGACCTGGTTTCTTCCTAGCCTGCTCCTTCGCGAGCCATGGCGTGGGATAGAAGCCGATACATGATCCCTGGGATCGGGTTCGTGAAGTAGCACCCTGCAGGGGAAGCCAAGAGCACAGCGGCCACCCTGATTGCCCCACGAACTCGACGATCCAAAATTGGAGTCTCGCAGTGGCCATGAGCTCTAGGAATTCTCCGCCGCAAGGAGAGAAATAGGGGAAAAAGAGTTGAGATCGAGACTATTGAGAACAACCAGAAAATCCTCCAATGAGGTGCGTAAAATGTTCGCGAAGGCAAGGCGAGGCCAAGGCATGCATTTCTGTGGTCGGAGAACCACTGATGTGCCGTGGCGGTTAGCGCCGGCAAGGTCCGATGGCGGCTCTATAGGACATAGAGGCTGGGGTAATCGCAGGGTAAACCGATGATTTAGGAACAACGTTAGGGTGTCAAGGAAGCTCACCGACGCTCCAATTTGACCCGAGATGCCGGTGCAGGCTAGAGCGGAGTCAAGTTCGCCAAAAAGGGAAGTCGAGCAGGTTGGGGAGCTTGGGGGATCCAAAAGAGAAATTGAGAGCGGAGGTGAGGCGACCTGGGGCCGAAGATGCTCTAGGGTGGTTTAAATAGGAAGTAGCAGCACGGTTGTGCCCTCTGTAACTCGGGAAGGCAAGGGTAGAAACCTGCCCTTTTGGGCATTTTCTCTGTAGAGTGAGAGAGAAGGTGAGTGGAGGCTCGCTGGGTCCGGGGGAGCGAGACGGAGACGTTGGCGAAGAAATCAAGAAAAACGACCTCATAATGAGGGAGAGAAGGAGCGACGAAGAAACCACTATGAAACGTCCTTGCTCGCGAGAAGAAACGGAGGTAGAAGAGAACGGACACGCCGTTGGATCCAGATCTGACAGTGGCCATCTATGCGCGCGAGAATGTAACGCATGACATTCAATAAAACTGGAACTTTGCCTTAAATCGGTTGCATAAATGGAATTTCATTCAAATCTTGGTCAAATAATATTCAAACCTCTATTAAATCAATTGAAGGGTCAAACAAGGTCATAATGGGTTCAAATTTGAACCATAGGTACACTAGGGTGTCTAGAATATTCCGGTGGAGTTAGATTTCGTTTTTGTACCCATTTAGGCCTAAGAATAGAAAACCCTCATGTATACTTAAATGGCCATGATTAATGCATAATAAGCTATTAATCTCTCAAATAAGAATTGAAAAACATGAAAACGTGCATTCAACCTTATTTAATTTCAATTAACAATATGGATGCCATTAAGCAAATAATTAAACAAGTAAATCACTAATTATCATAAGAGAGAGAAAAGTGGACATAAAACATTTATTCTAAATTTTCTTCAACAAAAGGGCATAGATATACATGAAAAGATTTTCTTTAATCAAAACAAGGATAAGAGAGCCATTGAGAAAAATAAAATTATTTTGTAAAACTAACATGGACAAATTGCATTTAAGTCCTCAACTATTATCTAATTTAGAAAAAGTGCATGTAAGGAACAAAGTATATTGGGAAATTTGCATAACAAGATTGGGATGTTACAATTCTACCCACCTTAAATAAATTTTGTCCTCGAAATTTTCCTAGGGTTTCTACCCACCTTAAGGATCTTGCAAATCTCCATACAAATTTTATTATAAAAGGAGAATACGTAAACAAAGCATTATGATTTAACACAAATTACTTAACTACCCTTACCTTTATCATCTTCCTCTTCTCCATCCGACATTTGCATGGTGAAGAGCCTTGGCTTAACCTTGGGTGGAGGATTAGGGTTCTTAGCTTGATTATGGTTGGGATCCTTCTTTGCAAGCTTAGGGCAATTAGGCTTGATATGCCCTTCCTCACCACAATAGTAGCAAACAAAAGTCCCAAACCTACAAGGACCACCATGATTTCTCTTACATGTGGGGCATGGGGTTCTCCCATTCTCTGAAGGAGGCTCAGGGGCTTTTTTCTTGTTGTTGGAGGGTGGAGGGGGTTGATGGGGCTGATGGTGACGATTGTTTTGGGGTACCTCCTTCTTATGATTCCTCCCAGGGTGATCTTCCAACTCTAGGGCTGCATCCAAGGCTGATTGCATGGTCCTATGACCTCTACCAGACAAGGCATAACTTAGATCAGGTTTAAGCCCTCTAATGAACTTCTTGGCTCTCTTTTGCTCAGTGTACTCAAGACCATATTTTTGGAGCTTACGAAACTTCATGGCATACTCAGTGACAGTCATGTCACCCACTTGCTTAAGGTTAACGAACTCATCTTCCTTCCTTTCTAGCATGGCTTCAGATACATAGTGGTCATTAAAGACTTCTACAAACTCACCCCAAGAGAAAGGAGGGTCATCATCGTCCCTAGAGGCTAAGAGGTTTTCCCACCAAGTACAGGCTGCACCCTTGAGCATATGGGTGGCAAATCTAACCCTACTACGTGGGGGACACTCTAAGTCTCTAAAGCAGTGTTCCATGTTGCTAAGCCACTCTTCAGCCTTGGTTACTACATCCACCTCATCTTCACCATTGAAAGCATCGGGTCTAATCTTCAAGAAATCCACGAGGGAGATCTCATGTACTCTAAGTGGAGCTCTGGGTTGGAGGGCATTGGTCAAGGCTAATACTAGGGCATCTAGGGTGACTGGAGGAGGGGCGTGGTTCATGTCTTCAGTCTTATCACCACTAGAGGATCCTTGTGAGGGCCTTGACTCACCAACCTTCTCTTTCTTCTTAGGGGCCATCTGAAAGGGTAAACATAACATGATATTAGAACATAATATGAATCTCTAGTGTTGCCTCAGTGGCCATCTATTCCTTGCTCTGATACCATTAATGTAACACCCCTCCCTAGGGTTTCTTACGTAACCAGCGGAAGCACAGCCTAATCCCCAACATTATCCATAATGTGGGGTACTTAGCATATTTGGGAGGTATTGTCACATACATGATATCATATCAAGAAACAAATAACACTTGGCATTATTGAAACATAGATTCATACATAAGTTCTTGGAATAAAAGCTACATCAGGTTTCCAAAGATATACTAAACATAATATAGATAATCATGAGAAAGATAGGATCTCCATAGATGAACGTCCCACCAGGCAACAACTCCTTAGATCCTTGGGTCCTTAGTATTCTCAAGATGATTCCTTCTTTTTAGCTCCAACTCCTGCGGACATCACGTCCCCAGTCATGCAAAGGAAAACAAACATAGTAAGTAAGCGACATTGGCATATTATAAAACATCAAAATAAAATATACATGTGACTTAACATAATCATGAACATGCATTAACATTAATCGTTTCTTGATGTCTTTTACATAAATAAATTGACTAGAAGAATATGCTCCTCTCTTAATGCCCCATAAGGAGCCCATAATGCTCGGAAAGCCCATAATTGCTCGGAAATCCCATAATGCTCGGAAAGCCCATAACAAGGTGCATATCAATCTAAATCAATTTCTATTAATCATGATCTTTCTTATACTTAGCTTATCTTCTTAATAACCTAAACTTTGATCTTAGTTGGGATTTCTCCCTCTTAAACGTGATTGGGATTTCTCCCCATGACCATAATGGGATTTCTCCCTCTTAAGCATGAATGGGAAACTTATTCCCTCTTAATCTTGATTTCTTGTTCCTTAACCATAATTCATAGAATAAATGTGGTTTCTATACTTAGACTTATACTATAGCAAACAATCATTCAATAATCATGTACTTGAAGGAAAACATGCATTTATCAAGACCTTAACATAAAATGCTTAACAATATTCATAAACATTCAATCAACCAAAGGTTATCTATGCCAAGGGCATGGCCCACTTACCTTGAACTAAAACACCTAGGTCAAACCTGGTTTGACCGATTGGGTCCTTTTAATCACCTGAAATATAATTGTCCTTCATCATACATCATTAAACCCTAATTCGTGCATATATAAAAATAGAGATGTAAAAATAGAGAAATCAGTCGATGAAAATCACAAAATCAGATTCCTCATCGAAAATCCTTTCCAAAACATATTTTTGCGTATTTTTCTGATAATCAGGCGATTTGTTATGAATTTCTGAAGAACAGACCAATCACAAATCCAAGAAAAGCCACGTGGGAATTTTTTTATCTGAGTTAGCAGCTATTGGGCTCGGGCCCTCTATGAGTTGGACCAATCATGCTTGGCCAACTCAGTAGCACGGACTGCCTCTGAGGACTCGCAGTCAAAGCAAAGAGGACTAGTGAAATCTCGAAAATACCCCTACGGTTGAAAATGTCAAAATAAAAAGGACAGGACACAAAGGTCATTTCTTGACCTGGTTTCTTCCTAGCCTGCTCCTTCGCGAGCCATGGCGTGGGATAGAAGCCGATACATGATCCCTGGGATCGGGTTCATGAAGTAGCACCCTGCAGGGGAAGCCAAGAGAACAGCGGCCACCCTGATTGCCCCGCGAACTCGACGATCCAAAATTGGAGTCTCGCAGTGGCCAGGAGCTCTAGGATATCTCCACCGCAAGGAGAGAAATAGGGGAAAAAGAGTCGAGATCGAGACCATTGAGAACAACCAGAAAATCCTCCAATGAGGTGCGTAAAACGTTCGTGAAGGCAAGGTGAGGCTAAGGCATGCATTTGTGGTCCGATGGCGGCTCTATAGGGCACAGAGGCTGGGGTAATCGCAGGGTAAACCGATGATTTAGGAACAACGTTAGGGTGTCAAGGAAGCTCACTGATGCTCCAATTTGACCCGAGATGCCGGTGCAGGCTAGAGCGGAGTCAAGTTCGCCAAAAAGGGAAGTCAAGCAGGTTGGGGAGCTTGGGGGATCCAATAGAGAAATTGAGAGCGGAGGTGAGGCGACCTGGGGCCGAAGATGCTCTAGGGTGGTTTAAATAGGAAGTAGCAGCACGGTTGTGCCCTCTGTAACTCGGGAAGGCGAGGGTGGAAACCTGCCCTTTTGGGCGTTTTCTCTGTAGAGCGAGAGAGAAGGTGAGTGGAGGCTCGCTGGGTCCGGGGGAGCGAGACAGAGACGTTGGCGAAGAAATCAAACAAAATGACCTCATAATGAGGGAGAGAAGGAGCGACGAAGAAACCACTGTGAAACGTCCTTGCTCGCGAGAAGAAACGGAGGTAGAAGAGAACGGACACGCCGTTGGATCCAGATCTGATAGTGGTCGTGTATGCGCGCGAGAATGTAACGCGTGACATTCAATAAAACTGGAACTTTGCCTTAAATCGGCTGCATAAATGGAATTTCATTCAAATCTTGGTCAAATAATATTCAAACCTCTATTAAATCAATTGAAGGGTCAAACAAGGTCATAATGGGTTCAAATTTGAACCATAGGTACACTAGGGTGTCTAGAATATTCCGGTGGAGTTAGATTTCGTTTTTGTACCCATTTAGGCCTAAGAATAGCAAACCCTCATGTATACTTAAATGGCCATGATTAATGCATAATAAGATATTAATCTCTCAAATAAGAATTGAAAAACATGAAAACGTGCATTCAACCTTATTTAATTTCAATTAACAATATGGATGCCATTAAGCAAATAATTAAACAAGTAAATCACTAATTATCATAAGAGAGAGAAAAGTGGACATAAAACATTTATTCTAAATTTTCTTCAACAAAAGGGCATAGATATACATGAAAAGATTTTCTTTAATCAAAACAAGGATAAGAGAGCCATTGAGCAAAATAAAATGATTTTGTAAAACTAACATGGACAAATTTCATTTAAGTCCTCAACTATTATCTAATTTAGAAAAAGAGCATGTAAGGAACAAAGTATATTGGAAAATTTGCATAACAAGATTGGGATGTTACAGAAATGGTCGGGTGAGGGGAACGAATGGTAGACAACTTCATGTAGATGGAGCACAAGGTGCATCAAATAGTGAACGACTAGAATAGGGAAAATAAAGATGATGTTACATTATATTAAATGAAAACATTGGGTTAATGGGTACCTTGACTCATCTAATACATATAAAGCTTGTAAATTTCATTCAAGTAATTAGGATGTTAAATAAGGTTTGATTGACTCAAAACATGACATGTTAGATCAATGAGGTGTGTGTGGGAGAATATTTTAGTGTTAGTTTCACTTTTATTAAATTTCTTTATATTTTGTTCCTTGTATGCAAGTTAAGTAGTCAACTCGTGAATTTAATGTATTTCCATTTATCAATTAAAACATTATTTAGTAATTATTGATTTTCTTTTAAAGTCACACCCCAATTTTTGTAAAGCCAATTTAAAACTTAGAATGGAGTTCTTCTTAAATGATAATAGTTGACGAGTCAAATAAAAAAAAGACCAAATATCCTAACTCTTATATGAAAATGGAATAAGAAAACTCAAAATGAGGCTCAAATTCAATTGTACATTATATAAGTCAATTAATTTAAGTTGAACCTCTTTTCATTTCTCTCTCCTCCAAGATGGAAATAAAGAAAAAAAGAGGACTCTTGAATGAGTGAATAATGTATATCTCAAATTTCACTTAAGGATTTAATAGGAAAGGCCTTATAAAATTATTTCACCATTTGGTGCATTATAATTAAGATTAATAGACAATATAGATGTTACAAACTAAAACATCTACAAACCAAAATCTAAATGCCTAGGAATATTCCAGACCTTCAAATTAACCTATGATTCAAATTTGAAGCCATTTTGACCATGTTTAACCCTCCAATGGAATTAAGAAAGATTTGATTGTAGTTTTCCTATGAAATCATTCAAATATACATTAATTTCTTTAATTTCCCAAAGTCACATGCCAATATTGATGTCACATGTTACTTGGTTCATTTTTCTCTTGAACGGATGTGATCCAACGGATGCAGTGTGACATGCTAGATATAACTTTGATTCGACGGCCGAATAATCATCTTCTACCTCCACACTCTTTCTGTAATCGAGCTAGTTTTCTATACTCCTAATCATCGATCTCATTCTCCTTCTTTCCTCCATCAATCCATGAGATTTCAAGACATTACTCACCTCTCCCTTTGACCTAGGCACAAACCACCCAATTTGGGCTTGGACCCCTCTATCCGCCATGAATGCCCGAGCACACTGCAATCCTCTGAATGGCCTAAATGGCACATTCAAAATGGAGTGGATCTAGAGTAGTCAGACTCTTGATTTTGTAACTTGACACTCATCCCCCCAACTATTATAAGGGTTCGATGTAGTAAATTGGGGTCAAACCATAAGGACAAGGTTGGTAAGTTCTATGGACGTGTAGCCTAACTTTCCTACACCCAAATGAAAAGGTGGACTAAGGTAACATTCCCTAAGAAATGATGATACTCAAAATAAAACAAAGAAAGGCAATAGAAAGAAAATAAAACAAGAGAACAACGTCAAACTAGAAGTAAGCGACAAAAATATGGAAGGAAACTTGGATCGGGTTTCACCTACTAAGATCTCTCACCAACATGCAAAATTGACGCCCCTTTGTGTACCTTTATCAAGATTATGAGCAATCATTAATTATTTCTATTCCCTCCTCTCTCGAGTTTATGATAGATCTTGATTATAAGGTGGCCTCTCTCTCTATATGACAACCAAACAACCACAAACCAAACCATATGACACAAAGGATAGATCTTTGTGTACTCCAACACTTACATGCATTCATACTACTCCATAACTCTGGATAAGAATACTACTACTCTTTCGAGGAACCAACAATCGTACATCACAATATGATATCGAAGCATACAAGTGAAGCACTAAGAACAAGAGCATGGATATATTCTTGATAACATCATATATATATTCAAAGGGAAGCCAGAATATACATGTTGGGAGAACCTTAGTGGCTACTCCCAACCCAAGTCAAATGTTTAGCCACACATGTTAACGGGCAGCATAACAGTATTATAGAAGGATAGATACATCAAGAATAACAAAGAGGTGAAGGGTACATTGTGAGGGATATGATAGATCTAGAGAAGGGATAAGGAGATACACCAATTGTACTTTCTTCAGATATAGATCTAGAGAGAGCGTGGATGATGGAAACTCCTTCTTTTGAAGAAGAGGATGACTGTAACGCCTGGGCCCACTTCCCAAGGCTCTAGTAGAGTTTCAAGAATGACAAATATCTCCGCAGACCACCACTAGCTTTAACTGTGCGCTTTGTCCTCACTCACATGCATGCCAGGATCAACTTCCCGACAGGTCACCCATTCGAGTACTACTCCAATCTGAGCACACTTAACTATGGAGTTCTTAGTGATGGGTTCCCAGAAAAGGAGGTGCACCTTGGTGATCTGGGTAGTCCAATCATTCCTTGTAAGATCATTTTATCTAAGGCCTCAAATCCTGGGATGTTACAATCTCCACCACTTAGACTCTTGACGTCCTCGTCAAGGCTCAACTATATGGCCTCATAATCTGACCCCATTTTAGTGCGGACCCACAATGGCCCAAGGACACCCAGCTCTCGATTATGGAATACCAGTGCAAGGGTGGCTATGTCAACCATAGACATCCCTTTCCTATATGTCTGGACCGCACGGCTCAAGACTGGCATGCCATGCCCATGCACGCCCCACCTACTGGAGGGGTTATGGCTCTGATACCATTTGTAAACACTTGGGCCCACTTCCCAAGGCTCTAGTAGAGTTTCAGGAATGATGACTATCCCCATAGACCACCACTAGCCCTAACTTCCTGCTTTGTCCTCACTCACGTGCATGCCAGGATCAACTTCCCGACAAGTCACCCATCCCATTGCTACTCCAAGCTGAGCACACTTAACTATGGAGTTCTTAGTGATGGGCTCTTAGAAAAGGAGGTGCACCTTGGTGACATGGGTAGTCCAATCATTCCTTATAAGATCATTTTATCCAAGGCCTCAAATCCTAGGATGTTACAATGACTGATCTTCTCTCTCCTCTAACTTTCATCTTCTAATGTCCAAGACCGATGGGATGAACGTGGATGACTGTGGAGTTTGGCAACACTTCGTGGTCCTTGATGATCTAATGATTTGATGGGTAGAGGAAGGGGTATATTTATAGATGCTTCCCAACGACTTAACTTTTGGTCACGTTCATGATGAATGGTCTGGTTGCGACCTCCATCGTGGTCATGGTGCTCTCGGGAGTTTGACACTGTCGCAGGAGTGGTCTTGGTCACATATTGTTTCATGGTTGTGACAGTATGGTGTAGTTTTGTCCGTGATCCCTTTTAGAACAGGGGTCACGTGCTTGTGGTTGCGACGATCTCCTTCTTACATTCATAGTAGCTACCATGGTCGTGGCAGAGGCCTATCCAATTGTGGTGCTTTATTTTGGTTGGAAGGTGGGCTACAGTCACAGAGCTGAGGCTCCATTGTGGTCACAACGTTAGAGGATTGTTTAGTCGTGGTCGCGACCCATGTTGACATAGCATGAACTTACATTGAGTAAGAAATGTATGAATTTAAGATTTTGGCAATAAGGTACTCAAATGAATAGGGAAATCCATAAAATTTATGCTAGGATAGGAAAAAAAATATGTGAAAAGTCCACAAAATGAGATGTTATCAACTCCCCCGAACTTAGAACTTAGCATGTACTTAGGCTAATGGGTAGGATCAAAATCATCAAGAGATGAGATATGGATAACAAAATTTTCAAAAAACCCACCTTAACAAAGTTATCTCATTCTTATAGTAAAACTCTCGTGGTATGCTTGGTTTGAATCCTGAAATTCTATTTCCTCCCTTTCGTATCCATAGTTACATGACTTTGAGTCCTTGCCAATGCCTTTTTTAGTAAAGGGCTCTCCCTCTTAATGACCCCCACTCCCTATGCTAGGTTGTTGGTTATACTTGTACATAATCCCCATGAGGGTTAGCTTTTACACCCTTCCTTTATTTTAGTTGAGCCTATGCTAATGTGCTCGGGTAGGATTCAGGCTTTAAGTTTTTTCCTACACTCCTCAATTTCCCTCACCCATAGGGTGTCGTGAAGACAATGTTTCCCCAAGGGATCTTGATGTTAATTTAGGTGGTTTCTTGAGGATTGCTTGGGAGTGGAGGTGGGTATACTTTGCTTCAGGATTCCACTTACAGGCATGACATATCTACATTAACAAGTGCAACAATACACCGACCGCATGGAATCCTATGACATCTTTTAGACACAACTCTTATAATTATTTTTTTGGCTTTTCATATCTACTCTCATGCTTGGGGAAAGGGTTTTGAAGTATTTTTTGGGCGGACAAGCCTCTTTTCATCACAAAGAAGGGATAACTAAAACTGGAAGGGGCAGTTGTTTCCTTCTCAGGGGAGGTGAAGACTTTCTAGCTAAAACCATCAGGTTGGGGTGATTGGTTGAGAGTATGGCTGGTAAAGTCCTCCAATTTCCAAGGATTTAGGATTGTTCCACACATGATGTTTTGTCGTAAGAATGAGATAAGACCATATTGTTGGGCCTCTTCCTTTTACTTTTATGTGTATTGGCAGCTCATTTGTGCCTTTGTAGAAATTATTACACTACAAAATACAGTAGGAGGGTAGACAAATTAAGTAGAGGACAAGTTGGATGATAAAGGGATAAGAAAAAATTGTGAACTATATAGAAAAAAAATGTTTGGGGCTTTCAAAAATGTTTCCAAATCTCCTATACTTAGTTGTAGTAAGAGAGAATATGTACAAGCGGGAGTTAAATTCTTGTGACAAAATTGTACCTCTCAAGCCCGTTTATAACTCCGCCCAAAAACTTATCATTCACCCCAACCTGAGGTGTCAAAATTGGAGTTTTAGGTATAAATGTAATTTCTTTATTGATGTTGGCTATTTGTTGTCACCCATTTTTATTCAAGGAGCATGCTGGCATATACTCTGTGTCGTGGGTGGTATTGTTCATGTTGCATGTTCTCCGCCTTAATATTCATCGTGGTGAGGTCTATCATCCAAGATGGATCATAGAATCTACAATCATTTGATAGTGGTACTTGTTCTGGGCTTCTTTGGAAGAACTTCCTCTTTCTGAAGTGCTTGCCTTCTTTATGCTTGTACCCTTTTCTGTGATTTTTGATCATTTTGATGATTGCTTCAGCACACGTGACTACCTTCTCTTCTGTAGGTGTCTTTGCAGTAGTCATGTTTGTGTGTTTGTTCAGTGCAAAGGCTACATCAGAGCTATTATATAGAACTGCACTCCTTGCTATAATAATGACTACTAGAAGAGTCCAATGATTATCATGCAGGATGGGTAGGAATATATAGTCAAGAGAGAGGTTGCTAGACATTGTAGTAGGTAGTCTTTATAATACCCATGACTTGGGTTTTGGAATAACCCTAGAAGATTTGCCTAAGTAAGTTAATTAGAGCCTTTTCTTAATATTTTTAAAAATAGTTAAGACTTGGGAAGAGTTTATTTCTCAATTTTGAACATATTTGCAAATTGTTTGTGCCTTATATGATAACTTTGGTAAAGATTGCAATTTACCCAAATGAGGGGTTTATGTGCAAAATATCACATCTAGAGTGTTCCTTCTCTCTCTTAGAATCATCTAGAGGAGAGATAAAGAAGGGGGCACTTTGTTTGAGTCTTGGTTGAATGATAACACTCTTTGTGGTGAAAGAACAAAAGAAGTGTTGAGTGTCTTGAACCCTAGATAAGATTGTGTCAAGTTATGCAGTATATATGGGAGTTCCTATCGACTTGGAAGCCATAGAGGAGGTCCCATATCAGTTTGATAACTTTTCAAAGTTTTCATAACAGGCTAAGCACCTAAAGTATGTTAAGCATATCGGTTTACATGTTCCTTGCAAAAGTTGAATCAGTTTGCTCATAAAGTAAGATTGGGTTGTGATATCTTGTCAAGCAAGATACCCAAATGGCTGATATCTTATCATTGAATTATCTGCATGAGTTTTTCATGGAAAGATAATTATGGATTCATGAAGTTACCATGCATGGACACGTGTCACTTAAGTGCACATGGTGACGACACCTTATACACATTCTCTTTCATAAACCTCAACAATGTATACCTCTCTTTTCACCTCCTAGTAAACCTTTCAACTCCTTTACTATCTCTTACTTGGAGTATGACCCTAGGAGCTAAAGGAGCAAAGAGAAGGACTAGAATCTTGCCTAAGATGAAGCCATGATCATCTTCAACCTTGGAAAGACTATTCTTCTGAGATCATGATTCTTTCCTTCTCTTCTTTCTTCACCAAGTTCCTAATTATGATGTCTTCTTTCATAAAGAAGTGTTGTGATCAAGTCTTGGACTTTTGATAAGTCATCTCCAACCTTGGGAATGTGGAGCTTTAGAGCTTGAAGCTCTTGTGTTGATCCTGAGGTGGGTTATATAACTTGAACTCAACTTTATTATTATTCACCTTCTATCATGAAATACTTGGTGATTCCTTTTCTACTTCAACTTTTCTTATTTGAATGATGGTTCTATGAGATGTGATGGATATATGGGGATGTTGTCCATGGACTAGAGTGGTTATGGATGAATATCTTGAGCATGAAGATGATGAAACTGATATTCACAAAGCAATATTAGTTTGTGAAAACCCTAACCCGATACAAGGGTATAGGTATGAAAACCAATACACATGAACTCCTACCCCTTTTGGTTTGTTACATGAGTAGGACTACTATCCTTTCGATTGTTTAGCCTATCGTCTAAGATTGAGAATAGGGAAGACCGATACCTAGAAGATAGCAAAGTCGATAAAAATACTTGCAACATCACATGGATGGACGATATGACTTGTAATGCTTTAAAATGATATGTTGTTGTTAGGACGATATGTTAAATGCTCGAAAAATGATATGCTTCAAAGGCACTAGCTTGTCATGATAAAGATATGTCTAGTAAATATGGAATATATGATACTATAATAGAGTGTAGAGGTCGATATGGCCAACTTTAACCCTAATCTGATAAACTAACAAATCTAATATCTCTCTAGCCTGATCGATGCGTGATGGGAAATATACTTAGCCCGACATACTTTGTGAAATGTATGGGTAACACATTCTTAGAAGCCCTGGCAGATACACCAAGTAGTGGTGAGGCCGATACACTAATTGGTTGAGTGGACAATACCCTAGTTGATAGTATGACTGATACTCTAGTTGAAGGTGTGGCCGAGACACTAGTTGAGTTAGTGGCCTATACACAATATGATGATATAGTGGACACAGACAAGCATACTTTGTGGCTGAGATACCTCAATCACCATACAAACAATACTACTCTAAGCATCTCTAAAAAGATATCATTTTATATGCCTTGGCCAACACAAGTAGATGTGTCTTGGCAGACACAAGTAGATGTCTCTAGGCTGACACAAGTGGATGTGTCTAGGACAACACAAGGATTAAAGAAGAGTCTGATACACCTTGTTGAATATAGGACGATACACCTTGATGAGTGTAGGCCGATATACTTTAAATATAATCAGTGGATACATCTTGAATGTAATAAGATGGATACACTTTAGTAAGTTTATATTGATAACCTTAAAGAAGGTTAAATCAATGTAATAAGTATGTTGAAGTCAACATCCTAGTAAGGATGAAAGAGAAACATGTACTACTCAGATAAGAAAAGTAATACTTAATGTTATTAATCAATGGATGATATTTGATGAAGTATGCTTGAACACTTATGGAAATAATATATCTTTTATGATGTGAATTTGGATTTGGTTGATAAATATGAACTTGAAAACCCTAAATAAGTTATAAGGGAAAACCCTAACTCTAAATATGAGAGGATTGCAATTTCAATGATTCTCTTAATGGCATGATCATGATATTTAATTGATATTGCATTTGCTATGAAATCCTAACTATGCAGGTGTTATGAAATGATGAACATAGCCAGGTATGAGATATGATGATTTAGCATAATACAAATTATATAAGGCATTGTGAGCCATGTGATATACTTGTACAACAAGTATGATATATATATATATATATATATATATATGTATATATATATGTATATGTATATATATATGTATGTATATATATATGTATATATATATATATGTGTGTGTGTGTGTGTGTGTGTGTGTGTGTGTGTGTGTGATGACCTAGAAATGATTGTTGTTTAGTAAAAGGTGACATTTTTCAATAATGAACCAAGGGTTTAATACTCAAACATATGATCATAATAATGATAACGCTGAAGGGATGACATCCCCAATAAAGTGTTCAGGGGATTGAGACTCCATGATAAGTGTAACAAGATATGTTCCAATTGATACAAGATTTCTCGAAAGATATGTTACACCTTTTTATGAAGCATTTATTTACAATTTATGCTTGTAACTTGATTGATGCTAGTAGATGTTGTAATTCACTTAATCTATGAAAGAGAACTAAAAATGTAGTTTCCTTGGCCATAGATCCATTCAGTGTCAGAACTTACTAGATGGTGAAACAAGTTTTACTCAGAGCGCATATTTTTAAATATGTGAGGGGTGCAAGATGAGTATTCCCTTGATTTCTTCAAACTTTGGGATTGTCTTTGAGCTATTTTCCTAAAAAGAGTGCAGTTGTAGGCTGTAGATCTAATGCAACATCGGGATTGGCGGTAAAGCCATACCCTGAGAAGAGTATGGCTACAGGCCATGACTCAATATTTACAAGCAGGATTGACTATAGTCATACCATAAACAGATAACATGCTACACATTGCATCTCTATAGCGAAGAGCATCTATATGTCAGGATAGCTAAAATGCAGATTGACTCATATGACACTGACAATAATCTTGTACTAAACAAGAAAGGAGAAGTTGTGGATTGCAACTCTTCCATAGACCTATATGACACTGATGCTTACTTCTCAGTGGTTAGTTGGAGATGAAAGGTATATTCCCATCTCCACCAGGCATAAGATGGATTGTTTAAAGATGTAATCAGTCGTGTAGCATATTTGTTTACAGAAACATTGGTTGAAGCCTTGCTTTGTTTTTATACTATTTAGTTTATAATAGTTATACATGTTCTTCATATTCCATTTAAAAATGATTAAATGATCTATTTCTCAATTGCAGATAATTGAACTAATAAGATATTGAGACTTCTCTATCCTTTATATAATCAATCGTTATATATGTTTAATTCAATAACAGTTTCTTTTGATCTCTTTCATAAGATTTATCTATGATAATAATACTGTTGGAGGAGAGTTATATCACTCGTTGGGACTTGTTGTCTCACCCCATGGGTTCTACAACTTTTTAGGTGGACGTGAATGAGGAGGTAGAGATCGTGTAGCTGAGAGAGAGAATCAACAACAAGGACAACAATAACAGCCCAGTTTGAATGTGATGTTATGTGTCTTGTAGATATAGAGCCTATGTGTCATCCTTATACTCTCAGGTCCTTTGGTAGATAGTGCGTGAATAGTTTATAATCGATTTGAGATTTTTGTATGTTTTGGTAAAGCAATTATTATCTCATATCCTTGCAAGGTGATGGAACAATGTATGTACAAAGTGAACCATGATGTATATATGGTTTGGTTCTTTCTAAAAACAATTTCCTTGTAATGGATCTCTTGACAAAAAGGTTATAATTTTTACTGATTTTTGGTAATCCACTGTTAATGATTATTTCCACATAGTTTTGTGTGATTATGTTGTCAGTTTGATAGTGGTTGTCACAATCTTATTTTGCCTGGCCTTTTATCTTTCAAGATATCATTGACAAGGAAAAAATAATCCACTTTCACATTTGGCATGTTATCTCTCAGTAGTGATTGGTAGGCTAACATTGGGCTTACTGAAAGGTACCCTCCTATTTTTAGAGTATCTTTGAGGTCATCCTTTAGTACACAGATGTCGTCCATTTCAAAGATTACTTTGGTCGTGACGTCACCTTCCTTTAAACATTTCATAATCAAATGTAGAGATTCTAATGATAAGCATTCATAGCCCCATCTATAAAATTCATGTAAGGTTGGCACTATCTCTCCTATTGGCCCATTAGGCTTTATTTATGGCATATCATGTTCATTTATCTCCCCTTATTCAGGTCATTTACTAGAGGTTGTTCTTTTACTTTTTTGGCTAAGGGGGTGGTTTTTGGCTTGCTTTTAGATTGATGCTCTGCTTTTTTAGGAGTTTCTATCACCCATCCTTCCTTCCAAGCATCCGCCCTAGCAGGTTCATCTGGATCGACCCACAGGGCTCTCAGACGTTCCCTCCATGTTTTGTTTTCAGGTGGGGGTATTTGAGGGTGAAGTCTATGTGGTATTACATCTGAAGGCATTACCGAGTCATTGAGGAAGCAACGATCATAGATAACTCCCATTTCATAAACACCACATAAGTCGTGTAAGTCTTCTATGTAGAGGTCTTCCAGCAGGATTCCTTTGTTGATGGCTTCCATCATTCTTAGCACTATGAAAGCTCAATCCCTTAACCGTACTTTTTCTTGAGGGACCTTTTTGTAGATGGAGAATTGTTTCCATATCCCTTGGTGTTAGTTGTCTGCTTTCTTGATAGCACGTTGCAGACATAGCGGTACTTTTAGAATATCTCTTTCTTCCTTATTTTTGTAAATTAAGGAAGTGTTGTCCAACTCAATCGTGTAGAAATTGAACACTATTGTACGTCACTCATATAGGTTGATGGCAATGAGAGCCTAGTGCTTTACATTTGGTATAGGCATAACTACAAACTTTATTTCAGCTCTGCTCATAGCCTATTGTAGTTCTTTTACATCAGTAGACTCATACTTTTTATCAAAAAGATTCCCTTCTAGATGGGTGGTACTGTTGAAAATAGGTTGTACTTTCTTAGGGTGTAGAAATTCTTCCAAAAAAGTTTCACAGAGCATTTTAAACAGATTTTTGTGTACTCATGCTTTCTTTAGGAAGATTCCTCTAAAATGGTCCCTAGTGAGTGACCTTCCCTTATTGTGGTGAAGTACATCCACTCCTGATAGGATTTTCATTGAGTATATCCACTAAGACATGGACATCCATGCATGTGATTCTCGATAAGGAGGCCATGTGCATGTATGCAATTTTGTAGGGTAGAGGAGGGGCAACACCTAATGTTTCATTGTCAACATGTATTCTCCATTTTCTGACCGGTTTGTTTGTGAATAAGGAGTCAAGATCGCCTTCGTCATCTTTTGAGGTTCAGTCTCCTGCTGGTTGTGTTGTTGAAGGTGTTGTTGTTGGGGTAGGTAGTCATTTCTTAGCATCCATTTGCACCTATTTGGCCCCTTGATTCGTATTGTTATCATCTATTTCTCTAGTCAACTCTTCTAGGAGCATGTTCTCCTCTGATGGTTGCTCTAGTTCTACTGCATTGAGTGCAACCAACGTTGCATCCATCTTGTTATCATAGGCGGTGTCATTGTGCTGTGTAGGATCCTATAAGAAGTCGTTGTAGATGCCATGCCAAAATTCTTGTCATCTTGGAATTTGTTAATATCCTTAATCTCTATTGACGTGAGCTCTTCCTAGTAGTGCTCTCCTCCCTGATGACAACTTTATGTTGGTACTCTTCAGATATAGCTTTGTCATTGTTTGGGTTGATGTTCAAATCGAACACTTGTGCTAAGGTGCTTGTCCTATTCTTGTTGGCACCTTGGTGATCATCTGGTTTTTGGAGCTCCTCTTTCATAGAAGGTTCCTCCCTTTG
Source organism: Alisma plantago-aquatica (assembly GCA_963693085.1). Classification (NCBI taxonomy): domain Eukaryota; kingdom Viridiplantae; phylum Streptophyta; class Magnoliopsida; order Alismatales; family Alismataceae; genus Alisma; species Alisma plantago-aquatica. Next base: position 321,888,724 of record OY856411.1, on the reverse strand, counting down.
GGCAGGCTTTACGTTGGTTCTTTCATCTTTTGAGGTTGTGGCTGCATCCCCTCCTCCTACGTCATTGTTGTCCTTGTATGAGCTTGAGGGGCTTGAGGAAGCTTTTGATGTGGATGGGTTGGCTAGGCACCTTGACTTTTTCCTTTGTCACCATCTATCCATCTCATGTCATTCTGCAACTAGTTGTTGGCGTTCTTTCTTTAGGTCTTCAAACATTTTTTTGTACCCTCTTCGCATCATTTCATTATCATCCCTCATGGCATTCCTTTCTCTTATGAGGTTCATCATTTCTTCTGTCAAGGACTATAGAGCTCCCAGAATCATATTTTGGTTGCTTATGACCTCCTGCATGAACAGAGGGAGTGCCTCAGTTCTCGCATTTAAGCTTTATACACGCATTATCAGTGTGTACATGCTAGAAGTAATATTGAAGTTAACTTCAGAAGTATGTTGCATGTGTACCCACATGGCATTAAATTTGTTCCCTAGTACATAACTGAAGGACTGTGGGCATTCATGTTGTTTCTCTACAGGAGTCGATGATGTTGTCCTTGATTCTTTAGGGACTGTGGGCTATATAGTTAGCTTCTCTTTCTCAAGATCAACAACGGTTGCTTGCGTAGAGGTGCCTATGTCATGTTGCTATTGTACTTGTGGAACTACATCTTTCCTCGTAGGGCTTGTGTAACCTTGGAGGCTTTGGGTTCTTTATTTGGCTCAATTTTGACCTCTATGTGGTGGTGTTCTCCGAAAATAGTGATATTTTCTTAGTAGTCCCCGTCATTTATTTCTACATTTGGTTAGTCATCGACCTCCATCGAGTTGGGCATGGGGTAGACTTGGGACAACATAGACGTCTATATGTTTTTCCCTACTCTTCGTTATTTCCAACTTCTTCCTTTCTTGTTGCTTTTGCATCTCTACCTCTGGCGTTTTGTCTCTTATGCTCTTCTTGCCAGTAGGTGATAGGGAGTTTGTGGCTTTGCTGACGGTGCTGGAGTGCATTTTATCTACCTCCTCTTCTGTAGGCTGCAACTTATGGGCGTCATAGTATGCCATCTCAAGAAGGTAGTAGGACTTTAGAGAAGCTCTGTTTGTAGAAGAGCTTACTGTCCCTCTATGCCAGGATGGCCGTGTTTATTAGGGACTTGATATCTGTCTTGGTGTATCCCTTTGTGTGCCTATATTTCATTATCTGGTCGGTATCCATGAAATGATAATCAATGTGGGTGATTTGGCTTACCATGCATAAGTCTTTCATCTTCTTTGTTTCCTTTCCTACAATGGTTGACAACCTTTCTATCAATAGTCTTATGATGTTTACTGGTTTCTTATTTAGCGTGGACCATATTAAGAATAGGTCTCCTTTAGAAACTCCTCTGATTTCCAGTCTCGTGAAGAATGTATTGGGTGTTATCTTCTGCTTCACTCTGATGAAGCAGGAAGTGATGAGTGTCACCTTTGAGGTTTTTGAGCTCTACTCGTGTTCTCCTGTCATCTTTTTCCACATCTTATGGCTGTTGTAGCCAACAAATTCTTTCTCACCTTACACGACCGAGCAGGCGTGTGCTTCTTCTGTTGTCTTTGTGAAGATAGCATTGTTAATGGCTTCAATAATTACATGAGTTTTGCCCCCCATCCTCACTTGCTTGAAGTATCCACTACCTTTGTGGCATTCGACATCATTGATAGGTAGTTTCTCTAGTGATGTCATGAATTCTACCGTCAGTTGAGTGAGAGAAGGAGCTTCTGATGTACATAGGGTACGTAGGTTGGCCCCTTCCAAGAACTTTATCACTATGTCGTAAATTCCCATCCTCTTGAAGTCATCAAGATCTAGATACCATGATGACTTGAAGCTTTTGGTCTTCATTACCTAGACAAAATGTGACTAGTACACTTAATCTCTTAGTATGAATGTTGATGTTTGCTTGTTAGTGGTCTCTTGTTCTTTTTCTTTGACCACTTTGGAACATGCTTCTTTTTCCAGACTCTTTGGTTTTCCCACGACCTCCAATTTTCCCTTTTTGGTTTCTTGGTATATTTGGTTTCCAACTTGTGTTTCCCCAGTTTCTTGAGTTCTCCTTCAGATGGTTGGTACTCAGAGGTTTCTATCTATGATGTCTCTTGTGATTTTTCAGATTCCTCTAGCGTCTTGTGGGCCAGGATGTACTCGTACTTCTTTTTCATTAGTTGCAGTTGAAGAATCTTCGTTGTTGAATGATTGGGGTGATCTTTCAAAGATTTGGTTATCTTTTCTAGGTTTTTTCCAGCAACCTTCAGGGAAGTTTCCTTCTTCATCAGCGTGTCGTTAGTTGAAGTTGACATTCTAAAACTTTTGCATTCAAATTGTTGTCAGCAAGATTGTAATTATAATTTATTCACGACATTAGAGTTCATTTTAGTTCTAATTATGTTTGCTCGATATTGCCTTTCGAAAAGGGCAATCATTTGAGTTGTCGCGACTGTGGAAGAAGGTGAAGGCAAGCGCAAAGTGAGACATGACCTTAGAAGAAGGTGAAGTTAGTGTTGCGACCATGAAGGGAGATGTGACTATGGTAGGATAACAACAAGGAAGGGGATATGTCATGACCGCGGTGCTTGTCGTGAACGTGGCGCTCATCGCAACTGTGAAGTTCATGATTACTACCTCGACCACGGTGGATATCAGACTAGACTAAGAGAAGCAACTGGAAGTAATACTTAGGAAAGGAAGGGTGTTGCGACCACAACCATCACCGTGAAGGTAGTCACAACTACGATGATTGCGAGAAAAAGTGTGTTGCGGTAGATCTTTTGACCAAAACTCAGCTTCAATTGCGGCACAGGCACAGAGGTGGATGAGAAGGAAATCATGGAATGTCAGATAAAAAAGAAAGAAGAAATATGGGAAAAAGGGGCCAGTGAGGCAACTGAAACTTCAAGAAAATGGAATGGTCCGCAGAGCTACGCAGCTGACGCACAATGGGGAAACCATTGTCTAGGGTTTGGGGGGTAGAATAGAATGGCGATGAAGAGTCGATAGAGAAGAAACAGGAAGAGAGGTAAATAAGGAGGGTGTTCAGTACCTTTGTGGATCTAGGAGAATGAGAGAGATCAGAAGGGTAGGTGGACAAGGGTGGAGATGGCACAACCACAGTGAGGGGGTTATGGTGGTGGCGCTTTGGTTCAAGAAATTGAAAATTGATACTTGTAATTAATTGAGTTGAATGACTATTACCTTTTTACCCTGTGTCCATTCACTTTGAAAGGGCCAGTCTTGTCGTTGGTGATTTTCATCATTCCCAAAGGGTATATTCTTACCACAAAAAAGGGACCAAACCATCCTGTTCTTAGCTTCCCAGGAAACAACCCGATACTGAAATTAAACAAAAGAACTTTGTCTCCTTCATGTACATCCTTATTCTTTAGGTGAGCATCATGCCATACCTTAGTTCTTTGTTTATAAATCCTTGCATTCTTGTAAGCATTTAGTCTCAACTATTCAAGTTCTTAAAGTTGGAAAAACCTTTCCTTACCCACTTTGTCAAGATCCATGTTCAGAAATTTGATAGCCCAAAGGGCTTTGTGGTCTAATTCGATAGGGAGATCACATGAATTCTGTAACGCATGGGCCCACTACCCAAGGCTCTAATAAAGTTTTAGGAATGATGACTGGCCCCACAGACCACCACTAGCCTTAACTGCGCGCTTTGTCCTCACTCACGCGCAAGCCGGGGTCAACTACCCGATTGGTCACCCATCCTAGTACTACTCCAAGCTGAGCACGCTTAACTATGGAGTTCTTTAGTGACGGGCTCCCAAAAAAGGAGGTGCACCTTGGTGATATGGGTAGTCCAATCATTCCTTATAAGATCATTATATCTGAGGCCTCAAATCCTGGGACGTTACAATCTCCCCAACTTAGACTCTTGACATCCTCGTCAAGGCTCAACTATAAGGCCTCATAACATCTCCCCATTTCAGTGCAGACCTAGAATGGCCCATGGACACCCAACTCTCGATCACATAATACTAGTGAAAGGGTGGCTACGTCAACCATGGACAACCCTTTCCTACATGCCTAGACCGCACGGCTCAAGACTGGCATGTCACATGCCCATGTGGGCCCCACCTACTGGAGGGGTTTTGGCTCTGATACCATTTTAACACATGGGCCCACTACCTAAGGCTCTAATAGAGTTTTAGGAATGATGACTGGCCCCACAGACCACCACTAGCCTTAACTACGCACTTTGTCCCGATTGGTCACCCATCCTAGTACTACTCCAAGCCGAGCATGCTTAACTATGGAGTTCTTTAGGGATGGGTTCTCGGAAAAGGAGGTGAACCTTGGTGATATGGGTAGTCCAATCATTCCTTATAAGATCATTATATCTGAGGCCTCAACATACCTATCAAGTGTGACCTAACATGGTTTTGTAGGTGTCTGCTTGTGCCTTAGTAGCTTGCTAGGGCTAAGCATGCTCATGTGGATGCAGACCCTAAACATAAGGATGTTTGTGACCTTTGGTATCAAGAGGTGTAGTTTCCTCCTATCCTGGGAGAGGGACCCTTTAGTAGGGTTTAATGGATGATAACAGTTGGCTTTAACCTGTTAATGATAAAAAGGAACATTAGGAACAAAAAGGATGAACTTTGCACGTAATTGGCTTAATTTAGAGTTTCATGTGCATGAATATACTTTAATGGGCCTTGAAACCCTAATATTGGTAAATGCGACTCTTAATGGCTTTAATTATTCAAAATCATGAATAAAGTTAAGATATGATGATTCTAAGCTATTTTGAGTATAGAAGTTCTTAATTGTGGGTAAATACCCTTAATATAGTAATTAGGGTTTTCTGATGGATAAAGGTAGAATTAATGGCAAATAGAGTTTGTATGTGATTTAGACCATAATGAACTATGAATTGATGATAAATGAGCATAATGATCTTGTCATGGAATAAAAGGGATAAAAATGGTAGCTTTAATGTAAAAGAGGCCTAATGGACTTAATTAATGATTAATTATGCTATTTCTGAAGAAATTAAGGTTATATGTTGTTAAAAGGTAACCTTAATAACTTTCATGAAGGATAGATGAGAAATTAGGGTTTAAAAGAGTAAAATGAAGTAAAGCCCTAATTGCAGAGTAAACCCTAAAAGAAGTAGAAATCCTAAAAAGGAATAAAAACCTTAAGTAGAAAGATGGTTTGAATATATTTTAATAAAAAGGGATTGGATGTAATTTCAGGATTCTTGTACTTGCATGATTGGATATCTTGATTAATTGGACTATTCTATCTCAATTCATCCAAACAAGTATGTGGTTAATTATGATTAATCACATTAGTTTTCCCGAAGTTTTCCCGGATGGTTAATCACATTGATTGAAACTAAATAGTTTGGATGTTCATACTGCAATTATAAAGTCACCATGGATATCACAGTTATAGATACATGTGTATTCTCGCACCTACATGCCACCCTGATGGAAGATGCCATAAAGGTCAGGACCAAGAGGGTAGACCAATTGGAACCATGAGAGGTGACCCCAGACACCAAGCTCGGGAATGAGAAGGTGGTCTTTATTGCATGACTATGGGGCACCATGAGAGGTGATGCCCAGGCACCAAGCTCGGGATTGAGAAGGTGGCCTTAAGTCAATGGAAAAAGAGAAACCCTAGAGGGGTATTCCAGGGTTAGGGTAAAAGCGGTGGAGAATGACACATTGAATATGTAAATTGGTTTGCTAATTACCCTGATTGTGATAATTAGATTGTTATCCATATTTGCAAAATTTTGGTTGTTCCCACATACCGGCATATTTCGATATGCTGACCGACATTTTGTTTATCGGCGTTTTAGGTACAATTGAGAGAACAAACAATATAGTGACACATTGTGGAAATAATAAATAAAGTGCAAGGAGGATTAGATAGAATGAATCCAGGTTGTGGATATAGTAGTTTGCCAAAGTTTTAAAAAGGTATGCAGGGTTTTATTTTATACCAGTTTTTAGTTTAGTTGGTAAAATTTGATAATTTTTATTGATTATTTGTCGAACCTTTGAACATGTTATTTGAGATAATGGCTCTGATCTCTTAGTCTCCCTTAATTAAGGGTTATCGGGAGGTGAGGTCGTTACAATTGGTATCATATTATGCTCTGATACCAATTGTAACAACCCCGCCTCCCGATAACCCCCAATTAAGGGAGACCAATGGGCACCATGAGAGGTGACCCCAGGCACCAAGCTCGGGAATGAGAAGGTGGTCTATGTTGCATGACTATGGGGCACCATGAGAGGTGACCCCCAAGCACCAAGCTCGGGATTGAGAAGGTGGCCTTAAGTCAATGGAAAAAGAGAAACCCTAGAGGGGTATTCCAAGGTTAGGGCAAAAATGGTGGAGAATGACACATTGAAAATGTAAATTGGTTTGCTAATTACCGTGATTGTGATAATTAAATTGTTAGCCATATTTGTGAAGTTTTGGTTGTTCCCACATACCAGCATATTCCTATATGCTGGCCGACGTTTTGTTTGTCGACGTTTTAGGTACAACAATTGAAAGAACAAATAGTAAAGTGACACATTGTAGAAATAAGAAATAAAGTGCAAGGAGGATTAGATACAATGAATCCATGATGTGGATAGAGTAGCTAACCAAATTTTTAAAAAGGTATGCAAGGTTTTATTTTATACCTATTTTCAGTTTAGTTGGTAAAATTTGATAATTGTTATTGATTATTTGTCGAACCTTTGATCCTGTTAATTGAGATAATGGCTCTGATCTCTTGGTCTCCTTTATTTGGGGGTTATCAGGAGGCGGGGTCATTACAATTGGTATCAGAGCATAGGTTCCTCATTTAATTGTTAATAATTATTAAATTTTACAAACTCTGTAGAACCCAAGGGAGTTATTAGAGGAATTTCTGAAAGACAGAGGTGTCTAGAAAAGGATCACATCTGGGGGCTGGCAATATTTTCCTCCGCACCACTAGTCAGAATACGAGGACTCCCAGATTAGTGTGACTGCCTGGCCAATGTCTCAGGATTTGACTCGAAATAAGATACCTTTAGGACTCTTTCATCTTGTTCATCACTTCTCACCTCAAATGATGTTAAGGATTATAAGGATTAAGGTTTTCTCTCTTTTCCTCACCCTCTTGAGGTATGGGTAAGGTTGATAAGGTTTAAGGAATTCTCCACCAAATTTATAAAAAGTATGTAAATAAGATGCCATGGACATAAGCTTAATAGATTAAGTGTAAAGGAATAGGTACATGCTTAGGTCGTATGACATAAGTTGTCCTACCCTCAGGAGAGACCTGAGGCTAGACCTTCTTGTAAGGAGGATAAGTAAAGAGAGATTTAGTCTTAGAGGTAGAGATTTCCATTAAAAGTAGAGACCTGGCACATCCTTTGTGGATGATGTTAACCCTAACCCTAAGTGAAGGTTAGGGAGAGAGATGACATGATGAGTTAGATGTCATGGTTGACCAGGTGTTTGGATGGACACGCCTTGGGAAGCCATACGAGCCATGAGAGGTTAGATAATGTAGTACCTTTGGTGACCCAACCCTGGAAAGGATCGTGCATGTTAGAGTGAAGGATAGCTCCTTCATTGATGAGGTTAGTGAAGAGCCTATAGAAACCCTATGGGGTTATGCATGTAGGGGATAACATGCACCCAGAGTACGTCAGTGGTGCGGCGGTAGGTTGAAACTTGGGCCAGTAAGTATGATGGAAGGCTTATGAGATAAGTGTAAAGAGCTATGGATAACATTGAGCAAACATAAGCATGAACGTAGGCTTCCCATGTAGGGGTATGCTTGTGAGCTTGATCCTACATGGAGAAAGGATGAGTCTGTTGGTACCTATGAACCTATGGTATAGATAAGAAGAAGAGTTCCTTAGACCTGGAGATGTTTAGTAATAGGTTGTGAGGCCTTATACCTTGTTGGTTGTCCTTGAGGAGGACTCCACTCTGAAGTGTTGCTCGAGTAGTAGGATGACAGGAAGTGCAAGTCATGCCTTATACATGTTTGGTTTGTGGTTAAGAGGATGAGTAGATAGTTGGACATCAGAGGAGTGAACCTAGGGTTCCTAGGCCTAAGAGGGGAAGTGGTGTACCTGATGCTCATGATGAGGTTTTAGTTTCAATAGATTCGAGCATGGTACTTCTCATTTTTAAATGAAACAGAAACCCCTTAAGTTTAAGGCATGTTTGATTAACCCCCCACAGCTAAGTTGATGACATGGGAAGGTATGATCTTGATCCAATGTTGAGGATGCGGACAAGTGTGACCTGGCATGGTTTAGTAGGTGGTCTGCTTGTGCCTAAGTAGATTTCTAGGGTTGAGCATACTCATGTGGATGCTGACCTTAAACATAAGGATGTTTGTGACCTTGTGGTCAAGGGTTGTAGTTTCCTCCCATCTTGGGAGAGGGACCCTTTGGTAGGGTGTATACCAGTTGTGTGGGTTTTGAGGAAACATAAAGAGGTCTCATAGGATCGTGAGAATCTAGGTGAAAAGTACATAGTATGAGAATGAACCTATAGACCCATAGATAATCATCTCTAAGTGCATGTGGATGTGTTACCATGGAGGTAACCGATATGGGGCCTGACCAAGGTAGGCAGGTTGCCATGACCCTATGACAGGATGGAAGTTAGCCCATGAATGTAGAGAGAAAGATGATGAAGGCTTGGGTAAGGTTCTAAGCTGGACATGTACTATAATAGAATCCTAAGTCTATTATAGGGTCAGGTAGGGATAAGACCGATGGAAGTAGGAGTTGCTTAATTCCCTAGTTGCACATGACCATAGGGTCGGGAGGTAACATCTATCATTGTCTGAGGGCCATGGGTTAGGAGATTAATCACCTTCATGAACTCATGGGACCCAAAGGGAAGATGAGTAGGGCACTCTCTGGATGCATTAGGGAAGAGGGATGACCCCAAAAGTGCCAGCTTCCTATATACCCAGAGGAGATGACCAAGGATTGTGTGTAAACCCCAGTAGGTTTGGGACCAGTTTTACATGGAAGTAAGTTTTGATATCATGATGTTTGTAATGTAGAGAGATAAGTTGCATGTTTCAACTTAGACTTGAAGGTGTACTGGCAAGGTGGGATGTACCATCTCTACTCTTGGAACAGAAAGAACTATGTATTTGGACAGCTGCCAAATGCTTATTTCTTCTTGTTATGGGAGTGAGATATAGGATAGTACGCACTCCTTACACCAAGGATAAATATGATGTGAGTTGGAACATTGCTTTGAGGTATGAGGAGAGAGATGATAAAATACCTTGGCGAAGTGAACGATAGGTACAAACGATAAGAGTATTAACGTAATCATCTTGTGAGAATTATCATGAGCTATGTGGAATTTGCAAGTGATACAAGGTTGAGTTTCAAAACCACGAGGATGAGCTTAGAGTGTTCTGATGAAGATAAACTCAGAGTTTGAGACGAGATGATAAGTGGAATACATGGAAGTGTATGTCTTCACCATTACCTAATACCTGAGGACGTGAAGTGGTAATGAATACTCTGGTTAAGATATAGCTGCCTAGTTTGGTTAGAGACTAGAAAATAGGTTTGTCTAACCCTCAGATGCAACGATACTGATTGATCAAGTAGTGGTTGTTTGGTTAGCCAGCCTAGTCTTTGATGCAATGAAAGGATGGTGGTAGAACCTCAGATACACTTTTTTGGATAGGAAGGTAATAAAACCCTGATGAGAGTGGTTTAGGGATTCTAAGGAATCAATCTTGAGGAATCATGGCATACATGAGATCATGGTTTTAAGATCACCATACACCATGATACTACAAAGATAGTAAGTGATCGTAGCACTTTGGATGCTTGTTATGGAGTTGCATGTGGCATGTGGCCATGCAAGCTGGGGGTGAAGGACGAACACCAGTAACCCAGTGCTTTGGAATAGAGGATAAAGAGTCCCCGAGAGGGAATGGGAGTTCACCACTATGGATGTTGTGGTAAGTATCCCCTTGACCAAGAAAGGTCAAGATATGATGTGGGTTATGGTAGATCGTCTTACCTAGATGACAAGAGAAATAAAGAGTATTGTCAAGGGACAGATCAGGTTGAACTACTTACAAGGTTGCTAATTACCCTGATTGTGATAATTAAATTGTTAGCCATATTTGTGAAGTTTTGATTGTTCCCACATACCAGCATATTCCTATATGCTGACTGACATTTTGTTTGTCGACATTTTAGGTACAACAATTGAAAGAACAAATAGTAAAGTGACACATCATGGAAATAAGAAATAAAGTGCAAGGAGGATTAGATAGAATGAATCCAGGCTGTGGATAGAGTAGCTAACCAAAGTTTTAAAAAGGTATGCAACGTTTTATTTTATACCTGTTTTCAATTTAGTTGGTAAAATTTGATAACTGTTATTGATTATTTGTCAAACCTTTGATCTTGTTAATTGAGATAATGGCTCTGATCTCTTGGTCTCCCATTATTGGGGGTTATCGGGAGGTGGGGTCATTACAAATTCCCACAAATTAATCTCTATATGGCATCATACCTATAGGTATCTTATACACTGTACGGTGAGCCCATAACCCATCATCGAGTTTCATAGACCAATCCTTCCTTATACGACTTATGGTCTTCTCTAGGATCTGCTTGATCTTCCTATTAGACACTTTGACTTGTCCTGATGTGTGGGGATGGTAGGGTGTTGCAACTTTATGTTTCACTGTATACTTTTTCAATAGAGCTTCAAACTACTTTTCTCCTTAGTGAGACCCCCCGTCTCTTATAATGGTGTGTGGGACCCCAAGTCTCAGGAAGATAGTTTTCTCAAACAACTTGATTACTGATTTGGAGTCATGGGTCTGGGTAGTAACAACCTCTACCCATTTCAAGACTTAGTCTACAATGACAAGAATATATTGATTCCCTTTTGATTACGGGAAAAGTCCCATATAATTAATCCCCAATATATCAAAAGTTTCAACTTCCACCCAATCGATCATGGGAATCTCGTTCCTTCGGCAAATGTTCCCGGTGAATTGACACTCTTTGCAAGTCTTGACAAATTACATAGCATCTTTGAAGAAACTTGGCCTATAAAATCCCGACTTTAAAACCTTCATGGCCGTTCTTTCTCCCCCATGGCGATCCCCATTAGGCAAGGAATGACATTCCTTGAGTATTAGGGGCACTTCTTATTCTGGTACACAACGACAATATAGATTGTCAGAGAATCTTTTGAATAGAAGGGGATCATCCTAGTAGTAATTTTTCATATCCGAGAACAACTTCCTCTTCTAATTATAAGTGATCTGAGGGGTAGCTTCCCGCAGGCTAGATAATTGCAAATTTTAGCAAACCAGGGTAACCTTGGTTCAACAGACTGATCAAGAGAGCTTCATCAACGTAGTTATCATTTACAGACAACTTTTTTCTTCATAAAAAACCATCCTTGACAGGTGGTCTACAACCACATTCTCTTCTCCTTTCTTATCAATGATCTCATGGTCAAATTCTTGCAGTAATATGGCCCATCGCAGTAGTCTTAGCATCATATCCTTCTTCTACATGAGTTATTTTATAACTCTATGATCAGTGCATACTTTTACTTTCGATCCCACCAAGTATGACCTGAACTTATCAAAGGCAAATGTGATAGCCATCATTTCCTTTTCCGTGGTGGTATAGTTTACTTGGGCTTCATCCAACGTTCGGCTTGTGTAACAAATCATGTGGTGTCTTTTGTCCTTCTTTTGTCCTAGGACAACTCTGATGGCAAAATCATTGGCGTCACACATAATTTCAAATGGTAGCTCCCGATCTAGAACTTGCAAATTTGGCACTATTGTTAAGGCCTTGTTAAGGGTCTTGAAGGCGTCCAAACATTCGCTAGTGAATTCAAATTCAACATCATTAATTAGGAGATTTGAAAGGGGCTTAGCAATCTTCAAAAATTCTTTTATATATTGTCTATAGTGTCCTACATGCCCTAAGAAACTCCCTATTCCCATGATAGACTTAGATAGTTGAAGCTTGGATATCACCTCGATCTTACATAGGTCAACCTCTATTCCTTTCTTGGAAACTTTATGTCCTAAGACGATGCTGTCTTGGACCATAAAATGACATTTTTCCCAATTTTGGACGAGGCACTTTTCTTCATAGCATTGCAAGACTAGGGATAGATTTTTGTAAACATGCCTCAAAGTCTGTCTCATAAATAGTGAAGTCATCCATGAAGTCTAGAAAATCCGAAAACATAGATATCATGCAGCGTTGGAAGGTTGTAGGTTCATTACACAACCCAAATGACATTCTTTTGAAAGCGTACATGCCATAGATACATGTGAAGGTTATCTTTTCCTGATCATCAGGATGAATCGGTACTTGATGGAATCCTGAATACCCATATAGGAAACAAAAGTAATCATGATGAGCTAATCTTTCTAGGACTTGACCGATAAATGGCAGAAGGAAATGATATTTTCTTGTAGCATCATTTAGTTTTAGATAGCCAATGCACATACGCCAACCTATTACCGTTCACATTGCTACCTCATCTCCATCCTCACCTCTTATCACTGTCATTCCATCTTTCTTCGACACCACATAAATAGGGCTTACCCAATTGCTATCACTTATCGGTTAAATGATTACGGCATCCCGCAGCTTAATTACTTCTTTTTTTATAACTTCCTTTAGCATTTGATTCAACTTCCTTTGTGGTTGAGCTAGAGGTTTAGTTGTTTCCTCAAGATTTATTATGTGCATACATAAGGCAGGGATAAGACCTTTGATGTCCTCAACCGAATACCCTATAGACTTTGTATGCAATTTGAGTTCCTCTAGCAACCTTTCTACCTATTCATCTATCAAGTTAACATTAATAATCATAAGATTCATCTCCTCATCATCGAAGAATTTATACTTCAACCCTTTTGGAAGTGATTTTAATTCTGGCTTTGGTTTTGGTGCTCCCTTTTCTTTAGGGGTTTGCTCAAAGGATGTGTACTTTGTAGTTTTGAAGGTTTCTTCTTCATTATCACTGAGCTCTTCTTCAGGTTGATTTAGGTAATCCAAAATTTCAACAACTTTTGGGTCTTCCACACTAGGTTCAGGGTTATTCAAGGCTCGCATAAGAAGATCGACAATCATCTTATCCTCTTGTACTTCTTGACATTATTGACTGTAGTTATCCATGAAGTAACCTGACTCAAAAAGAGATGGTCCTCTCATAGCGTCTTGTACTCAGAAGTCGATGTGGACATTACCAATGTGCAAGGTAATAATTCCTTCCTCTACATCTATTTTAGCCATTCTGGTAGCGAGGAAAGGTTTTCCGAATATCATTGGACACTTCAGATCCTAAACTGTGTCAATCACCACTATATCGCATGGTATGAAGAATCACCCTACCCATATCGGGACATACTCTACTATTCCCACGGGTCTTGTAAAGGTGTGGTTAGCTAATTTGATTCTCATGCCCATTTTCACCATATCCATTAATCCAATCCTTTGAGCTAGAGTCAAGAGAATAAGACTAGTGCTTGCTCCTAAATCGGCCAATCCCTTCCTCTCCACATTGTCTCCAACATAGAAAGGGATGTTGAACGCCCGTGGCTCTTTCTTTTTGGTAGGTAGCTCGACTCGAACAAATGCGCTCAACATTTTTGCCAATTGCAGAGTCTCTACATGATCTCCTCTCTTTATCTTTGTGATAAAATCTTTAAAGAACTTTACATATGTTGGCATCTCTTCAATTGAATCAAGAAATGGGATATCTAGGTTTAATTTCTTCACTACTTCCATAAACTTCTCGTATCTCTTCTTTAGATGTGCTTTGATCAATTAGTAGGGAAATTGGACTCTTGGAGCATAGGGAGATTTGTCTGCATAAAATCTTCTCTCGCATGAGCTAGGTTCTTGACTCCTTCATCCTTCTTCTTTCTATGATTTTCTTCTTCTTTGCCATCCTCATCCGATCCTTTTCTTTCAAATTCTTTTGGCATAATTACCTTCTAAGATTGTGGCTCACTATGGTTTCTTTCTTCCTTGGTGTTGTTAGTACCAGGATCTTCCAACATCCTCCCTGATCAGAGAGTGGCCATCTTCTCTATCTCTATATTTGATAGAATCATTACCGAAGGTTTTTTCACAAGTTCTGCTAATTGGGCAAGTTGTTGATCGATTTGCCTTTAATGGGTTTGCATATCTGCCATCTGAGTTTGCATTGTGGTTTACACTCCTGAATTGGTGATGGAACTTTGGGCTAGCTAGTTGTTCACCAAAGCTTGCCTCTTTGCAAAGTCAAACAATCCAGCAATCATGTCCAGTTGGTTTCTATCCTTGGTTTGGCTCTGACTTTGGCCTTGTCCCTAGCCTTGTATTATTATATTTTGTTTGACTCTGATAGCTATTTTTGTTCATCTTTGATAACTAGTACTTCTAGTATATTGATTTGGTCCTTCTTTTTTCTCAAATCCTGAAGGCAGTTTAGATGAATTACTTAGTTGATGAGAGTTTTCAGCAACTTCATTGTTGCCATAATTGAATCTAGGATGGTCTGTTCATTTAAAAGTAGCATAAGAGACATTTTCAATCTCTTCTCCGCTTTCACTTTCTTTGCTCTCTCCAGCCGTGTATAGATACAATTGTCAATTCCATGCCCTCCTTAACTACACGTAACACATTTCATGACTTTCTCGATGTGTTTCTTGCCCTTGCCCCCAGTGTCTTTTAATGGTTTAACATGTGTACCAATCATCTGAATCTAAGCTGTAATGGTCTCCAGAGCCTTGGAATTGATTGATGGTCCTTCACAGCCAGCCTTCTTGGTCAAACCTCTATTGCTTCTATCATATTCCATGCCTTCATGCAATGCAGCCATGTTATAGATTATTTTCATTTTTTTTCTTGGTTTCTTTACAAGAATGTTTCTTTCGGCAGCAGCATTCAAAGAAGTTTGTTCTGTGGGGGTTAGCCCATTGTAAAATGTTGTCACTAGGAACTCCTTGCCGTAGTAATGGTGGGGACAATCTCTTTGGTATTCTTGAAATCACTCCCATGCCTCATGGAGATTTTTCCCAGGTTTTTGCACGGAAGAAGTGATCTTTTGCATATTTCGAATAGTTCTCTCAGTGGGGTAAAATTTAGTGATGAGAGCATCCACAAGGGGTCTCCACCCATCTATGGACTAGTGGGTAAGTTAAAGTATCAAGATAGAGCTTTATCTTCAAGAGAGAAGTTGAATCCCTTGCAATATATGACGTCTTGAGGCATTCCCCTCATCTTGATGGTATCACAGATATTTTTGAAGGCATCAAGATGATGGTAAGGATTCTCATTCTTTGAATTTCCTCGTAAGGGCTTTTTCTGGATCATAGAGATTACAATAGGTTTCAACTCAAAATTAGCCGCATTGAAGTGCAGGATGACAATTGGGCATCTTGACTCATTATCTCTAGTCACGGTTAACTCTCTAATAGTTTACTCTTCCTCATCATCTTCACCCTCATTATTCGGGTCACCATGTTCACGTTCATTTGTGTGTTCACGTTCCTAGTGATTCCTATGGTGCCTTCTACAACGGTGGTGATGGTGGTGATTTTGATCTTCCTCACATCACTTTTCCTCGTGGTTATGACCATATGAGTGAGGGTCTTTTATCTCTTCTATTGTCTCATGTGGAGGTCAATTGTATTGAACCCTTACATTTCGATTGTCCCCAGTAAGACTGTCGTCTACAGGAGGCAACATGACGACTTGAAGTTAAAGTGAATAATTGAATAGATCTACTTTCCTTCAGGCTCCCTGAATCGACCGCCCAATTGAGTTAGAAAAGTGGACGTGATAAAATGAACTATTCTATGTAATCATAGGGTAGTGAGTAGACTCTTGTCCTTAATAGGACCGTTTTTCCTTGTCCCTGAAAATAATGCCAAAAAGTTGACCAGCCTAAATTGCATGTCCAAGATGGAGTGGATCTAGAGTAGTCAGACTCTTGAATATATAACGCGACACTCATGCCCCCACAACTATTATACGGGGTCCGATATAGTAAATTGGGATTGAACCACAGGAACAAGGTTGGTAAGTGCTAAGGATGTGTAGCCTAACTCTCCTACACCCCAAACGAAAAGGTGGATTTGAGTGACATTCCCTAAGAAATGATGATGCTCAACATAAAACAAAGAAAGGCAAAAGAAAGAAAAAAAGAAAACAAGAGAACAAAGTCAAACAAGAAGTAAGCAACAAAGTATGGAAGGAAACTTTGATAGGGTTTCGCCTACTAAGATCTCTCATCAATATGCAAAATGCACGCCCCTATGCAGACCTTTGTGAAGATTATGAGCAATCATCAATTATATATATTCCCTCCTCTCTCGAGTTTAGGATAGATATAGATTATAAGGTGGCCTCTCTCTCGAGATTACATCCAAACAACCGCAAAGCAAACCATATGACCATAAGCTTTAGTACTCCAACACTTTCATGCATTCATAATACTCCATAAATTTGGATAAGATTAGCACTACTCTTTTGAGGCACCAACAATTATACATCACAAGATGGTATCTAAGCATACAAGTGAAACATCAAGAACAAGAGCACGGAGATAATCTTGATAAGAGCATATATATATTCAAAGGGAAGAAATAATATACATGTAGGGAGAGACTTTGTGGATACTCCCAACTCAAGTTAAATGTTTAGCCACACATGTTAATGGGCGGCATAACGACATGACAGAAGGGTTAATACATCAAGAATAACAAAGAGGTGAAGGGTACAATGTAAGCAAGATGATAGACCTAGAGAAGAGAGAAGGCGATACACCAACTGTACTTATTTAGATCTTAGATCTGGAGGTGGTGTGGATGATGGAAACTCCTTTCTTCAAACAAGAGGATGACCAATCTTCTCTCTCCTCTAACTTTAATCTTTAAAGGTCCAACACTGATGGGATGAACGTGGATGACTCTAGAGTTTCACAACACTTCGTGGTCCTTGATGATATGATGATTTGACGGGTCAAGGAGGGGGGGTCTATTTGTAGACGTTGCCTGTCGACATAACTTTTGGTTGTGATCGTGATGCATGGGGCTTGTTGCGAAATCCATCACGGTCACAAAACTCTGGGAGTTTTCCTCATTCACAAGAGAGTTCTTGGTCATGTCTTCTTTCGTGGTTGCAACAATAGGGCGCTGTTTCGACTGTTATCCCTTTTAGCAGGGGTCGCATGCTTGTGATTGCAACGATCTCCTTCTTACAATTGTGGTATCTACCACGGTCGCTGCAAAGTCCCATCCAATCATGGTGTTTTATTTTGGTTGGAAGGGGGTCGCGGTCGCGGTGTGGATCACAGAGCAGAGGCTATGTTGCGGTCGTGACCCATGTCGACATAGCATGAACCTGCACTGATTAAGAAATGTACGGATTCAAGATTTTGGCATTAAGTTACTCAAATGAATAGGGAAACCCATAAAATTTATGCTAGGATAGGAAGAAAACATATGTGAAAAGTTCAACAAATAAGATATTATCACCCTCCTCATCTCCTTTTAAAGGACACAAAGGCATCTCCAACATGCACCAATCCCTCCTCCTCATTCAATTTGCTCACCAACACCCCGAGACCCTTTGACTTTCTCAATTTTTAGTTCCAACAACCACGACCTTTCTCTAGCCCTCTGTGCCACCGTCGACGAATCAAAACCTCGACGAGCTTACCTAACCTCCCTCTTTTATTTGGCAACTATTAGTTAACCCTGATTTGCTCTGAGTAGCCATATCCTATAGTTATTTTTTGATGTCTCACTAGTTCTAGTCACCACGGCGATCCAGTGGCCACCCAACCTTCGCAAGTCATCGGACGAGATCTCCTAACCTCTGAGACCACTTTTTTGATCGAAGTTGATTCCTATCTATGTGATTTCATGGTTTTGTCTCATGAACCATTTTCATTAGTTCTCCAGTTCTCACCATGGCCTTTGGACAATTTCTACACCATGCTACCCGCGTCTTAGCTTTGTCATGATAGCCGGAGTTTGACGAATGCAATGGGATTGATCACCATCAACCCTTGAGTTTTGCTCATGCTTTGCATTTCAGAAGTGTTGCTTCCTCAGGCGTGATGGAGAGGAAGATTCCAGGGTGGAAGATGACTCGGTTTCTTGTAGTCGATTAATCGAACAATCAATCATGTATGGGCAGTTTTGATATTTCAAGTGTTCTTTTAATTTTTTTGATGTGCGACTCTAATTTGTGTTGAATGACTAATGTACTCTCATGGGTTTTGATTAAATGTAACACATGCATAAGGTCCTCCCATCTTCTCATCCATTATTTACATCAGAATAATGTTTATTTAAATCGATGTCATAATATAGTTCTTTACTTCATGATTTGTCAGTTTTCAAATATTCACCATAAAACATAGGATGCTCAGACAATTACTAGTAAATAGTCTTTTGAAAGGATTTTTTGAGTAGAACATGATTTTAGGGCTTTCCATCCATGATATGCCTTCCTGTCATGATGTTTTTTTCCAAAAGCCTAATTTGACTCATGAAACCTTAATTATGTACCACATATGATTAATGTGACCTAAATCAGTAATCATCCAATATGTTTTTCCTAATGTAATGATGTTGATCAGTATGCCTAACCATAATGCATTCAAACCCTAATTCATCCTAATTCTACGTAGGATCAATCTAAGGTATTGATTTATGATGTTTAATAATTATGAACAAGTGTTTATAGCCTAATAAAGAGATGAGAAGGTTGACTTAGATTTGACTCAATGATTAGATAGAAATGATCAACTTTGATCCAAGGTAAATGAGTCATGCTTCTGAGCACAAGTACTTATGGTTGATGCATGCTTAGTATAAAGTAGACATTATGATTTCAATTTTAATGCTTTAATCATGCTCACTATATCAAATGTTTGATCTTTTCTATATGTTATGTCCTATAGTTATGATGCTCACTAATATTAGAAATTATGGTTAATGGAAAATTAATGTTCAAGATCAAGGGAGAGAAACCCCATCATGTTAAAGTTCAAGGATCATCTTAATGATAATGCTAATGTCATTTAATGTCATGCTAAGGTTCATGATAATTAGAATTGAATAAGTATTTATATTATCTTGAATCATGGACCTCAAGGGGTCGTCAAGGACTTTCCTAGCATCAAGGGCTTTCCTAGCAATCATTTGCTCCTAAGTGGGCGTCATAGAAGGATGCATACATTTACTCTTCAATTCTTCATGTTATTAATTAATCAAGAATGCTTACAGTAATTCATGTCAACTTTTCTTACATGTCAAGTATACTTCATTTTGTTTTTATTATAAAGTTCCACTACCATTTATTGATGTATTGATTTTTTCCTTTGCATGGCTGGGGACGCAATGTCCCAGGAGTTGAAGCACTAAGGACTCAAGAGGAGAAAATAAGGACTACAAGACCCTCAAGATCTATCTAATGGGGCACCATCCATATTAGGCAATCCAATCATTTACAATGTTAACCTTAATGATTAGTTTGTCCATGAATTGAATTTTAGACATGTTATAGAAGTCAGTTATAGTTTCCTATTCAAAGAGAAATGTATGGATCTCAACGGTGAATTATGTATTTATATGTAATGATTACCCTATTGTAACATCCCCCCCTCAAGATGAAGGCTTCCGCCCAGTTAAGTTGTATACTCTAATGGTGGAATGGTACATTTACCTATTAATCCTAACATGATTCTAGATTGTAACTAGGGTCAAAACTAATTAATTGGTGAATTTGTATAATTAACTCCCAAGAAATTTAATGATTAATTGACTATTACCTTATGTAAAAAGTGATTTATTGAAAGATATGATTTCTTCGCTCCAATTTCTCTTAATTTATCTAAATCCAAGAAAAAGAATTATATTTAAATAATGAGGAAGCAACCTAGGAAAAAGGATGGATTAGGTTAGATTCCAAGATTTCAATAAATTATAGTTCTTCAATACCTATAGTCCATTCTAGCTAGAGGAGATCTTCATTCAGCCCTATTTTAGGGCTTTATCTTGTGTCATTTTGCATTTCATCCACATCTATACTTGTTAGATTACATGTTATTCCCCCCAATATGCTTATTTCTATCAAATTCACTTATGGAGGCTTTTTGCATGTTTTATAGGTGCTTTGTCCACTACTTGATGGTTTGGAAAGAGGATGGTCCAACCTAGGGTTTCCTCAGGCTTGGAGGAGACCAAAATGAGGCCAAAACGACTTCCAACCTACCCCAAGTGGCAAAAGAAAGTTTTGAAGCAATACCCTTCATGGATGGCCAAGTTCAACACTCAAATGCAAGGGAAGGACCCCAACACTGTCGTGCTACAATGGAATGGCCATGCTGGGACATGCCCCAAGCAGCATAATCTTCAAAAATTGACCCAGTTGGCCAGAACGGCCGTGTTACCAAGAATGGCCATTTTGGCAGTTCCCAGCACGACCGTGTTGGCCAGCATGGCCATGCCACCAGTCCCAGAAACTCAAAATTCCCATTTTCATTCCATTTTCTCACCACGGCCGTTCCCATCCACCACGGTCGTGCTACCCATTGCCCAACACGGCCGTGCAGCCCAGCACGGCCGTGCTACACACAATTTTACCCAATTTTCTGCATTGTTCTCCCCATTTTACCCCCCCCCCCCACTTAACCTAGTGCTTCCCCCACACCTATATATACCTAGGTGGCGGCTGGGGCACGAGGCTAGCTACCCTACAGCCCGTGCTACACACAATTTTACCCAATTTTCTGCACTGTTCTCCCCATTTTACCCCCACTTAACCTAGTGCTTCCCCCACACCTATATATACCTAGGTGGCGACTGGGGCACGAGGCTAGATACCCTACATCCACTCCAGCCGCCCCATTTCATCCTCCATCCATTCCCACCTCATTTCACCTCCATTTCACCATTTCTACCACCAAAACCCTAGTTTTCCATTGTTTCCACCCATTTCCACCACACATCCATGCCATTCATCCACCTTGGAGGAGGGAGCTCGAGCTACATCTGCTAGGAGGTGGATAAGGAGGAGTCTTCACCGATCTCATAATGGCTTTCCACTCCTTTACTCATTCTACCTCCATTCTCTTTGTATTTTGCTTTGTTATGAGTAGCTAGGCCCCTTGGGTGGGCTGTTTGGGGGAAATTATGTTACTTTGATACCATGTTGGGGGAAAATGGCATGTAAACATTGTAATTCCATTTGTTAATGATTATGTTCTATTTATATCTCATTCTCCATTAATTGCTTGTTGGTTTGTGTGTGAAATCACCTAGGAATTTAGGCAAATTGCTTAGATGTGTGAATTTTGAGATTTGCCCCTAGGTCCAATTCTTGGATCCCTAGGGTGCCTCCCATATTCCTACATCCTAATCAATCTCCCTAAACCTGAGTGAGAGATCTAAGTAGCTAGATTGGATAATTCTAGTGCAATTAGCATGGAGCCTTCTCAAGACTAGAATGTGGGGGAATTGGGGTCCAAAACCCTAATTTCACCTCCCCATTACTACCCTTGGCCCCTAATTGCCCTAGGAATGTCTAATCTAGAAACCTAGACTTGATTAGACTCTAATTGGATTGAACCTAACCCCTAACCCAATTGAGCCTCGTAAGGGTAGTAGGGAGTGTTAGGGACTAGTTCCCCTATACACAACCTAGCATATCCATGGCCAGTTAGTAGCTTAGGTTAATCCATTAGACTCTAACTTGTTGTTTGGTTTGGATAATCTAAATGGAATCATAATGTTCATATGTCACCCCCCAACTTAAGTGATAAGTTCATACCCCTAAACAGCCCACACATCTCTTTATTGTTTAAAACCCTAGTTTTGTGCTTGCTTAGCTTAATAGCTTCTTTCCTTTCTTAGTTAGGTTCTTGCTTTGCTTTTGTATTGTTCATGATAGTGTAGCCCTTTAATTGCTCTTTTACGTCTCTCTTGCTTGCTTCAATGTAGTTTTCACTTTCATACCTAGCTTAGTCCTTTCTTTCCTGCTTAGTCTTAATCTAGTCTAGGGTTAACATAGATTTCATTATTGTCTTTAATTCCTCGTTTGTTCATCCTTAGTTAAAAATCAACCCCCTTCAAACCCTTAACCCTAGTCTCCGCAGTAGGAACCTAGCAAAACTAAACCTAGCTCTAGTGCCCCCTCTTTTCCCTGTGGATCTACCCTATACTTGCAACCTTCCTATACTACGACACGACCCCATGCGCTTGCGGGTGTAGTTGTTTAAGTAGAAATAGGTAGCTAGTTTAGGTTTATAAATTTTGAAAGTATATCCCTCCCGTGTCTTCCGATCTCGTGGGGCGCATCTAGTCGAGTCAAATCGGCTAGCATGTAACATCATTGGCAGGAGCGCACCAAGCTTTCTGGCGCTGTTGGCGGGGATTAGAGGCGCTCGACCTAGCTAGTTAGTTTTGTTTTGACTTTTCCTACTGCCCTCATCATTGCTATTCTTTATTCATTTTTCTTTGCATTTCTTGTGTATATTGGTTTACTAACTTGTTTTCTTTTGTTTGGTTGTGCTTTGTGCATGTGACAAGCCATTCGATTGGAAACAAGATGGAAGGCTAAAATGCACCTCACAAGCCACTTCAAGACTACTTCATGCCTAGCAACTATAAATCGCCAATTGCTAGCAGGGTTGATCAAATGCCAGGGGAACAATTCTCTATTCCTCCAGGTCTTTATGGGCTCCTACCCATCTTCTACGGCTCAGAGAGTGAGAACCCCTACAAGCACTTAGACTCCTTTCTTGAAGTATGCTCCACCTTCAGGACGTCGACAGTAAGTGATGATACAATTAGGTTGACTTTGTTCTCCTTCTCCATCAAAGACAAAGCCAAAGAGTGGTATGTTTCAAGAAGGGACATCATGCGTTGGGGAGAGATGAAAAATGCCTTCTTGAAGAAATTCTACTCTATAGAAAAGTTGACACAGATGCGGCGTGCCATAGCAAGTTTCAATCAAATAGATAATGCGCGATTCCACGAGGCTTGGGAGAGATTTCAAAAGATGTTGAGAGAATGTCCACATCACGAGATCCCTTTGTGGAAGCTAGTTCAATCCTTTCACTCCGGTCTATCTCATGCAAGTCAAACTATAGTGAATTCTTCTCGTTGAGGGGTTTTTATGGCTAAACCACCTGAGGAGACATGGCCCTTGTTTGAGAGTTTGGCAGAACGTTCCAGGATGAAAGCTTCTAGAATGGTCAGTGGCAGTGACCTATCTTTTGGTGTGACATCTCCAACTCATGATGAATCAAGCCCACAATTGATGAAAATATTTGGGGAGATGATGAGCTTCATGACAAACCAGCTGACAAATGCTCCTTGCCACCCGGTCAATTCTATTGAGTTATATGGTGAAGAAAAGAAGACATCTCATTCCTATAGCTACCAGGAACCACAAAGTCCACATATAGCTCAAGGTTTGAGGAAGAGGTTCTCTCTAGATTGAAAGTGTTTGATGATGTTCAAAAAGATGTTGCAAGGTTAGAAGAGAGAATAGAGTAGCTATCTTCCACAATTGCTCTTCAAGAAGAAAAGTTAGCTTCAAGATCCAACTTGAGTTACCATGAAGCAAGTGGACCCATGCCCTCTTCTCAAATTTTCTATAGTCCACCCTACATGCAAGTACACCCCATTCACTCATTCCAAGTCTATTCCCAGCCTTACACTCCTCCACCACCTTCACCACCTCAATTTTCCCAAAACTTCACTTTCCAACCCCAATTCTCTCCTCCTCCTCAATTCTCTTCTCCATCTCAATTTCAACCCCAAGTGCCACCTCCACCTCCTCCACAGCCACAACATGCTCCCCCTCCCCATCATGAGCAAGGTAGTGCTGTGACAGTTCTAAGGAGTGGGAAAATGCTTGAGCAGCCCGCAAATCAAAGAAAGAGTGACAAAGCAAAGAAAAAGCAGTCGAGTGGCAATGTTGTGATTGAAATTGCCGAAGATGATCATTTGTCACCCCATGTTGATATCGGGAGTCCTAGTGCTCCACCTCATGCTACACCACAGGAAGATCATGTTTAATCAAGTGGGCCAATAGTGAGTGAGCCACCATTTCCCGAAGCACTAGATGAGCCCCCAGCTGTGAAAAGAAGACAAAAGCACAATATGGACATTCTTGAGATATTCTGACAAGTAATGGTCAACATTCCTCTCTTGTATGTGATCAAACAAATTCCATCATATGCCAAATGTCTCAAAGGCCTATGCACTATGAAAAGAAGGTCAACGGGGAGGATTCCCAAGAAGGTGAGATTGACTGAACAAGTGACCTCCATCATACAACACTCACTTCTTGTGAAGAGAAAGGACCCAAGAGCCCCACTCATACCTAGTTACATAGGGGGACATCGCATAGACAGGTCCTTACTTGATTTGGGATCTAGTGTGAATTTGATGCCATACCATGTCTATGTTGAGCTGGGCTTAGGCAAGTTGAAGTCGGCACATTGCACTCTCTAGTTGGCGGATAGATCCATAAAAGTACCTAGGGGTAGAGTGGATGATGTCTTGGTGATGATAGACAAAGAAAAAGGTGCAGTGTTCCCGACAAATTTCACTGTACTTGATATGGAGCCAGATGATAGGAAGATTCTCATTATCTTGGGGAGGTTGTTCTTATCTACAGCTGATGCTGACATTCATGTATGCAGTGGCACTATGACAGTCTCATTCATGGACATGAAGATCAACATCAACATGTACAAGACCCCAACTCGGTGAGTCCGAGATAGGGATATTGGACATGATCGCTTCACAAGTCCGAATGGGCATTTGAGAGGACACCCAGGTGAAGAAATTGATGATGATTATTGTGATGAAAGGGATGAGGAATTGAGATTGAGTGTAATGGAAAGATGCATATTTTGCAAGAATGGACACTTGAGGATTCCAACTGGGTGAATTTTGAAGAATCACCAAGAAGCCTAGCTGAAGGCAAGAAAATCAGCGCTTGTGGGAGGCAACCCACATAGGTTTGGGAAATTTTGACCCAATTCACTTTTTGATACAATTGCTTTGTTTTTACACTTTCCAAGAAAACACACACACACACACTTGTGTTTAATAGTTTTTGTCTAGTTTTAAGATGTGCAGGTAATAATAGGGTGAAATGAAGGAAATTTGAGAACATTTGAGAGAAGGATTCAAAGAAAAATCACTTTGGGTCAAGTTTTTGAGTGTTTGATGTTCCTTATTTTGAGAGTAGCAGCTATAGGGACCACCACGGTTGTGGCACATCAATACGACCGTGGTCATTTGCATAAAAAATACACCAAATCCCTGGATACACAAGCAAAATTGAAAAAAGTTGCCAAAGGACTGCACCACGGCCGTGCCAGGCAGCACGGCCGTGCAACCTGAAGCTACCACGGCCGTGCTGCTCAGCACGGCCGTGCTGTAGACCAATTTCAGCCAGTGAAGGCAGATTAGTGTGGCACCTCCTACGCATATCCTCCACCACAGGGAGGAAGACCGCTGGAGCCTCTAGAGAGTCATGATCGTCTACTCTATCATCCTAAACTCTAGGATCATGTTGAGTAAAGCATGATTCAAAAGTTTGGGGTGGTAGGGCAGGTATGCCCTAGTTTCACTTTGCATTTCACCTACCACATCTACTTTTGTTTTCTTGTTTTTGCTATCTACCTTAGTCATATTTACTACTTTGCATACCTGCATGCCATGTCGTTTACTTTCTTGTCATTTTTGCGTAATTTTCAAAATATTTGCCCTTTTTTCCATGCATTTCATATCATGTAGATTTTTGGTAATTTTTGCATGTTTTAGCTAGGATTTGCGTGTTTACTATTTTAAGTTCAATAATATAGGCTTAGATGTTATTGAAGGTAATTTGGCAACATTTTGGCCAATTTTTCCCAAATTTGAGATTTCTTGTCTAAAAAGTGTTTTTTGACCCAATCTCTACTATTTTGAGTAAAAATGATAACCTTTGACAAATTCAAGTGACTTATCATTGTTTATTGCTAAGTGGTATCAATGTTTGACTTTTTACATGTGCATCACCTCTCTTAGGATTGTGATTGAATTGGTTGAATTGTGAAATTGAGCAAGCTTTGAACGCTTAGTGTTTGTGGAATTACTTGTTTGATATATCAATTTCATTTTGTTCATTCATGTGGTGTGATATCTTGGATGAAGTGTTGGATTAATTCTCATGCACGATGTCTTATGTGGAAAATCATACCAATGACCCCTCTTTGACCCGACTATTCTTCCACCATCTTCATACCCCTCCGCCTCATAAAAAGATGCCCTAGTGCACATAATCAGTCTTGGCCACCTCCAAAAGTTTGGGGTGGCCATATCTTTATCTCCCCGCTTCACTCTATCCACCATATGCCCTATCTATACCAAGGGAAAGAAAAAGAAGAAAAAAAAGAAAAAGAAAAGAAAAATAAAACAAAAGGATGCTCCTGTTTCAGAGCATTCAAATAAAGAAAAGATGAGTGTGTAAAAATACTCCAAAAATCTTACCGCAACCCTTTCTTCCACTTTCATACCCATTGAGCTAGGAAACATCAAACTTAGCTCATTTTGCCCTTTTTCAGCAGCCACGTGGGTCATTTGGTGTGATTTGAGATATAAGACTGAATGAATGAATGTGAAACAACACTCCTAGTCATTCTTGATTAACGCCACCATGAAACAATTTACCTGGAACTCAATGGAAGAAATATGGATAACTTGTATATTCTATGCGCTATATTTGAAGTTCATATGCTTTGTGTTGTTTTCATGATTGGATTGTGAAAGTAGGAGAGGAGAGAGGTGAAATGCATGTACTTAGTCATCTTTGATCCCATTCAGCAACAATCGTCTTTTATATTGCATTTGTCATTTCTTTTTGTGAAAGTTTGTAGAGAGATTGAGTTGGAGCATACTTGAGGACAAGTATGTTTTAAGTTTGGGTGGTGATTCAGCCCTATTTTAGGGCTTTATCTTGTGTCATTTTGCATTTCAACCACATCTATACTTGTTAGATTTCATGTTATTCCCCCCAATACGCTTATTTATATCAAATGCACTTATGGAGGCTTTTTGCATGTTTTATAGGTACTTTGTCCACTACTTGATGGCATGGAAAGAGGATGGTCCAATCTAGGGTTTCCTCATGCTCAGAGGAGACCAAAATGAGGCCAAACCGGCTTCCAACCTACCCCAAGTGGTCAAAGAAAGTTTTAAAGCAATACCCTTCATGGATGGCCAAGTTCAACACTCAAATGCAAGGGAAGGACCCCAACACGGCCGTTCTACCATGGAATGGCCATGCTGGGACATGGCCCAAGCAGCAGAATCTTCAAAAATTGACCCAGTTGGCCAGAACGGCCGTGTTACCAAGAATGGCCATTTTGGCAGTTCCCAGCACGGCCGTGTTGGCCAGCACGGCCGTGCCACCAGTCCCAGAAACTCAAAATTCCCCTGTTCATTCCATTTTCTCACCACGGCCATTCCCATCCACCACGTCCATGCTACCCATTTCCCAACACGGCCGTGCCGCCCAGCACGGCCGTTCTACACACAATTTTACCCAATTTTCTGCACTGTTCTCCCCATTTTACCCCCACATAACCTAGTGCTTCCCCCACACCTATATATACCTAGGTGGTGGCTGGGGCATGAGGCTAGCTACCCTACAGCCACTCCAGCTGCCCCATTTCGTCCTCCATCTATTCCCACCTCATTTCACCTCCATTTCACCATTTCTACCACCAAAACCCTAGTTTTCCATTGTTTCCACCGATTTCCACCACACATCCATGCCATTCATCCACCTTGGAGGAGGGAGCTCAAGCTATAGCTACTAGGAGGTGGAGAAGGAGTAGTCTTCACCGAGCTCATCATGGCTTTCTACTCCTCTACTCATTCTACCTCCTTTCTCTTTGTATTTTGCTTTGTTATGAGTAGCTAGGCCCCTTGGGTGGGCTGTTTGGGGGAAATTATGTTACTTTGATACCATGTTGGGGGGAAATGGCATGTAAACATTTTAATTCCATTTTTTAATGATTATGTTCTATTTATATCTCATTCTTCATTAATTGCTTGTTGGTTTGTGTGTGAAATTACCTAGGTTTTTAGGCAAATTGCTTAGATGTGTGAATTTTGGGATTTGCCGCTAGGTCCAATTCTTGGATCCCTAGGCTACCTCCCATCTTCCTACATCCTAATCAATCTCCCTAAACCTGAGTGAGAGATCTAAGTAACTAGATTGGATAATTCTAGTGCAATTAGCATGGAGCCTTCTCAAGGCTAGAATGTGGGGGAATTGGGGTCCAAAACCCTAATTTCACCTTCGGCCCCTAATTGCCCTAGGAATGTCTAATCTAGAAACCTAGACCTGATTAGACTCTAATTGGATTGAACCTAACCCCTAACCCAATTGAGCCTCGTAAGGGTAGTAGGGAGTGTTAGGGACTAGTTCCCCTATACACAACCTAGCATATTCATGGCCAGTTAGTAGCTTAGGTTAATCCATTAGACTCTAACTTGTTGTTTTGTTTGGATAATCTAAATGGAATCATAATGTTCATCTGTCACTCCCCAATTGAAGTTATAAGTTCATACCCCTAAACAGCCCACACATCTCTTTATTGTTTAAAACCCTAGTTTTGTGCTTGCTTAGCCTAGTTAGCTTCTTTCATTGCTTAGTTAATTTCTTGCTTTGCTTTTGTCTTGTTCATGCTAGTCTAGCCCTTTAATTGCTCTTTTACTTCTCTCTTGCTTGCTTTAGTGTAGTTTGCACTTTCATACCTAGCTTAGTCCTTTCTTTCCTACTTAGTATTAATCTAGTCTAGGGTTAACATAGATTTCATTATTGTCTTTAATTCCTCGTTTGTTCATCCTTAGTTAAAAATCAACCCCCTTCAAACCCTTAACCCTAGTCTCCACAGTAGGAACCTAGCAAAACTAAACCTAGATCTAGTGCCCCCTCTTTTCCCTGTGGATTGATCCTATACTTGCAACCTTCCTATACTATGACACGACCCCTTGCGCTTGCGAGTGTAGTTGTTTTAGTAGAAATAGGTAGATAGTTTAGGTTTATAAATTTTGAAAGTGTATCCCTCCCGTGTGTTCCGATCTCATGGGGTGCATCTAGTCGAGTCAAATCGGCCAGCGTGTAACACCATTGGCGGGAGTGCACCAGATCTCTGCCTTATTTTAGTTAATTTTCTGACCCAAAGCCTACTCATAGTAGCTCATAAGAGAAGATATCATGTTCTATTCCTAAAGGTTTGCCTTTGTAAATAGGATGTTGTCATTGGCCAACAAAGGTGGGTGATTCTTGGTCCTTCTCAGTACGCTCTTGCCATTGTTATAACACCCTCTTTTGTAGCCTTGTTGAGAAGTGTAGGTAAGGGATTTGCACAGAACATGAAAATATAGGTGATGTGTGCATTTCATATCGACTTTTTCTACAATCTCACACACAAGTTTAGTTCACTTTGCATTCCATTAGCCTCTATTCATATTTAACTTGCCACATTTTATTTATTTTTACTTAGCGCATGATGATGATTGTAGATACACATTCAAAGTGCCAAATTGGAGATAGTCCAACTCAAATCCTACTCCAAATGGACTTATCCCCAACTTGCAGCTCATTCTGAGTTTATTTCTATAGAAACAACATTGCACACATCGTGTCTTATTTAAGACATGACGTATCCCTTCACAGGAATCTTCACAGAATGAAGAACGCGTTGTGTGGTATTTAACACACGGTGTGTGTGTCTCCAGTGACCTCAACACCAAAATGCAGAAGAACGCAACACGACGTGTCCCAACTAGGACACGACTTATCGTCGAGACTAGAAGGTCGGAAATAACTTGATGCCAATGCACACGGCATGTGTTAATTCAATCATGCCATGTGCCTTTATCCTGAAACGACTCCAGAAGAAAATCACATGACATGTCTTATTTAAGACACTCCGTGTACTTCACAGCAACAAGATGACCCTGCAAAATTGCAAAATGGGACATGACGTGTCCTCTAAGAGAAACACTGTCACTATCAATTTTTACAGAAATAAGAGCAACCACTCCTCATTTTTAAAGACTAAGGCAACATAATGAGTAGATATCTCTCATCATTTTGAAACTATCTTTCCTTCAAGAGAAGTTCCATAGCTAAGGAGGATGATTTTGGGGTAGAAGAAGGTGGTTTCTTGGTGAAGAACCTCCATTTTACTTCATTTCTTCTCCATTTCTCCCTCAAAGGTGTAGCAGAGCTTACTTCTCTCACTCAAGCTTTTTGGGAGGGAAGATTGTCTGAGTTGGAGCAATTCTAAGGGTTGAATTTCATCCTCTAGCAAAATTGCTAGTTCTCTTTGACTACGTCTTTGGTTCCTTTATCATTTTTTTCTCTTAAGCATGCAAAACTCTAAGATTTCTGCATCGTTTCTGTACATTTCCATTATGGACAAGTAGAAATCTTTTCTTGGGTATTAGAGAGTAACTCCCATGCCATTGTTCATGTGAACTTGAAATCTATGTTTATTGCTAGTTAATTTTCTTTTCCATGGATGCCTACGGTGTTTCTTGCTTGTATGTTTGGTTGGCCACCTTTCATACATGTTTTATGCTTACCTTGTGCTTCAGGAGAATGTATGAGGAAGTAAGGAGTAGGATCCATGGTAGTACGCTCTTGACCATGGGAGTGGCTTGATAATATTGAGGGGTAAGGTTGTGTTCGATACTAAGCATAGACGCTTGATCATAATGCCAAGTTGAGAATCATCTCGTGACATTGGGAAATGCATGACGATGATAACCTCCTTGCATGTTAATGGCAATCTTGATTTTGTAGGTCCATATATTATGATGGTATGGTAGTGAAATCCAATGTCCAATCCTTTAATTTCTTATTCAACCTTTGACTTTGAGCTTTTGCTTTTTTCTCACCTTCTACATCTGTTATCAACCTGAACTTTGTAACCTGACTTGGATAAATGAAAGTTAACAAATTTGTGCCTAACTAGCCCAGCTCCATGCATTTAACACTCGACTATATCCCCATACACTTATGGATAATTAGTGAGTTGAGATCTTTCTTTGTAAAACTCCCAACAAATTTTTGGCGCCGTTGTCGTGGAGCTATGATAATTTTTATTTAGAGTTGATGAGTTAACTAGTAATTGAGACTAAGTCAATATTTTTGTATTTCATATTGTGGTATCTCTTAGATTTTGTGAATCTTTCTAAATTTTTCTTTTCAGGGTGCATGCGTCGCTCCAAGAGGGGTCTACAAACGTCAATCTTTATGGACTTGAAATAGAGAAGGCTTTATGTTGTTGTAGAAGAGCAAGGAGGAGTTAGAACTCTTTAAATATGGGGGAATCACATCCTTCATCAGTGTAATCTTCACCTTCACCACTGTCTTCACCCTGTCCCCTTTAAGAGCTGGAGATGGAGGACAACTCTCCACTCAAGGATTTTGTTGTGCCGGCCACCATCAATATATGTGGGGCCATTGATCATCCTACAATAGAGGCCAACAACTTTTCCATCAGCCCTAAAATCATGTAGATGATCCAACAAAACCATTTTGGGGGAACTCCTATGGAAGATCCAAATCTTCACATAACAGAGTTTCTACAATACATGAACACTTTTAAGATTAATTGTGTTCCAGACGAGGGAGTGCGCCTAATCATGTTCCCATTCACTTGGTGAGATCGAGCCAAGGCGTGTCTCTCCTCACTACCTAAATGTTCTATCAAGACCTGGGATGATCTACTGAATGCTTTTCTGGCTAAGTATTTTACTCCTACAAAGACGGACCAGCTGAGGAATCAAATTACAAACTTCAAGCAACAAGAGGGTGAGACGCTTTATGATAAATGGGAGATGTTTAAGGACCTCTAACACCAATGCCCTCACCATAATTTGACAAACTGGGTTCTTCTACAAAATTTCTACAATGGGTTATTATACAATACTTGTATGACCATTGATGCCGCTGCAAATGGAGTTTTGATGAACAAGTTGTATAGTGAAGCCTACGCCATTATTGAAGACATGGTTGTTAACCACATCCAGTGGAGTTTAGAAAGGACCAGTCAGTTATTCTCTTCCTCTAGTTCAAGTGATAAGTCCAGTGGGAAACATACTGTAGATGTTGTAGACTTGATTGCACCTAAGCTTGATGCCTAAACCCAAAAATTTGAAAGGCTTGCTACTCACTAAGTCCAAGTAGTCTAGCAAGTATTTGAGGCTTGTGGAACATCTGAACATAACTATGCTTCTTATTTTGCACCATAGTTGAATGCCACTGAAGCACCAGAACAAGTCAATGTAGTAGGGAATTTCAATAACAGACAAACCTACAATCCCTTTTCTGAAACCTATAACATGGGATGAAGAGACCATCCAAATTTCTCTTATAGGAACAACAATTTGCAGAACCAGCCACCAGGTCAAGCTCAAAGGTCAGCAACCGTCAACCGATGAATGCCAACCACCAAAAGCCATCAGGGTACAATTCTAACAACAACTGGAACCTCAATCAATTTCAACAAGTGACTCCTCCACTACAGAAATCAAGCTTGGAAAGCCTCCTTGTGACATTTATCACCACACAAATCCATAAAAATGATGAGTTCTTGGCACATGGCAACATATTGAAAGATGCAATCACATAGTTTTCCTCTAAGGTCTATGAAATTGTTACTTACACCAAAATGTTGGAGAATCAGATAGCTCAACAAGCACTATCCAACCAAGGAACATCTTCAGGGTTACCCAGTCAACCTGTTATGAACCCCAAGGAGACATGTAAATCTTTTTCCGTAAGAAGTGAAGCAGTCATAGGAGGATCCACACCACCATCCAAGAAGAAATCTGTAGAGATTGCTAACTCTACTGTTGAAGATATTGTTGAAAAGCAAAGGAAGAAATCTGTTGGAAATCTGCATCAAGGTGATTCTTCTAGGAAGCCAACTACCCCCTTTCAAAATGGGTTTGCTAACACCAAAGATGACGTGAAGTTCAACAAATTTATGGACATTCTGAACAAGTTGTATTTAAATCTGCCCCTAGTTGAAGTCATAGTCGAAATGTCCTCCTACGCCAAGTCATTAATGGATATCCTAACAAAGAAGAGGAGATATGGATAGGTAGAAATTGTTATGCTTTCTGAAAGGCTAAGCTCCATTATCCAGAACCGTATGCCTGAGAAACTAGATGATCAAGGTACCTTTACTCTCCCTTTCAAGATAGGGGACTCCACTTTTGATAAAGGCCTTGTTGACCTTAGAGCTAGCATCAGCTTGATCCCCGTCTCTTTGTGGGAAAAGCTAAACTTGGGAGATTTGAAGCCTACATCTATGACAATTCAACTAGCTGACCTCTCAATTAAACACCAAAGGGGAGTGATTGAAGATGTCCATGTTTAGATAGGAAAGTTCTTTATTCCATGTGATTTTGTTATTTTAGACATGCATGCAGACCCAACCAATCCAGTCCTTTTTGGTAGACCCTTCTTATGCACTAGAGGTTGTTTTAGTCAATGTTAGAGAAGGAAAGCTCATCCTTATGATGGGAGATGAGGAAATAGTATTTTTCAGTCGATGATGCTATGAAGGTGCCCATCTCCAAGGAGTACATTTGCCTCATTGATTCCATGGATACATTGCTTGAATAGGAAAAGAATTCTGTAGAAACTGCCTTAGATGATTTTGAAGAAGATGATAATTACCCCCACATATTAAAAAATATGTGCTCCGAGTTAAAATCATTTCACCATTCAGCAAATTCTGACGCTGATGGATCTATGGTCAGGGCAACTACATTATATGATATTACTTGATTAATTAAGTGTATTACCATATTCTTTTAGCATCAAACAAGTTTGAAACATCAATTATTTTAACAATTTCTACAAAGAATATGTAACACTTTCATCAAGTACTATTCAAATCTTTAATGAAGCATTGGGATCTCAATCCCTCATCTCATCAGGAGCTCTCTCATCCTTTCACAAACTCATCATCATAATTATAAAACATGGGTATTCAGACCCTCAATTTATCAAGGAACACTTATTACCACTTATCAGGTAACTAATACCTTCAGGTCATTTGACCAAGGTAAACATGATACTTGCTACACATGCATCTCATATGGCTCACAAAGCCCATTTCATCTCTTGTTACCTCTCACTAGGCAACAAAGCATGTTATGGCTCACAAGGACCATTAACAATAATAAATGAAACATCATAGCTCATACCTAGCTATGCTCATCATCTCATGATACTTGCATGGTTAGTACACTTGATAACAGTTATATCAATTACATTTTAGCACCATGCTATACAAAGTAACACCACTTATACACTTATTAGGGTTAGGGTTTCCCAATTCATATCAATCAAGGTTACTCATCCCCTTACACAAATTAGGGCTAGGTTTTCAAATTAGGGTTTCATAATACACAGCATCACCCTGGATTAGGGTTTCATATCACATTACCCTGTATCAGGGTTTAACATTACATCTTACCTTGAATTAAGGTTTCTTATAACATTTCCCCTAAAATTAGGGCTTCATGTATCTTTACCCAAAATTAGGGTTTGAGCTCATCAACCTTCTCGATTAGGGATTCATGATCTCATCATCATGGATCAAACTCTAATTACACATTTTATTCATGTTGAAAGTGTTGAGGATTAATCACTACATGATTATCACTCATGTATAAGTTCCTCTCTCTCATCCTCTCTAGGAGGTCGATTAATCCATACTTCTTTTAGTTGGCTCAACCTTTCATTAAGATACCTACATCTATGATTATTATGGTGTATTAAATTCATCATATTCATAGGCATCAAACGACAATCACTCCAAGTGTACTCCTTCACCTAAGTGCTTTTAGAGGTACTTCCATTATAATCAATCTTGAGTTGATTTAATAGTACTCATTTAGTTCTGAGATCAATTGAACCTTCAATAGTTTTGACTAATACACCTTCAAATGGTTTGGATTCACACTTCCAAACGGTTTGAGAACGTTTGGACCTTCAAACGGTCTGAGACTGTTTAGACCTCCAAACGGTCTTGATCAACCTTTCAAACGGTCTTGACCAATTGTAAATCGAATCAATCCATTCGATTTTGAAATCGAATCAATCTCTTTGATCTTGAAACCGAATCCATCCATTCAGTCTTGAAACTGAATCCATCCATTCAGTCTTGTGACCGAATCATCAACCATTGATTTGAAACTGAATGGACAACCCAACATTGAAACTGATTGAATATTGAAACCGATTGGACAATTCAAATGGTTTGAGACCGTTTGATCTCAAACGGTTTTGAGACCGATTGGTCCAAACCACCTCAAAACCGATTGGACCAATTAAGGTTTCCAACATCAAATCGATTTAGGACTTATACTTATTGAACCATACATCAATTGAACTATTGAAAGTACATCAAATTGTAGTGCTTAGATCTTCAACCATACACCACAATCAACCATTGACCTCCAAACAATTTTGAGACCATTTGACCTCCAAATGGTCTTGATACCGTTTGGGTCAATCAACCTTGAAATTGATTCCCTCAACTAGGGTTTCAATCAATTCAATCGATTGGGGCTTGCAATTGGTGGATCATACATACATGGAACCTTTTTAAATTTCAATTAATTGGAACCATTGGATTATCATCCAACCACATCATCATTTGACCTTCAAACGGTTTGAGTCCTCTTGGCCTCAAATGGTCTTGAGACCATTTGGTGTCAAACGGTCTTGAGATCATTTGATCACCAAAAAGCAAAACCGTTTACACATGTTCTATGTTGATGTGTGTGCTTAAGATGACATCATCATCTTCAAGCTTGAAACCTTAAAAATCCATTATGATTCTTATGGTGAATTCAATAACCAATCAAAAGGAAATTCGAAAGTAAAGGAGGAATCAACATATGATAAAGGAATGAAATCAATTACAATGTTTAAGGGTTCAAGTTATATAACCCGCCTTCAATGTTTCGATCCAAGGTTCAAGATTCACGTTCTCAATGGTGAATGAAGCTTCCTCAACTTCAAAAGGCTCGTCCTCAAGTCTTTGAGTGAAAATATTAGCTAAGGTTGAAGATTGAATGGAGAAAAGAAGAAATTAAGCATTGAATTTCGATTTCCACCATGAAATCAAGGTTGAAGATGACTATGGAGCTTACTTACAGGTTGGGGCATGTCCTCCTGTTGCTCCTAAGCTCCCTTATGCAAGACCAAAGCAAGGAAAGAAATAAGGGTCGAAAAAATCCTTTCAATTGAGTTGGAAATGGGATGTTTATAAGGGAATTTCAATGAGAGAGAAAGCGATATAAAAATCCTTTAACTCCCAAAATTGATGCCACATACTCCCCTCCATCCCTTGAATACGAATCCATCTCCCCCACCTTGTAATTCCTCTTCATTATCCATTAATTAAAGAAAAAAAATTAAGCACCTTAACCATTATAATAATAATATCCAAAATTGAGTGGATATTACTTTTCAGTTAACTAATGTGAGTGGGATCTCCACTCACTTTTAGATATTTCGTGGCCATTGAAAGGCACAAGGAAGTACACACTTATAAAAATTCATCCATCCCATTTTTGGTTGAAGGGCACTTCAATTAATATATTTATTTTTGCATTAAAATTTAATTAGGGTTTCAATTATGCTTAAATCTTGCTTATTTTAATATCAAGATTCTCTCTCCTCCAAAGTGATTCAAATGAGACGGACCTCTCATTTTCTTGTCTCTATTTGATACCAAGAAATATTAGGGACTCTCTAGAAGTGATATTGTTGCATATTGAACCCTAGGTTTTGGGTAAATTGCACATTACACCAAAACTAGGTTTTAATGCACAAACATTGCTCAACAAGCTCTATCTTGGTACTCAAGCTTGTGGAAGCCATACCTCTGCATCATTTTCATTATTATGATGCTTCAACATCTGAGGAACATTTTATCACGTAACATTTGCAATTTAACCCCTCAACTTGGGTAATTTGCACTTTAGTCCAAAACAGACAAAACATTGTTTCAACATTATTCAAAAAGGACTAAAATTGAAACATAAGTTCCTCTTGAGCCTTAATTACTTTTCAAGAGATAAGAGCAAGCATATAATTATCTTTATTAAACAAAACATCTAGGGTTAAAGCATAACCTAGGTGAGCGATGTTACAAATTTATCCACCCCTAATAGGGATTTCATCCCCGAAATCATTAAGAGAAAAGAGAAGCACACTTCCTCCTCATCTCATCCTCTAGCTCCCATGTAGCTTCTTCAATGCCACGATGATGCTAGAGAACATTCACAAGACATATGTTTTTCTTTTTTATCTTTTTAACTTTTCTATCAAGGATCAACATATGATATATCATCCTTTAATTCTACCTCCACAGGTTGCAAAACTAGCTCTGTGTCAGGTCGACACTTTCTCAGCATAGAGATATGGAACATTGGATGCAACTTATGCAAATCAGGTGGCAACTCCAACTTATAGGCTACCTTTCCAATCCATTCAATGATTGGATAAGGCCCCATAAATCTAGGAGCTAACTTTCCCTTCTTCCCAAATCTAAGGACACCTTTCCAAGGTGAGACCTTGAGATATACTCTGTCTCCAACTTAGAATTCTAAGGGTCTTCTCCATTTGTCGGCATACGACTTCTGTCTATCCTGTGCAACTTTTAACTGTTGTTGTATTATTTTGATCTTCTCAGTTGTCTGTTGCACTAGCTCAGAACCTAAAAGTTGATATTCTCTAGTTTCATACCAACATAAAGGAGATCTACAACATCTACCATATAAAGCTTCATATGGTGCCATATCAGTACTATGTTGATAGCTATTATTGTAAGCAAATTCTATTAAGCTCAGGTGTAGATCCCAACTTCCTACAAATTGAAGGACACATGCCCTAATCAAGTCCTCCAAGGTTTGTATGGTCCTCTCAAATTGTCCATCTGTCTGTGGGTGAAAGGTAGTACTAAATCTTAACTGCGTACCCAAAGCTTTATGTAGTCGTTCCCAAAAATGACTCGTGAACTGGGGACCTCTATCAGAAATAATTGTAGTTGGTACCCCGTGCAACCGTACTATCTCATCTATATAAATCTATGCAAGCTTCTCAGCAGTATAGGTTGTTTTGAAAGGAAGGAAATGTGCTGTCTTATTCAACCTATCAACTATCACCCAAATGCAATCATGACTTTTGACTATTCTGGGCAAACCAACCACAAAGTCCATGGTTACATGATCCCATTTCCACTGCGGTATAGGCAAAGGTTGCATTGTTCCTGCGGGCTTTTGATGTTCAACTTTAACCTACTGACACACCGGACGCCGCATGACAAACTCAGCTACATCCTTCTTCAATCCTGGCCACCAATACATATCCTTCAGGTTATGATACATTTTGGTGCTTCCTGGATGCATTGCATACATCAAAGAATGAGCTTCTTCCAATACTAACTTCCTTAAGTCATTGGCATCAGGTAATACCATCCTACCATGGTAACAGACTACCTGATCCTCAGACTCATGAAAGCCATCCCGTTTCTCACTAGAATACTCTGACTGGATCTGTTGAACCACAACATCAGCTTGATGTGCTTCTTTAATCTATTGTTTCAGAGTAGGTTTTATGTGCATCTCAGCTAACATCCCAGCTAACAACAATACCTTAAGATGTATATTGTTTTGCCTCAAGGAGATGAGCATATCTCTTTTAAAGCACACTAAGGAGTTCAACTGTGCTTTATCTAAGGCTAGTGATGATGATTTCCTACTTTGTGCATCAGCCACTACATTAGTCTTCCCTAGATGATAATCAATTGTACAATCATAGTGCTTGATTAACTCCATACATCGGCATTTGTCTCATGTTCAACTCATGTTGTAAAAAGATATATTTTAGATTCTTATGGCCTATGAAAATCTAGAATGTTTCTCCATAAAGATAATGTCTCCATATCTTCAAAGCATGAATTACAGCAGCTAGCTCTAGATCATGTGTCGGATAATTCTCCTCGTGTTTCTTAAGATGTCGAGAGGCAAAAGAAATCACTTGATTATCCTGCATCAACACACATCCTAGACCTAGGGCTGTCAATGGGGAGGGTATGGGGAGGGTAAGGTCTTACCCTTAACCTTACCCTCTTTGGGTAGCGGGTAAGGGTAAGGGTAATTATCCTTCTCAGCAATCTCCTTACCCTCCCCTTACCCTTACCCTCTTCTCCATAGGGTAAACGGGGAGGGTAAAGGGTAAGTGGGTAATTTTGATAAAAAAGAATTTTATACACATTGTGTGTTGATTTTTAATAATTTTACAACTAATTTATTGATAACAACATATAAAACATTATATCCAATTCATATCATATGTTTCTCCGTGTAAAGTTAAGTTAATTCACATAATAAAAAAAAATTATGCATAAATTATTATTTTTCCTTTGCATAAGTATGCATAACAAATAAGTGTTTCACCAACATCTCATTTTCCGCAAGATATATATGTTTTTCTCTCAACAAAAAAGTATTACAAGCACAACACCAAGTCATTTTCCAATGATAGAATAAAGTATTAGGGTTAAACATTTACATACAAACCCCTTTAGAATATTTATATTTGTGTAACCTTTATATCATGTGCGGGTAAAAGGGTAAAAGGGTATGTATAATGTCTATACCTTACCCTCCCCTTATAGTATAGCGGGGAAATGGGGAACGGGTAAATGGATAAAGGGTAATATAAATCTTTACCCTTACCCTTACCCTCCAGGGTATGGGTAAGGGTAAATGGATAATACCCTCCCCATTGACAGCCCTACCTAGACCATTCTTAGATGCATCACAGAAAACTATGTACCCCTTCCCTTGCTCAGGTAACACCAACACAGGTGC
Source organism: Alisma plantago-aquatica (assembly GCA_963693085.1). Lineage (NCBI taxonomy): Eukaryota > Viridiplantae > Streptophyta > Magnoliopsida > Alismatales > Alismataceae > Alisma > Alisma plantago-aquatica. The sequence goes on along the minus strand of OY856411.1, from coordinate 321,848,696 downwards.
ACTCGTTAATCTTTCTTTCAACAAGTGGAAAGAATGTTGACACTTGTCATTCCAGACAAAAGGAACCTCCTTCCTGGTCAACTTGGTTAGGGGTAAAGCTATAGAACTGAAGTTCTTAATGAACCTCCTGTAATAGCATGCCAGTCCTAGGAAACTACATATCTCCGTAAGTGTTTTTGGTTGTTCCCATTGCAAGACAGATTCTACCTTCTTAGGATCAATACGGATACCAGAGGTAGATATTACATGTCCTAAAAAAGATACTTCTGACAACCAGAACACACATTTGCTAAACTTAGCATACAACTTATGTTCTCTTAGAAAATTTAAAGCCTGGCGGAGGTGCTTCTCATGCTGTTGAGCGTCTCTACTATATATCAAGATGTCATCTATGAAGACTACTATAAACTGGTCAAGAAAAGGTCGAAAGATTCTATTCATGAGTTCCATGAATGCAGCTGGTGCATTAGTTAGTCCAAACGACATAACTATGAACTCATAGTGACCATACCTTGTCCTAAAGGCAGACTTAGGTATGTGACTCTCCTTGATACGCAACTGATGATATCCCGACCTCAGATCTATCTTGGAAAAGATAGTTGCACCACACAACTGATCAAACAAGTCATCAATCCTTGGTAGAGGATACTTGTTCTTTATAGTTACTTTGTTTAACTACCTATAGTTGATGCATAATCACATAGACCCATCCTTCTTCTTAACAAAGAGAACCAAAGAACCCCATGGTGAAGTACTCAGTCAGATAAAACCTTTCTCAAGCAACTCCTGAAGTTGTTTCTTGAGCTCTGCCATCTCAGCAAGTGCCATTCTATACATTGTTTGAGCTATTGGTTGCGTTCTCAGGATTAGATTAATCTCAAAATCAATCTCTCAGGGCAGAGGAACACCTGGAAGTTCCTCAGGAAACACATCTTCAAACTCCCTAACTATTAGAACTTAAGAAAGATTAGGGCTCTCCATTGTGGTGTCTACCACATGAGCCAAGAATGCAAAGCATCCTTGTCTCATCAGCTTCTCAGCTACCATAGCTGACACAAGATAGGTTGGAAGAATCTTTCTATCTCCCTAAAAGATCCATGTGTCACTATCATCTGTAAACACAGCCTGCTTGGAAATACAATCCAAGACAACCTTATACTTTTCTAGGGTGTCCATCCCAAGAATTATATCAAACCCATGCATTTCAAGTGGTATAAGATCCACCTGAATGCGATCTTCAGAAAAGGAAAGAATGTAGGGAGAACACACCTCCCGTAGCACTACAGATCCCAACAAAGGGGTTTCTAAAAACAAACTCTCTGCCCTATGACCATCTGTCATATTGCAGTCAAGAATCACTTCTCTAGTGATGAAGGAATGTGTAGCACCCATATCAATTAAAACAGATACGAAGCAGGATAAAAACACATCAGAATGAAATAGTTCCATATGACCTGTCACAACTTGAGGGTTGACTACTGCTTCGGGTTTATTCATCGCATAGAATCTCACCGTTGCTTGTTGTTGACCATGTGTTTGGTTTTTGGGTGCTGACGAACCAGCTTGGGACGCTTGCCCATGTCCTCGAGTGCCACTCAAAAACTATCTCCTCTGAGAGCCTTGCTGACTCTGCCTCTGGGGTTGAGTCACCATTGTGTTCCCGATTGGACAATCCCTTGCCAGATGTCCCACTTGTCTGCACTAATGATAGATCCTGGTATCAGGATAGGGTCTATGAGGTCCATTCACTGATGTTGATGCTGTACTGGGGGCTCTATTTGGAATAAAACTACGGCCCCTACCCCTACTTGACGTCCATTGGGTCTGGGTATTGAATCTTGATGGTGCTACCGATGCAGAAAACCTTGGCTTCTTAAAGCCCTCAGACCTTTGTCCTTGAAACTGAGTGTACACCTACTTACCACTGGTATGTTGCTTCTCGATCACATACCTCTCTATCCATCTGACGGACTCCACAAACATGGCAAACCTCCCCCTGTTCTCCAAAGTAGACACAGGAGTGGTCAATTCAACGTTCAACCCCTTCTCAAAATATTGAATTCTTTCCTCATCAGTAGCTACCATATGCGTAGTGAGTTCCATGAATGCAGCTGGTGCAATAGTTAGTCCAAATGACATAACTATGAACTCATAGTGACCATACCTTGTCCTAAAGGCTGATTTAGGTATGTCACTGTCGTTGATATCCAACTGATGGTATCCTGACCTTAGATCTATCTTAGAGAAGATAGTTGCACCACACAACTGATCAAACAAATCATCTATCCTTTGAAAAGGATACTTGTTCTTAATAGTTACTTTATTTACTTGTCTATAGTCGATGCATAATCGCATAGACCCATCCTTCTTTTTAACAAAGAGAACTAGAGCACCCAATGGTGAAGTACTCGGTCAAATAAAACCCTTTTCAAGAAACTCGAACCGCAAAAGCTCCATGAACTTAGCCTCATACTCGCTAATGTTCATCGGTCCTTGTCTTATATTCTCAAACTGAGATATCTTTTCATCTAGGTAAGTCTTGGGGAAGTATCTAATGACGAATTCTCGTCGGAATTCTTCCCATCCGACCTCGACACCTGGCATCTTGCCCTCTTCTATTGTCCACCAGTGGCCAGCACACGCTTTTAAAAGGTACACTGCATGTCTCATCTTTTCGACTTTCAGGATATTGAGGATTCTGAAAGCCTTCTCTAGCTCAGTCAACTATAAGTCAGCATTTGCTGGATCAGCTGTACCAGCATACTCTGTGGTTCCTACCCAGTGAAGCCTCTCAAAAGTGTTGCCAGCTCCCTATCCCTCATTATGGGCCGGTGCCCTAGGTGCAGGTGGTGGCATCATGTCTGCCATATGCTTCATGGTTGCCATGAACTGCCCAAACAGAGCATGGAAAGTTGGGTTCTCTATCATGGTTGGGTCAAACTGGGGATGTTCAGGTGCCAGTTCCTCCCTAGCCCGGTCCCTTGCACCTCTCCTGGTGCAGCAACGCTGCTCTCAGTAGCATGTTCTTTGTGTGATCCAGACATCTTCAAGTTCTTCTTCTCTTCCTATATGAGTAGAAGTCACTATCAAATAAATTGGAAGACACTCGAACAGACTCAACAACCTTAATCCTATGTCTCTGTAGACTCAGCGAACCTAGAGCTCTGATACCACTAAACTTGTGATGCTTCATTTGAACAAAACATCATTCACTAGACGGAAGTGATCATTAGCAGCAGATTACTGAAAATCACTAAAAATTAAAACCATTTACAAAGAGATCCATACATTCGAAAACTCTATCAAAAAGAACCAAAGTAATTCAATTACATTATGGTTTACAAATACATATCTTGTACCATCTCTTCTCAAGGATCACATACATCAACTACCCTATTAAAACTATACATAGGCAGCATAACAACCTCGAGGCATCAAGCCAAAATCTCAGATCAATTTATTAAACTAACTACTGACTCCGAAGACTTGAGAGTACATAGATGACACATAGGACTCTATATACAAGATATGACAGCCAGTGCCTCCGCCTGAGTGTCACTGTTGTCCCAATTACTATTGCTGCTGCTCTTCCCCTACTATATGGTTTCTGCCTCTTCTTCCACGTCCATGTAAAAAGTGTTGGTGACCAACGGAGTGAGACCCATTCCCAGCAAGAGATATAACTCTCCACCAAAAACATTATTATTGTAGTTTATAAGAATAAAACTGAGCAGAGGAATCATAAATATTTAACAGCAGATAATTCATTGTCTAAACAGATTATAGCAATATTTATTTGAAAGCATTTCAGCTGTGACTGATACACCAACATATTATTTATTTAATAAGGAATATGAAGAACATGTATAACATTTAGCCATCTAGGATATGCTAAGCAAGATAATATCAACCAATGATTCTCATATTTCAACCTTAAGCAAATATGCTACATGGATGATTACATTTTACAATCATACTTAATGCCCTGAAGAGAAGAAGTATATCATTCATGCTCCAACTGACTACGATTATGTAAAGAATCGGTACCACACAAGGTCAATGGAAGATCTAGACTCTAAGACCTCAACCTTCTCAGTCAGTACGAGATTATCCGGCAGAGACATCTCGTGGCAAACTGCAATTAGCTTGCCAGGGTATAGTGGCATCTTCGCTATAGATTTATAGCCCGCAACATATACTCTCTTAAGGGTTATGGCTCGTAGCCAATGCCTGGTATCATATCATGGAGTCATGGCCCATAGCCATACTCAAACTAGGTTATGGTCTGTAACCTATCCCGTGTATAGGACATAGCCTATAGCCATTCCTATGGGGCATAAGGATATAAGTGCCCAATTACCCCCACATATTCAAAAATATGTGCTCCGAGTTAAACTCATTTCACCATTCAGCAAATTCTGACGTTGGTGGATCTGTGGTCAGGGCAACTACATTATATGATATCACTTGATTAATTAAGTGTATTACCATATTCTTTTAGCATCAAACAAGTTTGCAAACATCAATTATTTTAACAATTGCTACAAAGAATGTGTAATACTTTCATCAAGTACTATTCAAATCTTTAATGAAGCATTGGGATCTCAATCCCTCATCTCATCAGGAGCACTCTCATCCTTTCACAAACTCATCATCATGATTATAGAACATGGGTATTCAAACCCTCAGTTTATCAAGGAACACTTGTTACCACTTATCAGGTAACTAATACCTTCAGGTCATCTGACCAAGGTAAACATGATACTTGCTACACAAGCATATGATATGGCTCACAAAGCCCATTTCATCTCTTGTTACCTCTCACTAGGTAACAAAGCATGTTATGGCTCACAAGGCCCATTAACAATAATAAATGAAACATCATAGCTCATACCTGGCTATGCTCATCATCTCACGATACCTGCATGGTTAGTACACTTGATAACAGTTATATCATTTACATGTTAGCACCATGCTATACAAAGTAACGTCACTTATACCCTTATTAGGGTTAGGGTTTACTAATTCATATCAATCAGGGTTACTCATCCCCTTACACAGATTAGGGCTAGGTTTTCAAATTAGGGTTTCATAATACATAGCATCACCCTAGATTAGGGTTTCATATCACATTACCCTATATTAGGGTTTCACATTACATCCTTACCTTGAATTAAGGTTTCTTACAACATTTCCCCTAAAATTAGGGTTTCATGTAGTTTGACCCAAAATTAGGGTTTGAGCTCATCAACCTTCTCGATTAGGGTTTCATGATCTCATCATCATGGATCAAACCCTAATTACATATTTTATTCATGTTGAAAGTGTTGAGGATTAATCACTACGTGACTATCACTCATGTATAAGTTCCTCCCTCTCATCCTGTCTAGGAGGTCGATTAATCCATACTTCTTTTAGTTGGCTCAACCTTTCATTAAGATACCTACACCTATGATTATTATGCTGTATCAAATTCTTCATATTCATAGGCATCAAACGACAATCACTCCAAGTGTACTCCTTCACCTAAGTGCTTTTAGAGGTACTTCCATTATAATCAATCTTGAGTTGCTTTAATAGTACTCATTTAGTTCTGAGATCAATTGAACCTTCAACAGTTTTGACTAATAAACCCTCAAACCGTTTGGATTCACACTTCCAAACGGTTTGAGAATGTTTGGACCTTCAAATAGTCTGAGACCGTTTAGACCTCCAAACGGTCTTGATCAGCCTTTCAAATAGTCTTGACCAATTGTAAATTGAATCAATCCATTCGGTTTTGAAACCAAATCAATCTATTCGATCTTGAAACTGAATCCATCCATTCAGTCTTGAAACCGAATCCATCCATTCGATCTTGTAACCGAATCATAAACCATTGATTTGAAATCGAATGGACAACCCAACATTGAAACCGATTGAATATTGAAACCAATTGGACAATTACAATGGTTTGAGACCGTTTGTTCTCAAATGGTTGTGAGACCGTTTGATCCCAAATGGTTTCAAGACAATTTGGACTCAAACGGTCTAGAGATCGTTTGGTCCAAACCACCCCAAAACCGAATGGACCAATTAAGGTTTCCAACATCAAATCGATTTAGGACTTGTAATTATTGAACCATCCATCAATTTAACTATTGAAAGTACATCAGATTGTAGCCCTTGGATCTTCAACCATCCACCACAATCAATCATTGACCTCCAAATGGTCTTGAGACTGTTTGGGTCAATCAACCTTGAAATCGATTCCCTCAACTAGGGTTTCAATCAATTCAATCGATTAAGGCTTGCAATTAGTGGATCATACATACATGGAACCTTTTTAAATTTCAATTAATTGGAACCATTGGATTATCATCCAACCACATCAGCATTTGACCTTCAAACGGTTTGAGTCCTCTTGACCTCAAATGGTCTTGAGACCGTTTAATGTCAAACGGTCTTGAGACCGTTTGATCACCAAAAAGCAAAACCGTTTGCACATGTTCTATGTTGAGGTGTGTGCTTAAGATGACATCATCATCTTCAAGCTTGAAACCTTCAAAATCCATTATGATCCTTTTGGTGAATTCAACAACCAATCAAAAGGAAATCTGAAAGTAAAGGAGGAATCAACATATGATAAAGGAATGAAATCAATAACAATGTTTAAGGGTTCAAGTTAATAACCCACCTTCAAAGTTTGGATCCAATATTCAAGCTTCATTTTCTAAATGGTGAATGAAGCTTCCTCAACTTCCCAAGGCTCGTCCTTATGTCTTTGAGTGAAAATATTAGCTAAGGTTGAAGATCGAATGGAGAAAAGATGAAATTAAGCATTGAATTTCGATTTCCACCATGAAATCATGGTTGAAGATGACTATGGAGCTTACCTACAGGTTGGGGCACGTCCTCATGTTTCTCCTAAGCTCCCTTGTGCATGACCAAAGCAAGGAAAGAAAGAATGGTCGATAAAAGCCTTTCATTTGAGTTGGAAATGGGATGTTTATAAGGGAATTTCAATGATAGAGAAAGTAATATAAAAATCCTTTAACTCCCAAAATTGGTGCCACATACTCCCCTCCATCCCTTGCATATGAAGCCATCTCCCCCACCTTGTAATTCCTCTTCGTTATCCATGAATTAAAGAAAACAAATTAAGCACCTTAACCATTATAATAATAATATCCAAAATTGAGTGGATATTACTTTTTAGTTAACTAATGTGAATGGGTTCTCCACTCACTTTTAGATATTTCATGTCCTTTGAAATGAAAAAGGACGTCCAAACTTATACAAATTCAACCATCCCATTTTTGGTTGAAGGGCACTTCAATTAATATATTTATTTAATTGAATTAGGGTTTCAATTATGCTTAAATATTGATTATTTTAATATCAAGATTCTCTCTCCTCCAAAGTGATTCAAATGAGACGCCCCTCTCATTTTCTTGTCTTTTTTTGATACCAGGAAATATTAGGGACTCTCTAGAAGTCATATTTTTGCATATTGAACCCTAGGTTTTGGGTAAATTGCCCATTACACCAAAACTAGGTTTTAATGCACAAACATTGCTCAACAAGCTCTGTCTTGGTACTCAAGCTTGTGGAAGCCATACCTATACATAATTTTCATTCTTATGATGCTTCAACATCTGAGGAACATTTTATCATGTAAAATTTGCAAGTTAACTCCTCAACTTGGGTAATTTGCACTTTAGTCCAAAACAGACACAACATTGTTTCAACATTATTCAAAAAGGACTAAAATTGAAAAATAAGTTCCTCTTGAGCCGTAATTACTTTTCAAGAGATAAGAGCAAGCATATAATTATTTTTATTAAATAAAACACCTAGGGTTAAAGCATAACCCAGGTCAGGGATGTTACAAAGTTCCTTCATGATGTTAAATTGTATTATTGAGACGACCCTCTTTTGTTCAAGCAATGCACAAATAGACTTATTAGGAGATGTATCCTAAATGAAGAAATTGGTAGTGTGATTTTAGATTTCCATTCCTATCCCTACGGTGGACACTTTGGAGAAAACAAAAATGCAATCAAGATACTTCAATCCAGTTTTTATTGGCCATGTTTATTCTGTGATGTACACACATTTGTCAAAGCTTGTGACAATTTCCAAAGAGTTGGGGGAATCTCAAAGAGGGATGAAATGCCATTGAACTCCATTATGGAAATAGAAGTCTTCGATGTGTGGGGCATAGATTATATGGGTCCTTTTCCATCCTCTTGCAACTACAAGTTCATCTTAGAGGCTTGTGATTATGTTTCCAAATGGGTGGAAGAAATCCCCACTCAAGCTCCAAATGCAAAATCAGTCATAAAACTATTCCATAAAATTATCTTCCCCTGATTTGGAGTTCTAAGAGAAATAATCTCAGATGGTGGCTGCCATTTTAATGAAAGGAATTTCAACAACCTACTTAGCAAGTATGGAGTGAAGCATAAGGTGTCGACACCTTATCATCCTCAAACATCAGGTCAGGTGTAAATCTCAAATAGGCAACTAAAGGCTATCCTAGAAAAGAAAGTCTCCAGTTCAAGGAAGGATTGGGCATTGAAGTTGGACAATGTATTATAGGCTTACAGGTCAACTTTTAAACTCTTATTGGAACTACTCCTTTGAAACTTGTTTACGGGAAATCATGTCATTTACCCATAGAATTGGAGCACAAGGCACTATGGGAAATCAGATTCCTGATCTATGACCTCAAGAAGGAAGGAGAGATAAGATTGTTGCAACTCTAAGAGTTAGGAGAACTCAGAATGGATGCTTGTGAGAATGCCAATATACATTTCTACCATAGCACATGGCATTTCATCAATAAAACACAACGTGTTGAAGTTCATGTCAACAAGACTCCAAACAACAATGGACCCATGAAGCAAACTTCCAACTACAAGCACGGAGCAAGCTCTTCCTCAGCCCCAACCTACATCTCCATGACCCAGTTCAGGGTCACAATAGAGGAAGACCCTACTTACCCACTTCTCATCTCAAAGTGGGTGCTACCTTGACATTTTGTGTGTATGCAAACATTGACTGCCTTGGGATTCAAAGACGAAGTCATCATGCATCTGAAGGAACTTGGACTCCACTACCTCTGTTGCTCAGTAAAAAATACTTACCTCCACCTTGAATATGAGTTTCTAACTAATCTTATGACAGAGAATGGCCCACAGAAAAAGTTGAAATCGTATGCAATCATCTATTTGTATTTACTGGGTAGAGGCTTCAAACTCATGTTCAGATGATTCTGTGAGGTTTTAGAGTGCTATTACGTAGGGGCACTGAGCTTCCCTCCATCTTTTGATAGTAACAATTTTTGGTCTAAGATCACTGATTAGGACCATCATGATGCCAAAAGGCTAGGGCGTCTGCCATTCACAACCCCATCTTCAGATATGTCCACCGCCTTCTTAGCATAGGGGTTTTTGCAAAGAAAGAAACTCAAGGAGTTTGCGGGAAACAAGACTTATTCTTTCTGTGGGGCTTGGTGAGTGACTATAAGATCAATGCAGGTTACTACATTCTTAACAGATTCCTAGATATCAAGAAAATGAAGAAGAGAGAATCTGGGGATATCATGTGTGGGGGCTTGATTACTCTTATTGCCAACAAGCTCGAGGTGGACTTGACAGGTCTAGAGGCTACACCAGGTAGAAACCTGGTAGATATTCAATACCTTCTATCTGTAGGATTGATCACTAGAGTCCCCAATGATGATACCCAGTTCAGACAGTTCTTTGATGAAGACTAGTACATTGAGATTCTGAACTTAGAAAATATCACATTGACAAACAAAGATAACTGGAAGGTAATTTTTACTGGCCCGGATGATGCAGAAGCCCCTGAAGGACCACAAGATACTAAGGCACCCCCTACAGCTCCACTACCTCCCTCCACAGGCACTCAGAATGAGTATTCCTGGGCGATGCCTGACGTCAGGCATCTTTATATGTACGTGCAATAGTGGTTTGACCACATAGACAGTCGCCTGGACCTCATGGGTCAGTAGTATTCCGTTATGCATGACATGGTCCAACTCATGGATATGTGGCACATCTCTCAGAGCCACTATCCAATGCCTCAACTAAACCACTATGCACCTCAACCGCACCACCCAACATCCCAACTGCCACAACCTGAGTCTGTCCAAAGCCCATGCACATTAATATTCTGGATGATGATGGTCTCATCATCCAATACTTTCTTGCTGGTCACGGGGGCAATGGTCCCTCCTACTGATTCCATTCCTCGACAGGTACCTGGTTGCATTTTCTTTGAGTTTGATTACTGCAGTGAGGACATTGGAAATTTCAAACTTAGGGGGGATGCAACCAGCCAGTAATGTAGTTGCTTTTGTTGTTTTTGTTTAGTTCTTTAGTTTAATCTTATTTTCAAGTTCTACTTTTCTTTTTCCTTTGGCAAGTTTAATATCATGTGAGACTCACTTTGTGTAATGAACTATTTCTTCACAAATTTGAACCATCTTGTCCTCTTTCACACAATTTATCATTTGAAGGAATTGTCAAAGAGCATGCATGAATCAAATGAAATCCTTTGTCCATCAACATGTGCTTAAGTCTGGTATATACGTGTAGCTTGAACAGTCACCTTTCACCTCTCTAATTGCTTAAAACATGTAATGGTCTCAAATTTTAATGAATGAATCAACCTTACAATAGTAATTAGGATACTTGATGCCCTTTCCAAGCTCTTAGTGCATATACAACTGCTCTTTCAGTAAAAAAAAATCAGAACAAATAAATAAAATCTAGCTAATTTTACAATTTTGTTGACTCTCTCGTAGTGGAAAATTTTAGAATTTTTATTGCCTTGTTTCACCCTCACACCCCATAAAAGATGGCCAAATGCCCACATATCATGCTATCTGAATGTAAGCCTGATCTGGAAACAATGGTTGTGTGATATGTCTCAAAAGAGGTTAAAACACCCCAACCAACACTCCACGTGTGCATAACCATCATTAGCAAACACAACAAGGTCTCAAAAGAGGGTAAAACACCCCAAGCCTACATTAGTAGCCGAGTGTCAGAACCCGTAATCCATTGTCAAAATAATCTTTTGGGAAAGAAGAGGAGTTCAACTAAGATTGTTAATGTCAACTAAGATTTCGTCCTTTGTATCCTTCATAGCTAAGAATTTGTTGTGCACATCCGCTAACTATTTTCCCTGGTCATCCAAATTCTACATAGTGTTGTTTAACTAATTTATTCATTTATTTGTGACCACCCGTACTGAACTAAAAAATCTCTTTCACAGATGTTTAAGGTGAATTGACGACTACGAGTATAAACAAGTTGATCATGGTTGATGCAGTCCCACACTCATCTTTCTTTTCATTTAATCTATACACGAGCTTTGCAAATCCTTCATCTGTGCTCTATGCTCTTTTTTCTTGAAGATAAGCAACAATTCAAGCTTAGGGGGATTTGATGTGTGCATTTCATATCGACTTTTTCTACAATCTCTCACACAGATTCAGTTCATTTTGCATTCCATTAGCCTCTATTCATATTTACCTTGCCACATTTTAGTTGTTTTTACTTACCGCATGATGTTGATTGTAGATACACATTCAAAGTGCCAAATTGGAGCTAGTCCAACTCAAATCCGACCCCAAATGGACTCTCCCTGACTTACAGCTAATTAAGAGTTTATTTCTATAGAAATAGCATTGCACACGACGTGTCTTATTTAAGACAAGATGTGTCCCTTCACAGAAATATTCACAGAATGAAGAACATGTTGTGTGTTATTTAACACACGACATGTGTGTTTCCAGCGGCCTCAACACCAAAATGTATAAGAATGTAACACGACATGTCCCAACAGGGACACGATGTGTCCTTGGGACCATAAGGCCGACTATAACTTGCTACCAATGCACACGGTGTGTGTTAACTCAAACAAACTATGTGCCTCCACCTAAAATGTCTCCAGAAGAAAATCACATGACATGTCTTATTTAAGACATGTCGTGTACTTCACAACAACAACATGACCCACCGAAACTGCACAACGAGATACAGTGTGTCCTCTAACAGACACGTCGTGTCACTATTAGTTTTTACAGAAATGAGAGAAGCCACTCCTCATTTTAAAGACCAAGGCAACACAATGAGCGATTATATCTCATCATTTTGAAAGTGTCTTTTGTCCAAGAGAAGTTCCAGATCTAAGGAGGGTGATTTTAGGGTAGAAAAAGGTGGTTCCTTGGCAAAGAACCTCCATTTTACTTCATTTCTTCTCCATTTCTTCCTCAAAGGTGAAACATAGCTTACTTCTCTCACTCAAGCTTTCTAGAAGGGGAGATTGTCCGAGTTGGAGCAGCTCCTAGGGTGTAATTTCATCCTCTAGCTGGAGTTCTACTTCCCTTTGGCTACATCTTTGGTTCCTTTATCTTTTTTCTCTCTTAATCATGCAAAACTCTAAAATTTCTACACTATGTTTATACATTTCCATTATGGATGAGTAGAACTCTTTTATTGGGCATGGGAAAGTGACTCACGTGCCTTTGTTCATGTGAACTCAAAATCTATGTCTATTGCTAGTTAATTTGCTTTTCCATGGATGAATAACGTGTTTATTGCTTGTATGTTTGGTTGGCCACCTTTCATACAAGTTTTATCCTTACCTTGTGCTTTAGGAGAATGTATGAGGAAGTAAGGAGTAGGATCCATGGAAGTGTGCTCTTGACCACAAGAATGGCTTGAGAGTATTGAGGGGTAAGGTTGTGTTTGATTCTAAGCATAGATGTGGGAGCGTAATGCCAAGTTGAGAACCATCTCGTGACATTGGGAAATGCACGACAAAGACAACATCCATGCATGTTAATGGTAATCTTGATTTCATGGGTCCATGTGATATGATGGTATGATATTGAAATCTAATGTCCTAGATTTCAATTGCTTATCTTCTAAATATGTCATCAACCTGAACTTTGTAACCCGACTTGGATTAATGAAAGTTAACAAATTTGCACCTAACTACCCTAGCTCCTTGTGTTCGACACTCGACTACATTAACCACGTACACTTGCAGGTAATTAGTGAGTTGAGATATTTCTTTGAAAAACTCCCAACAATAGGGCGAGATTGGATCGTCTTGGAAATGTCCCCCATTTGGGTTAACACAACCCTTTTTACAACCTTCAATAATAAAGGATAAGAAAACAATGCTAATACACTCTTTAATTTTTTTACACCTCCAGGTACCATAACCCATAGTCTTCATGACATCTGTGATAAGATTTCATTCAAATTGATTATATGCATTGCTCATGTCTAGTGTGATTGCCATTTTTCCTCAATTTCTTTTAGTTTTATGCTTCATGGAGTAGAAGGTCTTGAAAGCATCTTGGGCATTATTAGTGATGAGGCACCTGGGGATGAAAGTGTTTGGTTCAGAGTCACCATGTTATCAAGAAAATTCTTCACCCTATTGGCCAACAACATCAATATAAACTAATTAAATTTGTTACCGAGGCTGATATGATAGAAGTCACACATCTCTTCGAGTACCTTGTGCTTTGAGATATGAATAATGTTGTTTTTATTAATGAAGAGGAGCTTATCTTCCCTGTTGCACCATCCTTTGATGTATGAAGTGTTATCTCCTCCAATTCATTGAGAAAAGAAAGATTGGATGGAATCCATATGGGCTTGGCACTAATAGGGAGCATGTTGAATAGAGCATTCTTGATTTCTTTATCTTTTTGGTCCCCACCTCTCAACTCATTCACTTTTTCTTTAGTATGCTAGTATCTTTCCTTTTTTTTATTAGTTCATTGATCTTATCTAGAAGGTGGAAGCATGTGTTGATGTTATCAACTGAAATGGATTTTTCTTGGGTGTGCGTAGATTTGTTTTCAACTTTCTTGAGTGTTTTGTCTATATCCCTAAACCTCTCTTTTGCCCAATCACCAAAATGTATAACACATTTTTAAAGTTCCTCTAACATATTGTTTTAATTTCTAGGATTCCATGATTTCTAGATTACCTCTATAAAACTCAACTTGTTGATCCATAGTTTTTCTATTTTAAACAAGATCAGAATAGCTGTGGGTGTATTCTCATCACTCTTGAGAAGAATTAGGGCATGATCAAAATTGGTACGTAGCAGACGAATAAATATAGTCAAAGGAAATAGTCTACCACAATCTAATGAAACAAGATCCCTATACCTCTCCATGATTCCATTCTCCAATTTTTTACCCTTGACCCAAGAAAAGGGATTTTCAGTGTACTTTACATCCATAAGATCCAGAGTTCTATAGTATCTTTGATATTGTTGATATATCTCTTTGGAAAAAGAATAACACCCATCTTCTCATTGTGTATTATTTGAAATCACCTATGAAAATCATTGGGAGATTAAAGATTAGGTTAGGTGAGGTCATCGTCAGCTCCCTTTTTTGTGGTTTAAGTGTGTATCTAGCCAGACGTATAAAGCAATGCATCACCATTCATATGCACCATATTTGCCTTTCCTTTCACTATAAAAATTAGTTTTAGATGAGTTGACCTATACATCATGTTACTTTCACCAGAATCTTGTGCCAACTGATCTACCTGAGTTTCTAAAAAAAACTCCACTATCAAAGACACATTTCGTTCGTATCTTATTGAGTTTAGTATCTCTAATCCTAGTTTCCATAATGAAAATAAAATATGGGTTTTTCTCCCAACACATATGTTAGAGGGTTCACAACATGCCTTAGTTTAGGGGAATATCTAGGGTTGGGGGGCTATCCGGGCACTAGCCCCCCCCCCAAAAAAAGCCTAAAATATAATTTATATTTAATGAAAAATATGTTTACGTACTTGATATAGACATGTTTATAGTATGTTAAACAATACACATAGATGAAATGGTACTTGGGCTCCTTTATTTGTGTGGGTGATGTAGGTTTGATTATTGATCTACACATATTTCCCCCTTTGTAAACTCAACCCCCCATTTGTATATTTCTAGTTTTGCCCCTGTCTCAATTTTCCACACCTTGACAGTTCCAGCTAAGTGTAGCAAAATATGGAGGCAGAGATGGCAATGGAGACCAAAAAATTTGCCATATTCCCCATAACTAGTGGATCGAGTCAATAACTATAAAACCGTAAGGATGGTCCAAGGCATATACCACATCCTAGATCAAGTCCAGCGACCATCCTTTTAGAGGTGTGCTTCCTTCACAAGCAACACATGAACAATAACCAACAACGTCCTCTTGGTGTACCAACCATAGACGGTGGTTGACGACATTCTCATAGAGCGGCAACAAAAGCCTCCATGCCACCATGTAGTCCACATTGACCGCCAGGAACTTCACTTTGTACTTTCCAAGATGACGGGAAGGAGTTTTCCTTCCATTGTCAACATTCTAGCATTGGCTTCCTTTCCCCCTGATGTCTCTCCCTTTCTTGGGTAAGACTGCTCAGCCTGTCATGTAACTGCAACATTAGGAAAAGGTGTGCCTAGAGCCTTGGGCACCCCTCCTTATATAAGAGTGAATGGGATAGGGTTTCCACAAACCCAGGGGATACGAAAAGACAAAATCTACACTTTGATGACTATTGTAAACTTCTAGTTGATCGATTGGATAATCCATTTGGTCGATTGGCACACCAGTCGATCGTCTGGACTCTCAAGTTTATCGACTGGCTTATGGCTAGCGACACAATTACATTGGGTTTCAATGTGATGATTAATGAATTTATTAATCATTTAACCCAGTAAAAATGGGTCATTTTGCATCCAATTGGTTGACTGGTTTTCCCAATCGGTCAACTCATAGCCAGTTATGCTTAATTTGATTACCTAAATGCTTTTAGTAATCTAGTTAAACCTTATCCATGAGTAAAATCCTATTCCAAGTGCATCCTATGCGTGTTACCATATAGGCCCCATATTATGTTGGTAGTGAATGTCCATAACCAGATTGTGACATCACAAGCAATGAGTGGTATCTAGCAACACTTCATTGCTATCCAAGTAATTGGAAAGTTGGAGACCAACTTCAACCCATTATATGTGATCAGTATTACCAGGAATGTTTAGAACCTTTGTCTGAGATATCTAGATTGAATGCGACGCATGGAATCATCATCCTATTAATACTCAATATATATTCCTTGAATTAGAGAAGACTATTGAGATACATGTAATCACAAATATCATATATAGAGTCAGATGAGAATGGCCATGCATTTCTCTATCTTTCTTATCTAGTGTCTAGGATATCATATTTTATAGGAGGGACAAATCCCATCTACATCACTCACAATCAATCCCCCCTGTGTCACACATACCCAAGAACCACATTTATGGAAACCCTTATTCAAGATTATGTTGGACAATGTGAAAGTTTAGCAAACTACATGTGATGAGGGTAGTGACTTCTGGTCTAAGAACCGCAGTTATCACTATCACTTTTGGAGCTGATTCTAAGTACCATATAATGGTTCCATGTATCACTCTCAAGGTGAGTCTGTCTGGTACACTATTCCCTAACAAGTACATGTGTCTTTGACTTGATATCCAATATCATGATTAATGAGATTGTATTATCAGTAAACACACATTGTAGTCTTATGTATTATTGTCATCTATTTTGATTCCATAACAATATTCGACTAGGGACATATCAAGAATGTATTTACCCTTATCATACATAATATCTCATTGTTCATGTCGTCAATCAGAGGACATATGTCATCGAGTGTCGTCATTCTTTGGACATATATCATGTTATATTTTTATCTCATAATTTTATAAAATATAATAGATGAGCATTTATTATTATCAAATCAATTACACTATGACACTTTACAATCATCATATGCATAGCTATCTCAGCATACATACCAATACTAAGGATCTTCATTGTAATTCACATGTTTTATATTTGTCAAGACCTATTACTTGGTTTGGGTATGTCTTCCAAACCATGATTGTTTCATTCCCCTTGTTCATATTGGGAGAAATGACCATCTTTTTTTTCTGTTGGTGGACCTTAACATCGATGATTCTTCCATTTTTCTATTCTCATCAGTTAAGTATCTACTTGTTTCTTTCCCTCTTGTAACATCCCCTATTATAATATTTTGTATCTTCTCCCATTCATCCGTTTGTTATTAGTATCATAGTACTATCTGGTCCATTTTCCTTCTAAGTTGTTTAGTGAGTCAACTTGTGGGCGTCTTATGAATTCCTACATTTTCCCATTAATGTACCTATTGTTTAAATTAGTTTTTTCTCGTATAGTTTTTCATATAGAGGTGGGGATGTAGAAGTAGTGGGGTGGGGTGAGGCTCTGAATACTCATTCATATAGAGGTTGTTCATCCAGATCTAGAAATATGACTTGTTTGTCTTTATTTTGATGGTTTGTCAGAGAAGTTTATCTCTTTGAGCATTAATAGAGAATTTTTTGATGCCCATCACAGGTTGAGGACTTTCTCTTTGTCCTTTATGTTTCCAATCTCAAACATGATAACCACTAGAGTACATCTCATAGTTCTTCTAGATGCATGGAAAGTGAGCATGAGCCTGATAATATAATGGCTACAAATTTCAAATCTCAGACCATCAATAATAATAACCACATGTATAACTTTTGGGTGGGCTTGCACGCGACCAAAAAATTACACCCAATATTCTGATCCAGATTTATCTATCAATTGGATGCAGAACGCCACTATGATTTCTATTTTCTAGCTATCTTGACCTCCTTTCCTTCTCCTACAACTTTTTTGTTCTGAAACCCTCTACCACTCCATACTCCCCCTCCTAGCTTCCTAGGCATCTTTCCTCTAGGTGATCGTCTTCTCTCTCAATCTATGATGCCATTCCATACTCCCCCACTCAGCTTCCCCACCATCTCTCCTATGTGAGATCCCCTACTTCATTCTGTGTTGCCATCCCCTACTCTCCCATCCAGTTCCTCGCCATATATCCTTCCCACAACCTACACTCCTTGATTCGTGGCATCCCCGATTCCCTGTCCACACTCCCAAATGTTTCCCTATATGTTCCCTTTCTCCATTACGCTTTCCTATTCCAAGGTGGAAGGATGCCAGGTTCTGCGGAGGAACTACAGACCACTTGGGAAACAGTCAGAAGCTTGGTGGAAGAAGCTCCTCCATTGTATGTGCAACTAATCATATTTATTTTTCTGATTTCATTGTACCATCTTGGTTTGCAAAATTGGTTATGTCTTTATACATTTCTTGCTTTCCCATCCAATGTGATATGGTCCTAGAATCGTATGGAATGCGTAAGATGTTAGCCTTTTTGGCTTCTTGCCCTTCCAAAAGGTGTTATTAACCCAATTATATGCTTTGAAAGGATGAAAAGTTCAGTTTATACAATTTTTAACATTGACTATTGTTCCACATTTCACGTTATCAGCTTTTATATTTAACCAATATTTTTAATCTTCTCCTATATATCCATATAATTTCATGGAAGTATCTTTTAATTTCTTGTTTTCCTTAAGATCACCTTGTTTAAGATTTTTTCTTTTGTTTAATAATGACCCTAGATGTGCAGGACTACCTTATTCTTAAGAATCATCTTTGTAATCACATTGTCATATGCTTCTATTTTTTATACACGAGGGCATTAAATTGATATAACTTTGGAGGGTTTTGTTTGATAGGGTTGGTGTCTTGGGTTATTAAAAAATAGGAGAGTGCATCCAACAATTGTTTAATGTTTAGGATTATTTTGCTATTTGACTAAGATCTTGTAATTGCTCATTTGTTGGTGTCTCTATGAATGCATTTGATCAATTTTATGTTATATGATAGGAGTTCAAGAAGTAAGAAAACCTCTTCAATTATATTTAGGAAGGTGTACTTTTAATAGAATTATTCTATTAGTCATATAATTCTTTTGTCAATCACCATTAAATTTATATGACCTACCATGGTAAATATAATTTTTATGAATTGTTTTTTGATACAAGAAGCCAGATGCACTCTTGTCCTTCAAAAAGAGGCAACCCCCAAGAGAGAATACTTTCAAACTATATTTTCTCGAGTAGGTAATTCTTATGTTTTCAATTTTTATATCCAAATAAAACTATTTTCAAAAATAATGTAGGGCGCTGTTTTTGACGAGTTCACTGGAAATGAAGATGTCTTTCCTTGCTCTTTTATACAAGACTCACTCTATAGAAAAAAATTATCTATATATCATTGTTTTACAATTGGAGGAAACTAGAATCATTTTACCTAATTGTTATAGAAATTAAGGCGCACTTGGGATTCTACCTCCTTTTAAATAAATCTTATGGTAGCTAACCATTATGTATTTAGACCAACTATGGTTTGCAACTAGTGGGCATTGCTGGGTTAGCATGGCATCACTTGGTAAGAGTGATGATCCTTAGTTATATCTAATTTGAGTCACATAGATACTTGTGAAAATATTTTTAGGAGAATCCTCCCAACCGTGTATAGCCCCTAAAATCTATATCACCGGTTGAGGTTTTATGTATGAGGCATGGCCCTCTTTCTCTCCCTCAAATATTAGCCAACATACCCTAAACATTTTGGTCTACCATAACCGTTTGTAGATCATAGTTATTCTCATCAATCAAGGTTGTTCATGTGAGCCATGACTATTTTCCTCTCCTATAAATCTAAGATTGGCCTCATCAACACTTCCCCTGATGCACTCTTATTCCATCAAGTCTGTTGGGAAGCATGGACAAGTTCCATGACTATTGGTTTGGATAAGTTGAATCCTAGTTTGTAAGGTATTTAGGAGTGGATTCATATCTAGACATGGAAATTTTACCCAACCCAACCCTTTCAAGTTAATCTAAAAAATGGGTCTATTCGAGTTAATGTGCATGGATGGCAAAGTCCTATGAAGATATCACATCTACAAATAGTAAAATCCAAAACATTGGGGATCTAGTCTTACATGTATAGTATAATCTCATGCATCCCTCCTAAAATATCCAACTTTGAAGGTTACCCCTACCCTGCATGGTTCCATTTTCATTCCTTTGGAGACCAATCTTTGACAAGCCATTCACTTTATGAACCCGATCATGAAATAATGATAGGAATCCCATTGGGTCAACGATGTTCACACAAGGGGACCTACCTCTATACTTCCTTTATGAGTCACTAATCATGCATCTTGTGGCAACCTCAATCATTCAAAACATGTTATGAGGTGGGCACTCCAAGCAATCGACCTATTATCTTCATCCTAACCTGAGCATTCCTTCCTACATTAATCTCAAAAAGTGCAATAATGTATCCTCTTGAACCTATTTCTTGCAACCTCTACCTTCCTTGAGACTTTTCACACAAGCTTCCACTGCCCATTGTCTTCTACTTTCATGTTGGTGGCTTGTCCTCCTTAGTGTGAGAACATTTTTCTTCCTCAGTTTCTATAATTCCATGGCTATCATAGTCCTCATTGCAACCATTTTTAGTCGAGTATTGCAACTAGTGAAATGGAAGGTGTGGATGTTGATCTGTGGGTGGTACAACATGGAAATTTATCTTGGTGCTTTGTGATAGACTGTAGCATTGGGTCAAACATCATGTACCATGTTGTCATCCATTCTCGATGATGATCTATGCCACTTGGGATGGAGATACTCAAACAACAATATTTTGGCAGGACTGAGAGGATCACCACTACCTACAATTGAATTGACAAGCATCACAGATGGAGCCAACTATGTCCACAAGCAGATCCTTGTGTCAAACTACTTTTGTGGCATGATTATGTCCTTGTTGCAGTAGCCAAGGAGCCTTGTGAGAGGGCATGGTATGTTGTAGTTGATGGACCAATAGAGGGAGATGGAAACAATACTTGCAAAGAATGTGGTGACTATCCTCACATAATTCCTTTGGGTGGTTCACATCGACCCTTATGAGGTGCGTTCAATTAAAGTGGGCACCTACTATGTTTATCCTACAAGTATTAATGACCTCTCCACATATGATGTCAAAATATAAGCAATTGGTGGGTTCAAGCATCTAATGAAGGTGTACAAAGAGACACTGAGAACATGTTGGGTCGATAGTGAGTAGTATCTGACAATAACATATGAAAATGGGATATCCATCTCCTTTTCATGTGGTTACATAATGGATGGCTTGATGTCATTCTTATACCTCACCATCATGCACCAGAAGAAATTTTGCTTATATCACTCATTGTAGTTCTTTTCTTCAGTAGTCACGAGGAACCACCTCTACAATATGACTACATCTAAATCTTAGACTTTGTCCAAAATCAACAAGTAACATGATTATCAATATCAACACTAATTGTAGCAATTTTATGCGAATGTGCAGTAAAAACAACCGAACCTAGATCTCAATTGAGGACAAAAACATAACCACGTGCTAAGGGTAACAAAGGATGATTATCTATTTAAGGAGTGTGCATTAGTATTAGTTTTTGAGTGCCAACGCCTCACATATACTACATAGTGCTAGTTTTTTACGAGTGGCGATCGCTTCTATTTGAATCATGGTCCAAGATAAACTTAGGATTAAAGTTAAAATTTGGGTTTCTAACCGACTAGGCCCAAAACCCAAAAAGGAGAAAACTCTCAGAATTTTAGGTTTGGTTGACTTTTTTTGGGTTTAGTCAGATAGAGTTTTCATGCCTAACCATATTCAAAAGTATATTGTAAGGCCCTTTACCTAGCTTTATGCTTGATCTTGCTTGTCTAGCAAAATAATATACTTAAAACCATAATCTAATCATGTGATGTGCTTTAATAACATGTGACACGCTTATGTTTTCATCTTGGTCCAATTTTGTTGATGTTTGAGCTAGTTACACATATATGTTCTAGTTTTGGACCTAGCAATTTACCCATGTTAAGGGTTTATCTTGCAATTTGTCATATTCTTGTTGTGCCTATCATATTTTGGCATCATGTTGTAGAGAGAGAGTGGCACACCATAGCTTTTTTGCACCTTGGTTTGACGAGGAAACACCTTGTGTTGTTTCTAGGGTTTGCTTGGATGCCCTAGTTTCATGTTGACCATATGTTTTGATCGTTGAGCTTTAGGTTTTAAGTGACCAAATTGATGTTCATTCGACCTTGTTCACTTTGGTCAAAGAGGTTTGGGTGTGCTTTGTGTTCTCTTTCATCAATGAGCAGTTGAACCTTCTCTTTGGCCGCTAAGAGATCTAGGGTTTTGATCTATGCGATCGATGGCCCTTTTTCCTCTTTGACCATTGAAGCTTTTGGACCTAGTTATCTATGATTGGTGGTGTTCTGGACCAAGTGAGGTCGATGTTTTTCTTTAGCTTTAATGACCTTAGTTGCATGCATGGTCTTAATGCTTGCATGGATGAGTTTTGAGGGATAAGAGGCACATGTCTGTATGATACCTAACCTCACTTACCTCTCTCTACCCTTGGGTACATATACCCCCCTCTTAGCATACAAGTGATCCTTTTGCACCCTCTTCTTTCTCTCTCTTCTCTTTAGATCTTGTCCCTTATGTTCTTGGTGGTGAAGGAGAGCTCAACCTTAGAGCAGGTGGTTGAACCCTTGCATGTGTTTATCTAGGGTTGGAGCAACTCTTCTTTGGTGGTCCTTTGGTGAACCTTGATCGTGGTAAGTGATCTATCCTTCTTGGTTTCATTTTCTTGCAACCGTACACCTCTTTTTTATCTTGGAAAAATCCATGGGTTTCCATGGTGGTGCTTCTTGAGGAACTTCTCTATTCATGGCCGAATTCATGGTTCTCCATGATAGTGCCTCAAGTTGAGTTTAAGATCACCTCTCTTCCTTATCTTTTCAGCCTAGGGTTTTCCCTCTTCCTTGTGCACCTTTAACTTAGGGTTGTTCTTATTCCTTTTTGGCGATGCTAGCTTGGCTGTGAGGTGGTGATCAAGCTTGGGTTTACCTATCTTTCCTTGGTGCATCTTGCTTTTAGAGTTGTTATTCACAATCAAGGTGAGCTATATAACACTCTCCTCAATTATTGTTGCACTTAACTTTGCTTGCTAATAATCCATCTCTAAAATGTGGTTCCTAATGGTGTGGTGATGATATCTTGAGCTAGGGTTTATGTTTATGTAGTGATTTTGAGTAAATAAACTTCTTTCTCTAAACACTAATTCTTGTACCTGAGATCTTGTTGATGATGAAGGCAATGGTTCTTACATGCACATCCCAAACATTGGTTTTCTTCTCGTGATCACGGTTTTTCTCTCTTCCTTGAGAATGGAGTTTTTTGTTACATGGGTGATGACTAAATGAATGGTTTTTATCTCTCTTGTGTCATGGTTTGGTTTTCTCATAATTTGATGACCGGACATAGGGTTTTGGTGATGACCTTTTTCTTGTGTTTTGCATTTCGGTGACTTTCGGTTCATGGTGGTGATCAACCCATTTTGATCATGTGTTGAAGGTGGTTTTCTCTCTCTTGATGTTGACCATGATGTGGTCTATATGTTTGAAGAGTTTTTATGGTTTTGGGTCACTAAGTATAGGCCTACTTGTGATGTCGCTAAGGTGATATATTTCTCTTTGGTCGATGAGTTTCCCCTCATAATCTTTGGTCACCATGACCTTATGTTCTTCTATCAATGATTAATTAGGTTTTCTTTGATTGATGATCTCCTATCCTAATGTCTTCATTCTCCAAAAGTTTCTGATCCCTTCAGTCGATGAAATGATGGTGTTTCTTCGGTCACCATGTTTTCTTCGACCTGGTTCTCTTTGATCTGAGGCATGCCATGCTTCTCTTTGGTCACTATGAGTTGATTCATGAGGATGATGAGGGTGATCCACCTCTTTGACCTATGAATATGTTGAGTTCTATTCCTCTTCGGTCGATGAGATTTCCAAAACATATGTATAACTCACGTGGTTGACTTCATGACGATGGTAGTTGACTCTCTTACTTCTAATAATGTGGGAGATAATGATGATTAGGGTTTAATTATAGTGGCTAATTTTGAAACCCTAATTTGGTTTGCCAGGTTGAAACGTAACCCTAATTTTGAGTGCATAATGATGTTTCTTAGTTACTTGAGTAATTAGCATGTTGATAAAATATTCTCTCTCTTCGAAATTTTTGTAACCCTAATATGTTATCATAGGAGTATTATGGTTCTTGAAAGCATGGTTATGTCGAACATGTGTGTATCATGTGTATAATGGCAATGATGATCCTTGATAAGGCATGGAAAGACAATGATGTTCTTGTAGGGAATAATGTGAATGGTCTTATGACCTTGGTGATGTCTTGTGCCTATTTGAGGTGATATACTCTGTGATGTGATGAGGGATTGATATCCCATGATGATGTGATAATGGTGATGGGCCATGCGTATGGTAGTGGTACAATACCATGTGGTGGTGTGATAAGCTTTATGGGTCATACATTTTGTATCTTCTGAAGTTGCAATCCACCCTTATCTTTTGTAGAATTTATTTAGGGTTTTCTTGTAACTTGATTGATGCAATTAAAGACACTCAATTGGCTTTTATTAATTATGTAGAACCCTAATCATGTAGCTGCCCTGGCCGTAAATCCATTCCAATCTCAGGACTTGTTGGATGGTTAACAAGTATTCCTAATGGAAATTTGGAGTGCAGATTGTTGAGTATGTGAGGTGTAAGTGACTAGGTTTCCTTGACATCTTGACGGCATAGTTTTGGGGATTGTTTTGGTCATGCCTCAGTAGGGGAATGAATATAGTCCTATCTCAGTGTATATGATGTGATAGAGAGTAATTGTGGTTGTACCTAAGATATTTGGGTTTGTATACACTGTTCACTTGACCTATATACTAAGGAAGACTAGGATGTTTTGTATTTGGAGTTTATATGTCACTACAACAGACTCGTACTGACCAAGGGTAGAGGAGATCATAGGAGTTCGTCTCTTCTAGATCTTATATAGCACTATTTTTGACTTAGAAGTGGACACTTCAAGTGTGAATGGTATACCTCAACTCCTTAGGGCTTTATTAATTAAAAGACATAATACAACCGTGTATTATATATGCTTAGGGTCAAACACAAATCACATTGAATGTTTACCCTTGCTTGTTTCTTATACTGCTCAGTTAGCATATTATGTGGTTAGAGAAGTTTATTGTTATACATATATGTTCTTTATGTTCCTTCTTTGCATGATACAATGCTTACCTGTTATAGGTGTTCTACCTACTTAACCTGTGTAATAAATTTTAATGATGCATTTAGCTGAATCAGCTCATAACTACTTAATCTTCTACAAACATATATCTAGTTGTAGCAATAACCTTTGGTGAGAGTTATAATCTCTCATTGGGACATTGGTCCCACCCTGTGGGTTTCCACATCTTTTTAGGTGGTCGTTAGCGACGTGGTAGAGATCATACTATTGAGGAAGAGTAGCTCGGAGAGCAATAAAAGAAGAAGGCTAGATAGATTCTAGTGTGTGTAGTAGAGTCCTATGTGTCGTCCTTGTACTCTCAAGTCCTGAAAGGGATGTGTTTTTTTATATGTTGCACATTGATGCATGTGCTTGGCAGTATTTTGTGGCTTGTGCATGTGGCTTGTATATGTGAATAGGTTCTTTTTGTAATAGGTTGTGGCAGATGTCCACTGTACAATTGTGTAATACCTATTATGGCATGTGATATATTATAGGTTGTGGACCTTGATGTAATATGTTTTCAAACAATGATGGTAATAAGATCGATTTTAGTTTACTCCTTCTTTTGGTAATGTTGTTGTTAGTAGTTCACCGTACGCTTTGTTTTCGAGTTACCACGGTTGGGCCTCACATATATCATATGCTGAGGTCAATATATAGAGTAGTTAATAAAATCCCCTTTTAAATGGGATATTTTTAACATCATATAGCTAAATAAAATCCTACTGTTAATGAATGGGTTTGATTCCAAGAAATATAGAGAAGAATGACATGCACATTGACTTGTTTGACACTTAATTTTCAAGATTTCACATATGGTGGCGACCTAATTTCTCAAAGACATCTATTTCAGTTGAAATACACATGTTTTATATATTGCTTTGTTTGATATATATGGTTGAAGTGTGTTTAAGGAGTTCACAAAGAAACATACATATTTAGTCTTTCTAATCATATTTGCATTAAGAAATGGTGATGGATTCCAAATGGAATATACCTCAAAGGCCATTGGGACTCATCATGTGAGTCTGCTTACTATAACTTTTATATACATTATGGTATTTTTGATGTTACATTTTTGCATTTTATACTATTTCTATTATATATTCCTTGAGGCATTCATTGTAGATGATGCTAATGCCTCTTTTCTTTGGATGGGGTTGCAAGGATTGGCCTTTTGATGCACCAACCCACATTTTTCCTTGGGTGTGACTAACTGTTCTAGAGAGAGCAGGTTTAGCCAAAAGCCTCTAAATAGGAGCATTTTGGTTCATCCACAACACATGGTAGCATAATCTTCTTTGTTTCTATTTTTTCTAACTACAATTGGAGGTACAAATGAAATGCACTTCCATGCAGTTTTTGGCAATTCATTTTGTGATTGGACTGGAACAATTTACATAATAGTAGGTGATGGAGCATATATTCAAATACTAGTGAGTTCACCATTCTTCATGAATTACACCAACTACTAATTATGAAATAAATTGTCATGTACGTGAATTGTTGTATTATGATTGTGTTGTGTTTTGCTTTCTCTCTAAATTCCTAGTAGCAGTTTTGCTTTCTCTCTAAATTCCTAGTAGCAGTTTTGTAGAGTGCGTTATTATCAATTTGTCCTATGAGTATGTTTGGATATCAATCTCTAATCATGGATTACTACGTTCTCTTTAAATTTTACAATATGCATGTATAAATTTTTTTATGCAGGTGATGATCTGGTCGCATGTCATGTGTTGGAACGACAGCCAGGTTATGATTCTTGTACAACAGGAATTCAAGTGACTCAAATGGTCGATGAAAAGTAGCAGCTTATTGAAGTGAAAAGACAATGTAAAGTACAAAAATTTTGTGACCTTCAGTAGTAGACGTTGTATCCTTGGATGTAGCTGTCGTTTGCTCATATTTTACACTTTGTTTGATTGTCTAACATGAATAATACATGTTCCATTTGCTTATTTTTTGATGAAGTTGGTCAAAACATATACAGTACTTCAATTGTATTTCTCGTACAAGGATACACTATATATTATATAGTTTTGTTAAAGTTTTTGGTTGTAGAGTGTGCAAATAAACATATTTGTGATGTCATTCTATTTAAATATCTTATGTTATGTCGAGATTGAGTACAGCAGCTGATACTAGATCATTTTAACGTGAGTGATATCGATGATGTAACTAAATTTTACTATTATAAGCTATATATTTATCTATACGGTAGCTTTTTTTTCTTTTCTTTTTAAATGCCAAATAAAATTGGCTACATATTTTGTACTCGCCACAAACTTCTTTGCTGCAGAATGAATCCGTTACCAAGGCAATGGCTACCGAAACTACAAGTTTTTGGTTTGCTACAAGTATTCTTATTTTCGATTTTGCTACAATACTTAGGGGACGTTTGCTTTACCGGATAGAGCTGGATTGGATTGTGATCTAAAATCCATAAGCCTAAAGTTATACGTTTGATTGTCTGGAGCAGAAAAAAAGTGAAATCCAGTGCTTATCTGGCATGTAGTATTTGTTGGATTACAATTTACATTTAAAATAGGCCGGACGCCAAGACCCCGCAGACTAACAGGCCGCTACACCATGATCTCTGTATGAATTGCTACCTCTGCCTGCTGCGATGTGGCCCCACCATGACGAAAGAGAAAATCCCATCCGTGTGACCAAACATAGAATTTCTATAGCTCCATTTCTCAAATACAACAAAAAAAATCAAGTAATCTTGATAATCCAGCTCAATCCCACTGATCAAACGTACCCTTAAGAGTAGCATATGGATGGTGTTTGTTCTCATCCCCGAGCTCTATTTTCTTGAATGTAGGTCTCTGATGAAGTTCTCAAGTCATGCTCATTGTTCATTGGAAGGCATTAAATTTATAGGGACGATCTGTAAGGAGGCAGGTCGTGAGGGCGACCTCCGGCTTGGCCTTCTCTACTGCATTGTCAATAAATCTAAGAAAAGCGTGAATTTGTCTTCCTTTTCTCCTAGGCATAGGGACTTGCATTGCTTTAGGATTTCTTCTTCCATTCCAACCCGCTGTTCACCAAGGTCACACCACCAGTGCTATGGATGACACCACTAACAGGCCAGTACCTCCAATTCTAACCGAAGAGCGGGATTTGCCAACCTAGACAAAGCAATCTCCGTTGCGGGAACGACAAAGGATTGGGAGCCACTAGGAGTCCAGGACCCCATATATTAATTCTTTGTGTTTTAATGATAGATGTGATTGGATTATGAATTACCATGATATTTGGGCATGTATTAATTTATATTGGTACATTTTGTTGCTGGGTGTAAAGCTTTTAACCTTTTTAGGAAACAAAATATATGTATATTGGAGACTGAATGGTCCGATAACAACTATCCTATCAATACAGAGAAAGGGTACTAGTCTTCCACCTCTTTTCCACCATGTCCTTGCTTCTCAAATATGTCGTCAAAACAAAAAAGGTTAAAAATGACAATAATTTATTGATAGCTATATTCTATCAAACACTAAATGCACCAACGTTACTACCACGCTGAACTTAGATTATTTTTTATTGAACTCTTAGATTTGATCTCTTGGATGCAATAAATTCTTGATGCTCTTCAAAAACACGCCATTTCTAAACTTCTTGAGAGCCAGCCGACACACACCGATGCAACAAAATTCACCCATATTCAATCTCCCATTCGTAATATTTATTAAAGCAACCTCGTGTGCATGTAAACATGAGCATGAAAATGAGCATGGCATGGAATTTATCATTCAGATCGAGCATGAACTGAGCTAGCTAACATTAAATCATCAAAATAAGGCAACTAATATCTTAAACCATTGACCAACTTATTCAATAATCATTTACAAAGGGGATGATGGGTGGTCCAGTCACAAGGCACAACACCAAACTACTGTTGAACCAATGTGTCAAACGGACAAGGAAACATAGATTAGTGACTATATATCCATTATTATCTTTAGTAGGGCCTATATATTGGCGTAAACAAATCAACGAGACAGCACCTATAAGTAGTTGTCTAGTTAGTATGGTATAAATTAACGAAAGCCTATAAGCAACCATGCCATAACACATACAACCTTAAGACAACTCATCTACCCAACCACAACCTATTTCTAGCAATTTGATTAGACGAGATACTATTATTCACCTATGCGGGTTTCCATTATTTAGGGATAATTATTTCTATACCAAAAACTGAATATCATATACATGTTGTTTCAAGACTTAACATATGATATTATGAAAATACGATAATATTATGTACTACTTTAGTGGTTCCAGCTCCCAACTCTCACAGTGGTATATTCATAGCCATATTTTACCTTATAAGAAACAATCAATGTAGAGAAAAAAAATAGGGGAACAAAGAATTATAAGAAATAAATAGGGAAATAAACGTACATTAATACTACTCTAGCAATATTCATACTTAGCATAGTTAAATCTTATTACAACAGAATTACCAACCGTCTCCTAGTTTAGCAATGAAGGATAGCGGATACCCCAATACTCAACAATGAGGTTTAGGAGTTATGGCTTCAATCAACTACCTACGGAAGAAACCTCTTTTACCATTCTTAGTATACTTTTAGTGGGAGGTGGTGGTAATGTGGGTGAGGATGGGGTGAGGGGTGTGGAATTCTAAGCAACCAAATTGAGGAATTTTAAGCTCAACAAGACAAAAACCTTCAAGAAAAATAGAGAAGTGGGCACCCAAAGCAAGGGAAATGGGGACTTATTGTGAAAAATAGTGGAATGATTCAGTAGATGAAGCTTGACTAACTAAGATTCAAGATCGTGGCATGTCTTGTCCGTCTTCGATTCTTCTATATAAGATCAAGTAAAAAAATAATACTGAAAGAAACCTGAGCTCGTCAAGTATCCCGATTCTACAACTATTCTGGTTAATATCTCCAAACCTTCCCCCTCTCCAGTGGAAGATAGAACTCACCAGATTGCCACCGGTGGAAAAGAAGAGACTCCTGACTAACACACAACCCATGCACCGACACAGTGAGCCGGTGCGTAGTGCTGGTTAGCAACGAGAAGCATCCCTACGACATCAATAATTGCCTATACCTCTTCCCATCACTCAAACAATCTCCCGAATACTTTTGAAGAATTGCAGCGTGACAACCAAGTCAAACCCAAAACCAGAAAACAAAACAGAGACGTATATAAGAGGATATTATTACCTACAACACAGCAAGATACTAGAGACAATTATGTCCTCCTTCCACAATGTAAACTTAACCACCGATAATAGTACGGGTCACCCAAGTCAATGTTAGAATTGTCCCGCACCGCTGAGCTCTGGGATAGGTCCTGGGCTTATAAGGTGTGTGGTCCCTGGGTACCCAGTGCCAATTAGTTTTGGGTTGAATACCACACATTCTAATATGTTATCAGAGCGAACCCCATGAGACAAATGTGAGGACCACACCCTACCTAAAAAATAACAATTGCAAACACACAAAAGTGGCTGCACTTGAGGGGGGATGTTAGAATTGTCCCGCACCGCTGAGTTCTGGGATAGGTCCTGGGCTTATAAGGTGTGTGGTCCATTCACCCATTGCCAATTGGTTTTGGGTTGAATACCACACATTCTAATAGTCAATCCCTGCATACAAAAGGAGCAGAAAGGGCTTTAGTTGTTCCACAAAGTTGAAATGGAGGAAAAGGTGAAGATTGAAAAGAGAGGAGGGAGATCAATGATACCTATGGAAAGAGTTGATCTAAGATGGTAGAATCCTCACTCCTTTCTACGATAAACCTTACACCCAGGTCGATATCTGGAAACAACGGGGAAAAGATGAACATCGAATCACTTAGAAATTAGAACTCAAAAAAGGGGGAGAGTCACCTCAAAACTGCTATGCAGTAGAAGCAATGTTGAGATCTACTCCGCTGACACTCCAATGAGCAGATCTAGATCAAAAAATGGTGACGTCGGTGCATGGAGCAGCTCGAGATACACGGTGTTGCTGGCGTGCGAAACAGCTTGGCACAGGCGCGGTGCTGGTGTCCCAAGCAGCTCGTCGCAGGTGGCGTTGCTGGCGTTCAGAGCAACTCAAGGTAGGTGGTGTTGATGGCGTGAGAAGCAGCTCAGACCTGGTGGCGGTGCTGGCGATCAGAGCAGGAAGCAAAAGATGCGATGGAGTTAGGGTGGCGGGTCTCGCGAGGAGAGAGTAGGGAGCCCAACCGCAGTCGCCCGAGCGCTGGGAATGCGGTGTCCCACACTTTTGAAATGGAAGCCCTAATCCTGCACGAGCTGTACATGGAAATGTCATGGATTTTTGTATTTTTACGGCTCCTCTAAATTAAACATAAAATTTGCCTTGCTGGAGTTAAGAATGTAATCAAATCCGGCTAGTTACGGCAAACCAAACATGCCCTAACAGGCCAGTACCTCCAATCAATCCCAGCCGAGGAGCGGGATTAGCCAACCTAGACAAAGCAATCTCCGTTGCGGGAACGACAATGGATTGGGAGCCACCAGGAGTCCCGGAACCCATATATTAATTCTTTGTGTTTTAATGATAGATGTGAGTGGATTATGAATCACCATGGTATTTTAGCATGTGCTAATATATATTGGTACATTTTGTTGCTGAGTGTAAAGGTTCTAACCTTTTTATGGAACAAAATGAATGTATAATAAAGAAAAAGACTTGAGCAACGTATCTCGGATATGAACCCGTGTTATGATTTGATTTGGTACGTTAATCCACCACACAACATTAGGAATGTATTATAATATTTGTATGCCCACCATTTACTGATAGAAGTTGTATCTCTCACACATGGGGAGGGCAGTAAACTTTTGGAAGATGTTTCTTGCATGATGGGCCCTTGGGTTGGGAGAGAGGTGACCGTCACATAGCAATTTTGAGCCACGGTTGGTGGTGATTATGTCCCGGGTGATAGCGTAGCTTTTTGTATAGCACTCATTACCAGTGGCCTTGGTATCACTCCCGGAGCCATTACGGACGCAGCGATAGAAGTCACAGTCGGGGCTGTTCTGTACACTGCAGAGCTGCTCCTGATAAGTGTATGGGTTCCGTTGTATATCGAAGGCAAGTAAGCCAAGAAAATACTCCTGACCGACAGTTTCTGCATCGCCTGTAGGGTCCTGAATGACGCACATGAATAAGTTGCAGAACAAGACCTCGCCGGCACCGTAGGTTTGCGGGTTGGTTTGGATAATTTTGCATCCTTCCTCTTCAGAAGCAGTTTCCGTGTCGGCCCGTATTATGTTCACTGCTTTTGCCAGTAGAGCCAAATCTTCCGACGTCAGGCCTTGCGATTGTTGGTCGGTTTGATTGGGATTCGTCTGATCAACGGTTTCACTTCCAGCCTGATCAGGTGATGTCAATGCATCTAGTGCTTGTTCGGCAGCTATATCTCGACCTTGTTTGAAAGCAGGACTTTTAAAAACTGCATGCAGAGATGTATTGTGATATATTTAGTTAGAATCAGCACTCTAAAACACATACCAAGAAATATATGAATGACTTCAGAAACACAGGCGTCTACCACAATTCCTAGTTTGTTATGTTTGGAAGACATTATTAGATTACCTTTGCCAGAACCTTTGGAAAATGCCCCAAGGATGCCCCCTTCCACAATGACATGGCCGAGCAAGATCTGCAGCACAAGTGCCACTACAATGGAGCGAACTACCGTATAATGCATGGCTTCACTCCTCCAAACTATTCTTCTCGTTTCGCCACCTCTTCCTCCTCCTGTGGTGCGGATGTAGCCTTGGTGTCGTTCAAGATATATAAGGGAAGCAGAGTTGTGAAGTTGCACATTATTCAAGTCACCCCGAAGTAACTACACCGGACCCAGTTCTTCTGTTGGGTGGCAAATCATACAAGTCAAATCGAATTAACTACAGTGGACGCGTTTCTTCTGTTGGGTGGCATTGGATACAAGTCAACCCGTATTAACTACACTGGACCCGTTTCTTCGGTGAGCAGTTACACCGGAATTCATATGCTTATGTCTCCACGTTCAAATGGATAAGAACATTAAGCGATATATATGCTCAAGTATTCTTTGGACGGCTTCTTGTCTCGCGCTGGCTATCTCATTTCCTGGATTGAGAATCGTGACCCACACACGGGTCAAGCAGTAGGTATACTTGTATCAATGAGGTCGAGGCTTCCAATAACACAGTAAATGAAATGATGTCGTAGCTATCTTTGAGTAAGAGGATATGCATAACGTGACGGAACAATAAAGTTTCTTGATGTTATAGTGATTATTTTTACACGGCTTTCGTCTGTGCGTGCTCTGACCGATTCATAGGGCCTAAATTTTGCAACTTTTCTGTTACACCTGATCTCACAATTACCACTAATCATGAGATTAATACATCAATTGAGGATTTAACGTAATACTAAGATCATCCTTAACTTTTTTTTCTTTCTTCATTTTGTTTCTCACGTGCAATCACATAAACTAACTTTACAAGAGAATCTAAATATTGATTTCTCTAATCTAATTTTAATAGTAAAAATGCATGTTAAAACATTCATTATGTTACTCATACTTTTAAAAACATAAGACTTGTTTTTTTTTGTCAGTAACATAAGACTTGTTGATTCACATATATTGAGAAAAGAGGAATAATGTTATACATCATCATTTACAACTCTCTCTTATTTCTCTACAAGGACCGACTGAACTTAACTATACTCAGACTTAACTCTTGTGGCAAATCTACTCTAATGCAATGATATCTTCAATCCCCACGGTTTTTCTAAATTTTTTTAGTAGAGGGGTGAGCCTACTAGCTCAGTGAATGAGTAAAACAATAATGCAACCTAAATTATTGAATCAGACATTTATCATTCTTGGATAATTGAAATAAAATAAGATAGTAATTTAAATTAAAAGACTAGATATTCAAAAACTTACTAATAACATTGAAGCATACATCATTAGAAATAAGCAATTATGGAAAGATAATCCTCACAATATTCAATATTACATTTAAAGAATAACTGTTGCGAAGCTGAAATCAAATCTTTCTTAACTCTTCTTACTTATAAGAAACTTGTTAAACTTATATTATCATATTTTAACTTATGCCCTGATCATATGCAGTGTACTCTACATATGAAGACTCGTAACGAACTACGATCTCACCGTACAAGACTTAGCTTAAAACCCGGGAAGCTATGTCTAGAACTGAATCCGGGTCTGCTTGACTCGAACCGTCACTTCTGACTAAGGCAGCTAGACAGCCGGCCTTAAACTGGACCTCTCCTTCTAGATTGAGTACTGTTACAACCCCAATTTTGGGTTCATTGCTGAGAAATGTAATTTCTCATATTAAATATAAATGAGCAAATAATGAATGAATGCATGATTTTTTTCAAATAGCCTTGTTGATTTATTTGTGGGCTTTATTGGCTATTGGGCCCAATAACAAGGAAATTCAATTAATAAATGAATAATTGAGTTTTTGAGAAAAGAGAGATGTAGAAACCTCTAGAAGGCAAAAGAATGCAATCCAAGGATGGATTTTGTGCCTCTTGGGTTCCTTGGGTTCCAAGGAGTCCAAAGTTGCAAAGAAAAGGCAATAAGAAAAGAAAAGATTAATTAAATATTTCTTTATTAAGAAATAAATTGAAAGCAGTGATGAAATATAGAAAATAAGTGAAAAAAGGTGCAATTGAGTTATCCTTAGTAGGATTTCATATCCCAATGATTCCTAATGATAAAAGGAATACCAATAAGGAAAATAAAAGAGAAATAATGAGAAATCATCAAAAGGAATTATTCTAATAAGAAATAAACAAGATAATGTGAAATAATGCATTTAGATGCATCTATAAGGATCATGAGTATTCCTTAATCTAGGAATTTTGAATTAATTTAATTTCTTGGGATCCAAGGAGTCCCAATGAAGAAGGAGGAAAGAGAAAATACCAAATTTGCAAAATAAGAGGATAATGTGACGTTTAATGAAGGAATTTCATGGTATTATTAAAAGGATAATATTTTCTACTAAGGGAGACTATAATGGAGTAAAAGTCAAGCATAAGAGAGAGTAAGAAAAAGGATTTTTGAAATCCTAATATTTAGAGGAAAAAGGAATATCAAAAAGATAAATAAGAAAGAGAAGGTTTCTTTTCACAGAAAGAATTGGTTTCTTTTTGGGAAAGGACTCTTTGAGTCGTGTATAAGACAACTTATGGCTTTGTTTCTCTCCCCTATATAAGGGGTTGGCCTTCTAGTTCGAGTCCCAAAAGAAATCTTGCATGTATCTCTTCTTCCTCTTCTTGTTCTTCCATGATCAAACCCTAACCGTGAAGACGGCTCTATCTCATGCGCAGCGAGTGATCGGGTGTAGTAGGGATGGAGGAAGGATGCCCACAAGTTTGGGGACGGGCTTCGCCATCGCGGCCCTGCCCTAGGCTGATCGCAGTAGCCGCAGCACTGCTGCTATGGCAGCCGCGCACAGCAGGCATGTCCAGGCCAAACTGGCAACCATGGCTGCAAGCTGAGGCACCCAGTTGAGCACGGTGGGTAGACGGAGGTAGGGGAAACATCCTCGATGGTCGCCGGACCTTGGAGAGGAAGGAGTGCGCACAAGGTTGCTGCAAAATGGCGACTAGGGAAGCAGGTGTCGACCTGCTCAAGGTTGAAGAAAGGGAAAGTAGCGCTGGACAGTTATGCCCTCCACAGGATTAAAGGGTTGTCAACTTAACCAGGGGTAAGAAAGTCTTTTCGAAATGTTTTTCCAAAGCAAACGTGTTGCATGTATAGAAGTTACGTGGCGCCTCCCTATTGGCCCAAAATAAGTTTAATTTGCAAAATTCATATCTCGTTAACCGTAGCTCGGATGAATATGCATAATATATGAATTTTGCTCAGCAGAACATGAGGAATCCATTAAAAATATATTTGAAGCCTAATTATGATTGTAATTAAAAAATTAATGGAAGTTATTAACTTTAATGTAATGATGATTAAAGAAACCCTAATTGGGAATGATTAATGTGATTAGTAGGGTTCAATTGATTATTAAAGTTGATATTGACCTGTTAATTGTAAAAAGACACATTAAGATTGGAAAAGATGAATCTTGCGCATAAATAGTTTAATTGATAGTTCATGTGCATGAATAGGTTTTAATGGGCCTTGAAACCCTAAACTTGGTAATTAGGACTACTAAAGGCTTTAATTATTCGATTTCATGTATCGAACTGAGTTTTCATGATTATAAGCTATTTCGAGCATTAAAGTTCCTAATTTATGGATGAATACTTAATATAGTAATTGAGGTTTCTGAAGAATAAAAGATAGGATTAATGGTAAATTGAGTTCATATGTGATTTGGACCATAAGGAACTATGAATTAATGATAAATGCATATAATGATATTGTCATGGATTAGCAGGATAAAAAAAATAGTAGCTTTAATGTAAAAAAGGCTTAATGAGCTTAATTAATGGTTAATTATGCCTTTAAATCTGAAACAGAGGATTAGAGGTTGAGATAATTAGGGTTTGTAATCAATTGCGTTAAATTAGGGTTTAAAATAGTAAAATATGAAGGGAAACCCTAATTGCAATAGGAAACCCTAAAAGTGGACTAGAAACCCTAGGAAGCGAGCTAGATTTAATAGATCTTAATGACACGAGTAATCAACGGAAATTGTATAATTGTTATCTTATTGAATGCTTGCTTGCTTGTTGTTGTTTGGATTATTCCTGCACCTGAATCTATGTGTACAGGTATGTGGTTACGCTTACGACTACCCGAATTAGTTTTCTGGGATTTTATCGATGTTTCCATCGTGCCTTGAATTAAACTGTTGGATGTATTTAATTCATGCAAAGTATAATGTGAATATGACTATCACATAAGAAATATGCCTACTAGCTCAGATCCTAGTCCCCTCTGTAGCTTAATGGGTTGACCTAGTAAATGACTACCAATGGGGTAGGCCCATCAGGTCATTGGATGACTTAGTAAATGGCTACCAATGGGGTAGGTCCATCAAGTCACATTGAGTTAGAGATTGGACTACCTATGGGTAGTGCCATGCGACTTTGATCTACCTGTTAGGTAGGATCATGCGGGGTTTAATAAGGATCTACCTAGAGAAAGGTAGTATTTCAGTCCGCTGTAGGGACAACACAGAGATAGGGGATAGGAAAGGATTGAGTAGTATGGTTTAAAACGTAATCTTGGTTGTTAAATGATAATTGACTGATTACTTTGTTATCATAGTTGCACGATTATTGTTTCCCCCACATACTAGCTTCTTGTTGACCGACGTTTTGTTTGTCGGCGTTTTAGGTATAATGAAAAGAACACATAGTAAAGTGGCATATGTGGAATGAAATGATAAATAACGTGCACATGAGGATTAGATAGATCAATATCTTCATGGATAGAAGTTTAGAAATCCCAGTTTTAAAAAGGTAAGCAAAGTTTTATTTTACACCATTTTTTAGCTTAGTTGGTAAAGTTTATTAATTATTATTGATTATTTGTCGAACCTTTGATCCTGTTAATTGAATAATGGCTCTGACCTTCGGGTCTCCCTTAATTGGGGGTTACCAGGAGGCAGGGTCGTTACAAGTACATAGGCAGAGAGTCTGAGACGCTCTGTGGGCCTCATCTTGGTACGCTCTGGGGGTACCTATGGGTTACCACCGGGATCTCTAGTTCATGTTGGGTAACCAATATTCTCTTAGGAGACTTCCTCATGAGCTTCGTCTCCCCACACACTCTGTGGGTGTGTTCTGATCCCTGTATACTGGTCATTGCCAGAGTAGATCATTTCCTCCCTACATTGCAGACATCCGTAAGGAATCTATGGTATTCAGGGCACCTATGTCTATTATTTTATTATTCTTTGAAAGCTCTTACTATAGTGTATCTCTCTATTACTTATTCTTGACTCTGGTATCTCTATGGTACCGAGTCTATTCATTTGAAGCTTATAAATACAGCATGTGCTTTCTTACTTAACTTGGCAGAGCACTATATTTAACAACACTGTAATATACTCAAAATTCAACTGGTTATGCAGGCAAGCAGACTGAAATACTTTAACACACAGAGTACATGTCAATTGGCACTGATATTTCCTCGAATCATGCAATAAAACTACTGATTATACTAATCAGGACTATTGAATTGAAATCACTGATAATATTGAATTGAATGCTTAACATATTGTTTACCCCTTTTTTAGGGTTTCTCCTTACTCATGCACATTTAGCACTTCTCATGTATTCAAACATATATCATGTCTACTAATATAAATATTCTCATTCAACATTTCTCACATTTATGCATGGCATCGATAACATACCTATCTAGGGCATGTCATATCTCTCCACTTACAATAGCATAACAACATATGCATTTCATGACAAGTATTTGAGTTAGAAAATTTGAATCTCATAAACAAAGCATATATTCATATAAGATAATATTCAGCTAAAAATCTCACAATATCACATGAATCATTTCAATTAGCCTTTACTACTAAATTAGATATGTATACTTATAAAAGCATACTAGATTGGGTTTCCATCCTTGATTACTCGCTATTCACAGGATATGTATTGTGAAAATTAGAAACTCTATTTGTCCATATATCAAATCAAAGAGATCAAACATGTAGAGTTATATGCACTAGGAACATAAGTAAGATCATATAAGCATAAATCCAAATTTCTTCTATAATGTTGTTCAAGCACCCAAATAACTTGAAAATTCAAATCTTCAGAAGATTCTCAATAAACTTCTTAATTCTATAGTATTCAAGATACATGGATATCTATATCCATGTCATCATATAAACATTTTTAGATCATAGTTGGAACATGAATTGAAGTATTCTATAAACTGAATTCAAGAACAGTTCTTTACATTTATTGTCATCTAGGGAGAAATTGAGAATATAAATTAAAATCATCTAATTGACTAAAATTGACTAAAATATTCTTTTACCCACTCACCCCAAGTTGTAAAACAACTTAATAACGTATCCCATATATGAAAATCTCGAATCCATATCAAAACCCTAGCAATCGTCACTTTCTTCTTCCTTTCAACTCGAAAACCCTAGAATTGAAGATTAGGGGAGAAAGAGTGAGAAAATGACTTGATTTGATATGATTTTGAATCCAATTAGGGGAGGGATGGAATCTTGACATCTGAGAGAATATTTACCATAAAACTATATCCAAAGAAGCTAAACTTACATGATTTCATCATTCCTCAGACCGCGAAACCCTAGATGAACATCTCCATCACTTTCTCCTTTCAAACCCTAACTCTCCCTCTCTCTCTAGGATTTTGTTTCTATGGATTGAATCACGAATTATGAGAGCTCCTTGTGTGTTTGGTTGACCATATTGAGCAATTGAACTGCTTGGGTCAATCGCACATTGACCCCTAACTATACTTTCTCTTATTTGAGCTGAATTTTCTGTCATAGAAATGTAATGGTAATTCATCTACTGGTAAGGTCTGAATGCATCCAAAAATTATGAAAATTTAACATGTTGTTAATGATTGAGATTCAGATACCCAATTAAAATTTTTGATCATTTGGAGTTATCAATAAATAAACAAAAATCAAATAGTTCACTACTATATCAATCTAAAAATATGATCAGTTGAGTTTCAAACTCGACTGACAAACATGTCAGAACATTCTTCAAAATTTCTTATATTTTACAATAATGTTCACATTTGAGATATCCAAGTCGTATCCAAATTTGAATTCAATCAGAGTTAGGCATAAAATACTAAAAATAATATAGGGAGAAACTATACTTATCAAATTCTGTATTCATATGTCATCAAACCCTAATTTGGGCCAATTAGTGTTTCCAAATCTTAAACCCTAATTATGTGAATCAAATTATGGTTAAATATTATTATTATATTTAAAACATCAAAACTTAACAACCATCACTAATCAAGCTTTAAACAATGATCAACATAGTTAAGCATACAATCATCCAAGTAAACCCTAGTTTACCAATTAAGCTCAGATGCGGTCATAACATTTTCCTTGATTTAGCGTTTCTTAAGGATAGATTGTTATGTACACACGAAGTTAATATTATTGAATACGAGCATTTCTTTTTATATGTCATAAATACATAGCGACTTATATTAATTTCTATAAGAATTAAAGTTTGTATTTTTTCCAAACGTAATTAAAGCAAATGTCTGGATGCAGTGAAGCTAATATTAACACACTTCAGTAGTTTAGGAAAAATCCAAGGAAGATTAACGATAAAAGGAGTGTTTGTTATAATGACTTACTGGCCAACTTTTTAGCATTAGTAAGCACATTAATATGTATTGATTTCTGTATATTGCAATTTTGGCCATACTGCCCACAATCTTATATAAAATAAATGTTAGCCTTCCTGTCTATATACGCATAAGATATTCTTCTCATTCTCTCAGGTAACATGGTATCAGAACATCTCGAGCCTCCCTTAGAAATAAAAAGTTGAATGTTGTAGCCGTTGACATGATATTTTCTATCATCTCACTGACTATGTGACGAACAATACCGCGCCTTCTTAAAATCTTGTGGGGTACAAAAGGATGATCTCACATTCCATCACACAAACATAATATAAAAGTACAAATGTCGAAGTATAAGATTCTTTACATACCTAAATTAACTATTAGATGCATATATCAAATACATTCTCAGCATTAAACATGTGGAACATTAAAATATAAGTTACTGTAGAATTACAATTACATGTGGTAAGGAAAATCATACAAGCATGTTGACGTTTACTAACCATGATATTAATACAAAAGGTACAACATGTACACATGCTCACAAGTCATCTTTTCTTCCATGTTATCCTTAAGCACAAAACATTGGAGAAACAAGTGCATCAACACAAGATGTGCTTGCATATAGGCATAAAGACACATATATTTAAGGGTTTTTATAAGTTAAATGGTTTAGTGGAATGAAAGAATCAAGGAAAAGAATAAACAATTATTTAGCAAGATGAAATAATCTATTACTGATTTTACTCCATTATACCAAGTAAATAATCAATATAAGACATTGGACCAATATTCTGTGTGAAGGGGTCCGTTAGGGACCTCAAGACTAAAAGACAAGTGCTGACTATATTTCTATGTGAGGGGCCTCAAATAACCGAAGTTATTCAGCAAATAATGTTTCAAATATTATACAATGGAGATCTATATTATGTTTTCCTGTCAAAAAATATTGGCTGGCAGAGTCGAACTTGTAAAATCAACTCTCGTGGCTATTTATCTATGTTGGTCGGCTATTTTTCCTCTTCCTGCTATTGTTTGCGAGATAATTGATCAATTATGGAGATAATTCATTTGGAGGTCAAAGGAGGATACAAGAAGTAACTACTATATGTCTTGGGATAAATTCTGTAGACCTAAGAAATAGGGAGGCCTTGGGATAAGGATAATTGCTGATGTATGTAATGCTGGTCACATAGTGAATTTTTGAAATATAGCAGCCAAAAAGGATACTGCTTGGGTCAAATTGTTGCATGCAAAGTATTTGAGGAAGGAATGTATATGGATTGTTAATCCTTCTGGTCATCACTCTTGGATGTGGATCAAAATTATCGGTATTAGAGATAAGAATAAACCCTTTTTATCCTTCATTGTCAATAGAGGTGATAAGATACTCCTATGGAAGGATCCTTGGTTTAAAGGAAATTACTTGAGTGATGTTCTTGATACTAGAATGGCTCTACTTCTGGGATATGGTAGTAATGTTATTGTCAGTTCTGCAAGTAGGAATGGAGGATGGTGTGTCCCAGATAATAAGAGAATGTTGCCTTCAAGAAACCATTTTATTGATATTAAACTTTGTCCTAACAAGAGTGATGAAATCATTTGTTGTGATAAAACTTGCATTTGCATCCTTGGTCTATTACCTGTGGAGGAACTAAGAACATGGAATGGGTTGTATGGCTATGGAGATGGCCTTTGCCTGAGGATTAGAGAATGAACTTCTAGAAAATTTACACTCATGGTCTGCCTACTATTAATTTTCTAAGGAGAAGGGGATAACATCTGGTATTTGGCTATATTCGTTGTGTCAAGGGTGAAGACTCCATTGTGTATATTTTCTTTGAATGCCCATTTGCTATTAATTTTTGGAAGGAATCTCTTCTTGAAGGATTTATTCAATGGTTTCCCTATTTTGTTGAGGATTGTCTTCATTTCTTCTCTAAGAAGGAGCAATTCATGATCATTGTGGTTGCTACCATTTTAGGACAGACTTAAATCTAACTATTTTTTAAGATTCTACTCTACATTAGTGAATACTTGGGGGAAATGTAAAGGTGATTTGATTCGTTTAGGGTTCAAACAACGCTAATTCTTTGTTGTGCATAGAAGATGTATAATGTATAGCTCGTTTGCTTTGTTTGTATAAGCCCTTCTTTCAGTTTTCATCATACAGTTTGGGTTCTATACCCCAGGTATGGTATTTGTAACACCGCCTTAAGCATACATGTGTCAGCAGAAGCAAGCCCCATGTTTTCCATAACATGAGGTACTTTAGCTTGAAGGGATGTCACAAAAATAATAAATATTGCAAATAAACTAAAAAATCACCATGCATTACTATAGAAATTTATTCACACTTTGTTCAAAGGAAATCTAGTACAGTTTAAGTTCTTGAATATACCATCTAACATTTTATCCTTGACTTAGAACATGAAAGAAACTCAAATCTAAATGACTGGATCATCTAGGTAGATGGCACCCCACTAGACAAAGACTTGGAGAAACCTTGAGCTATTCTTTAGGTTGACCTTCATATAGCTCTATCTTCAACATGGTTCCAAACCTAAGGGCACCGCGCCCCCAGCCATGCAAGATAAAATGAAACAACATGTTAGAGTAAGTGGCAATGAGTGACATTACAATAACTAAAAATATACTATACTTTTGAAAAAGCATAAATTTAAACATGTTAAACATTA
The DNA here is from genome assembly GCA_963693085.1 of Alisma plantago-aquatica. Lineage (NCBI taxonomy): Eukaryota > Viridiplantae > Streptophyta > Magnoliopsida > Alismatales > Alismataceae > Alisma > Alisma plantago-aquatica. Next base: position 321,805,493 of record OY856411.1, on the reverse strand, counting down.
ATTATTGTCATATAATTTATATTCATCTACATTTATCTTAATCATTGTCTTGGCATGAATATGTTGTCCTTAATCCTTGCATTGCTCACATAGATCTTATGCTACCACGAGCTTATTTCTCACACATAGCTTATTCACCCAAGTGCCCATTGCTCACACAGAGCTTATGCTCCCAAGAGCTCATTTCTCACACAAAGCTTATGCACCCAAGTGCTCGTTGCTCACATAGAGCTTATGCTCCTAAGAGCTCATTGCTCACAAAGGGCTTATGCACCCAAATGCCCATTGCTCGCACTGAGCTTAAGCTAAAAAGATGTATTAATATTGGAAGGAACAATCATAATTGATCCATCATAGAATTAATATTGATCTTTATTATAATAACTTTAAAGCATTAAATTTGACATAGAACCATGTGCATGTTATTATGATAAGAATATGTGAAAAAGAAAACAAAAATCATGACTCGATTAAGAATTATTTTTCTTGAAAAGATTCATTAAAATATGTACTTGATATCATTGTAATTAAATTTCATAAATATAAACGAATATAAGTCCCTTTACCATACTTGTTACACAAAGTGCATGAATCTACTCACCTTTATTGGAGAAACTCCTTATAGATATTCTAGGGTAGAGGAAACCCTACTATACTATGAAGTCTCAGTAACGTATTATATTTCCTAAAAACAAACATGTGCATATATTACCACCATGTCTAGGAACCCTCCCATATCCTAAAAGGCTCTATACACTTTCTTATGCATGTTAGGGTTCCTTAGGTGTCACAAACAACATGCCGTCCTCTAGAAAATAAACTAATTTTACCACAAATCATCAACATAAGAAATCTCTACATACTTACCTCATTAATAACATCCACATTACTAAAATACCTTAATTAACATCATAGCCAAATTTCTATAACATTGAATCTGCATTATATACTACAGACCATCTAAATTCGAATTTCATAGTATATTATTGATTCATACCTTATAAAATTTTCATATAAACTTCTTAAATTTTATACCATCGTTGGATAACTTACATTACTATGTTGAATCCAAAATATAGACTCAACACGAAAAATTATACTCATCAAACTAATAATATAAGAACTCCAATTTATAATATAGACCCTAGGAAAAGAATAAAGAAACTTATTTTATCAAATTTTGAAATACCTATCACAATATATTGCATAAAATATCAGCATCACATATATTTCCTACAACAAAATCTTTTAACCAATTAACATCTAAATCACCTCAATATGATCATTTATGAAAATTCTACTCTTCAATATAAATCTATTAATACCTTATATGATGTAACTAAATACATATACAAAAATACATGAATTAAAGAACCCAATTTTAACCGTTAAGATATGATCCAAAAATTGTGAGGGTGTTGCGCAACACCCTTCATCCTAGCAGAAACCAATGTCTACAAATCTTCTTTAGGATCCACCTTGGTCACGATATTAATCTTGTCAATGACCTGGTTCCTTTCTCCTTTACGTTTCACGTGACACACACTACCTTACTACTCTATTCATGTTGAGGAAAAGGGGCTGCCTAACTCCCACTCTGGTAGGTCTCCCGACCTCCATGGTCCAAGGAAGTTAGATGGAAGTTTTAATCCATCACTTACATCAAGTAGAAGATCTCGCTCATGACTCTCACTTCTTGATTCCATACTATCTGTTCTCTAGTCATCTCGACATGGATAAAGTACTTTCAATGGAATCAACTCTGGCGGTTCGCTCCTGCACTTCTAGTCCTTCAAAACCAACCATACAAGTCCTCTCAAATCTTCATGTCATATAAACACCTTCACAGATGCCTATCCCTTCAAGGGATGGCCCAAGTACTTGAGCCTGATATGTATGTGCGATGTAATTTACAGGAGATCATTTCGACAAAAAAACAATTCCCTTATCATCTTCTTCTCCATGTGCAACTATTGCTCTTTCCAACTTCCTAATCTCTACCAACACCTTGAAGTGGTCTCTGGTATCTTGTACTAGCATCCCTCACATATAAGATTTACCTTACATTCTTTCCTCTCACCATCTTCCGTGTTTGAGTTTAGAATGAAGAGAAACTATGTTCTGATTTAGAAGAGCTGATGCACTAGGTATTAAATTAGGATTTAAGCTCCTGAGTCCTTCAGATAGACAAAGATTCCAATGTAATCACTCTTAGGCTTCCTACTTGATTTCTAAATCTGAGAAGATTACTATGATGGATAGTCACAAACCTCTTTCCATTAAACTCTTGTTAAATATATTCCATTCTTCACATCTAAAACCTAAAGAAAAATTTCCTTCTTATTATTTTACAAATTATACAACAACAAACGATCAAACACAGTTTCTTTAAATTTGTATAAGAAAAAGGCATTCTTTCTTTATTGTCTCTAAGCCTCACCCTATATTATATTGACTAAGAGGTATTTCCATACATTCTTTTCATGCTCCACAACCTCTGTATAATTTTCCAAGGTTTACACTTTTCTGCTATTATTCACATACCCAAATTGCTCCTCGTTCATGAGAGTATAATTGTATTGGTTCCACTATATAATACTTGAATTGAAAAAATATATCATCATATATTATCAAACTTAAATGTGAAGATTATACATTCTTCAAGACTTTCTATATTTTAATGAAGTCCTTCCTTAGTTGTATATCGACCCTAAATTTAGCTACATCTAAATGATAATCATAAGATGGCCAACATAGGAAATGTATCCCTGGGTTCCTCTAATTCATAAATGGGCTCAAATTTAGGTGAAAACTATTTATACTTGGGTCCATGTATCTCAACCAATAAATTTTTTGTCAACTTTCTCATATCCTTAGATAGGTTCCAAAAATTTGGATGTGAAAATACTACTCACCTTATTAAGAATTTCATCCTCAAAATTTGACTAAATTAGAAAGGACTACCCACATTAGGGTTGTAGTTCTTCCTTATATTCAACTTACTCATCTGTTTTGTGATATCTTACCTTGACATGCACTCAAGGGATCTAAAAACTATGCAATTAGGTTGAATGACCACCCACCTAAGACTTTTCATGGCAACCTTTTTCTCCTCATCCACTGGGATATTTAGTTGGACATATATCTGAAGGTGACATGTTTCGTCACACTAATCTTAGCACCTCCCTAGTACACATGTCCCATAGCACCTGCACTCAAAAGTACAAAAGATAAGCACGATGAATATAACATCCTCTCTACAAAACCCCATAAGTTTGTGTCCAATACCACAAACATGTGGGAAAAAGAGAGAAAATAATATATGCAATTATCAAGTTAATATAAAAGTTCAAAACATCTAGACACATAATCCTAATACTTATCTAAATTTTTGTCTTCTATCTAGACCTCTACTTTGATTTCTAATATCTTTGACCTACTTTGATATACCTAGAGTTAGAACATATGAATCTAGTGTTTTCCTGGTGGCCATCTACTTATCTTCTTTGAAACCATTATTGTAACACCACCTTAAGCATACATGTGTCAAAAAAATAAACTCCCATGTTTTCCATAAAATGAGGTACTTTAACTCAAAGGGATGTCACGTAAATAATAAAAATTGCAAATAAAGTAAATAATCACCATGAATTAATATAGAAATTGATTCTTACATTGTTCAAAGACAATCTAGTACATTTGAGTTCTTGAATATACCATCTAACATTTTAACCTTGACCTAGAACATGAAATAAACACTAATATAAATGACTGGATATCTAGATATATGGTACCCCACTAGGAAAAACCTTGAGAAGTCTTGAGATATTCTTTAGGTTGACCTTAATATGTCTCTATATTCAACATTTCTCCAAACTTGTGGGCATCATGCCCCCAACTATGTAGGACAAAATGAAAAACACGTTAGAGTAAGTGGCAATGAGTAACATTATAAAAGCTGAAAATATACAATACTTTTAAAAAGAAAAAATTTAAACATGATATATATTGAATTCTTATCCTGTAGTTTATCTTCATCTACATTTATCTTAATCATTATCTTATGATAAATATGTTGTCCTTCATCCTTACATTGCTCAAACAGAGCTTATGATCCCAAAAGCTCATTTCTCACACAGAGCTTATGCACCCAAGTGCTCATTTCTCAGATAGAAAATATGCTCCTAAGAGCTCATTGCTCACACAGAGCTTATGCACCCAAATGCCCATTGCTCACACAGAGCTTATGCTCTGAAGAGCTCATTGCTCCATAGAGATTATGCACCCAAGTGCTAATTTCTCGCACAGAGCTTATGCCAAAAAGACGTCTTAATCTTGGAAGGAACAATCACAATTCATCCATCATAGTATTAACATTGATCTTTATCATAATAACTTTAAAGATTTTTTTTGATTTAAAACAATGTGCATGTTATTATGATAATAATGTGTGAAAAAGATACACTACTAAAATAATGGTCTATAGCGTCAGTTTCTTTAAGCTTGTAGCGTCACTTTTTAACCGACGCCTAGGTGGTCGTCGCTACAGAATTTTCTCTATAGGGTCAGTTTTTTTGACCAAAGAAAATCGACCTTATAGAGTAAACACCGACCCAAGAGGCTGTAAAAAACCAGACCCAAGCAAGTAAGAAGATCATGTATGGTTGGTTATTCCAAAAAAACCAACCCTAAACGGTCTTGTAAGGTTAGTTATTACTGTCTCAGTCGAGAAATATGTCGACCGAGAGGATTTCGGTCGAGAAAATTGTCGACCAAGAAAGTACTGACTGAAGCTTCCCAGATCCTATACGGTCGGTTTTTCCTAAAAAAACTGACCCTAGAAAAGAAACTTAAGGATGGTTATTTCAAAAACCGACCCAAGAGAGTACCAAAAATGAGCTTTATCCCATTGCTGATAAGGTCGATTATTCCTAAAAAACAACCCTCTAAAGCAACAGAGATTTACTCGATCGAGAAATATGTCAACCGAGAGGGTTTTGGTCGACAAACTTTTCGACCATGAAAGTACTTTCTTAAGCTTCCCATATACTATAAGGTCGGTTATTTCTAAAAAACCGATCGAAGAAAACCGACCCAGACCCTACAAGGTCGGTTATATGAAGAAAACCGACCCAACAATGGTACAAGTACCTGTAGAAATTTGCATTGAGGCTATTATGTCATCTATTTTAATAAACCGACCTTGTAGGTCTCTAAGATCAATTATTTATAAAAAAAATGACCCTATAATGTACTGTCTCGGTCGAGAATATGTCGACCGAGAGGATTTCAGTCGAGAAAATTGTCGACCAAGAAAGTACTGTCTGAAGCTTCCCAAATCCTATAAGGTCGATTTTTCCTTAGAAAACCGACCCTAGAAAGGTCTTGTAAGGACGATTATTTCAAAAATCGACCCAAGAGAGTACCCATTGCCGATAAGGTCGGTTACTCCTTAAAAATTGACCCTCTAAAGAAACAGAGACTTACTCGGTCGACAAATATTTCGACCGAGAGCATTTCAGTTGAGAAACTTTTCGACCAAACACGACCATGCTACGTGGCACGGCCGAGATACCTACAGGTCGGTTTTTTAAAATAATCGACCTTATAGGGTACAATTTTTTTTAAAATTCTGCAGAAATAAAACAAAATAGAAATAGAACCCTACAACATTAGAAGGCATAGATACCAAGGCATCAACTCACAAGAACAAGAAGAACCAAGATATGGGAGAGGGGAGCATTGATGCTCAACCATCACCATTCCAAACAAACAACCCAGTCAGCCCCTTCAAAGAAAGGACTAATAACTCCAAGCTTAACAGAAATCTCACAGCCTGAACCATGGATAATAGAGAGACCTCCAGTGCAGATGACTCAACCATCACTTTGTATAAGTGAGAGGGGAGAAAAAGGCCAGACATGAGCTCCTCAAAACTCATCACCACAAGGGAACAACCTGCAAATAGAGCTAAAAGCTACACATCAGCAACCTTAACAGAAAACTAGGAAGACCATCTTTAGAGAATTATGCATCTCCAGAGAACCAAGATGGCCATCATCAAACATACCAGAGAAACCAAAAGAGTAAACAACTCGACTATCACTTCCCAGAGGTGAGAGAGGAGCAAAAAACTAGACCAACTTTAGAAGGGGACCATCTGCATAAAGACAAAAAGAAAGAACCAGATATAAAAGTAAATATGAAAGATGATAGATTGCAAGTCCAAGATGATATTAATGCCAGATACAAAAGTAAATATGAAAGAGTTCCAAAACCACATAAATAAATGTAGATGACATATTCAATCCAATGCTATATTGACTTCATTTAGAAAAGCATCTGACCACTCTTCTCGAAATTTATTTAAGTCCTTAGGTGTGTAAGGCTGAGTTGTAAAGATTTGTAACAGAAAATTCACATGCTAATATTTTATAAAATGAATACAACTCACTTGTAAATTTATGATGTTATTCTTTATTACCTAATCTATAGTTTGAATGTCATGTGATGCTTGTTTGATACTATCTTGCGTATATTTCATTACATAGTAGCCACAAGCCCAGTCATTATTTTGTATAGGACACTACAAATAATGAATTATATTCAATGTTAGTAAAATACTATAAATAGATGTCAGATAAGACTATAAGAGTTGACATATAAGTGTTGAAAATTAATACATATACGACTAAGCAGTTCTCAAAGTAGCTACCTCGACATTTTTTAAAGTCAATGTATTTAATTTTGTGGGTATTGGTCCTCCACCTTCACAAAAAGCCTTTATACCCCTATCAATTTAACGATAGTTGGTAAAATAGAAATTCTAAATAGAAATATCGTGTTGAAGCAATGACTAAATTTATGCTTACTCCATAGCTGGCAATTTCAGTTTGTGACCCCTTTTTGGTTTTCTCATTGGGTCACGATAATAAAGAGTCATCAATTTTGGGATAACCACCACTAATTCCCGATGTTTAGATCTGAGTAAGAATAAAACAAACATTAGAATAAATAAATTTATTCATTATTAAAATTATATTGAATAATAATAATTATTGGACGTTAAAAGGAATTATCCTTTCCCACACTAGCATAATTTGAATGCAGTAGAGAAGTACTCATTCACATCCTCAATATGTGTCTCCACCTGACTAGTGACTGAAGGAACTAAGAATCCAACATTCTTTATATCAAAGTTTATTTACTCAGTATATAAGTGGTTGTATAACATTTGTAATTATTTTAATATATATAGAAATAAGTTAAAAATGTGTATTGGAATTTTCTATATTGAAAGATCCTTACCTTATCCATACTTCTAATATTGAAGTATTTAGCCAATCATACTGGAACAACTCTATAATATCATCAAGAAAAATATAATTATCAAAGTCCCTCCCAGTTGCATCTTCTATCAAATTGACCAACATTTGTAATCCAGAGCTTTGGTTGGCTAAGTATCGAAACAAACATTTACATTTACTTCCCAACTCGTCGAATGTGGATTCTGGAATAAAAGATGGATTGGACATAGCAAGACGACTAGTGGAATTTTTACTTTTTGGTGTGCAGACCTGTTAATTAAATTACATACTTATATTACACGAGTTCATATATGCAGTCAAATATGAAAAATATGGTATAATTTAGGTATACCTTGTCATTGATAACCAAGTGTCCAGGCCAACCCACCATAGCACCCTCTGCTTCTTTAACTGTACTATATTTTGAATTAGGTATGGGTAATGGTTTGTCCCCCATTCCGTCATACACAAGATGGATGGACGCACGACAAATGCCATCTGTAATTTGTTGGCAATGCAATCTACCACCAAGGTTATATACCTTTCCCGCTGCCACAACATTATATTCTGGAACTTCCACTACAAGTTTGCATTTCATACCAACCTAGAATTGAAATAATATAAGTTATATACAAAGCAGTAAACCATATCCCTACCACAGCTATATATATATATATATATATATAATATCATACTAATAACACAACATATAGAACAAACTTACTGCAGATTGTTGTGGTGGGTCATTGGGAGTGCTCCCATGACCTTCTACAGCTGGAGCATGGTCTTGTACCTCATCATCTAAGAGACGCGTAGTTTGAATAGGTTGAGAAGGTGAAGTAGGCCAAAATGTAGACATTATTTCCTTTACTTTATGTACTACTAATACTTCAACTTCCTCTTTTGTAAGACCTCCTACACGACCTCTTTTAGATTGTGAAGGGCCAAAATAAGACTTGAATCCTATGCCAGCTCCTAATCCCCTAACACGGCCAGGATGCTCCTTTGTACCAAGAGCAACTGATAGTTCATCCATGTATTCAGTTGGGATGAACTTTCCTTCCTTCCTTTGCTCATGGAGATCAATCTATTCATAGTTAATAAAAATATAAATAAATCTAAGTTTGTGGGAGTTACTCTTTATTTAGTTGGGATAAACTTACCATATTTTGTGCCACCTCCTTAGTTGCAGGCTTGACAATTTCACCTGCTCGATTCTTTCTAGCATCAATCTACTGCAAGTGTCGGTGTGGACGCTCAACTTGAGTTGTACTAGACTCTTCTCCATAAGAGAGTTTCTTCTCTTATAGTTGGCAGTGTAAGGCATAAGCACTGGGCCCCAAGTGATGGTCATGCACATTTTTGGCCCATCTTTCCTTTTGGGCCTCGTGAATAGCCTAATCATTTAAAATCAGGTATTACAATTTAGACTTGGCAAACATATATAAATAGATTCACCAACTTAATTGTATAAAAAGATTCATACAATACATCACAATCTTTATTACCTGAAACTCTTCTAATTTCCTAGATGCAACAAATCTTTCCCACACCTCAGGATATATATATATATATATATATTTATTCTTTTGTTTAGGATTATCTATAAATTTCCTTTTGAGATATGTCTTAAAATCCCTCCATCGTACACCACAACATTGTAGCGTACTTTTTTCTTGTGATCTTTTTCATTTAGATGAAAAATACCCTATGCATACAAAAGAAGTAATAATGTTGTCTTAAAAAGGATATGTTTGTCCAAGAAAACTAAATTAGAATCAATAAACAAAAAAATATTAAAATAATATCACTTCCACTCACAAATATATCTTTTCGTTGGAGGTCTTTTAAGGCATTAGAAACATCATGTCAATTTTCTATATCTATTGCCACCTTACTGCGTGCGGTCACCCCTACGTAATGCTTGAAAGTACTAGTATGTTCCCTAATAGGTGCTCTTGTCACATCTAACTGGACTACCAATTTCTCCCCTTTGACCTTGATCTGCTACAACCTACGCATCAGTGTGGGACCTCTATTTTTCTTAGCATCACCACTACCATCCTCATGGTGCTCATGCTCAGAATGTTCATCTTCACTTGCCATTTTAGAACAACCTACAAGTATACATGATAAAAGAAACATAAGTCATAATAAAAGCTCAAGTGGTTGAATGATATATGATGTATATTTAAAAGATTAAATGCTTGAATGATAATAAAATAAATAATTCAAAGAATGCATGCCTCTAGTATTGGTTGAGTTGTTAGTCAAGTAAAATTCCTACATCATGGTCTTGACATTTATAGTATTCATCGGTGTTAACTTCAACATTTACACTTGGCATACCAACTGAGAATGGGTTGGAATCATCATACTTTTCGTAGTATTCTTCTTCATTTATAGGATCTACAGTAAACTGTCTTTTTCCATGAAGAACGATGATACGCGTGAGCCGTGCGTTAAACGCAAGTGAACGTATTGAAGTAATATAGGCCTTGTGAGGCCCGAGTCGAACTCAGGGAAACGTGAATTTCAATAGACTACTACTAACTGGTTACGATCAGCTAAACTGATTAAAAGAGTTGATTGGTTTTGAAAGAGAGAATAAAATAAAGTGAAAACAAAGCGAGCAATGATTAAATGTTGGTTTAATCAATGAGGATGGGATTCCTTAGGATTTCCGATTTCACCACGGGGTCTCGTTATACCTAATATTTCGCATAAATACATAGATTTTATCGAATCTTGGATAGAGAGCTTGTAATCAAGATTGCCCGCTTCCATGGTACAATCCACTACCTAAATCTAAGCCAATTCCACTTCCGTAGCAATTTATATCTTAGATTAGGCTCATTATCGATGACTCTAGGTATCTCTCCACTATCCGTACGTCGCCTAGTCTAAGGAACGTATAAGATAATGTATAAAAGTGGGTTTTTTGACCTTTAATCCCCTTTCCAGAGTAATTATTAGTTTAATTCTTTACCTATGGCCATGAAGCATAAGTAAATCAAGTAATCTCCACAATTATATATCCAAGAAATGAGAATCCTATATTAATTCATGTAAAAATTCAATATAACGGTTCCCCGGGCTACTCTCGGGTCCTAAGGAACGATGGAGATTAGCCAGGCATGATTGACAATGAAGAATACATAGGAGTAGAGAAGAAAAAAATGGGAAACATGGAGAAAACTTGTGTAACCCCTGATACAAAGGTGTTCCTGAAGATCCTACTCGAGAAACATGCGTTTTACAGTCTTCCAGTAGCAAATCGCTTGTCGGAGGTGCCCAGATCGCCCGGTTGACAGCCTTCGGCCCTCTTATCCTCTCTCCCTCCTTCTTTGATGTTGTGAAACATGATATGAGATCCCCCTTGGGCTGGCCATCCTCCCCTTAGGTCATAGGACCACTTTTCGGCACCGAAAAAGCTCAACCGTCAGATTAGAACGATCCGATTTAGTGCAGATTTCGACCGATCCCGACGTTGTCGATACCATCGACCAGGGTGTCAGTGGTATCGATGGTTATGTTGATATTTCCTTCCAATATTGAGTTTTGAGGTTGATTCCTGATGAAATGTCAATACTATCGACACCAGGGTCAATGGTATAGACTCTGGACCATGCAAAAGTACCTAAAAAGTGCGGAAACATGTGCATAAGTCCAAGGATTATACAAAATCACATAAATATGATAAAATAAGTATAATTTGATGCAAATAGAGTTTAAAGGCCAACTATTGTGAGTTATGCAAATATAATCAAGAAAATGACAAATACGTGCATAAAACAGATATAAAATAAGCCTGTAAAAGTGACTCAAAACCTATGCATCAAACTCCCCAAACCTTAAACCTTGCTCATCCTGGAGCAACAAAACCTTGGATTTGATTGAGATAAGTCAGAAAAAGGACATAAATACATGAAATGCATCTGCATCATCCCTACTTTCTCTCCACAAACCGGCCCTCATTGACCACTGAACACTAACTGTCCTTTAGGCGGCAATAATCATTCATGAAAGATGTCCACCCCAAAATTATAGAACACTATCAAGTAAAGCAGTTAATATAAGACAATCCTCTGATTGAGGCTTGGTGCATCTTGTGATATCCTGTCTACATTGCTCATTTTCCTAACTACCATCTAAATGGAAGCAGATCTCCTAATGTTCATGAATGAGGAGAATTTTATGGGTGGCCTACCACTTAGAGCAACGGGTGGATGAAATGGATGGTTGTGGAAGAAAAAGAAGCACATAACAGTCAATCATGCAATACAAAAATTAATGACCTATCATGATGCAAAATGCAAATGAAAATGTCCTAATGCTACATTTGTTGTGGAATGATGCATGCACTATCATTCTATCTCAAGGTGAGATTGAATATCTAAGAAAACTACACCATGTGCTTATTATTCTTAATTCTCAAGTGAGAACATGTTCCTTTCTCCCTCTTCTTCTTTATTACTTCTCAAAAAAAAATTTCAAGCCCTCATTTTCATAAATGACATTGAGTTATTTTTTGGGCTTCTTTCTTTTTACATAACTTGTACATTTGATGCATTCTATTCGAAGGGTATGAAATAAGTTCACCACCTTTAATTTTTTAAGAGTAGCATAAGATACATGGTGTACTATGTGCTCAAAAAAATGCAAATGCAACTACATAATGACAGTTATGCAACTACTATGACATGCACCTAAGGATAATGTGCATGTATAACTACTCTCTATTTTTCATTTTTTTTTTCATTTTCATGTAGGAATATGTGAAAATAAATGTAATGCAAGTCCTATCTAGATGGGATGTAATCAATGAGTGAAACATAGTCATGTGCTCCCAGTTCTTATGGTGGAGTGTGAATGACATTGCGGTGGATCAGATCACAAGACTAATTGACAGAACCTTCAGAAAGAATTACATGTCCCTCCTTACTGACTTGTGTACAAATTAATCAAGAGATTTCTCTCTCTCACTTCAAATTAAAATCACGTTAATGTTTGGTCGGTTTGGTCTTAAACATCCTTGTCAATCACTTTTCCTTGGACAATAAAGATAGTCATTCATGTCCCCATGTCCTGAAGCTGACTCACCCAAGCACTTTCTTAGTTATGCAACTCAATTAATCACAAGAATAAGTTCAAAAAGTTTTCAAAATGCTCAATTTTTCATGTGCACACAACCCAAGAGTAAAACTCCCAATTGAAACCATGCATTTATTGCTCCACAGATTACACTAGATAGATGTGGATCCTACAAAAGAGGTAAACCTAGAAATGAAAACAACTAATATTTCAAAAGTAAAAGTAACATGAATAAGTAATTAAAAACTAAGATAGAGGGCTGTTCTAACACCCCCCCAAGCTTGAATATGAATATGGCCTCACAGTCAACATTCCCACTTAAGAGGTGGAACAACAGTACCATTCACTTTGAAGTGTGGTGAAGAAGGATAGTTAGATGCTCAAGTGGACCAAGTGATGCTTGATATCTCCCTCTTTTTGGTGGCCTACTTTTGTGTCCTAGTGGTTCTAAGACGTGACTTGCTTCATCCTTCTTTACTATGCCAGAAACGGTGCGAAAAAATCTCATTTTGACACCTTTTACGGCCTATTTTATGTAGTTGTCCTGCAGTTGTCGATACCATCGACAACAAGGTCCTCTCGTATACCTTGTGGCTTCACAATGGATCCATCCTCCAACTCGATTGTCATGGAAGTTTGTGTTGGCTTCTTCAATCCCAGATTTTGAAAAGTGGCAAGTGGCATAAGATTAATGCTTGCCCCTGAGTCACACTGTGCTTGTGGAAAATGTTGGCCACCTATGGAAAATGGGATGTAGAAACATCTTGGATCTTTCCCCTTCTTTGGTAGCCGTCCTTGGATTATAGAACTCATAGATTCATCAAAACCCACAACATTTGTATCTTTGATCCACCATTTCTTGTTGATGATGTCTTTCATGAATCTTCCATATGAAGAAATTTTCTCTATAGCCTCCACCAATGGAATGTTAATGTGGAGCTGCCGGAAGATATCAATAAATTTTTTGAAGTGCCTTTGCTCTTTCCTCAGCTTCAAACTATCCAGGAATGGCACGCTTGGCTCCTTTATGTGCTTGTGCAGTGGAATATATGGAACTTTAGGGGTATCCTCCCCTAAGCTTGCTTCAATGCCACCTTCTAAGATAGGATTTAGCACATCATCCATGGATGGTATGACTTGTGGCTGCTTCTCCTTATTGATAGTGGCTGCTCCACTATGAAGTAAGGCTTTCACCTACTCTTCCGACATAGGAGTCTTTTAAAAAATCTGTGATTTGGGCACGGTAGTGGTGGAATCTTGGAGTGATTTGGATGGTGTCCTAAATCCTCCTGGCAATCCATCTAAACTGTGAGGGTATGGAACTTTGCGTTTATCATCCAAGTCTATATGCATAATAATCCGCTCATGTATCTTCTCAACAGAAAGCTCTGGCCCCTTTTGGACTGATATATATTTAACCTGCTGATGTGGTTGAGCGGGCTCTGCATTCCCAACTGGTTTTTGTTGAATGATTTTCTTCATGGCAGCCACCTCAGTTGTAATTTGGGTTATGGATGTCTCTAGCATCCTCAGTTGTGCACCATGGCTCTGCATCTTCTACCCAAATTGGTTAATGTACTCACCGTGTGACTGTATTGTCTTGGCAAATGAGCCCATCGATTCCTAGTTTTGCTTCACCACCTGGCTAAGAAATTCATTGTTCTTTTCCTCTAGGCTAGGCTGTGACTTCTGAAAATGTTGTTCCTTCCTCCAATCGTAATTGTTATTTCTATATCCCTATTGATGCATATACTTTGCATGTGCTTCATCATCAGACCCATTGTCCTCATTCTCTAGGAGCTTCTTAGCTAGCAAGTCCATCTTCTCATTTAATGCTTGAATGGCCTTTGCATCACCTATAGCTTTAGCCTGCTCTGGTCTGTCTCTTTCACCCCAAGCTTGATTTTTAGCCATTTTCTTCAAAACTCCCAACACTTGGATCCTTTGTTGTTTAGGAAGAAACATGTACCTGCTGAATCTAGAATACCCCGTTCATGTTGGTTTAGGGAAAAGTAGAATATATTTGCTTGGTTTTCCAGATCTATCCCATGATGTGGGACTCTCTGCAGCATGATTCAGAATCGCTCCCACACCTCCGAGTATGTTTCAGTTGCCTGCTGCTTGAAATTGTGAATCTTCCTCACAAGGTCATTGGTCTTCTCGAGTGAGAAGTACCTTTCAAAAAAAAAACCTCGATCATCTGATCACGCGTCTCGACAAATTCTTTTGTCAAGTTATAGAACCACTCCTTTGCATTGCCTGCTAAGGACGATGGGAATAACTTCAGATAAATCTGTTCCTATGGGAACCTGTCTACCTTCACCATGTCACAACTCTAAACATAGCTGCTAATATGGGTACTGGGTCTTCATGTTGAAATCCATTGAATGCATGCGTCTTGACCAATGCAATGAGCCCTAGATCAATTTTATTGTTTGGAAAATTGGTGGCTTGCTTCTTGATTGGCCCCTTTTGTGCAAATGAAGAAGATGCTTTGATCTTCTCCCAGATCGTCTGCTCATCATTTTCCGCTCCATCACCCATTATTACTTTACAAGTACCAAAAATTTAAAATGGTAGTGTATAAACCGGTACTAATAATTAAAACAATGAATAAGATTTGCAATTCAGTTTAAAAGATTAAAAGAAAAATTACAGGAATTAAAAGTGGCCTAGTGTGGTCGCTCGCAGCACTCGTAGTGCTAAAATTCACCGTTTCCCCGGCAACGACGCCAAAAACTTGACACACGTGAGCCGTGCGTTAAATGCAAGTGAACGTATCAAAGTAATATAGGCCTTGTGAGGCCCGAGTCAAACTCAAGGAAATGTGAATTTCAGTAGACTACTACTAACTGGTTGTGATCAGCTAAATCGATTAAAAGAGTTGATTGGTTTTGAAAGAGAGAATAAAATAAAGTGAAAACAAAGTGAGCGATGATTAAATGTTGGTTCAATCAATGAGGATGGGATTTCTTAGGATTTTCGATTTCACCACGGGGTCTCATTATACCTATTATCTCGCATAAAAACATAGATTTTATCGAATCTTGGATAGAGAGCTTGTAATCAAGATTGCCTCCTTCCACAGTACAATCCACTACCAAAATCTAAGCCAATTCCACTTCCGCAGAAATGTATATCTTAGATTAGGCGCATTATCGATGACTCTGGGTGTCTCTCCACTACCCGTACGTCACCTAGTCTAAGGAACGTATAAGATAATATATAAAAGTGGGTTTTCTTACCTTTAATCCCCTTTCCAGAGTAATTATTAGTCTAGTTCCTATGGTCATGAAGCATAAGTAAAGCAAGCAATCTCCATGATTATATATCCAGGAAACGAGAATCCTATATTAATTCATGTAAAAAGTTAGTATAACGGTTCCCCAGGCTACTCCGGGGTCCTAAGGAACGATGGAGATTAGCCCCGCATGGTTGACAATGGAGAATACATAGGAGTAGATAAGAAAATTGTAGGAAACATGGAGAAAACTCGTGTAACCCCTGATACGAAGGTGTTCTTGGAAATCATCCTCGAGAAATGTGCATTTTGCAGTCTTCCGGTAGCAAAATCCGATATTGGAGGTGCCCGGATCGCCCGGTTGACGGCCTTCAGCTCTCGTATCCTCTCTCCCTCCTTCTTGGATGTCGTGCAACATGATATGGGCTGGCCAGCCTCCCCCTAGGTCATAGGACTACTTTCCAACACCGAAAAAGCTCAACCGTCGGATTAGAACTATCCGATTTAGTGCAGAATTCGGCAGATCCCGGCGCGGTCGATACCATCGACAAGGGTGTCGATGGTATCGATGGCTATATTGATATTTCCTTCAAATTTTGAGTTTTGGGGTTGATTCCTGATGAAATGTCTATACTATCGACACCAGGGTTGATGGTATTGACTCTGGACAGTGCAAAAGTACCTAAAAACTGCCGAAACATGTGCATAAGTCCAGGGATTATACAAAATCACATAAATATGATAAAATATGTATAATTTCATGCAAATGGAGTTTAAAGGCCAACTATAGTGAATTATGCAAATATAATTAAGAAAATGACAAATACGTGCATAAAATAGATATAAAACAAGCTTGTAAAAGTAACTCAAAACCCACGTATATAATGACAGATCAATTTTTATTTGCCAGGTCATCAATATAGAGTACTTGTTTTTCTTGGTCTGCCATGATGAATGGCTCATCTTTCTCACCAATCTTTTCAAAATTCACCAATGTGAAACCCAACTCATCCATTAAAACTCCTTTGTTATTGTCAACCCAATTACACCTAAAGATAGGAACTCTGAAATTTGTATAGTCCAATTCCCATATGTCTTCAATGATGTCATAATATGGCATCTAAGCTTTGCGTGGTCTTTTATCTTTGGCACTAGCAAAATACAACAAACAAGCTTGAACAGTGACCCCACTATTTTGGACTACACTACTTTCATCTTGACACTTTGTGTAGTATGAAAATCCATTTATGTCATAACCTTCATATGACATGACATCAATTTTTGGCTTAAAGGTGAGCCATTTTAAGTTCGCAACAACATTATTCGGTGATTCAGATAGTTGATTAAATACTTTCTCTTCAAACCACCTAATAAAGGTTCGATTATGCTCTCTTGCAATCCACATTGAACTGGATCTCAGATGATTTATCTTGATAAGATCATTGTGTTATGTGATGTAGCTACTAACTTCATCGATATTGCGTAAAATATACAAATGTGCTTGTTCCCACAACTCACGACTGATTCCTTTCACTCATCCTCCTAGAGTTCCTTTGGCACAATAAGATTCAGTGTGATGGATATTTTTTAGATCGCTAGAAGTTTCATTGCTATTCAAAAAATCATTGCAACAGTCCATCACCTCCTTAACCACATAACCCTCAATAATACTCCCTTTAGGACGATAAATTCTGAACATCACCTTTAAAAAACTCATGTAGCGTTCAAATGGATACATGTAGTGTAAGAAAATTGGACCCAACATCTTCACCTCCTTTGTAATATGTACTACATGATGAACCATGATATCAAAAAACGAAAGAGGAAAGTAAATTTCAAGCTGACACATGGTAACAATTACATCATTCTATAATTTATCAAGAGTACTAGGATGTATCACTTTGTTGCATATTTCATTGAAGAAGAAATAGAGTCTTGTGATTGCAAACCTTACATGCTTCGTCAATATAGATCGAATAACCACAGGTAAAATTTGTTGCATTAAGGTGTGACAATCATGATATTTGAGACCTATCAACTTCAGATCCTTCTTTGATACCAATCTACAAATATTAGAAGAGTATCTTTGTGGAACCTTAATATAATACAAGCACTCATAGAAAGTCTTTTTCTCCTACTTTGACAAAGTGTAACAAGCTGGCGGTAAATATGTGCGGCGACCCCTGATCTCCACTGATAATTCTTTTCTTATACCCATTAATTCTAAATCTTTTCTAGATTTGATGTCATCTTTAGTCTTTCCTGACATGTTCAATAGCGTACCAATGATGCTATCAAAAACATTTTTTTCAACATGCATGATGTCCATGCAGTGTCTAATTGTCAAAAATCTCCAATAAGGAAGATCCCAGAATATTGACCTCTTCTTGTATAGAGATTTGTCACATGCGAGAGTATGACTACTTGAACTCTTTCTAAATTCATTAACAATATGTTTCACCCTATCATATACAACATTTCTTGGAATAGGTTTAAGAGCATTTAGTTCCTCAGTTGACCCATTAAAGGTTTTGCATTGCCTTTCATAAGGATGCACTGGTGGGAGAAATCTCCGATGACCAAGATATAGAATTTTATCACCATGTTTCAGTCGGATTGAATCAGTATTTTCCTCACAAACAGGACATGCTTTGTATCCTTTTATGCTATATCCAGAAAAATTTCCATAAGCTAGAAAGTCATTAATAGTGCAAAACAACATAACACACAAACTAAAGATCTCAGTATGTGAAGCATCATATGTCATAAAACCTTCTTCCCATAGTTTCATTAGGTCCTTCATTAGAGGTTGAAGGTAAAAATCAATGTCATTTCCCGGTTGCTTGGGCCCTGATATCAATATTGACAACATGTCATACTTTTTTTTCATACACAACCAAGGAGGAAGATTGTATATAACAATCATAAGAGGCCAAGTGCTATGTTGGCTTCTTAATGTACCATAAGGATTCATTCCATCTATACATAGTCCAAGTCTTAAGTTTCTTGGTTCTTTACCAAATTGAGGGTATAATAAATCAATTTTCTTCCATTGTGGTGAATCAGATGTGTGTCGTAGGATGCCATCATCATTGGCCTTTAATTCTCGATGCCAAGACAAATTTCACACATCTTCAGTATTACCAAATTAGCATTGAAATTGTGGTATTATTGGTAGATACCACATCACCTTGGCAGGAGAGCCATTTTTAGCCTTACCTGAATTTGTGGTCTTATACCTTGATGCACCACATTTTGGACAATTTATCAAATTAATATAGTCCTTCTAAAATAACACACAATCATTTGGACATGCATGAATCTTCTTAGCCTCCATTCCCATTGGGCACATTATTTTTTTTGCTTGATATGTTTACATTGGAAGCTCGTTTCCTTCAGGAAGAATTTCCTTTAACAAAGACAACAATGAAGTGAAACTCTTATCACTCCACTGGTTTTGAGCTTTAGGAGTATATAATCGCATCACAACACTCATCCTCATGAACTTAGTACAACCCTTATATAACGGGCTTTCAGCATCATGGACAATGTTTGCATATAAAGAAGGTGGATTAATGACATTGTCCTGACAACTACGTAGAATCTTGTCAACCATATCATCCTAAATTGATTCATTCTGAATCGGTTCATCATTGATGTTATCATCATTATCTATATCTTCTATGCCACAACTATTAGTATTGAATTTTTTTGATCCATAATTATGTTTCGCACCATGCCAATACCATTCATTGTAACCTTGTATGATCCCATTGCATATGACATGATTCTTAAGATCCTCAACAATATCAACTTTCAATTTGTTACCACAATTTCTACGTGGACAATAGAACCTATCTGTATGTAATTTCCTATGTTCCTCAACAAATCTGATATTTCATCAAGGCCTTTGGCAATCTCTAGACTGCAACGGTTCTTGATAGACATCCCACTTCGATCCATTTTCTAGATCACATTAAAATTAATTATAAAATGGAGCATTTAATATTGATACTATAAGCTGTAAGTTTTTATAGATAGGAAGTTAATTACTTCTATGCTAAAGTGTACCACCTATCCCATTTTTGAACATTTAATCTCACTAGTAACTGTATAATGTATGTTAATTTTGAAGAAAATTTCAGCAGCATTTCCCCTAAATTGTCCAAGTACACCGATGTAAATGGCACATAACCACTCACATATGTACCCAGAGAACAAATGAGGAAATCCAACTGAAATTTTCTTCAAAACTAAATGTACATTATACAGTTACATCCTAAGTGAGATTAAGTATCCAAAAACAGTCCCAAACTGGAGACTATCTAAAGTTTACTCGTAATGAGTAAATTTTGAACAATTTTCTAAGTTAATATATAATGTATTATTTCCATATTTATATATTAAGTTAAACATCATGCATGGATGGTCTCATCTATAAACCCTAAAGTGTCAATTAGGGAGTACACAGGTCTAATCTCATATTAATTTCTAGAATTT
Source organism: Alisma plantago-aquatica (assembly GCA_963693085.1). NCBI lineage: Eukaryota > Viridiplantae > Streptophyta > Magnoliopsida > Alismatales > Alismataceae > Alisma > Alisma plantago-aquatica. Next base: position 321,785,351 of record OY856411.1, on the reverse strand, counting down.
ATACAATGATTACATATGTGACTGATATTAAAGTATAGATATGAAAAAATACATGTTTTAATTATTGGTTGGGTTACCAATCATATAAAATGGAAAAACAATATAACTGACCAGTGAAAGGTGTGCAGGTGGATTCTCAATCGAGAATTTGGTCGACTGAGAGTGAATTTGGACATCGGTGTCTCACCTGTCTGTGACCGTGGCCGTGGCGGCGGCGGGCATAGATGGAACTATATAAATGGAAAGTCTTACCTTAGCAACTGTGGTGATGGTGGTGGCGGTGACTTCAAGCTCCTCTTAGGGGCAGTACGCAGCGGTGACCACTTCCAGTTCTACAGTGGCTACTTCGAGCTCCACTTCAGTGTTAGCCACTTCAAGTTCCACTTCAAGCTCCACTTCTCTCAAACGACGACAATGGCAACGACGCAATGAAATGGCCACGTCGCGACGACACGACAACGACGATGACACGGTGTGAGTCTTTCGACACTCACGAATAGATTGATGAGTACTGCTCATGTGCCCTCATGCCCTAGGAGATAGTTGGGCCTGACTTGTAGGGTCAGTTAAAAAAAAGCGACCTAAGAGATAAGCGGTGCCCATGTCGAGTAAATCAAAAACACCCAAAAGTCATCTCAGTCGAGAATTTCGTCCACTAAGAGTGGCCTACAAGGTCAGTTAAAAGTAAAAAATCAACCCTAGATGTACTTGTAGGTGCGCGAAGTCAAAATGGAGCCAATTTTTATCGTGGGATTCCGAGTCGAGAATTTGGTCGACCGAGCGTGGCCCTATAAGGTTCGTTAAGAGGAAAAAACTGACCCAATAGAGGCCGATGCCCAAATTTTTTCATTCTGAACTACAAGCATGGTTATATTAAAAATTGACCCAAAAGGCATCCGGGTCGAAATTTCATCGACCGAGAGTGGCTTACAAGGTCAGTTAAAAGTAAAAAAAAATTGAACCTAGATGTACTTATAGACGCGCAAAGGCAAAATTGCCGCAGGATTCTCGGTCGAGAATTTGGTCGACCAAGAGTGGCCCTATAAGGTCAGTTAAAAGGGAAAAACTGACCCAATAGAGGCCGGTGCCCAAATTTTTTCATTCTGACCTACAAGGATGGTTATACTAAAAACCGACCCAAAAGTCATCTTGGTCGAGAATTTCGTCAACCGAGAGTGGCCTATAAGGTCGGCTAAAAGTTGAAAATCCGACCCTAAATGTACTTATAGATGTGCAAAGGAAAAATAGAGATAATTATTACCGAAGGATTCTAAATCGAGAATTTGGTCGACCGAGAGTATCCCTATAAGGTCGGTTAAAAGGAAAAACCAACCCAATAGAGGCCCATGCTTAAAAAATTTCATTCTGACCTACAAGGACGGTAATATTAAAAACTGACCCAAAAAGTCAACCCTACTAGATCGGTTATTTTAAAAAAACCGACCCAATAGAGTTAAGTGGTGCCCAAATTTTTTCATAATTTCTAGGTCGATTGTTCTAGTAAAAGTGACGCTTTCGGCAGCGACATTATTGACCAAAAATGTAGTAGTGATAAAGAAAACCATAACATGATTCATAATTATTTTTCTTGCAAATGTTCTTTAAAACATGTACTTGATATCATTGTAATTTAATTTCTTAATTACAAGAGAATATAAGTCCCTTTACCCATACTTGTTACTCACAGTGTATGAATCCACTTACCTTTATTGAAGAAACTCCTTATAGATCTACCAGGGTTGACGAAACCCTACTATAATTTGAAGTCTCAGTCATGCCATAGCTTTCACGAAAATAAACATGTGAATATATTAACACCAAGTCTAGAAACCCTACCATATCCTAAAATGCTCTATATACTTTTATTATGCATGTTAGCATTTCTTAGGTGTCATAAATGACATACCATCTTCTAGAATATAATTTGATTTTACCACGAATGATCAATACATGCAACATCTACATACTTACATCAATAATAACATCCATAGTTACTTCAGCACCATAATTAACATCATGGCCTAACTTCTCTAATATTAAATCGTCATTATATATTAAAAACCATCTAAATTCAAATTTATTTGTATATTATATACTCATACCTTATGATACCATAATGGGATACATCACATTAATATGTTGACCCCAAAAGATGGACTCCACACAAAAAATTATACTCATCAAACGAATAAGATCAGAACTCAAATTTATATTATATACCCCATGAAAAGAATACAGAAACTTACTTTATCAAATTTTGCTATTCTTATCATAATATATTGCATAAAATATCAACATCACATATATTTCCTTCCACAAAATCTTTTACCTAATTAACGTCTAAATTACCTCAATATAATAATATTTGTAAATTATACTCTTCAATATCTTTCTTTCGATACCTTATATGTTGTAATTGAATAAATACACAAAATTTTTTGAATTAAAGAACTTCACTTGTTGTCAATAAATTTTAATCGTTAAGATACGATCCAATGGTTGTGAGGGTGTCACACAACACCCTTTGTCCTAGTAGAAACCCTAGTTCACGGATCTTTTTTGGGATCCACTTTGGTTGTGATATGAATCCGATCAGTGACCTGGTTCCTTTCTCCCTCAAGTTTCACGTGACTCGTACTGCCTTGCCTCTCTATTCACGGGGAGGAGAAGCGGCTGCCAAACTCCCACTCCGGTGGCGTCCCCAGACCTCCGTGGTCTAAGGAACTTAAATGGAAGGTTTAATCCATCGCTTACAACTAGTAGGACATCATGCCTATCACTCTCACTGCTCAGATCCATAATGTCTATTCTCTACTTTGCCTGACAGGGACAAAGTATTGTTGATTGATCGACTCTGTTGGTTCCCTCTTGCACTTCTAGGTCTTCAAAACCAACCACATGTTGTAACGACCCCGCCTCCTAGTAACCCCCAATTAAGGGAGACCAAAAGGTCAGAGTCATTATCCCAATATTCAGGATCAAGGGTTTGACATAGAATCAATAATAATTATAAAATTCTACCAAGACTATACTAAAAGCTGGAATAAAATAAAACTTTGCATACCTTTTTTCAAAGACTTGGATATCTACTTCTATCCACAATTGGAGTCTAATCTAACTAATCCTCCTTGCACTTTATTTCTTAATTTCACAATATGCCACTTTACTGTTTGTCCTTTTCAAGGTTGTACCTAAAATGCCAACACACAAAATGTCAATCAACATAAATGAATATGCCGGTATGTGGGGACAACCAAAATTTCACAAATATGGCTGACGATCTAAATATCACAATCAAGTTAATTAACAATCCAATTTACGCTTTCAATGTGACATTCTCCACTGCTTTTTCCCTAACCCTGGAATACCCTCTTTAGGGTTTCTCTTTTGCCATTGACTTAAGGCCACCTTATCAATCTCGAGCTTGGTGCCTGGGGTCACCTCTCATGGTGCCCATCAGTCATGCAATAAATACAACCTTCTCAATCCCAAGCTTGGTGTCTAGGGTCACTACTCATGGTACCCATGGGTCTTCCCTCTTGGGCTTGACCTCATTGCATCATCCATAACGGTGGCATGTAGGTGCAAGAATACACACTTATATCATAATTGCTATAATAATAGTGACTTTATGATTTGCAAGTATGAACATCCAAACTGATAGGTTTCATTCAATGCGATCAATCATCTAGAAAACCTTTAGGAAACAAATGTGATTAACCATAATTAACCACATACCTGATCCAGAGCAACTTGATGTCCAAGCAATATTGATAAAAAACAATCAAACAAGCAATCAACAATATCCTGAAATTAATGCAATACATCCAAGTGTTATAGAGTATCCAAAACATTCTCAAGATAGACTTAAATCTCAACTTTGGCTTTCTCGGACAACCTTAGGGTTTTAGCCTTCATAATACTTTTATCAAATTTAATGCTCTCTTAGTTCACAAACCCTAATTTCCACATCATAAGCCCAATTAAAGTCTATTATTTATCTTTTAAACTAAAGCTACCATCTTTATCCTTTTAAGTTATTTCAAGATTGTGAGACCCAATAATAATCTTCGGCTTCTTTCAAATTGACAACTCATATTTCATTATAATCTAATATATGGACTCCATTTATTACTGTTCCACATTTATCAATTAGAAAATCCTAATTACCATATTAAGGGTATTTATCCACAATTAGGAACATTTATACTCGATATAGCTTAGACTCATCATATCTCATCTTTATACTTGAATTTGAACAATTAAGGCCATTAAGAATCTAAATTACTGACATTAGGGTCTCAAGGCCCATTAAAGCTTATTTATGTACATGGAACCCTAAATTAATCAACTTTTCATGTAAAATGGATTGCAACTTTACTTTAATATTCAATAGGTTAATACTTCCCAATTTGACCCCTTAAACCTCAAATATTCATCCTTTACCCTCAATTAGGGTTTCTAACCACACTTTTAATCAAATAAATGTACTTTTGCAAATAGGTACGAAATTAGGTTCTCAAACAAATTTTAATGTGTTCCTCATATTTTAATGTGTTCCTAGCAGATTCTATGAATTTTGCAAAGAAAAGTCATTTTCCTCATTTATTTGTTAATTCTAGAAAATCTGTTGCCACCCGATCCATGGTCCCCTGGACCATGCAGGATCCAACGACCTAGGGTCCGTGTGCCTAACTTTAGATTTTAAATTACGACAGACTATTTTGCCCTTACTGGGAAAGAAGGAATGGAAGGGTAGTTCAGTAATTTGCCCAAAAATCTTCTTCTTCCTTGCGCGAGCAACCCTCTGCAAGCTGGCGGTCAACTCAAAGGTTGACTCTGGGATCTCGTGCACCAATGAGCAATCTAGGAGGCTTAGAAGCTTTTATGTTGCCAACCGAACTTGACTGAATCCTCAATTTCACGCTCACATTGTGCCTCCACCTCGACAGATCGCCAGAGCTCCGATAAGGTAGATAGGAAGATGGAGGGGAAGGTTAGGGTTATTTCTAGAATTGAACTTGCCAACGCATTTTTCGTCACTTTTCGAAGATTCTAGGGTAGCGAGTTGATGCGCCGGTGCCCTCGTGAGCCCTCTCCTATATATAGCATCAATTACACAAACCGGAAAGTTGGGGACTCTCCACTTTGGTGACAAAACCACCCACATGTTGGGTTGGCTCACACCGGAAACCTCTCCTGAAGCTAATGGAGTTCTTCTCGCTCCAAGACACCCTTTCCTCTTTGAGAAATCCTCCAATCAAGGACCTCGCAGGTGGACTCTGTGCAAGCAGTCCCCGCAAGAGTGGGATTTACTCCCAGCCATTGGATCACCGATCCAACAGTCACGTTTAATCTGAAAATCTGGAAAATCAGGATTAAATTCCCTATATCAAAATGTGACATAATATCCTTTCTACTTTAGGATAATTTCTAAATTGCATATCTTGGAAACCATACATCATTTTGAAACCAAATTTTTAGGATTTCTCTCTCTTGTCTTTATCTACACGCATGCCAAAAATGAGTCCCAAATTCCAAAGGAAAGGGGATTTTTTTTTAAAAGCAAGTTATTCTTTAATAAGACTTATTTAATTGATATTTCCTCTTTCTTTTGCCATCATCTTATCATCTTGGATTCCTTGGACCTCAAGGAACCCGAAAGGCACGAAATCCCCTCTTGGTGGATATTCCCTAGCCTTCTAGAGACTTCTACCTCTTCATTTTTCATTGTCTTACTTATTTCTTTATTAAGATATTTCTTTTCAAGGATTTCTCTTTATCTTTCATTTCCTTTTCCCTCTTTTCATATTTCTTTTATTTGAAATCACATAGATACGAGATTTATTTAATTGTGGCCATTAATTCCACTTTCTAGAGATTTCTATGTATTGCTCATAATTACTTTGCTTAATATCCATTATCTTGTATCTTTTCCATTTTATTTGTACTTTTCTTCTTTTCTTCTCTTTTATAACCATTATTTGATTAATCTAATAATAGAAATTATGAAAGTCCTATCAAAAGTGAGATTTGCAAAGAAATCCATCTTTTGAAGCAAAGCATACAACCTTTTCAATTAAGTCCATATTCACAAAAATCTTTACAATTCAATTATGAAAACATATGCAAAATTGAGGTTGTAACACATGTCCTATTAAATCTTTGTATCCTAGATACACCTTCACATATGCCTCGCCTTAAAGGGATGTCCCAAGTACTTGAGCCTAAGATGTATGTCCAAGGTAATTTGTAGGGGATCATAACATCAACAGAACAATTCCCTTCTCATCTTCTTCTCCATGTGCATCTACTTCTCTTTCCAGTTTCTTGATCTCTACTAGAGCATTGGAGTGGCCTCTAGTCTCTTGGACAAGCACCCCTCACATATAATATTTATCTTATGTCCTTTCTTCTCATCGTCTTCTGCATTTGGTAAGAAGAGAAACTCTATTCTAATTTATAAGAGCTGATGCACTAGGTATTAAATTAGTATTTTAGCTTCTGAGTCATTCAGAAGGAAAATGATTCTAATGTAATCACTCTTAGGCTTCCTACTTGATTTTTGAATATGAGAAGATTACTGGGATGGATGGTCACAAAACTATTTTCTTTAACCTATTGTTAAAAATATTATATTCTTCAAATCTAAAGACTATATCAAAATTCCTTCTTATTATATTACAAATTATAAAACCAAACATGACCAAACACGACTTCATTAAATTTGTTTAAATAAAAAGGCATTATTTCTTTTTTCTCTCAAGGCCACACCCTATATTATATTGACTGAGAGGTATATTCATATGTTCATTTCATGCTCCACAACCTCTGTACAATTTGCTGAGGTTTACAATCTTCCTCTATTATTCACATACCAAGATTACTCCTTGTTAATGAGAGTAAAATTGTATTAGTTCCACTATATAATACTTGAATTGAAAAAAGATCATCATATATTATGAAACTTAAATGTAAAGATTAGCATACTTCAAGTCTTGCTAGATTGTAACGAAATCCTCCCTTAGTTATATATTGACCCTAAATTTAGCTACACCCAAATAATCATCATAAGATGGTCCAAATACAAGATGTATCCCTAGGTTCCACTAACACTTAAATGGGGTCAAATTTAGGTAAAATCTATTTACGCTTGAGTCCATGTATCTCAACCAATATATTTTTTGTCAAATTTCTCTTATCCTTATACAGGTTCCAGAAATTTGGGTTTTTTAGTGTTGACCTACCAACATAAGTTTCAATAAAAAAGAGACCCAAACTTCTTTGACCAAAAATAAATTAGAAGAGCATACATACATATCATGCATTCAACAAAAAAAATCAGATTCATATAATTAATGAAAGACACATAACTGAGGCAGGAGATTCTTAACATAATGCTTACAATCTAGATCCTGATAAATATCTTATGAAAATCATTAACGATTATTAAAACAAGGATCAACATCTTTTCTTAGTTACTAGGTCCAAGTTACAATTTTGGTCAAACCTATGTTCAAATTTATTATTAAATGTATGTTCATGATCATATGCTGATTTGGAACTCATGATTGATGTTTGGTTCAAATTTCAAAATATTCTAACATCTTACTAGAGTGGAGGGGAAACTGGAGTATGAGCCGTCAGATACAACAAGAGTAGTGTCATTCGTGATCAGCATAACCCCGTAGAGAGTTAAGGGGTGGTTATTGTGGGTGAGAGGATGAGGTAGGTGAATACCAAAACTGGGCTATGCGGTGGTGCCGCTCAAACAACTAGGAGAATGAGGAGAGAAATTGGGGTGTTTGAGATCAAAAGAGGGTAAAAATAAACTACACAAAATTGGAGATATTGTAGATCTATCTTTAAGATTAGAGTATGTCGTGTGAGGAAGCCATCGAGTCAGTTTTCTATTTGTTTTACCTAAAATTAAGAAAATTAAGACATAATCAAACCAAGTAAAATGGTTTATAGAAAAGGAGTATACTTTGCAGGACTTATATTAAAAAAGTATAACAATCGATTTTCCAAAATATAATATTTTTTGACAAGATGTTTATTCCAAAAAAATAATTTTTTTATTATGAGTTTCCATTATGCTAAAGAAGCATGCTTTTATTTTTTTTTTGACTCTACTGCCCCGATGTGTTGGGGGAGGTACCCATGCTCCTTCTCTCCATATGAGGTAGGAGGCCAATGCACAAGTTCTACCTCCGAATGAGGAGGTCGCTTTCACTCAATATCAAAATTATCAACATTATATTCATCAATGTATGGGCAGTCATAATGAGTAGTATCATTCATGTTCTCATCTTTTTCTCAAAATATAATATAGGAAAAATGGAAGACTAATCAATAGGGAACAATAGTTCAACCAAGTACATATCCAAGTATACAATCAAAAGATACATAAAAAGTATCTTCAATACAACCAAGGAGGAGATTTAATAGTGTACCTTTCATCGAAAACTTTAGAGTACAATCAATATCTGAATCAATAGGTCAACTCTTCGAGTCAGATCCTAAAATCACAATGTTTGGATCAAGGGTCAAGATCATGATATTTGGATATCATGTTTTAATATTCAAGATTAGAGTTACAATTTTCCTATGTCAACCTCAGGATTGGGTCATTCACTTATAATTAACCAATATTTCAATATGTCCTACATTTTTTAAGTGTCAAGTATTTTTCGAGTGTGAATGACTTACCTAGATTTTTGAGGATCATATGTGTTAACCCTAATTATCATGATCAAAATTCAAGTCATAATCAAGTCTTCAGTGTTCGGTTTTTATGGCCTCAGAGTAGGCAGAGGAAACAAAATTTTACTGGACATTAACCTAAAATAGGAGACCGCACCAATGACTATGTAATGGTAAGGATGGTTTTAGCAAGATATACCTGGTCCTGGGGCTTGCCAAGTGACAATACCTCACATCCATGTGCGGTCTTCAACGCCATGTCTTGGACAATGTTTATGCAGCTCTCGGTCTTTGCCAAGGATTTTGGCCTCCACCACAGACTACGGTTGATGTGTCCCCCTGAGCGGAAGACATCTCCCTCCTTTGCAGATAGTACACACGGACTACCTACAACTCCTGCCATTCTAGAAGAACTGGTAGGAAGGAGACGACCCTTCTGTCAGTGTACTAGCACCAACCTACTCTCCCAAACTCAGACTTCTTTACTATAGTTGTCTTACCCTCGCTATGCCTCTTAGTTTTCAGAACCAGAGAGGATAACAAATTCATAGAGCAACCGGTGGTTTGAATTGTGTGTTTTGCGAAGCCCCAATACCCCTTTATTTATAGTAGAGGATAGGGTTAGGGTTCCCAGCATGTCCGAGAGTAGAAGGATCCCAAAATTCCACAAATAGTTTATACTACAGAAGGCGAACCAGCCAATTCACTAGTGAGATGGTTAGTTGAGAGTGTGAGGTAATCAGTTCACCCAATGAACCAGTCATTTCACTTCACAGACAAGCCTATAATTGACTTTCCTCAATCATTTCCAATTAATTCAACTATTAATGCTTGTTCCAATCGAATTGAAGAAGTGAAACATAAAAGTTTTCCTTCAATCAGGAAAATCCCTATTTCCTCAGTTGGATGGACTGTGAGCCGCCTTGTTCACCAAGTGAACTGGTCAGTTGGCTCACACCAGTCGATCGACTCATAAGAGTGAACTGGTCGTTTGATAGTCCTGACATTGCCAATGCAGTCTCCAATCGACCTGATATGCTAACCAACTCGTTCATCACTTGAACTTGATAGTTCTGAGTCTAATCAATCAACTGTATGTTTAATTGAGTACCTAAAAACCTTTAGTCTCAATATAAACATCATTCACGGACAACCTCCTCTTCCAGGGGAATCCTATATGTGTGACCCAATAGGTTCCAATTTACGTTGGCAGTGAATATTCATAACAACTTATGACACCACAAGCACTGAGAAAAATCTTGTAACTCATCACTTCTACCCAAGTAACTCAAAAAGTTGGAGAACAACTTCAACCTACAATATGTGATTAGTGTTACTGTGATCGTATAGTTCCTTTGTCACTAACATACGGATTAAACTCAAGACATGGAAAGTCATCCTCTTCAACATTCAATCCATGTTCCTTGACCTAGAGCAGACTGTCTGAGATGCATGTGAGTTCGCATATCACATATATAATCACATTAGTATGGCCATACAATTATCAGTCTCGTTTATCAAGAGACCCTGGATATCATACTCCTTTGTAGGAAGGACAAATCCCATCTCTATCACTCACAATATATCCCCATGTGTCAAAGTCACCCAACCATCACCTTTATAACACTGGTGTTTTAGGAATATGTTTGATGATGTCAAAGTGTACCCAACAACATGTGATGAGTGTAGTGATTTTAGGTCTAAGAGCCACTATCACCACTATCACTATGAGAGACGATTGTGACAACCATTCCATGGTATCCATACATCACTCTCATGGTGGGTCTGCCTGATATATTGTTCTGTAACATACATTTATGTGCTTGACTTGATATCATATATCATGACTAATGAGACTCTTTCATCAGTCAACACACACAGTCTAGTTTGATGTATTACCATTGTCTATTTTTCTTCCACATTAATATTCAACTAGGGACATAATAAGAATGTATGTACTCTTACCATACATATGGTGTCATTATTCAGGTCCTTAACATGAATGCTTATGTCATCGAGTCACATCATTCTTTAGACATCTATCATGTATGTGTCACCATCTCATAAGTCAGACAAACATAATAGACATTATTATCAAATTTTGTATCATATGTCTCGTTGCAATCATCATATGATTGAATCTCTGGGCATACTATACCAACAGACTCCCACTTGCACCTAGAGCCAAACACCCACGAATCATATTCCAAGTGATCTTAACATGCCCATCATGTTTCTTCTACAAAAGTGCTTTTATAGAGGGTAATCAACATTTTCTTCAAGTTGGTATATTTTATGTTGCACATCCCCTCACTGTACGAAAGCTCATATGAGATGGAAGTGCCTTAGTATGTTATCTAAAATTCCTTTGCCTAACCAGTAGCTCCATTGTTGTCACGATATTACCACTAAGTTACTAATGGTCAGAACCTCCCATAAGTTCATCCATATGAACTTCTAGATCCATATAGTATCCTTTACAGTGTTTGTGACACTAAGGCACTTAGCTTCTTATTGCAGAATTAATCAACTATCTTATGTTGGAACATTTCCAACTCACAATTCTTATTCCAAGGTCGAATAAAATTTATCATTCTGGAAGCTTGCATCAGTGTAACTCTTTACACCCAACTCTTCCTTATTACCATAACTAAAGAACTAATCCTTTTAGTACCTCACAAGTACACAAAGATGTCCTTCATGGTATTCTAGTAACTCTTACTGGAGTTTGACATACATCCATTTGTCATGTCCAATACATATGAGATAACTAGATATTTAAATCATATAGTCATACAAGATGATGAGTTTGTATATTCTTGTCATGTTCAATGCATACAAGATAATTAGTTCATATTTTCTTGTCATGTCAAATACATACAAGATAACGAGATGAGTTCATATGTGATATATCCAATTGTGAATGCATATAGCATCTATCCATGTGTTCTTTATTCTTCATAAGAATAGGGACACTTGGATCTTGAGAGACTAACTCCATGGAACATGGACAAGTTTTCTATAATCATGCTAAACTGTTTCAACATTTTGTCAATGTATGTTCTATTTCTTAGGTCAAGAATCCCTCTTGATCTATTTCTATAGATCTTGATTCCTATCACATAGGATCTTCTTTAAAACTTCAGAATGCACTTTGTTGCCAGGTTTTAATATTTGTAGCATAAATATGTTATTCCCCATCAATATGTGGAATATACATATGATCCCACTAAATTCTTGTAATCACACATTTTTTCTTTATTCTAGCTCAAGTCAAACTCTTTGACTATCTTGTCAAATGGAAGATCCCAATTCTAAGGCACCCACTTCAATCCAAAGATTGATCTATGCAACTTTATAGACTTTATTTACATTATAGGATTTATAAAACCTTTAGGATGTGAAACTTACACATCCTACACAATATTCCATTTAAGGAATGCAGTTTTAACATCCATATGCCAAATATCATAGTCACATTATGCTACAATAGCAATCCTTATCATGATGGATTTTCATCATATTCAACACCTTGAACTTGATAGAAACTTTTTGCGACCAAATCACTACAGCAAACATTCACATCAATAGCCATTCCGAAATGCCACTAAAAAAAAGCTAGTAAACAGGTTTAGCGGCATTTGTTGACATTTTAAAAAAATTCCTCTAACACCAATGCCAATAGGAAGATAGTGGCTTAAGTTGTAAAAGCCACTAAATGTTTGTCTTTAGTGGCTTCAAATAAATGCCACATAAAGTCCACTAAACCATCATTTGGCATTTATGGAAAAACCACTATCCATCATTTGGCTTTTATACAAATGCCACTATTTTTTATAATGTTGTTGTATAGAACAGTTTTGATTGAATGTAGTGTCTTATGAAAAAAGCCACTAATGACATACTAGTTCTGCATTACTAATTTTTTATGGATTTTAGTCAGTCAATTTGTAGTTCATGATCAAGTTTTCTAATTGAATGCCAATTGAAGTTGAACACATTCCAGAAGTATTGAACTTTTTTATTTATAATCAAATGACAATTACATGGGGAGGACATTTTACCTTGCCCCTTGTGTTGAATACAACAACATCACATACACTATATATGGTACATATTTTAGATATGACACTAACTGGATAACAACTCATTTTGCACTTGGAGACCCCCCAAAGGAATACAAACTCATTTTCTTACAAAAACATACAACTCCATTCTAGCATTCCAAGTAGTTGTGAGCTTCTACAGCAGTAGACCAGCTACACTGCAATGAAGGTTCATCCTTCTTCTCAGTTGCAGTGATAGCATTACGGCCATATGGTCAGCAGATTCCTCAGTAGGTTCTTCCTTCTTCTCTTCCACCTTAGCAGTAGAAGTAGCAGGTGCAACTGCATAGCCTGAAGCAACAACAGGGGCAGCAGCAACTGCAAGGATCCTACAATGAAGTGAGCAAAATGTTGAGCACTTGCATGCAAATGTAAGACAAAAACACTTACAACACTAGCATTATAATGACCCTGTCTCCCGATAACCCCCAATTAAGGGAGACCCAAAGGTCAGAGTCGTTATTCAATTAACAGGATCAAAGGTTCAACAAATAATCAATAATAATTATGAAATTCTACTAACTAAACATGAAATGGGTATACAATTAAAACTTTACTTACCTTTGAAAAACTCTGGAAATCTATCTATCTAGAGCTTGAACAAATCTATCTAATCCTCCTTGCACTTTATTTTGGAGTTTCACAATGTGTCACTTTACTATTTGTTCATTTCAAGGTTGTGCCTAAAACGCCGACAAACAAAACATCGATCAGTATACGGGAATATACTGGTATGTGGGGACATCCAAAATTTCGCATATATTGCTAATAGTTTAATAATCACAATCAAATTATTTATCAAGACAGTTTACATTTTCAATGTGTCATTCTCCACCGCTTTTGCCCTAACATTGGCATACCCCTCTAGGGTTTCTCTTTTGCCAATGACTTAAGGCCACCTTCTCAATCCTGAGTTTGGTTCCTGGGAGTCACCTCTCATGGTGCTCCATAGTCATGCATCATAGACCACCTTCTCATTCCCAAGCTTGGTGTCTGGGGTCACCTCACATGGTGCCCATGGGTCTACCCTCCTGGGCCTGACCTTTATGGCATCTTCCATCAAGGTGGCATGTAGGTGTGAGAATTCACACATATATATATAACTGTGATAGACATAGTGACTTTATAATTTTAATATGAACATCCAAACTATTTATATTGCATTCAATGCGAGAAAACATCCGAAAAACCCTCGGGAAACTAATGCGATTAATCATAATTAACCGCATGCCTATTTAGCATACTTGAATGCAAAAATAACTTAACCAATCAAGAAAGCAAGAAAGTACACACAGGTTGATCTTGAAAAAGGCATCCAATTTCTCTATCATTAATCATGTCATTATGATCTATTAATCCTAGTTGTTTTCTAGGATTATTTGTCCTTTTTAGGGTTTTGAGCATAATTAGGGTTCCACTTCATTATTATCACTTTAAACCCTTATTTTACCAAATCACTTGCAAACCCTAATTATTTCATCTATCTTTCACAAAAGATTCTAAGTTCATCTTTTAGCAACAGGAAACCCTAATTTTAGATTATAAACACTTTTGTTTTCTTTTTCTCTAATTTAGGGTTTCTAAACATATTAATCAACATATTAGGTTAAAAACCCTAAACCACGAAATTCTATCATCAAAACAGGTTAAAAACCATCTTAATCATTAATCAAGTAAATGATACTCGAATTAACTCCTTTGTACGATTAAAACTATCTTTGATTAACAATTAGGGTTCTCTAATTACAAATTAACACTTTTTCCATCAAAATATGCACTTTTGCACAAATATATAGATTTAGATGTCCAAACCATTTTTAATGTATTCCTCATATTTTTCTGATCATTTTTCACGTATTAACATCCCTCATCCGAGTTTTCTAGATCAAGATACGATTTTTCACAAGAAAACCCTTTTTATTGTTTATTTGCTATTTTTCTAGAAAAACTAGAACCGCCCGATCCATGGCCCTTGGATCCACGGAGGATCCAATGGTCCTGAAGGAGCGAGCCTTTCCTTTGAAAAAAAAAAGAATCAAAGGATGAAGGTGCCATTACCTGCAAAGAGGATGCGGAGGGGCAGCCGGGTAATTTTGTTGGTACCTTCGTCTTCAACCTCGCGCGAGAGAGACAACAGCTCTGTGGTCAACTCGGGCGTTGACTTCGCAATTCTAGCCACCTGCGAGCGCGCCAAACGTTCAGGGAGCTTCACCTCCCTCCTCCAAACTCGATGAAGCCCTCAATTGTTGGGCTTGGCCGAGAAAGCACTGCCTCCAACTCGTCAAATTCTGGCAAGACGAACTGGATGGATGGTGATGAAGGTCAGGGTGATTACTCGAATTGGGCGCATAGGTAGACTCCTCTCGGTCCGCCGTAGCCTCTAGGATATCTAATATGCACACTGGTTCCCTCGTTCACCCCCCATATATAGGGTCGGGGAAGGTCCTTGTTTGATTGGGGATTCTCCCAAACGGTGACCAAACCTCGACAAACTAGGGATGATTCCCTTCATTTTTCTTTCCGGAATCCAAAGCAATAAATATCAGGTGTGCATACTCCCTGGATCGTGAGGAAACTGGAGAGCAAAGAACCTCTGAAACTTGGCAGAGTCCAAGTCTTCTTGGGACTTAGACGAAGGGCACCTAGCATTGGATCTTGATCCAACGGATCTCATCGTTTGCGTTCAATCAAAGGAAATATATTTTCCTAAAATTTAGAATGACTCCCAAACTTGGAGATAACTTGCAAATTTGATTTCTCTGAAACCATAACTCCTTTTTAACTCAAATTTTAAGGGAAGGTTTTTCTTGGCATTATCTAGATTTGCACGAAATTTGAGAAACAAAAAGCAATGGATGAGAAGGCTTCCTTCTCTCTCAAGTTACTCATTAATTTATTCAAAATTAATTGTTATTTCCTTTCCCTTTTCCATTAACTTGTTATTTTGGGTCCCTTGGACCTCAAGAAATCTCAAAGACATGGATTCTCATATTGGGGAAGATCTCTTTGCCTTTATCTTCTTTTAATTGTCAATTATTCATATTTCCCTTTTTATTAATCAATTTCTTTTCCTTTTTAATTCTCTTTTCTTTTCAATTGGGCTCAATGGACAACAAAGCCCACCATCAATCAATCAAGGCCATTTCATATGAAATCCATTGCAAATCAAAGAAAAAGATTTCATTTATTCATTAAAAGAGAATTACATCTTTCTTTACATATTCAAGAAATTGAGGTTATAACATCCTCCCCTCCTTATAGGAATTTTGCCCTCAAAATTCAAACAATCAAACAAACAAATCAGGGTATGCTTTCTCCATGTCTGCCTTCAGCTCCCATGTGGCCTCATCCTCTCCATGGTGCTTCCAAAGAACCTTTACCATCTCTATTTTCTTGCATCTGAGTTCTTTCACCTCGGTATCTAGAATACACAAAGGTGACTCAGGATAAGTCAGCTTCCCTAGAAGCTCAATAGGTTCAATGCTTAGCACATGGCTCGGATCTTATACATATCGCTTCAGGTTAGACACGTGAAACACATCATGCATCATTCTATACTGAGGGGGTAACGCCAAATGGTATGCAGCTTCACCAATCCATTTTAACACCTCAAACGGACCCACGTATCAGGGACTCAGCTTTCCTCTGTTCTTAGCTATAGCTCAGAGTGGTAAGATTTTCAAAAACACATGATCTCCCACAATGAAATGCACATCAGTCTGCTTTGCATCAGCATACGACTTCTATCGATCGTGGGCTCTCTTCAGCCTTTGCTTGATCAAAGCCACTTTATCAGCATACACTTGGAGCTCATCTGACCTCAACAAGGTTCTCTCACCCACATTATCCCAGTGAAGTGGTGACCGACACGGTCTTCAGTACAAAGCTTCATACGGAGGCATTCTGATACTGGCTTGGTAGATGTTGTTGTAGGCGAACTCAGCTAACGGTAAGTATTGCTCCCATGAGCCACCCCAATAGAGCACACAAGCTCTCAACAAATCTTCTAATGTCTGGATCGTCCTTTCTGACTGACCATCTATTTGGGGATGATAAGCGGTACTAAACTTTAACCTGGTACCAAGTTCCTCTTGAACTTGCTTCCACAACATGGAAGTCAACTTTGGGTCTCTATCTGAGATGATCAATCCTGGTACCCCATGCAAACACACTATCTCTCTAATGTACAACTCAACTAGGTCTGTCACCTTAGCAGTGGTCTTCAATGCAAGGAAGTGTGTTGACTTGGTAAGATGATCTACCACGACCCATATAGCATCATGACCCTTCTTGGTCTGGGATAGACCCACCACAAATCCATGGTGATCTGCTCCCATTTCCACTCTGGAATTTCTATCGACTGTAAAAGTTCGCTGGGTCATTGGTGTTTAGCCTTCACCATTTGGCACGTAAGACAACTGGCCACCCATGACGCAATGTCTTTCTTCATTCTCGACCACCAGAAAAACCGTTGCAGGTCCTTGAACATCTTAGTAGTTCTTGGGTGCACTGTATACTTGGATCCATGAGCCTCTTGCAAAATACATTCCTTTATTGATGAATCCGCTAGAACCCATATGCGATTCTCAAACCTGATTCCTCCGTCTACTCCCACGGATAGATGAGCCTGTGGCTTCATAATTAAACCTTTCATCTTGTCTAGCTCTTCACTGGTCAACTGTGCAACTATGATCTCACTCAACAATTCATATTGAATCTAGATATTAGCCAACCGAACTTGGTCCTCTAACGGTTGTGGAGTCCATTCCACAAGCTCCTCCAAACTCTTCCACTCATAGGATGAAACAGCTACACACTTAAGCTATTTCTGGCTCAACGCATCAACCACGACATTTTCCTTACAAGGATGGTAGGCAATGGTGAAGTCATAATCCTTCATGTACTCCATCCATCATCGTCGTCGTATGTTTAGGTCTCTTTGTATCAGCAGATATTTCAAGCTCTTATGGTCGGTGAAGATCTCGAAGGTAGCACCATATAGGTAATGCCACCATATCTTCAAAGCATGGATGATAACAGCCAACTCCAGGTCATGTGTCAGGTAATTCATCTCATTGGGCTTGAGCTGTCGGGAAGCATATGCTACCACATGCCGATCTTGTTCCAACACACAGACAAGTCCCATCTTGGAAGCATCAGCGAATATTATGAAATCCTCATTGCCAGAAGGTAGAGTCAAGACAAGAGAGGTGGTCAACTTCTCCTTCAATTCATGGAAGTGAGCTTCACATACGTCAGAACACACGAACTTCACATCCTTCCAGGTCAATATGGTTAGCGGCAAAGCAGTATTGGAGAAATCCTTGATGAAGTGATGGTAGTATCCGACCAACCCCAAGAAGATGTGAATCTCGAAAGGGTTCTTTTGTGCCGACCAGTCTCGAACTGTCTATACTTTGGCTGGATCTATGACAATTGTTCCTCCTGAGATGATGTGTCCAAGAAACATGATTCGATCTAACCAAAACTCACATTTTGAAAACTTTCCGAAAAACTTATGCTTCTCAGGATATCAAGGACTCTACCTAAGTGTTCGCGGTGTTGGGCTAGGTCATCCGAATACACTAAGATGTCATCTATGAATACTATCACAAAAGAGTCAAGGAAAGGCTAGAACACACTATTCATGAGGTTCATGAAGACACTCGGTGCATTAGATAATCCAAATGGCATGACCACAAACTTATAGTGGCCAAAGAGGGTTCTGAAACTCATTTTAGGTATATCCTCACTCCTTACTCTCACCTGGTGGTATCCAGAAATCGATCTTGGAAAAAACTCAAGCTGATTTGAGTTGGTCAAACAGGTCATCTATTCTAGGCAAAGAATACTTATTCTTAATGGTTGCCTGATTGATCATCCGATAGTCAATACACATATGAAGCGACCCATCCTTCTTTTTCACAAATAGGACTGGTGCTCCCCAAGGTGATGTATTGGGCCAGATAAAGCCTTTATCCAACAACTCTTGCAACTGGGTTTTCAACTCAAGCAACTCTATAGGGGCCATTCTATAGGGTGCCTTAGATATAGGGTTAGTCCCAGGAGCTAACTCAATAGAGAAGTCTACTTCCCTTTCAGGAGGAATCCCTGGTAGATCATCTGGAAACACATCTGCATACTCCCAAACCACCTCTATATCCTCTAAGGATTTCCCCTTAACCTCGGGTGCAGTAACTATGGCTAGGTAGGCTTGAAACCCTTGGATAGCATCCGTTCAGCTTTCAAAGCAGACACATAAAGGCTGGTTGTCGCATCATTCCTTCCTCGAATGGTGAATTGTGGATAGCCGGTTTTCCTAATGAGAATCTTCTTCTCTCTATAGTGAATTTGGGCCCTGTAGGTGGAAAGCCAATCCATACCGATGATTACATCAAAATCATTCATATCGAGAAGGATGAAGTTAGTGGGAAGCTCGTGGTTCAAATACTTTACTGACAAGATAGGGGTTTTCAAAAGAGAGGTATAAATACGACAACTCGGGGTTGTGACATCCAAAACATAACCCAAATCCTTGATATCCAAACCAAGCGTAGTTGCCAAATTTCTCAAAATAAAAGTATTAGTAGAACCAGAATCAAAGAGTGCTTTTACATTTTATCCCATGATTTCCAGCAAGCCTACATAGTTTGTACCATATCAGAAAGCTATTACATGATCTGCTGAACTGAAAGGAAAACTCTATGGGTTATTGCCCTCGATCAACCTATTAGAATTCACCTGAGCTTCTTCATTGTCAATGGCAAACACCCTAGCTTGCCTTCTCTCTCCAACTAGAGATGTACCGGCTGGTGCTCCAGCTGGAGGTGCTACAGCTACTGGTTGTGCTGCCATAGGCTGTGACCCCAAGGGTCCTCTCAGGTCGGGCTGAGGGTAGTTGGCGATGAAGTGGCCCTCTTGCTGACATCTGAAGCACACCTTCTTCTCAAAGCGGCACTTCCCAGGATGTGTCCATCCACAGGTGCGACACTGCTGGAGGCGACCACAGGGCTTGCCTTTGTGCCCATGCTTGTTCTTGTTGTGGTTGCATCCTTGTCCCTTCTTATGTTCATTCCTCTGCCCTTGAGCTCCTTTAGTGAAACCCAAGTACCCTTTGGATTGATTCTGTGAAGGAATCATCGTCCTTTCCATGTCCAAGGCGGTGTTGTAGGCTTCAGCGAAGGTCTTTGGCTTACTAGCCATCACATGCGGCTTGATGGTAGGGTTCCGACGCTCTACGAAGTAGTCCACCCTCCTCTCTTCACCCAACATGTGTCTGAAATGTTCCAGGAGGCGGAACCTACGACCAAAGTCCACAACTGAAGAGCCTCCTTGAGTCATGTTAGTGAATTCTCTTTCTTTCTCCTTCTTTGCTGAGATGGGGATGAATCTGGCAGTGAAGATGGTCTTGAAGTCGGTCCACGCCATCGGTTCCTCACTTAGGTCTCTTCTCATGATATCGTTCTCCTACCATATCTTGGTTGTACCTTCCAAAAGGTGAGTAGCAAATAGAACCTTCTTATTCGGCTACACCTCGAGCATACAGAAACCATTCTTGACTGCAAGCAGCCAAGCTTCAGCCTTGTCGACCACTTTTGACTTGTCTTCTCCCCAGAACTTCTCGATGTTTAGCTTGACGAAGTCCAGGATGGTGGCTCCAAGTTGGGGATGAATAGGAAGTGGCTCATCATTCTCAGCCCTAGCTATGTCCCTAAGGGCTAGGGCACGAATAGCCTCAGTCAGTTGCTTTTGTTGTTCCATCCAAACTGCATCTATTGTGTGAACCACCATGGCTGGTTCTTGACCACCAGGCTGGTCCTCCTCCATTCGGGCTTCCTCTTCATACACCTGGTGTTCCCCATATTCTAGTCCTTCCCCTTGCTCTAGGTTAATGCTAGGCATTGGTTCAGGGTTTGGGGCCTCTTGCACAGCTTCTTCAGGCCTCTTTCTCTTCTTAGAGGTCTCTCCACCATGGTTCCGCTTCCTCTTCTCAGAGGATCCATTCTCCTTACGGGGTGGTCCACCACCACTGGTGGAAAAAGGGATAGCCAGGAATTTTGTACGAGCCATCTGTACAAGCACACAAAAAGACTTTTAGTCTATAATTTAACCATTTATACTTATGTCGATGACATCTTACTTACGTATCTTTTATTAATTTGGTGAGGATCCCTTAGACCTTATCGACCTTAACCCATACCTCAAGAAGGTGAGGAAGAGAGAGAAACCCTAATCCTTAAAATCCTTAAGAGAATTTTGAGTTGAGGATAGATGAACAAGGTGAGATAGTCCTAAAGGTATCTTATTTCAAGACAAATCCTAGGACATCGGCCAAGCAGTCACACAATTCGAGAGTCCTCGTATTCTGACTAGTGGTGTGGAGGAAAATTTTGCCAGCCCCCAGACGTGATTCATTTCTAGACACCTCAGTCTTTCGGAAAATCCTCTAATAAATCCCTTGGTTCTATAGAATTTTTAAAATTTAATAATTATTAATGATTAGATGAGGAACCTATGGTCTGATACCAATTGTAACGACCCCGCCTCCCAGTAACCCCCAATTAAGGAAGACCTGAAGGTTAGAGCCATTATTCAATTAACATGATCAAAGGTTCAACAAATAATCAACAATAATTATGACATTCTACTAACTAAATTGGAATTGGGTATAAAATTAAAACTTTACTTACCTTTGAAAAACTTTGGAAATCTATCTATCCAGAGTTTGAACTAATCTATCCAATCCTCCTTGCACTTTATTTTGGAGTTTCACAATGTGTCACTTTACTGTTTGTTCATTTCAGGGTTGTGCCTAAAACTCCGATAAACAAAACATCGATCAGTATATGGGAATATACTGGTATGTGGGGACATCTAAAATTTCAAAGATATTGGTAACAATTTAATAATCACAATCAAATTATTTATCAAGACAGTTTACTTTTTCAATGTGTCATTCTCCACCGCTTTTTCCCTAACCCTGGCATACCCCTCCAGGGTTTCTCTTCTGCCAATGACTTACGGCCACCTTCTCAATCCTGAACTTGGTTCCTGGGAGTCACCTCTCATGGTGCTTCATAGTCATGCATCATAAGCCACCTTTTCATTCCTGAGCTTGGTGTCTGGGGTCACCTCTCATGGTGTCCATGGGTCTACCCTCCTGGGCCAGACCTTTCTGGAATCTTCCATCAGGGTGGCATGTAGGTGTGAGAATTCACATATATATATAACTGTGATAGCCATAGTGAATTTATAATTGTAGTATGAACATCCAAACTATTTATATTGTGATTAATCATAATTAATGCGAGAAAACTTCTGGAAAACCCTCGGGAAACTAATGCGATTAATCAGAATTAACCACATACATGTTTAGAAGACTTGAATATAGAAATAACTTAACCAATCAAGAAATCAAGCAAGTACACATACGTTGGTTCTGAAAAAGGCATCCAATTTCTCTATCATTAATCATGTCATTATGATCTATTAATCCTAGTTGTTTTCTAGGGTTATTTGTCCTTTTTAGGGTTTTGAGCATAATTAGCGTTCCACTTCATTATTATCACTTTAAACCCTTATTTTACCAAATCACTTGCAAACCCTAATTATTTCATCTTTCTTTCACGAAAGATTCTAAGTTCATCTTTTAGCAATAGGAAACCTAATTTTAGATTATAAGCACTTTTCTTTTCTTTTTCTCTAATTTAGGGTTTCTAAACATATTAATCAAAATATTTGGTTAAACACCCTAAAACATGAAATTCTATCATCAAATAGGTTAAAAACCATCTTAATCATTAATCAGGTAAATAATGCTCGAATTAACCCCTTTGCAAGATTAAAACTATCTTTGATTAACAATTACAGTTTTCTAATTACAAATTAACACATTTTCCATCAAAATATGCACTTTTGCAAAAATATACAGATTTAGATGACCAAACCATTTTTAACGTATTCCTCATTTTTTTAATCATTTTTCATGTATTAACTTCCCTCATCAGAGTTTTCTAGCTGAAGATACGATTTTTAACAATAAAACCAATTTTATTGTTTATTTGCTATTTTTCTAGAAAAACTAGAACCGCCCGATCCATGGGTCTTGGATCCACGGAGGATCCAACGGTCCTGAAGGAGCGTGTCTTTCCTTTGAAAACAAAAGAATCAAAGGACGGAGGTGTCCTTACCTACAAAGAGGATGCAAAGGGGAAGTTGGGTAATTTCACTGGCTCCTTCGTCTTCAACCTCGCGCGAGAGAGACAACAACTTCATGGTCAACTTGGGCATTGACTTTGTGATTCTAGCCACCTGTGAGTGTGCCAAATGTTCAGGGGGCTTTTCCTCCCTCCTCCAAACTCGATCAAGCCCTCAATTGGTGGGCCTGGCTGACCAAGCACCGCCTCCAACTCACCGGATTCTGGCAAGACGAACTGGATGGACGACGATGAAGGTCAGGGTGATTACTCGAATTGGGCGCACATGTAGACTCCTCTTGATCCTCCACAATGTCTAGGATAGCTAATATGCATGCTGGTTCCCTTGTTCACCCCCCCCTATATATAGGGTCGGGGCAGGTCCTTGTTCGATTGGGCATTTTCCCAAACGATGAGCAAACCTCGACAAACTAGGGATGATTCCCTTCATTTTTCTTTCCCGAATCCAAAGCAATAAAGATCAGGTGTGCATACTCCCTATATCGCGAGGAAACTGGAGAGGAAAGATCCTTTGAAACATGGCAGAGTCCAAGTCTGCTTGGGACTTAGACAAAAGGGCGCCTAGCGTTGGATCTTGATCGAACAAATCTCATCATTTGCGTTCAATCAAAGGAAATATATTTTTCTAAAATTCAAAATAACTCCCAAACTTGGAGATAACTTGCAAAATTGATTTCTCCCAAACCATAACTCTTTTTTAACTCAAATTTTAAGGGAAGGTTTGTCTTGGCATTATTTAGCTTTGCACGAAATTTGGGAACAACAAGAAATGGATGAGAAGGCTTCCTTCTCTCTCAAGTTAATCATTAATTTATTCAAAATTAATTGTTATTTCCTTTCCATTTGCCATTATCTTGTTATTTTGGGTCCCTTAGACCTCAAGAAATCTCAAAGGCACGGATTCCCATATTGGGGAATATCTATTTGCCTTTATCTTCTTTTAATTTTCAATTATTCATATTTCCCTTTTTATTAATCTATTTCTTTTCCTTTTTAATTCTCTTTTATTTTCAATTGGGCTCAATGGCCAACAAAGCACACCATCAATCAATCAAGGCCATTTCATATGAAATCCATTGCAAATCAAATAAAAAGATTTCATTTATTCATTAAAAGTGAATTACATCTTTCTTTACATATTCAAGAAATTGAGGTTATAACAAGCATGCTGTTAAGATAGTATCAGGGAAGATAGCACCATTGCCAAATTTATCAATAAGGTCATCTTCAGTAAGGTGAAGGACCTCAGGGCTGAATACAGATCCACTGTCATAAACTGACAACACAACCAATCCATATGAGAAGGGCCTGATGCCGAGCTTGGCAAGAAGGGCATCCCCAGAAGAACCCACCTTCTCACCGTTCCTAATAAGTTCGACAATGGTGATAATTTCAACTGTACCATTCACATTATGTCAGCTGAATAGAGTTTGCCATGCAGCAATGTTGTAGACATTCAACTAAGCACATGATAGAAAGGGTGCAAATCTCACAATCTAGACAATTATGTAAAAAAACAAAATATGGTTATCAATCTCAATGTCATCCAGGGTTCTCATAAAACTATAGTCTATACATAATAAGTTGAAAGATTTTTAGTAAGGTAAGAAAGCATATAATGATTAATAAGAACAGAACCTGGTGAAGGCCTTCATGTTGTTATAGATGGATCTCCCTTCGCCAATTACAATAACTATTGTACGGAAGTTATCATCAGCAAGAACCATGTCTGAAGCCTCCTTGGTAACCTGGACTGACACATAAAAAGAGAAGAAATAATCATTATCGATAATAATTACTAAAAGACAAGAAGATAAATACACAAATTGACATATAGCGAATATACTTACCTCAGTTCCAGCAATTCCCATGGCAATATAAATGTCTGACATTTTCAGAGCAGATGCATCATTGACACTGTCACCAGTCATGGCAACCACCACATGTAATAAACAATTAACAAAAAAACATGCAAGTTGACTATGTAGATCAGTAGGAGGCTTCAGGTCTTCAAATCTATACTAACATGGCCACTAGGAATAGATTCACTCTCCCCTAATAAGAAAGAAGAGTTTCCAGAACAGATTCACTATCCCCTTCAACTGAAAAAAAGCAAAGTGAAGTAGTGAAATATACCTTATCCAGGAATCCTTAAAACAACCCAAAGCAAAACTGGAAACCAATGTTGGCTAGGTTGCAATACATCAAGAACATGTAATCATGCACAATTTTTTAAGATTGCATGTAAGACTAGTTCCAGGGTGAGGAATCCCATCTTTGAGTCCTAACAATAGCTCTTTCTTGGAGATTAAAGGCCAATCACAAGAGCTGAGTTGAAGCCTTTCACAAGAGATGAGATGACAACCTTAGCTCTCAAGAGTGGCCTTTAATCTCCAAAAACATGCCTTTTAGAGTCCTAACAACAACTCTGTACTTGGATATTTAAGGTCATTCTCTGTACATGATCTTAGTAGAGGATCCTTACCATAGTTATTGGCTTTTAGGGCCTACATCACAACCACATGTTACAGAAAGGGTATTATTGTAAATGTTATTTTAACAATTAAGGGAACATGGAGGAACTGACATTACTAAGAGCACCCATTATTTCTTGAGGCTTCTTCCTTGACTTCTTAACCAAATAAGAGTATGGAAATGTTGAAAATGACTTGTTGTACCATGGAAATGTTAAAAATGACTTGTTGTACCTCTGCAGAGAAATTAGGGTGCATAGAAGCATGCGACTAAAATATCTCAGTTACATTTCAATCATAGAAGCTCAACCACAAACCATCTTGAGGCGAATCACCACAACAAAATATGTTGTGTAAATCTCACACACAAGATTCCAAAAACACTGCTCTTAGCTAAAAACCACTTTGGCTAGGATGCAATACTACCTTAGATACTACTTTTAGATACTACTTTGGCTAGGCTGCAATACATCAAGAACATGTAAGGATGTACCATTTTGTTGGATTTCCTATAAGACCAGTTCCAGGGTGAGGAATTCCATTTTTGAGTCCTAGCAGCAGCTCTGTTCTTAGAGATTAAAGGCCATTCACAAGAGTTGAGCAGAAGCCTTTCACAAGAGATGAGCTGACAACCTTAGCTCTCGAGAATAGCCTCTGATATCCAAAAACTAGCCTTTTACGCAGTGACATGTTGTTTGTTGTGGAAGGCACAAAATGCACAATTCTTCAGAGAAATATTGACTTAGTAAGCTATCATGCAACATGTGATCAAGTTATGAAAGAAAAATTTACATGGAACTATTGACATAGGAAGCAAAAAAAGACATTCACATTCAGCAGGTCAAAAAAAATATGTTGTGTAAATGTCACAAACAAGAAGGTAAGACACTGCTCATAGTTAAAAGCAAAATTGGATTGTCATTTGGCAACATTGTCTATGACAATGGACATGAAACAACAGTATCTGGATCGTTATGTACTAATAAAAAATTGGACCAAAGAAACACAACTATCGCTTTCATTTCTCAACACAGTATCCAAGAATGCAATTATCTATCTATACACTTCATGACCTACAACAAATGGAAATGACTTTAGATACTAGTTTTGTTTTCAATTACGTCATATTATAAGCAATACTATATGCTCACTTTGGCAGTAAATGTGATTTCGACCATGCTATGACATTACCAATAACTTCATCCATATATTGATATTGCTCAGAAGGTCTGACTAGAGGTTCGTTGGCCATCACCACAACCTCTAGATAAACACCAACACATGATGAGCTTAAAATTGCACCTCCCACCATTTGCAAGGGGTCAACCTCAGATAATCGACCGATTGCAACTTTATCATCTGCATCTGCGATACTCAGCACATCACTTCCTATAAACAAAATACAATTTAAATAAAAGATTTATATAAATGTAGAATGATGTGCAATTGACACAAATACAAACATACTTGTCCCTTATAAATTGTTGAATGTCTCATTCAACATGGAAAATAATTGATACCACACATCTCGTATAAAATGTATTCATACCTGGCGAGTGTGTACATGTTGTGCTGATTGACTGTTTCCTACTCTAGACAAGGCTAGTATCTACTCTATTTTTGCATTTTGTTCTTGAATTTTAGCTTCAAATTTCATCCGTTGTTGTTCAAGCTGATCTGGAAATGCTTACTTTGCACTTCATCAGCTTCTTGGGATTTACGGTTCTTGCCCCAGATATCAGAAGATGATGGTCCAAGTCCATAACCACGAACATATCCTGGTCTCTCTTCTCCCATAACCTGCCTATAAATTTTAGCTGAAGTAACATCAGGTTGGTTTCTTCACAGCTCGTCACCTACCTCAGAAATTTTTTCCTACACACAACAGAACATAGGAGATGAATTTTATACCAAACATATAAATGTTTCCATGTAGTAAATGTAACATAATACTATAGGATAGGAATCCTTGTACCAAAATTTTGGCGGATTCAATATCAACTATGCTCCCATCTTTTTTATGATGAGTTTTCTCAAAAAACTCAATGGGATCGACTTCCCTGAATGTTTCCTTCTCCAATTGTAACATTCAAACAAGGTTATTGCTAACATCATTTAAATGGATGTCTCCAAATTGTCCAACTGGATCACAATATTGACTAACTTACATCATGTTTCAGACAAGAAAATGACTTGGTTCCTATTGTGTGGCTAACCTTTTGAAATTTTCTGCTTGTCTTGTTAGTTATACACTTCCTCTGTGAAAAAATGTTGCAGTATTGTCTATACCAATTATCTGTGAGGTAAATTAAATATCAATTAATAGATATAAAAAATTACCTTTCCTTTATTTCTCCTCCAGTAATCCACAAGAAATTTCCATTGAGACGTTTCCACGCGGGCAACAACTTGTTCAAGTTGTTGTTCATATGGACTATCTTCTACGAAGTATAGTTTCCGTAACTCCCACTTGTGGTCCTTCCATTTCTTTCCCAGTCTCTTCATTTTCCACTCCTTTAATTCTATGTCTGTCATGAATTTACTCTACTTACAATAAGGATATCAGTTAGAAGCTTCATTTGACCATTTAAAAATAAATTTTAATATTGTACCATCACAAAATTCCATATGGATTCTTTTTTATTTGCTGGAAATTGTCTCCAGTCCTCGTACTTTAATGGAAAAAGATTGGGATCTCTTGCAATGGTTGTCAAAAAACTTGATAAGTTACATTGGTTTTTACCCACTGGTTGTCCAAATTGATTTATCTCAATGGGAATTTGATCGCCAGGCTTTCTTTTCTAGACTTGCAAACATTGTGTTCGGCCACATGTGTGATGTCTTTGACCTAAGCATTCATATATATATATATATCATTAGATGCAACACTATAAATGCAATGATATGAATAAAACGAATACCTAGCCCATCAGTAGGTGTTGGTGTAGCATTCAACGACTCATCATGGTGATCAGAGACGTCATTTTGCTCCATGGTTTCTTGAAATGCATTGCTATTTTGGCTATTGCCAACTCTACTCTCTACTCTTCTTGATTGATTGGATACGGGAACATTGACAGTAGCCACCGAGGGTCGATGTCTTTGACCTGAGCATTCATTCATAAAGGATACAACATAAATGGAAATTATATATCTTTAGATGCATCACTATGAATGCAATGATATGAATTACCCAATTACCTAGCCCATCAGAAGGTGTTGTTGTAGCATTCAATGACTCTTGATGGTGATCAGAGAGGTCATTTTGCTCCATGTGGTCATGAAATGGATGGCTATTTTGGCTATTGGTAGCTCTACTGTCTACTCTTCTAGAATGATTGGACACTAAAGCATTGCCATTAGGCAACCGTGGTTGATGTCTTTGACTTGAGAATTCATTCATAAAGGATACAACATAAATGGAAATTATATATCACTAAAGGTAGCACTATATCTGCAATGAATTAACCGATTAGCTAGCACATCAGAAGGTGTTGTTGTAGCATTTAACAATTCATCATGGTGATCAGATAGGCCATTTTGCTCAATGTGATCATGAAATGCATGGCTATTTTGACTATTAGCAGCTCTAATATCTACTCTTCTTGAATGATTGGACACCGAAGCATTGCCATTAGGCACTCGTTGTCGATGTCTTTGACCTGAGCATTCATTCATAAAGAATACAACATATATAGAAATTATATATCATTAAATGCAGCACTATAAATGCAATGATATGATTACCTTGTCCATCACAAGGTGTTCTTGTAACAACAGAGATAGCAACAGTGTTATTGAATTTCCTTGGTCTATCATTTTGAACATTAGGTGGAAGGGAAGCTAAATTTTTTTTAGAGCGATTACTGGATGATAGG
This sequence comes from Alisma plantago-aquatica, assembly GCA_963693085.1. Lineage (NCBI taxonomy): Eukaryota > Viridiplantae > Streptophyta > Magnoliopsida > Alismatales > Alismataceae > Alisma > Alisma plantago-aquatica. The sequence goes on along the minus strand of OY856411.1, from coordinate 321,755,970 downwards.
TTCAAAGCTTTCCAGCAACCTTGTGGAGTAATGCTAGGTAAATGAGTCCCTGTACAAGAGTCAATGATGTTGTTCTGATCATTACTTGTAGCTGTCTTATTATGGAAGCTATCACTTAATTGTTCTTTCATCCTGAGTATATCAAGCCACACAAAAATGAAGACACTTAAAACAAAATTGAACCACATAAAAGGTATTTACTACTCGTTCGATCATCCTCTGCCATCCAGCAATTATCCATTCTTAAAAATAGTAAAAAGTATAACATTTATGAGTAATTCTGTCATACAAACAACATAGTTATGATAAGGATAAAAGTAGAACATCACTTTAAGGCAATCCTCAAAGAAAAACATCACTCAAAACCACACTAGAGAAAAACATTTGCAAACTATCATCAAGATCACATTGGGTACCTTAGATTCACGTTACTTGATTGATTACTGATGTTCATTAAGTAATACAACACAAATTACATTTTTTTATTATTTCCTAATTTAAAAGTTAAAAAAATTCATCAACAATTGCGACGGCCGTTATGACTGTGACGTGTCTATTTTGTTGATGGTGTTGTGTCGAGGATGGAGTCACTGGTAGACGAATATGAACTGATGGTGATGGGGTACAAGGCGATACCAACAGGCAAGGATTGAACCTTAGGCATGCCGAATTCATCGAATGACGTCTCCTCATATACGGTACAGTTTGGCTCATGCATATACCATCTCAGGTGAGAAGGCAAACTGTTGTTGTAGTTATGTATATAAGCCTGTATGGTATTGTCGCCAATCGGACAAAGCAAAACCTGGTCCGTACGGCCAATTCCCATTCTCCCAATCCACCCACGCCAACTGGTTGTGGATACCAGATTGCCGTCACCATCATACTAAACCTCGATTACATTTGTCGAGTTCCCAAACTTTAAGGTCATTTTACTAGTCGTGTAGCGTCTTCCGTCCAGATGACGCCAATGTCTGGGAATAGTGAGTTGTGCAAGTGTACGATCGTCTAGCGTGATGTCTAGATTTTCTGCTTCAGGGAAAAGGAGCGGGGGGGGGGGGGGGGGTAGACACCTAGGCCATAGTGACTGTTGTGGGTGAACAGAGACTGCAAAATATTAGTACTAACAATTGTAAGTATATATAGTGATATTATAAATTTTCAAAAAAAGTAGTATAAATTTGCAAAATATAGAGCAATATTTTTTTTAAAGTGAAGCAAGTAGTCCATAAACATATTCCCCATGGTTTCTATCAACATCGATAGGAATGAACCTATTAGAGAACGTGCAACATCATTATCTAGTTTGATGAAACCTGGTTAGGGACCATACAAGTGTACAACTTATATAAGATCTGAGTGTAGAAGACCCAAAACTTGGAGGAACTGGTGTGCCAGCCATCTGATGGTTCCTGGCCCAAGGTGAGAGGTTGGAGTACATATATAGTAAATATGTATAATTGGCTATAAACTCCTTGAGTAACAGAACATTCCATCAAAAGACAAAAATTGATTTAGGATATGGAACTGAAGTAACCATAATGCAATGTGTTTACAATAAAGCAATACTGAGATAAGACGTACACTTTAAAAAAAAACATGAATCAACCATTATGTAAACATCACTACATAGAAGCCATGTAATTCGTTCAATATAGAAATCAAGAGGGCAAACCAGACTTCCTATGGTAGAGAAAAAATTATTGTTGTTCCACAATGGAACCCCTACATTTTGTGCAATCATAGGTTAGTGTTAATAGCAACTTGTCTGCATGCCCTTAGTATCTTGCTTCATTATTTCTTAAAAACCCTAATTTTTAGGGATGGTGAAGATTTTTGTCAATTGGTAGTGCAGAAGAATATAGACCATTCAAGTTTACGGTAATCAAAGGAAAATTGAAAAACCACACCCAAAAAAACATGTATACTATAAGTAATTATACAAAGGTCTTATTCTTCCTTAGACATTTCTAAATCCTAGAATATTACACAAAAAATGACCATCTCATAAACCTTGTTCTCTCCTTAGCCTCTTCCTACATACATAAAGATGAGTATCTCTCCCATTCATTAGCCCAATGGTGGGAACCCCTATTCTTATCACAGAGCGCCAACCCACCAAAGGTAGTGGCCTAGGTAAGGATACATTACTTGCTTATTTGTCAATGATTTACAAACAAAGATACAAATTATGTGAAGACATCACATGAGCACCTAAGCGACCACATTTTAAAAAGTGGATGCTTCATTTTCCTTACAATTTAATACAACAATACACACATTTTTATATGAATACACTAACATTTAGAAACTTGTATACATAACCAAAACCAATGCGACACTGTAAAATAAAGCAACAGAATCATCATATTTCAAGACTGTAAAATAATTCAAGTTTAAATCTAACAAGGAAGGATGGTCGATTTCTTGATATAAATGATTAAGGAAGTGATTGTTGGATATAAAACAACGGAATCATCATATTTCAAGACTATCTTCATATACCGATTATCATATATACCTTGATAGAATGGAAACCGTGAGAATGGATGGGAAAGACCATGTGGGTTTATTGTTTCGTGGGGTGTACTTACCTATCGTGCGCCGAAGCAGCAGGGTGGCAAACCGTCGCAGTCCTCGCCGGCAAGTTGGGAGACTGATCTCTTCCTCGGCGTCCCCTCCAACCCTTTGGCAACATTGTCGACACCTTGGGGAAGAGAAGAGAGTGTTCCAGTAGGTAGCATCCACGGTCTGGAAGATTAGGGAGAAAAGGCTTGGTCGACTTCCCGGGTTCTACGAGCAGAGCAAATGTCGGGAGTAAATGTCTCTACCCAACGCGTTGAAAAGAGGAACCGTTTTGCAGGCTGAGGTAGCCGCGCGGGAACAGAAATTTTTTACTAGTTGTGGCTCGCTCATTTGATTTGGAAATTTTGAAATGCCACTAATTAATTATAAAAATGCCTTAATTGGTAATTACTTTCTATAAACTCCATAATACATGGTTTAGAGGCATTTAAATTACAAATGCCACTACATTACATCGATAGTGCCATTTTTTTTAGAAAAGCCACTGGAATAAAAGCCACTAATGGGTATTTTTGTTGTAGTGAATTACTCTCCATGTCAATCTTCTTTTGGAAGACCCAAAAGTACCCTATGGGTTTTACTCCTTCAGGTGGATCAACCAAAGTCATACTTTGTTGATGTACATGGAGTCCATCCTGGATTTCATGGCTTCAAGCCATATCTCAATTTTTGGCTCTCATTAGCTTCTAGGTAGACTATTGACTCATCATATGATCAACTCACCACCTTCTTGTCCATAAGATATCATATATCATTCAATCTCTAGGTGTGCTCTACCAGAACCATGAGTTATGTGTGTTACTTAAGGAACTTTGAGATTCCACAACATTTTGAGATTCTCTTTATTCCCAGTGTACCTCTTTAAGTTCAATGTTTTTCTTATTTGTCTCGAACATTTTGAGTCCTACTTTTTTCTCCCATTGATTCCTTTAAAACTAGGTTCTCATATAGGAATGCAACCATCCAAAACACCTTTGTTATTGGATTTGGATGTCAAAGTAGTATTCAACAAAATAAGATTTATACGATTTGTGGGCAAAACCTTTTAAGAAAATTTCTTTATTTAGGCTTTCAATCCTAATCTTTATAAAGACATATCAGGACACTTCCCATTCCATATCTCATATGGTGTCTTTGAACTAATTAGATGGTACATTGTTTTAGTGTAAAGAATGTGCCCAAAAGGAAAATTGAAGTTTAGCTAGTAATCACACTCTGAATTATCAAGGTGTGATTCCTTCTTTCCGATACACTTCTCATGATGCACTATCATTGTGGTTTAGGTGGAGTCCATCACGATACATTATCATGATCTTCCAGAAGGTTCTCAAACTCTTGGCTCAAAGTATCTCCAAATTGATCATATTTAAATTTAATACTTATACCAAGTTAGTTATGTACTTCATTTATGATCTCCTTGAACACTAAGAGATTCATGTTTTTATTTTATTAAATATAGACTGCCATATCTACCAAGGTCATCAGTAAATACATTGGAGTATTATTCATTACTTTCAAGTTTGAGTTATCATGTCATTCATTACATGTGTCACACACATTTGCCTCTTTAACCATCACGTATAGTTGATGAGACATATGCATTGCCATCAAAGATCATTTAGTTGAAATGAAGCATTAGTCCATTACATTCTTGTCCATACAAGATGTATGATGATTTCATTGATGGTGGATGTATAATAAAAATTCACTAATATATTATATGCCCATGAATGTCATATTGTAATTGTAATGGTAGAAACTCTTTCTCCACACAGTTTCTAGCTTACTTCTTATTAGGTCATGAAGTGGAGATATCTATCTTTTTCATCTTCCCAAGATCCTCTATAAAGAGGTTATTTCCCTTTCCAATGTCAAACAAGTTCTTTCCTTATCTTTATAAGTGAAAAAGGACATGTTCGCTTTTAAACTTACCCCTTCTCAATATCTTGAGTGATGAAGATTTGAACCTAAGCTTGACTTCAAAACTCTTCTTGACCTTGATTTCGTCAATGGACTTTATTTTGCTAATCATTATCACAGGTTTTGTCCTTTATTCATTGATGCTTTGGCATCAACATGGCAAGCACTTCAGACAATGGTTTGGCCAAGTTTCTCAACATTTTATGAACTGGCTATAAGATTCACATATCAATTTGTAGAATCATATGTTTGGTCAAATTTTGACCTTTAAGAAATCATAGTTAATCTATATGCACGATCATATTGAGCATATGAGATTATACTAGATCTCCATCTGTCTGATTATACTCAAACATCGCTTTGAAGGCATTATACCTTTCCTGCTTTACATGATTCTTAAGATGTGTAAGCATCTCAAGAATGTTCATGCTTCAAGCTATTTATGCAACTCATAGTTCATACATCTCAACATAAGGTTCTTGATGTCTTAGGCATCATTGGCATACTTCAAGTAAGCATCAAATTATAGGCTATGGCACATTTCTGGGGGTTCCACTAGTTTTTGTCTTTCAAGGACTTTAGAGTTTACACTCACTATTGAGAACACTTCTAAAGGTACCAAACTAGATTTAAAGTTTATCCCATTTACGAACTGATCGCAATGGTAATGCATTTGTATTTGTCATTTGGATTCTACAAAAGAATTTTGCAACTTTTCAAAACATTTTTATTTGTTTGATTTGATAAATTTGATGATATTAATTAGGCCTTAATTAATTATCACTCCCACAATTTCTGTCCAGGCTGATAACCCATGTGTATCAATTCAGAAGATTGCAGCGTACACTCTTCTAGTGGCCAAGATCCATATTTCATCAAATTATGAGTCAACTTTAGCTGATCGCCCACAACTTGACTATTTTGGTAGACCATCATGCCGATTGCATCATATGAAACTCTGGGATAGAATACATGCACAACTCTTTGCCATGATCATTTGCATCCCTCTAGAGCTTAGAATCTCTAAGAATCACCAATTAAGTCTGACCCAAAAGCCGACACGATAAACATGCACCCTACTTTGGCAGAACCTACATGTCTACCATCACACTTCCACGAGATGGATTCTGCACCATACTTTGGCATAACCTACACTTGGCCGATCAAGATTTTCATGTGTGTCACTTATGGAAGGCATATTAGACTTTGATATTTTATTTGAGGGATTTTATATAAGTACAAATACATATCCAGTCACCACATATTTATAGTATGTATCATATACATGCTATAACAACAATAAAGAAAACATGCAATATTGATAAATGTGATGATTATGGCCATCCTATTGTAATTCCTTAGAGCCACAAGGAATTACGATCATTTAAGGTCTACATCATATTCAGCCTATTGATGAAGATCTTTGTGCTTGGACCATTCTAGGTTGATCTGCTCATCCTTTGACATGATCGGCTCGCCTCCTGGTTAGTTGGTTGGTCGATCTAGCCTCCGATGTCTGGACACATCCAACAAGCAGTTGGGCCATCAGTCGGTTGATCTGGCTCCATCTTGCCAAACCTCCTCTTTCCTCCAGGCAGTCGACTCGTCCAGTGTTGAGAATCTTCTTCTTTGATATAATAGAAAATAAACTATCCTACTTTTACATAATCTTTGGGAAACCTCGTGTTACATTTGAGGGGAGCAAAGGTAGAAGAGAAAAGATTTTGAGTTATCTCGAGTTTCATATTGAATAGAAGGTAGAGGCTCGGTATGCAAACTGAGATGCAAACAACCATAACCAACCTAGCACACATAGGGTTTATAGGATATAACCATGCTACACATCCACCATCAAAACCGTTTTAGGGAGATGCGTATCAATTGCACATATACTATATCATATATGTATATTAGTTTGTGGTCGCACATAGTATTTTGTCAGATATGCACATTAATCATTTTGAAAGTTAGCATTGTATGCAATAAATAAATGAAGCTAAAATAAAAAAACCGATCATATCAGTTTATCCCGCAACACAGTACATTGATGTGGCTCTGATACCGCTGTTGGGTTATGGCCTCAGGGTAGGCAGCAAAAACATAATTTTACTGGCCATTAACCCATAAATGGAGATCACATCAATGACTATGTAATGGGAAGGATTGTTTTTAGCAAGATATACCTAGTCCAGGGGCTTGCCCAGTGACAATACCTCACAACCATGTATGATCTAGAACGCCATGTCTTGGATAGTGTCTGTGCAGCTCGTAGTCTTCACCATGGACTCTGGCCTCCACCGCGAACATTGCTAGCATGTCCTCCTAAGTGGCAGATATCTCCCGCCTATGTAGATAGTCTACACGGACCACATGGAACTCCTACCACTCTAGAAGAACTGGCAGGAAGGAGACGACCCTTCTATCGGTGTACTAGCACCAACCTGCTCTCTCAAACTCAGACAACTTTTCTAGAGTTGTCTTTCCCTCACTATGCCTCTTTAGTTGGGTAGCACATGCTCAGGCTCTCTCACTTACCAAGATTAGAGAGGACAACAACTTTTCAAAGCAACTGATGTTCTAAGTTGTGTGTTCTGAGAATCCCCCAACAGGGTTCTCAGTCTGTTCGGGAGGAGAAGGATTTGGAAATTCCATAAATAGTTTATACTGCGACAAGTGAACCGATCAGTTCACTAGTGAACCGGTCAGTTGGGAGTGTGAGCCAATCGATTCACATAGTGAATCGGTCATTTTACTTCCCAGACTTGCCTACAATTGACTTTCCTCAATGGTTTCCAATTAATTCAAAGATTAATCCTTATTCCAATCAAACTGAACAAGTGAAATGTGAAAGTTTTCCTCCGATCGGGAAAATCCTTATTTCCTCAGTTGATAGTATTGTGAGCCGCTTGGTTCACCAAGTGAACTGGTTAGTTGTCTCACACCAGTCGATTGGCTCACAAGGGTGAACCAGTCAAGTGGCAGTCTTGACATTGCCAATGCATTCTCCAATCGACCTGACACTCTAAGTAGCTAGTTCAACATTTGAACTTTATAGTTATGAGTCTAGTCAGTCAATTGTATGTTTAATTGAGTACCTAAACACCTTTAGTCTCAATCTAAACATCATTCATGAGCAATCTCTTCTTCCATGGGAGTCCTATGTGTGTGACCCTACAGGTTCAAATTTACATTGGCAGTGAATGTTCATAATAACTTATGACACCAGAAGCAATGAGAGGAATCTTGTAACTCATCATTTCTACCCAAGTAACTCATAAAGTTGGAGAACAACTTCAACCTACAATCTGTAATTAGTGTTATTGTGATCGTATAGTTCCTTTATCACTGAATCCAGATTGAACTCGAGGCATGGAACGCCATTCTCTTCAACATTCAATCCATGTTTATTAATGTAGAGCAGACTCTTAGAGATGCATGTGAGTTCACATATCATATATTGAATCACATGAGTATGTCCATACAATTCTCATGCTTTCTTATCAAGAGGCCCTAGATATCATAATCCCTTGTATGAGAGACAAATCCCATCTCTATCACTCACAGTCTATCCCCATGTGTCAAAGTCACCCGACCATCACCTTTATAACACCCCATGTTTTAGGAATGTGTTTGATGATGTAAAATTGTACCCAATGATATGTGATGAGTGTAGTGATTTCAGGTCTAAGAACCACTATCACACTATCACTATGGGAGACGATTGTGACTACCATTCCATGGTATCCATGTATCACTCTCACGGTGGGTCTGTCTAATATACTGTTCTCTAACATATATCTGTGTGCTTGACTTGAAATCATATATCATGACTAATGAGACTCTATCATCAGTCAACACACACTCTAGTCTTATGTATTATTGTTGTCTATTTTTCTTCCACAATAATATCCAACTAGGGACATAACAAGAATGTATGTACTCTTACCATACATATGGTATCATTGTTTAGGTCCTTAACCTGAAGACATATGTCACTGAGTCACATCATTCTTTAGACATCCATCATATATGTGTCACCATCTCATGAGTGAGATAAACATAATAGACGAAATTACCTTTAGTCATTATCAAATCAAGAATCATATACCTCACTACAATCATCATATAATTGGCTGTCTGGACATACTATACCAACATTTAGATCATCAACAGGTCCTAACATCATTGGTGTTCAAGATTAGATCAAGTTATGGTTAGTATAATGAGTAAATCAAAGGTCAAGTTTTGGTGAATAGATCAGAATATTCTACAAGATTGAGATCAATCATATTATAAGATGTCATCATCGAGATTATCTTCAAGGAAAATTTTGCATATTCAAAAGTAGCTAAGCCAACAAGATTAGGTCTGGTCTAGTCAAGTCTAATTTTTGTGTCTCAAGATAAACATCAGAGTCAAGTATTAGGGTTTCCAAAATCTAATCATGCTTATGGAGACATTTAGACAAAATTATTAGTAAAGGATCCCAATTTAGGGATATCAGAGAAATCTATCAAGAATTAGGCTTTAAAAGCATTTTTAAATGATTCATTGGATTTTTCTGATAAAAATACTACTTGTTCGCAATTTTTGGAGCTAGGATGCATTTGTTATGATTTAAACAAGATCAGTGATTTTAATCTTTTTTCCATGTGAGAGGGCAAAAATGCCTTAAATTAGATAAAGGTTGGCCATTAGATTAAATGATTGGGTGGCCGATATCCCTCCATGCATGTATGTGACTCACTTTCTTAATGGTCTGGTTTAGTCTTGGTTTGACTAGTTCACTCCTCTAGAAACTGGTTCAAATGCGATTTGTTGGGATCTTTCGGACTAGGTGATTTTTACTTTAGATCGGCTGGTCTGAGAATCTTTCCCCTTCTTCGCACAACCCCTCACAAGAGCCACAAAGGCCAGAGGAGGACCTCATCAGAGTGGAGGGAAAATTGGAGTAGGAGGCGTCAGAGCCAGCAACAGTGATGTCGTTCGTGATCGGTATGACCCCATGGAGTGTTAGAGGGTGGTTATTGAGGGCAAGAGATCGAGGTAGGTGAATGCTCGAACTGGGCTGTGTAGTAGTACCGCCCAAGCAATAGGAGAATTATGAGAGAAATTTGAGTTTTTGAGATCAAAAGAGGGTATGAAAATGAGGGTTGTAGTTGGGTGTGGCATTGGCAAGCATGTACGACTCCTTTTATAGCATTGGGGGTTGGTTTTAGGGCTAAATGAGGTTTTGCCTTTAGCCATGGCCGCCAAAAAGAGAGGAGCAAGTGAGAAACTTATTGTGGGGGCTGGAAAGAGTGCAAATGTTGGCCAAACTAGCGTTTTTGATGAGCCAATTTATGAGGGGATTCTTTCCTCTCGATTAGAATTTCAAAAATAGGTCAAGAGCGAGAGATTGCAAGTCTTGGCCATAAATACATCTCCCCACTTATTTCGGGAGGTCAATGATGACCTCGCAGCCATTGGATTAGGTTTAGATCTGTGAGAGGCAGATCTAAGGGCCAAAAATAGCCCCAGATCCCTTGTCTGGATCTCTGACATGGAAAATCCAAGAAAAATAGCAAGTAAAAGGGTTTTCTATAAATCAACTTCAATAATTCATAGATAGCTGTAGGAATGTCCAAATGACATGAAATTCAGATCATAGGTTCAAAATAATGTGGAGAATATTTAGAAAAAGTTTGAAAACCAAAATATGAAGTTTGATTGACCAATTTGCTTATTTGGAAAAGGGGTGAAAGAATCCAATTTGTGGTGTTATAATGTGTATAAAAACTACATTGAACACCATATTTCAAATTCGAATATCAATATTGATTTAGAGGCCAAGAAAAATATATTGGGGTCCACAATGAACACAATGAGGGTAAAATTGTAATTAACTCATACTTATTCTAAAATTTACTTTGGCATATCCTTCCCTCCTTAAAAAGGAATTTTGTCCCCAAAATTCAAAAACACCCTCAAAATTTGGACTATCTAAATTCTGGTCATATCCTCAAATACTAGAAAATTTTCAAATATATATTCAAATCGTCTCCCTGAATTTCAAACAGTTCGATGATCATAATTTGGATTTCATGTTTTATATCATAACTAACTTGGTACAAACATCATTTCATCAATGAACAAAAGAGTATCTAGGTCAATGCATATATTGTTCAAAGCCATCATATGAGTCACAAATATGGAAAGAATCATATTGGTCACAAATTTGGAAGATCATATTTTAGGTCTGACAAATAGAGTTCTTGATTCAAGTGTACAAGGTGACTTACAATCCCAATATCTCAGGGGCCTAGCTTCTGCATTGGCCTATATGGGGTTATACATCCATGATTTGATATTTCATATTTCAACATTTCAAGACAACATCATGCGTTCAATATAATGATTTTGAGCTCAAAATCAATGGGATGTCTCACCCTAGTCCTAATGAGAGATAAATCCTAAATCATAACAGAGAGAGTCAAAATAGTCATCATTTCAAAAAATTTCTAAATGTGGGATTATGAAAGTCACTATCAAGGGTGGTCTCGAGATCCGTATTTGGTTTCCAAATTTTGAACATTAATATCAAGAGTTGAAGTGTAGACATCAAGATCATATGTATAAATATTCCAAAGCTAGGGTTTACATTCCTATTTAGACCTTTGGGGAGATCACTCATCTATATTCAATTTCCATGGCATGTGATACATGTGGCACAGTTTGTGTATTCGGGTGTAAAATGTTTTTCTTATGATAATATATGTGATCAATTTTAATTTATCATGTTTTCTAGTAATATGCATGTTTTGTGTTAATTTCACACTTTGTTTTGCGTAGTTTCACTCATGTGGCATTGGGTTGTTATAGTAACAACCATATAATAAGGGGTTTTAGTTACAAGTTGCAACTGCCAAACCAATTACAATTTTACCCTCATTATGTTCAGTCTGGAACCCAATATATTTTTCTTGGCCTCTAAATCAATATTGATACTCAAATTCAAAATATGGTGATCACTGTAGTTTTTATACACATTATAACACCACAAATTGGATTCTTTCATCATTTTGTTCAAAGAAGCAAATTGGTCAATCAGAACTCATCTTTTGGTTCTTAAATTTTTCTAAATACTCCTTGGATACCATGGTATTGAAATCTTGACATGTTGCTTGAATATTTCTTGAATATTGTTGTTGCCATAGAAGGTATTGACATTATGGTTCACACACCAACATGCTATAACATGTTATCAAGATAATATGTTCATATATATACAAGCCATACATATATAACCCTGGCATACTACCTAAACCTCTTATCGATGTACAACATCTAAAAAATCTACTAGAGGAACTGAGAGTACAAGGACGACACATAGGACTCTATGGCAAAACACTAGCATCACATCCAACCTTCAACAACTACTGGTCTCTTTTTTTCTCTTCCTCAACCGTATGATCTCTACCTCATCGCGGATGACCACCTAAAAGATGTGGAAACCCATGGGGTGAGACCAACGTCCCAGAAAGATATACAACTCTCTGTCTACAATTAGTATTAACACACATATATATATAGAGAAGAAAGATAATAACATTAAAATGATGAGTAGATTTAGTTAAAAGATGTAAGTAAAACCGATATAATAGATTAAGAAGTTTAAGTAATTACAATTGATTAATAGATTATCATATATTTTCTGAAGGAATATGAAGAACATTTATAATCATTATCAACCCAATAGTATAAAAAAGGCAAGGGATCATCCTATGTGAAATGTGTTTCACCCTAAGCAAATATACTACACGAATGTATTACTTATTTTATTATACCATGTGGAGATGGGATATACCACTCATGCTCCAGCTGACCACTACTAAGTCAAAATCAGTTCCATACAAGATCTTTGAGAGCCAAACTCCTATGATTTCCCACATCCCCAGTCAGTCCAAGTCTGTTGCAGTGACATATAAAGTCAAACTACAAATCTACCTAGTCCGCCTTGGTATATAGGCACAACACAGTGAGATCTAACCATAGTCGTTCTCCTGCTAGGGTATGATCACAACCATCCCTGAAAGACATATCATCTGAGACATGGCCTCAACCATAATCTTGTTGGGGTGTGACCGCAATCTACCTCTAAATCTGTGATTGTGGATGTAAGGATATATCATGAACTTGCACCCCACATATTCAACATTATGCTCTCTGAGTTTTCCGCTAGAATCACTCGCTTCACCATACAATAAGTAATGATGTTGAAGATAGATCTATGACTCAAGGTAGCCTACATGATTATGGTTTCACATGATTAATTATTGGTAATTGGGTGTCTTTTAGTGCATCAATGAAGTTACAATGTACAAACCAAAAACAAACTCTACAAAGATAAGGTAGGTTGTTGTTGAATCAAGGTCAAGTTGGTCATTGTTGACTCTAGGTCTAAATTGACCAAACCCTTTTTTTGATGATGACTAACCATTCCACTTATTTTTGTTTAATTCTTCTACTTGAATGATTTCAAATTAGGTATAGACACACTCCAAATGCCCTAACTTGCACATCCTAACTTAGACAAAAGACAAGTCAAAATCAATGCAAGTGCACTTATGTGGAATATGATGTAAATCCATTAAATAATGTTGTAAATCACTTGTAGTGATTGTGTGACTTGTAATTAAGCTTTGAAAAAATTAGGAGCACTTAAATCAATTATTTAAGCACTTTAAAAACATTTTCTAAAATTCATTACAGGCTGTTTGTCAGTCGAGTTACAAACTCAACCGATCCCTTGATGTATCTTGAAAATATCATGGTTTAGTCAAGTTGCACACTCACTAATCTTGATCGATCCCTGCACTAGGAAAAATTGATTTAAGTGATTGATTGAGTTTCGCCTAGGATAAAGTCAATCGAATGTTCAAATTTGTTTTGTCATATAGTGCAATCAGTCGAGTCACAATTAGTTTCACTCAAATTCCAAATTAGCAACCTTATCTTGTTAAATATTTTGAAGATCTAATGAATTTTTTTCCAATCAATTCAACTGTATTCACCACCATCCAGAGCATCCAATCACCCATCCTAGGATCCAACAGTTGTAGTGTTAGAAGATATAAAATGAATGAGGTATAATCTTGTCACATCACCACATGATACCACTGCCATATAAGGCCATTATCATTACATGTATTTTTGGTGTAATCATCCTTCATCACATCACTAGAGGATATCACCTCACATTAGGCAGTGAGCCTCTACCAATTCATAAGACCCAATCAAATAATACTTACACAACATCATTATCTCAACATCCCTCATAAAGGCTCATAATCACCACCCTATATCATATGAGAGATACCATAGCAGTCACCAAATATGATGTGTATTCAACCTACTACATTAGGGTTACACAAGTAGGAGAGACAAAACATCATTACATGCTAATCACCTCAAGCAGAATAAGTAATTACATCTTATACCCAAATTAGGGTTAGGGTTTCCATAGATAGCCGATTAGGGTTTCCAGCCTAACACTCATCATCAAACCTTAGGTAGATCAGTTCCCACATTCTTGGAACACATTAGGGTTAGACATTATTATTATGATCAACTAAACCTTCCAAATAGAGCATGTGTATTGACGCAAACCATATAGTGACCACATGACTCACATGTATAAAAACCACATTGCTCAACATGTGCAGCGATCATCCATGGAGCACATGTAGTGACCACAATACCTCAAGTGTAGAGACCAAAACAAAACATCAATGTGTGTAACGATCACATGACCCAGATGTGTAGCGACCCCCAAGATCAAAGTGTAGTGATCACACCATGTAGCGACCTCCACATTAACACCACATGCAGTGACCCTCAAACTAGGGTTAGGTTTTTGAATAGTAACCACTAGGTCAGTGCGACCACAACATCATCAAAAAAAGTAGTGATCGCAAGATACCATATTGAGGGTAGTGACCTCAAGATGAACATGTAGTACCAACACATTCCAAAACCATATGTCACAACCAACACAAGGATCATATGTAGAGACAAAAGTGATTTAGGGTTCGACTTATGTTGACCAAACTAGAACTCTAGCACACCATCAACATGGTAAAAAAAATCGCAAGAAACTAATGAAACATGTTGATCGAAACAAATGCTTAACATCAAGAAGCTCAAGTGTCACCAAGATGAAAACTCATGAAAGAATGAGTATCTAAACCCTAGAAAAGACCATCATCATGATCAACATGGAAGCCATGATAAGAGAGAGAAAACCAACAACCACCACATGCACACAAGAACCAAAACCTCCATCTAACACATGATGTTTGAACCATAACAATGGTGATAAAACCAACAACCAAGATGCATGTATGGAACATCACTCTACCATCATTTAGATTTTGGGTACATGAATTAGGGTCAAGATAAAGAACAATCTAATCAATAATACTTCATAATATTAAACCCTAAAACAAGATAGCATCATCTAGCAACATAAAATCACGTTTTAGAGGTTAAACAGTAACATGCAAGCAAGATAAATGTACAACAACAATAGAGGAGAAAGTTGTATAACCTGTCTTGAGGTGAAGATCCACTCCAAAGACATTAGATTCTAAGAAAAAGATGGAAGCACCAACCTTGGATCAACTATAATCCAAGAAAGTTCACCTCAAGAGAAGAAGAACACACCAAGGTCAAAGAAAGCTCAAAAGAGAGAGGGTACAAACCCTAGGCCGAAAAAGAAAGAAGAAACAGGAGAGCTTCATATCACTCATGTACTACCATGGTCAAACCATAGTCTCAACCCCTATGGAGATAAGGTCCTCAAGAAAGAACCCATAGTAACCCATAGTCTAACAGGCAATAGAACAAAAAAAGACGTAGGGTTCAAGAAAAATGAGATCAAGGAGAGATAATGAGTTACCAAGATAAAGGATCACCAAGAACACCGCAAGGAATATGATCAAGCCCTAGATCACCACATGCAAGGAGGAAAATACCACCTTCTCCAATATCAACACCTCCACTTGCTCCACTAAGATCAAGGCCGAACACAAGAGAGAAGAGAGGAAGAAGAGAGGAAATGGGATCCTTGCATGTGAAATGAAGGGTATATGTAATCAAAGGTAGGAGACAGGTGAAAGATGTGAGGTGTCAAGATACTAGAGCACCTAATGACACATGTATCACAAAACCACATCCTTACAAGCACTATAAACATGAATGAAACAAAGGATGATAGAAAAAAGGTGGTGTAGAGACCATTTAGGTCCACCACTACTAAAAAATGGTCTTTGACTATAAAAAAAAATTGTAGCGAAAACCCCATATTTTTTAGCCAAAGGCTTTAACTGCTATTTCTTTACACATACAAATTGTAGTATATGCTCGTATAGCTAAAGCCTTTAACTATATTTTTCAGATATGTAGTTAGATAATCCATTCGCTACAAATTCATATGTATCTAGAAGTGTAGCTAGATATTGTCCTTACATATTTAAATATAAGTATAATTATAGCTAAATGTATGACTACAATTGCATATATAGTCAGTATGTAGCCAAAACATGAAGTTAATACATTTTATATGTATTTAGTGTGTAGGGAAAGGTAACAGTTACTATATACATATATATGTAGTTGATTATGCATCTAGCTACATATATAGTGCCATTTAGTATGCATACATATATGCTTAGCTCGAATATATTATATATATAGTGTGTAATTTGTTAGTACACAATCTCTTTTAGTAACAAAATTGTAGTATTTAGAGCAAGTTATGCTCATTATGCCAACAATCTTACTTTCATTTATAATGAAACGTCGAATGTACATGGGGAGGATGTATACCTTGCCCCTATTACACAATTTGTACAAAGAAAAGTATATACATATATCAATGATTCAGTGGTCTACTAAAATCTTTGCGAAAGAGTTGTCTTTCTCGGCCAGTTTTAACATCCTTATTGTCTTCTTCTTTTATTCGAGCTCTTGTTGTTCGGTCAACATCGTCTAAAAGCACCCCAGATAAGAATATGAAAAGCACCTTGCTTCATTTTTCTGGACTCACGAGCAGCCTCTTCGTCATGGCACTTTGCTTCTTTCTCGTGATTTTTCTTCTCCTTTCTAGAAGATGCTTTTTCTGCATAAGTCTCTCCTTCATTGCCTTCCTCATAGGTCTCTTCAACAACACCCAAGGTTTATGAGCTTGCGACAATTGATGAGATGGAAGTAATGGTCTTCTTTCTCATGTGCTTAGTTCCAAAATAATGAGACCCTTGCTTTGGATGATATTAATGCATAATGATAAATGAATTAAATTCTACAAGTAATACAAATAATATTGTATTTAAAATTAAACATTATAGGACATCCAACACAAATACAACATGCAACATCAAAGATAGAACTATATATGAAATGATATAAGGGACTGACCCAGGACAAAATATAACAGTTTGTAGATCTCAGATAAGAAGAACAAAAATATAATCTATTATGTTGTCAAACTAAATAACAATAATAGAACAAATTGCAAAGTACTCCTATAAGAAAATCTTTGAAACAAACTGGGGGGATCGCTTAGAATGGGCATCCGCTACATCCTTCATAGCATCTAGTTCTAGCTGTAAGTAATGCAAACTAGTTTTATAAGAGATTATACCTACAACATATTACAGTTGTTCGCATATTATAGTTTAGGGATTGGTCACAACCGAATACAAAAAAAAATGAAGACTAGAGAAGGAGCCCAGTCATCCATTGTGTAGGGATATGTAAATAAGGTCTATCAAGAGAACTAAAATTCCCTACAATGAAGAAAAAATGCTGCATGAAATTTGCATATTATTTGTTAAATAATGACTACATATCAATTTTTAAACACACCATGATGACAAATAGAAGGGTTTCCGAATGCAAATCCAAATGTAGAAGCTAATGTTATGATAAAGTGTGCCTAGAAGATATCATCAGTAGAAGATCAACATATATAATGATCTGAGGGGATAAGAACATACAAAAAAAGATGTCCATCGAAGCTGGTATGGAGCAAGACAATCCATGGCAGAATTAGAAGTTGACCCTAGATGTTTTTCTATGATCAACTACTTATAAACCCTCTAAATAGGTTTTGTTCCTGGGAAGTTACAATGATAGAAAACTTACTTCTAGTGTGCAGACATAGAGGTACATAATGTAGCACATTCCAATAGTCATCCTCCACTTTGGGATTTTTACTAGTTCCATGCCTAACTTGATCATGCGTCAAAATAAGGGTGTTGGACAAAGGAGAAAAGCCAAAGGAAAGTAATTTAGTTATGTGAAATACCAAGCACCAAATTAGGCCAAGAATACCGATATTTTACTCAATTTTGAGTTGGTATTGGTCACAGCCTCCTCAACAAGTGGACCAAGGATTGGGACTATCAACATGTCCTTTCTAGCTTTCCAAACTTGTCATCACATCAAAACCTTCAACTAGAGTCGTCCATGACGATAGATTAGTTAGGATACAATTGAAAGAGAATGAAAAATCATACAGATGAAATATCAGTTATTAAGAATGTATGCATAACTGTGTTGAGAAAAGCATGGTGCATTCTGATTGCCCTTTGTTCCCAAAAGGCCAAGGCATGATAGAATAAATTTTCTAAGGAAAAACATAGGATTTATCATTTGATAGCATAACTTTAGGATACTAGAGACATTATGAGAACTAGTCTGAGTACAATCCATTTAAGTTTGGTCATATATCTTCACAACAGTGTTAGTAAAAATAATTACAAACAAATACAGCAGCATACCCATGCTCGACAGGTATAAGGTATCATTTATCAAATGCACTAATTCAAGTAGTGTGGTATTTATACATCACTGATGAGTGTTTCTAATGTTGTTCATGTGTTCTTTGTAAACTATACATTGTTCATAGCATTTCCATTCACATCCACATTTCTACTCATGTAACACCAATATCTTTCTGATGGTTCAGCAAGAAGATGTACAACACTTGCATTAGCCAACCAAAATACACAAAAAGAATCAACCTTAAAGAAAAGAGAAAGGATCACATGGACCTATATCCTCACCCCTTTTCTTGATTAAGGATCATGCATCTACAGTAAAGCATGAGTCCTTTATGAACTCATTTCAATTTTCATTAGAGCAGCCAAAAAGGCATGCATAACACAAGAACAACAAAAACTGGAATCCATTTCTTCAGCCAAACCTATATAAAGAAAAAACAAGAGGATTAAAGTACAAATAAATAAAAAAGTGCATCAAGGCAGTTGATGCGGTCTGCAATAGCATCAAGTATCATCCCAGATAGCAGGATATAGAGAAACAATTCATACAAGGTGATGTTGGATTGTATCTGGAAGACACAACATATATCTGGGGTGTAGGGATCCATCCTGGTAATGTAGGGTTGTAACTAGGTGATCGTCTGGAGAAGTGGGAATATAACATGAATTTGTCTCTCTTTAGTAAGGATCAAATAAGATTTCACATAATTATAGCAAATAGTTCCATGTGCAAGAAGGAGAGTGTCATATACCATCACTGTAGAAATTAATATTAGAATTCAAATGACAACTTCATGATTATAGTCATACCATGAAAGTTGTTCTTCAAATAGTCTATCATAAGATCATTCCATATTTAGTGATTTAAATATCCTTAAATCATTGGCCAAAGAGACTTTGGTGGTATATAATCAGTCCACAACCTTGAAATAGTCCTCAAACTTCAAACAGAGACTGTCAACTTGTTGTATAAGTCATTGTAGATATAATTGTTCAATGACTACACAGAGAGAACATTCATTGAAAATTGTGGCAGAAAAGAAAATCCCAAAAAGATTCATGTATTCTTGTAATAGTATATAAGCATATTACATATATGATACTTTCTCTAAGTATAATAGGTGAATTTGTTAATCACAGTGTCATTCATGTCAAACAATCAAGTTACTTGCCATCTAGAATGTTGATAACCTGGTTTTCTTGAATTTCTGGAAGCATATTAAAACCTACTACAACTCTAAATCTTACATCTCATATTTCAAGCTCATCTTGTTCCGCTAACGGTGGTCATACCCTTTTAAACAT
Source organism: Alisma plantago-aquatica (assembly GCA_963693085.1). NCBI lineage: Eukaryota > Viridiplantae > Streptophyta > Magnoliopsida > Alismatales > Alismataceae > Alisma > Alisma plantago-aquatica. The sequence continues at coordinate 321,736,333 of OY856411.1, read as the reverse complement.
ACATATCTGAAAACCACTTACTATCCACTAATGATATATAATGTAAAGAGTAAATCTGCCAATGGTGCTATAGTAGCAACAATCTATAACAAATTCGATTATATTATGGTTATATTACATTTTCGACATTCATGCTCAAGCTATGTTACTCGCATTCTAGTTTCACTTTCAAATGTAGGAGCCCAGACAGCTACACGGATTTGTACTTGGGAATATTTAGAATATTATTGCTGTAAAAAGAAAAGTACCTTTGTATCATAAGGTTCAAGATAACTCCTTGTGTTACGAGTAGATAACCTACTAGCAGAATATCATCTGCATATCTATATATCATCCTTGTTATGAAGACTCTAGTGGGCACCCATAATATCAATTAATTTTGTGAATTCATTAATCTCCACATCATTTTTAACCCATCAATATCCAATGCCAAACCAGCATCATTATTTTTCCAAGATTCCTTTATTATTAAACTTTTAGGGCAAATTCTCAAACAGAGAGGTAGGTGTCACTCTTTGTAAGAGAAGATTTCCCTACCCATTTTATCTTTGTCAGAGAGCACTAGTTTACTAATTAGATTTCAGACCTCGTGATCATTTCTGATATCAATTTGAGTGGTATAGGTATGTGTATAAATACACAAAATAATTAAGATTAGTGCATACAAATATTACCTAGGTGCAATAGTCTAGGTAAATATTTGTCATATGTGTTTCCTATATACACTAACATGTTTGGGTCCAACCAAAGTATCTCTAAAGAAGAGGCCGGTGGAACATTAGCAACTTTCAAAAGAGGAAAGCTAGAGTCAGTAATATCAGATTTTTTATTTGTAGAAAGGTGCATGGATTTGCAATAAATTTCATCCCTCTTTAAATGTATAAGGTAGATTGAAGATGCTAGATTTTGGGGTAGAATTCATTTAACCTAAGTTATCTAATGCCCAATAATAGCCCAATGTTCTAATGAACAACAATAACCCAAGTTTTGACTAATACACAATGATAACACGAGGTTTTCTTGAAATAATTGAAAAACACAATTTTGGTTGGTTTATTTTTTGAAATAGGGATGTCTGGAAGTACTTAATACATGTATTAATCAAAATGGAAGGTATTGTGTAATTGATAAATATGTATAGGTGGATTAGTTTATGAGAATTCAGACATACTAACAACATGGTTAGATAAGAAAGATTCTAATAAAGAACTAATAGATTTCAAAGAGCAACATAAATATATGCAACTACATTCTCTAAATACATTTTATTTTGTTATATCACCTATTTTGGTACATTCTATACCTTAAAAGTAATCATGTTGTTTGATTTCAAAAATAAGGGTTCTAACTTAAGTGTAGAAATCTTAGGAATCAAATCCATTTTCTAGGACATATTCCTCTTTGATGTGGATCCCACATCCATGGGATAATTGAGCGAGACGAGAAGTCATATCAGCAAAGCTCTGATAGAAAAGGGGGGATCAGTATGTGTGATTGATTATGGATTAGAAAGATGTCTGGAGAGTTGAACTTTATGAACACAAATTGGAATTTCTAAAAATGTTGTTTTCAGATATTCTTATGTTAGTTTAAGATTATGTCCTTTAAACTCATCATAATACAATTAACTTACTACTTCATTTAAACCATATATACAACAATTGACAAACTTATATGATAAATCAGAAATCTATCACATGAATATAAATTTAGTTATAACCACCAGAATATAAAGCTACAAACATGGTCTCCTGAAGCACTGACAGTAGCTAGATTGTAGGGAAATGTGTAAAGTACCCTGGGAGTGATTCTCTAGAAGCTTACCTTCTCACAATTCATGGAGGAATTGACTTTCTGGCCTTGAATGCCCCACGAAGGTACACCATTGAGACAAACTCTGTTTTGTCCTGTATGTCCATCAAGCAAGATTAGTGCCCTACCAAATATTATGCATTCAATAAGATGATTAAATGCCAATTAGTATATGACATCAACCTGGGACATGTCATAAGTGGGTCTTCATATCCAAAGATAAGCACGTGAATACCTTTATTCATCACATGAGGATGTATACCAATATGAAGATGATTCCTTGATCTCTTTGATTCATATGATGTTAACCCACTAACGATGAGTTTCATCACTATTGTTGTATTTGTTGGCATTCAAATGTATATAAAAATTCTTGGTTACTATTTGTTGAAGAAGGCTACCTTGTGCAGCAGCAAACTAACTGCTTTATCAGCTCACCAAATAGGATTTCCATTTCCTTAATGTACATCAAACTTGGCCTCTCACGTCCTCATTTACCAACTTACAAGAACAAATAATAAGTAACATTTGTATAGATAATAGATCCCAGACATAACTATTACTATTTAGTAAATAACTATAAAATAAAAATAGGACAATGCTATATTAAATTCCACACACAACAAATTAACACATGCGATGCCACCTCCCTTCTTTGTCATGTTGCCCAAGGCTAACCAAGTGTTCATTTCAGCATCACCTTCAATTATTTTAGCAAGTTGCAATTCTCGTAGTGAGTGTGATTTAACTCTTCAAATCCATTTTTCATAAACAACAAAGTGAATTTGATATGGGCAACAAGATCACTTGGAACAGGGGCTGAAAGAAGGTCCATTTGATCAAATTATGCAAGGACAAGTGGTATCGATAGGAAGCTACTGTTGGAATATCAAGGTCAGGGTACATCTTACTCTAATACTTGGATGTGGAATTCGATTTTCATCCTATGGCAAACCCTTTCTGGCCCCTCTGTTCTCTAACCACTCCTATGATTGTGTCCTTTAACACCATGCAAAAGAGATATATGGTTCTCAATAGACCAATAAAAGAGGGGATTGAAGGAGGTTGTTACTTCAAATAAGAGAGGGGAAGGGGAAGCTTACTAATTCATGTGGCTCAATGTCGCTCGCTACTGTGATATATATATTTACATATAGTATCAAACTCAAACTATATGGAAAGGTCATTGGTTAGAGTAGGGATGCCTGGTAAGGAGAGAGGCAGTAATCTAGGAAAAGGGGACAACCGTATCAGTATCTCAAATTCAACAAGCTTGCAGTAGTTAGGACTGCTTCCAATATACAACACTTAGGGATGCCAGACATATAAGAATATTTATATACCTTTCTATCTATCAACTCAGCGAGATGTATAGTTAGGAGTGTTTCTCCCATATGCAGAGTTTCTTCAACATCCATGTGTTGACTTCCTTCAGTTGTGTTAGTATCAAGATCAGCTGCCTCAGGTTCAATAATGATCATAATTTGGACATGCTTTGGGCATGTTGACTGCAAAGGGATCACCCTCACTAAAAGATTACTAGCTAATTGGTGTGCTGATTACATATGGTTTGATGCCCTTGAAGAACCACCATGTTGTGATGTGCCAAATAGGGGAGTAGATTGGATAAGATTCAGTGATACAGAATCACTAAGGTGTGTATAATTCTTCATATAAGGAGTTGAACGTGAAGGGATTGTCAATCAACAAGGCTCGACAAAGACATAATCCTGAATGAAGGAAAGAAACTATAAAACCTCAAGCCAATAGGCACATCAATGGACCATTGATATGCACAGAATTGCACAGGACTACAATATCACTTCAAGTTCAAGAAGAATCATTCTAGACCCTCAATGTCATTTTTAATGACTCAGTTGACACCTCATAGTACAAGAGACTTGAATCCCCTCTATGAATGTTTCATTCATGGGAATCACATATAGGCTTTGTGTACTAGGAAAACACTCTTCCCTATATGATTTTGTAGCAGCAAAATACCATGAAAAAAAACCATTTATGTAATGTTTATCAGGGGGTGTTGTCGTTTAAAGTTGATCATACTATAATAAAAGAGAAACAGTATAAATAAGCTATGAAACATCTTTGAAAGATAACATACTTTATTATGGTTTACGACTTATTAAATGGCAGAAAAATAACATTGAGTATGTCACAGGAAGTGTTACTATAAAAGACTCAAGCATCTAAAAATAAGTCATTGGAAGAATCATCACTTATCATAATGTTTAAATGATCGATCTGAATAATAACATTCATCAAATTCAGTTAATTTGCCACCTGCATTTTGAATATAGATGCAAACTCTATTTTGCGAAAATGTTCACTGGATCATCACTTTTATTTGAGGAATGAATCTAAATGTTACCATAACCATATTATATAACGACAACATACATGACAATACAAGAGGGGTCAAAAAAGAATTTAGTTTCGTTCTCTTAGGCTATACTATTATAGACAAGGAAGGGAAGGAGGGACAATGTGGTTGAGTAAGCTATCTAGCATTAGGTTCCTTGTCTAACTATTTTCTCATACTAGTGCAACTTTTCTAATAATAGATGAATTTATGGTAACATACATGTATTGAGAAATGCATAACTAGCAGAAGAACTTAATAAAACCAAATGAAATCAGAACGTCTAGAAATATTCTCCTAAAGAGGTTTTGTGGGAAATATTTACACCTTGACATTTGTTTAGAGCCTTGTAGTAGCAAGTAAGACTTCTCTTTTCTACTAAAGATCTGGATGATTCAGTTTTGCTCTAGTAAGGAGTTTCTTCAATTGCTGAGAGTTTCTATAAGGGTTGATATTGTTACAGAGTCGTATTCCTCAATGCCACGTTTGAAGCTCTGTCCCATTTCCCATTTAGACTCATCACAAATCTGACCTTCTACAAGGGCAAGGGACAGTGGGGGCTGGAAATTGAGTGGGAATATAGAAGAATAAGGTTTGTAATTTATTTTGGTTGTAGTTATTGTGAATAATGTGATTGGTAGATGATTGAAGATGTTGATAATGCTATTGTTGTATACCTTAATTGTGATCAAAAGATCAGTATTACATATATATAGCCACAGAGACCAACGTTTCAGTTACAAGAGATAATGGGGACTGTAATGGTCTTGACTTAAATGTCAATTAAGCGCCGCATGACTTGAATGATAGGGTCGGTCCATGTCCTTTGGATGCTTCAATTTGGGGGCGATCACCCAGCCTTGGTTGCTGACATGGCGCGGGTGACTCCGCCTCTGGTGGCTGACTTGTCTTCTGATCTGGTTGCTTAGATTGCTTAGATGGTTGAATGTCTTGACAGTTATAGCCCAACCAGTCTGATTTTAGAGTTTCTCTCAATGGCTAAAGGCATAGTTGACTTGATCTTACTGATCCTTGCTTTTGTTATCTAGGAGACCATCTATGTGGTTTATTCTTGATCCATGATTAAATCTATAAGTAGTTAAAACAAGCCTGTTTGTGTGCTATAATATGAATTAGACAGTATATGTATTAAAATCTCTTTGGTTGATCTGATGGTCAGCCATACTGCCATCCTTCATTGTCAAGCCAGACGTCCTTCCCCGCTCCTAGCACCATGGAACAACGATATGATCATCAAAGCCTTGGGCTTGAATATAGGGTACCATGCCCTGGTAAACCAGATTCAAAGCCTATGGGGACTTTCATAAAACTACCGTGTCATCGGCCTAGAATATGGCTGTTACATCGTCCAACTCGCAAGTGAGTCTAAGTTCATCAAGGTCATGACGGGAGGACCATACACAATCTTCGGAAACTACCAATCAATCCATTCATGGTACCTAGAGTTCTGCCCATCGAACTAGATCCCTAAGAAACTCATGGTGTGGCCAAGGATCCCAAATCTACCAATCCATCTCTACTAGAACAAGCTGCTAGAGAGCATCAGAAACACCATGGGAAAAATGATCAGAATTGATGATAATACCGTTTAGGGACATAGGGGATAGTTCGCAAGGATGGCCATCGAAGTCAAAACATCGCGCCCCCTACTCCCCAGTTTCATCCTTAATGGAGAACACCTTCATCTAAAATACAAGAACCTGCCCCAAAACTGTATGCACTGCGGCCGTCTGGGTCATGTTGATGCGGATTGCAGCTTCATCGAAGCATGTACACATTCAAGCGAGAAGCCACCGGCATACTCACTGTCGATCCATGTGAAGAAGCCAGAGCGGAGGACCACTCCACTAAAGAAAGACAGAGCCACTCCCTCTACTGATCAGGCCAAGGCAAAGACATCGGATGAGGCTAGCAGGGAGCGACCCCAAGATGGCAAGGGCGAGTGGCTGCTCGGCGGTAGCCGTGGCCAATGGAAAAAGGCGGAGAAGAAGAAACAAGATGCCAACTCGACTACTGATACTGACCCCTCACCTACTTTCATCAACTTAATAGAGGATGAAGTGGCCTAGAGCAGATCCACCACCATCAACTCTTCCAACCCCTTCCAATTTGGATCGGACAACACCAGTACCCTCCCACTGCTACACCTCGGTCCCAAATAGATAAGAGGCCACACAGTGATCTTGCGTAATTATCAAGATCATCCTCAACCATTTCCAACTCATCCATTGTTGGCTGAATGACAATCTTTACTTCACAGCCATTTATGGCAGCCCTCAACCAACGAAGAGGAAACTACTGTGGCAACGTCTAGCCTCCCTTCTTCCACCTACAGATGCACCTTGGATGGCTTCCGGAGACTTCAACACTATGCTTAGCAGAATGGATAAGAGGGACAGAACCTTCTTTGATTTAGCATCATCCTCCCTCTTCCACGATTGCCCACACAACATGGTCTTGCTGACCTAGGCGCGGCAGGACAACCCTTCACCATTCGGCAAGGTGGAGTCCGCCAAAAGCAAGATAGGGCCATTTCCAATGAGGATTGGCTCTCCCACCACCCAAGTACCAGGATCCAGGTACTCACCCACATCACCTCGGATCATAACCCTATTCTCATCACTACTGATCTCACTCGTACCACTGGAAAAGCTAGATACGTAGGGTTAAAAACTAGAGCAAGTTGGACTTTGGACGAGGACTTCACTGCCTGTGTTAAGGCTGGTTGGGACTCGTCAGTCTCCTTCTCTGATGCCCTACCGACGTTCCAAAACAACCGCTACAAGATGGCATCGCAACTCCACGAGGATGAAGCACATGGAGAAGGAAGCGACCCTCTGTGAGCTGGACCAACTACTAAAGGGCCCAGATCAAAATGAACACACCCACATTGCCTTCGACATTGTGGATCTGCAAGAGAAGTACCATCACATCCTTCTCACTGAAGAAGCAGACTAGAAGCAGAAGGCGCACATTAACTGGCTACAACAGGGTGACCGAAACACGAGTTTCTTCCAATCGTATGTCCGGGCCAGACGACACCACAATAAGATCTCACGCTTGAAGGATACGGAGGGGCAGTGGGTCACTGACCCAACCTTGCTTCGTGCCCATGTCCAATCTTTCTTCATTGCTTTCCTTACTACACCTTCACCTACTTCAATTGTACACACTAACGACGTCTCAGGTGTCTTCCCGGTGCTACCAGAAGTCACGCTCCGAACTCTAGCAGCCACCCCAACGACTGAGGAAATTCATGATATCATTTTTTCCATGGAACCCTCGAAGGCGCCTAGACCAGACAGTGTCACAGAGGACTTTCTTCAGATTAGATGGTCCCATGTTGGACTTTCTTCCATGTAAGGAACTAATCTATAGAAAGAACAGAGAAACTATAATATCCACATTAAGCATAACCAAACCACACAAAGCTAGGAAGGCTTGCAGGCATGCCAAGCCTCTCAAAATACAAATTCAACATTTATAAAACTCCAATTTTTGCTAAGGCAAACACTTCATCAGCACAAAACTGACTCCCCAACAGAAACTAGCATGGAACATTCCTAGCACAAACATAGAATTTAAAAATCTGAGCAACAAGGTTTGCTTTAAAATAGGAGAGAAAGGGGTTTTTTCAAGTGTTATAGGAGATTCACCATCTATATTGTTTACAATAATGAAAGGAAGTAGCTTGGGTGTTTCTTAAGATCATAGCGAGGGGAGAGCATAATTGCCTTGCAAGAAAATTTTAGATGATCAATTATCTATGCATGTGTACTTGATTCTTCGTCTGTAACAATTAGATTTAGATAGCCTTTACTTGAGAAATTCTAGGAAGTTTATAATAGATCAAACACTTTTAGCTTAGGAGAGTGTAACAAATTCCAACTTGTGGCTCTATTTGGATGGGTACCTGGTCCAAATATAGATTGTACACAAGGTTAGGGGAACATGTGTCACAATTAAGATTATTTCACATGAAATCAGTATTTTCAACTGTTATACAAGGAGATTCACCATTTATATTGTTTTAGGCTATACAATGCAGTAGCTTGGGTGTCTAGGAATCTCAAGGGGAGTGCATGCTTACCTAAAAAGAAAATTCTGGATGGTTCATTGTAACGACCCCGCCTCCCGATAACCCCCAATTAAGGGAGACTCGAAGGTCAGAGATGTCATTCAATTAATAGGATCAAAGGTTCAACAAATAATCAATAATAATTATTAAACTTTACCAACTAAACTGAAAATTGGTATAAAATAAAACTTTTCTTACCTTGGAAAAATTGGGATTTCTAAACTTCTATCCATGAAGATGTTAATCTAACTAATCCTCCTGTGTACGTTACTTCTCATTTAATTCCACATATGCCAATTTACTCTTTGTTCTTTTCATTTGTACCTAAAACGCTGACAAACAAAATGTCAGCCAGTATATCGAAATATAATGGTATGTGGAGACAACCAAAATCTTGCACATATGGCTAACAATTTAATAATCACAATCAATTATTTAACAAGCCAATTTACACTTTTCAGTATGACATTCTCCACCGCTTTTTCCCTTATCCTGGCATACCCACCTTAGGGTTTCTTTTGCCCATGACATAAGGCCACCTTCTCAATCCCCAGCTTGGTGCCTGGGGGTCACCACTCATGGTGCCCTCTAGTCATGCAGTATCATAGGCCACCTTCTTGGTGCCTGGGGGTCACCACTCATGGTGCCCATTAGTCTACCCATCTGGGCCTGATTCTCTTGGCATCGTCCATCAGGGTGGCATGTAGGTGCGAGAAGACATTCTTCTATTATTAATGTGATAATCATAGTGACTTTATGATTTGCAAGTATGAACATCCAAACTATTTAGTTGCAGACAATGCGAATAACTATCTGGAAAATCCTCGTGAAACTAAAGCGGTTATTCATATGAGTAACCACATACCTGTCAGGCAGACTCAGATGCAGGAATAGTCCAAACAAGCAAGTACACAGTTCAAAACCTGAAATATACATCCAAATACTTCATATCAAAACTATCCAAACCATCTTGCTACTTATGGTTTCTATTCCTTTTTAGGGTTTACTTTGCAATTGGGGTTTCACTTCATTTACAATTTCAAACCCTAGATCTATTCAATTACTTACAAACCCTAATTTCAGAGTAAAGGCATACTTAAGTATTGATTAAGCCCATTATGCCTCTTTTATATTAAAACTACCATTTTTATCCTTTTAATTTCTTTCAAGGTCATTAGACTCAATTATCCCCTTTAGTTTCTTTCAGATTAACAACTCATAATTCATTATGGTCTAATTCGCAAATGAACTCTATATATCATTAAATCCACCTGTTATCCATTAGAAAACCCTAATTACTATATTAAGGGTATTTACCCATAATTAGGAACTTAGAACCATCATTTAACACATTTAATATCTATTAGGTTGTAACTACTCAATTTCATCAATTAAGTATTATGAACTTAATCCTAATTCTTCATTATCTTTTCGGATTTAACCCATTAAAACCCATATTTTCACCAATTAGGGTTTCTAACCCTAAAACAAGCATGAAACTTCTTTTTCAAGATTAACTCTCCCTTTTATTCTTAATAGGTTAGTATTAACCTAAAATAGTCATTAAAAATGATTTCCATATCAAAATAGGGTTTCATTATAATTTACTACATCAAAGGTGATAACTTGGGGTACTTTTCCAATTGAAAGCAATATCAGGTTCCAATTATATTTTTATTGGCTTCCTCACATTTTTCTGATTAATTGTAATGTATAACTTATTTTCATCAGGGCTACCAATTAATTTCTAGCAATTTTGTAAAAATTATTACCTTTAAGCCAATGGTAGTGCGCCACGTCAGCACTATGGCCCACTATTCTACTCTCTTTTTTCCACACAGACTCCTTCCCGCGAGGCGCTCCACGCGATTAGGGTGCCAAGCCTGGCTAAAAGGACGTATCTGCCCCCCTATGCTCTCACCTTGGGCCAAGCACGCCCGATAGCAAGGAGGTCTTTCCCTCCTTATCTTCTTCCGCCTTCGCTCGCTGCTCAGTTGCGTGAACTAGTTTGGCCGTGGTCAACCCGGGCGTTGACCCAGAGCTTTAGGCCATCAGAACGGCAGTCCATGTGCAAATTACCTCGACAACGCTTCCCGAACTCAATGGCCACCTTGATTCTATTGGAGACGTGGGGGAAGCCGTGATACAAGGAGGTGGTCCTCCAGCAAGGTGCGTGGCTAGGTCCAGATCTTGGCAGAGGTTTTTCCGTGATTTACTGCTCTCACCAGGTTGTCTCATCGCTGCGGACTCGTAGGGGATCGTTGGGGCTATGCACATATCGTGTACCCCCACTCTATATATAGAGGTCCTTCTATGGCTGTCAGGAAGCCCCAAATTGGGTAAATTTCCTAGAGGCAACAAAACCCATGGAAACTAAGGGTAGATCGACTCGGTTTGATCTCCCGAATTCCTTGGAAATATCCCCGAGATTGCTTATGCACTCAAGCGCAAGAAAATCAATGATCATATTGTTCCCCCTTTCTTAATCTATATGGGGTAGAAGGCAATCGTGTTACCCTTGGATTCTGATTCAATGGTTGACGTGCCACACGAGGAACAAAGGAAATTTGTCCAATAAAATAAATTGTGACATTTATTGATTTCCTCCACACATTAGGAAAACTTCTAAAAATTTTATCTCTCAAACCGCTTGCACGTTTGATCCCAAATTTTGAGGGAAGCTTCCTCTCGACTTTATCAACTTCCATACAAATTTTTAGTGCTAAATTCCAAAGGAAAAGGGTGTTTTATTAATAAGCAATCTATCATTATAAATTAATCCAATATAATTTGGTATTCCCTATTTCTTTTCCATTAAAATATTATTTTGAATTCATTGAACCTTTAGGAACCCTAATGGCTCAGAATCCCATCTTGGGAATATTCCTTAGCCTTTTTCTTATCTTTTATCCATTATTTCTCATTATTTTGTTTATTTCTTATTAAAATATCTCTTCTTGATGATTTCTCTTTATTTCTCTTTTACTTTCTTCATTAGTATCCCCTTTAACATTAGGAATCTTTGGGATACGAAATTTCACCAAGGATAACTCAATTATACCTCTTTCTACTTATTTTCCACATTTTACCATTATTTTCAATTTCTTTCTTAATAAGGAAATATATAATTGATCTTTAACTTTGGACTCCTTGGAACCCAAGGAATCTAAGAGGCACGAAATTCTCTTTGGATTTGCCTTCTAGAGGTTTCCACACCTTTCTTATCTCAAATTCTCAGTTATTCATTAATTAATTGAATATCCTTGTTATTGGGCCCAATAGCCAATAAAGCCCACAAAGCAATCATCAATGCTATTGTAATGAAAAGACATCATTATTTGTTCATTTATCTTTAATATGAGAAATTACATTTCTCAGCAAGGAACCCAAAAGTTGGGTTTGTAACATCCTTCCCCTCTTATAAGAATTTTGCCCTCAAAATTCCATCAAGCAAACAAACATGATAAGCCTTTCTTATGTCCATCAGGGCTCCCATGTGGCTTCACCCTTTCCATGGTGTTTTCCAAGAACCTTCATCATCTCATATTCTTCCATCTGAGTTCTTTCTTACCTTGGTATATCGTACCTTCATAGGTGACTCAGGACATTTCAGCCTCTCATAAAGTTGAATAGGTTCAGGGCTCAACACATGGCTTGGGTACTTCACATAGTGCTCTAGATCGGACTCATGTAACACATTATACATCATGTTATCCTAAGGGTAAGGCTAAACACAACCATTTCCACCAATCCATCTCAAATGGACCCTTATATCGGGGACTCATCTTTCTCAGCTGTAGCTCAGAGGGGTCGTATTTTCACATTATATCCTCTCACAATGAACTGCATGTCGGTCTGCTTCGTATCAACTTGTGACTCATGTCACCGTTGGGCTCTCTCTTAGCCATTGCTCGATCAAGCGACTTCATCTGCACACACTGTGGTTCTTTTCTGACCTTTGCGAGGCTTCCCTCACCAACATCATCATAATGAAGTGGTGACCGACACAACCTCCCTATAGAACTTCTCGCATCCCGATAAAGGCTATGGTTGTTAACATCACATCTTAAGAACTGTCTCTATGTATCACCTTGAATGAGCACACATGCTCTCATCAAACCCTCTAGTCTGGATCATATTGTCCATTAGTATGCGATGATAAACTATACTATCGTCGAGTTCATCATGCATCCACTTCTACCTCATGGAAGTGAACTTTTAGGTTATAATCAAGAGCTTGCGAACTCGCATCCTGGTGTAGTTGAACCATCTCTCTCTCTTTTTTAGTTCAACATAATTTGTCCCTTGACAACATTCTTTCTTTCTCATGTCATCTAGGTAAGGCGACCTACCATAACCCATATTGTATCTTGACCTTCTTGGTCTAGGAGAAACTCACAACCTCCATAATGATGAACTCCCGTTCCCTATTGGGAACTCTTTATACCCTATATCCATGCACTGGGTTAATGGTGTTCGTCCTTCACCTCCTGGCTTGCATGGCTACATGCTACATGCAACTTTGTTTTAAACATCCAGAATGCTACCATCACTTACTATCTTTGTAGTACCAAGGTATATCATGACCTCCTGTATTGTTATGATTCCTCAAGCTTGATACCTCAGAAACCCTAAACCACTCTTAAAAGGGTTTTATTACCTTCCTATCCAAAGAAGTGTATCTGAGGTTCTATCACCATCCTTTCACTGCATAAAGGACTAAACTGGCTAACCAAACATCCATTAACTTGTTCAACATATCTTATTACATCCGAGTGTTAAACAAAACACATCTTCTTTCCAAACGTAGGGTTAGCCTAACAACTCCCTTCTAGCCAAACTAGGCAGCTATATCTCCACCAGAGCATCCATTACCACTTCACATCCTTCGGTATTAGGTAACATTGAAGACATACTCTTCCATGTATTTTACTTATCGTCTCATCTCAAACTCTAAATTTCTCTTCATTGAGAAGCCCTGATCTCATCCTCATTGTGATCAAACTCAACCTTGGTTAACTTGTACATTCCACATAGTTCCTGATAAAACATCCTCATGAGATGACTACACTACTTTCTCTTAGTGTTTGTAAGCCATCCATGTATCATTCACTCCACCAAGATATGTTAACATCTCTGTCCTCATACCTTGTAGCAATGTTTCAACTCGCATCATCTTTTATCCTTGGTGTATGGCATGCGTACTGTCCTATCTCTCACTCCCATAACAAGAGGAAATAAGCATTTGGCTGCAGTCCAAATACAGAGTTCTTCCTGTTCTAAGAGTAGAGATGGTACAGCCCACCTTGCCCGTACACTTTCAAATCCAAGTTGAAATGTGCATCTTATGTCTCTATATCACAAACATCATGATATCCACATAACTTCCATGGAAAACTGGTCTCGAACTTTCTTGGTCTGAGCACAATCCCAGGTCATCTCCTCTAGGTCTATAGGGAGCCGACACTTTTGGGGTCATCCCTTTTCCCTTATGCATCAGAGAGTGCCCTACTCATCTGCCATTTGGGTCTCATGGATTCATGAAGGTGATCAATCTCCTAACCCATGGCCCTCTGAAAATGATAATTGTTACCTCGCGACCCTATGGTCACGTGCAACTAGGGAATTAGGCAACTCCTACTTCCATCGGTCTTATCCCTTCCTGACCCTAGGATAGACTTAGGATTCTAGCATAGTACATGTCCAACTTAGAACCTTACCCAAGTCTCCATCATCTCTCTCTGCATTCTAGGGTTGACTTTCATCCCTCTATAGGGGTCATGGCATCCTGCCTACCTTGGTCAGGCCCATACCGGTTACCTCCATGGTAACGCATCCACATGCACTTAGAGATGGTTATCTATGGGTCTACAGGTTCGTTCTCATGCCACGTACTTTTCACTTAGCTTCTCAAGATCCTATGAAACCTCTTTAGGTCACCTCAAAACCTACAAAACTGGTATACACCCTACCAAAGGGGTCTCTCTCCCAGGATGGGAGGAAACTACCACTCTTGACAACAATGTCACAAACATCCTTAGGGTTTACTTCCATATGAGCATGCTTAACCCAGCAGCTACCAAGGCACAAGCGGACCACCTACTAAACCGTGCTAGGTCACACTCATAATCTTCCTCAACATTAGACCAATCTTCATGGTGAGGGGTTCATCAAACATACCCTTAGCTTAAGGGGTTTCCTTTACCTCTACACATTAAGAGTACCATGCTCGAAACTATAGAGACTCAAAACTCACCATGAGCATTGGATACAGTGCTTCCCCTCTTAGGCCTAAGAGCCCTATGTTCTCCTTTGGGTATCCAACTGCATGCTCAATCTCTTAACCACAAATCAAGAATGTCCAAGGTATGTCATGCACTCCATGTCATCCTTCTACTCGAGCAACACATCAGGGTCGAGTCCTCTTCCAGGACAACCAACTAGGTAAAAAGCCTCACAACTGGTTACTTAAACTTCCTCAGGGTCTAAAGCACTCTTTATCTCATCCAGTAGGTAATCACTTATACCATAGGTACCAAAAGCATCATCCTCCCTCCAAGGTTTGGTTCCTATAAAGGCAACCAAGAAATCATCAACCTTCAGGGATCAAACATAAGGCAACCACTATCATCCACTTAGGTTGCATCATCCTCAACTACCCACTGTTCCTTATGTCTCGGAATCTAAGCTTCCAACCCTCTTGCTTGAGTCCTACTTTTTCTCTATAGAGTAAACTCCACATCCGACCTTACTACCCGAGGTCCTTTCTCCATGGAGGATCAAGCTCACTAGCATACCTCCACATGAGTGAAGCCTATGATCGAACTTATGTTTGCTCAAGATCATTTTTAGCCCTTTATGCTTATTTCATAAGCCATCCATCATGATCTCTTAACCAGGGTCTCATCAAGCTATACCCTACTTGCCCAAGCCCAAAGGGTAACTATAGGTTCTCTTCTAACATTATCCATGAAGGAGCTATCCTTTGCTCTAGCATGCACGACCCACTCCAGGGTTGGGTCGCCAAAGGTACTAGGTCATCTATTCTCTTATGCCATCCCAAAGGCATGTCCAACCAAACACTCAGTCAACCATGATATCTAACTCATCATGTCATCTTTCTCTCTAACCTTCACTTAGGGTTAGGGTTAACACCATTCTCAAAGGATGTGCTAGGTCTCTACTTTTAAAGGAGGTAGACTAACTCTCTCTACTTATCCTCCTGCCAAGGATGTCTATTCTCAAGTCTCTCCTGAGAGCATTGACAACACATGTCATACGACCTAAGCATGTATCTATTCCTTTATGCTACTCTATTAAGCTTATGTCCATGACATCTTATTTACATGCTTTTTATTAATTTGGTGGAGGATTCCTTAATCCTTATCAACCTTACCCATACCTCAAGAGGGTGAGGAAAAGAGAGAAAACACTAATCCTTAAGGTCCTTAACAGAATTTGAGTTGAGAAGGGACAAACAAGATGAGAGAGTCCTAAAGGTATCTTATTTCGAGTCATATCCTAAGACATCGGCCAAGCAGTCACACAATTCGGGAGTCCTCATATTCCGACTAGTGGTACGGAGGAAAATATTGCCAGCTCCCAGACATGATCCTTTTCTAGACACCTCAGTCTTTCAGACAATCCTCTAATAACTCCCTTGGGTTCTACATAATTTGTAACATTTAATAATTATTAAAGATTAAATGAGGAACCTATGCTCTGATACCAATTGTAACGACCCCGTCTCCCGGTAACCCCCAATTAAGGGAGACCCGAAGGTCAGAGCTGTCATTCAATTAACATGATCAAAGGTTCGACAAATAATCAGTAATAATTATTAAACTTTACCAACTAAACTGAAAACTGGTATAAAATAAAACTTTTCTTACCTTGGAAAAATTGGGATTTCTAAACTTCTATCCATGAAGATGTTAATCTAACTAATCCTCCTTTGTACGTTACTTCTCATTTAATTCCACATATGCCACTTTACTATTTGTTCTTTTCATTTGTACCCACCGACAAATAAAACGTCGGTCAGTATATCAAAATATACTGGTATGTGGAGACAACCAAAATCTTGCACATATGGCTCACAATTTAATAATCAAAATCAAATCATTTTACAAGCCAATTTACACTTTTCAGTATGACATTCTCCACCGCTTTTGCCCTAACCCTGGCATACCCACCTTAGGGTTTCTTTTGCCCATGACATAAGGCCACCTTCTCAATCCCGAGCATGGTGCCTGGGGGTCACCACTCATGGTTCCCTCTAGTCATGCGGTATCATAGGCCACCTTCTTGGTGCCTGGGGGTCACCACTCATGGTGCCCATTGGTCTACCCATCTGGGCCTGACTCTCTTGGCATCATCCATCAGGGTGGCATGTAGGTGCAAGAAGACATACTTCTATTATTAATGTGATAATCATAGTGACTTTATGATTTGCAAGTATGAAATATCCAAAGTATTTAGTTGCAGTCAATGCGAATAACCATCTGGAAAATCCTCGTGAAACTCAAGCGGTTATTCATAAGCGTAACCACATACCTATCAGGCAGACTCAGATGTAGGAATAGTCCAAACAAGCAAGTACACAGTTCAAAACCTGAAATATAAATCCAAATCCTTCTTATCAAAACTATCCAAACCATCTTGCTACTAATGGTTTCTATTCCTTTTTAGGGTTAACTTTGCAATTGGGGTTTCACTTCATTTACTATTTCAAACCCTAGATCTATTCAATTACTTACAAACCCTAATTTCGGAGTAAAGGCATACTTAAGTATTGATTAAGCCCATTATGCCTTTTTTATATTAACACTACCATTTTTATCCTTTTAATTTCTGTCAAGGTCATTAGACTCGATTATCCCCTTTAGTTTCTTTCAGATTAACAACTCATAATTCATTATGGTCTAATTCGCAAATGAACTCTATATATCATTAAATCCACCTGTTATCCATTAGAAAACCCTAATTACTATATTAAGGGTATTTACCCATAATTAGGAACTTAGAACCATCATTTAACACATTTAATATCTATTAGGTTGTAACTACTCAATTTCATCAATTATGTATTATGAACTTAATCCTAATTCTTCATTATCTTTTCGGATTTAACCCATTAAAACCCATATTTTCTCCAATTAGGGTTTCTAACCCTAAAACAAGCATGAAACTTCTTTTTCAAGATTAACTCTCCCTTTTATTCTTAATAGGTTAGTATTAACCTAAAATAGTCATTAAAAATGAGTTCCATATCAAAATAGGGTTTCATCATAATTTACTACATCAAAGGTGATAACTTGGGGTACTTTTCCAATTGAAAGCAGTATCAGGTTCCAATTATATTTTTATTGGCTTCATCACATTTTTCTGATTAATTTTCATGTATAACTTATTTTCATCAGGGCTACCAATTAATTTCTAGCAATTTTGCAAAAATTATTACCTTTAAGCCAATGGTAGTGCGCCACGTCAGCACTATGGCCCACTATTCTACTCTTTTTTTCCACACAGACTCCTTCCCGTGAGGTGCTCCACGTGATCAGGGTGCCAAGCCTGGCTAAAAGGACGTATCTGCCCCCCCGTGCTCTCGCCTTGGGCCATGCGCGCCCGATGGCAAGGATGTCTTTCCCTCCTTATCTTCTTCCTCCTTCGCTCGTTGCTCAGTTGCGCGAACCAGTTTGGCCGTGGTCAACCCGGGCGTTGACCCAGAGCTTTAGGCCATCGGAACGGCAGCCCAGGTGCAGATTACCTCGACGACGCTTCCCGAACTCAATGGACACCTTGATTCTATTGGAGACGTGGGGGAATCCGTGATAGAGGAGGTGGTCCTCCAGCAAGGTGCGCGGCTAGGTCCAGATCTTGGCAGAGGTTTTTCCACGATTTACTGCTCTCACCAGGTAGTCTCATCACTGCGAACTCGCAGGGGATCGTTGGGGCTATGCACATATCGTGTACCCCCCCCCCCTATATATATAGAGGTCCTTCTATGGCTGTCAGGAAGCCCCAAATTGGGCAAATTGCCTAGAGGCAACAAAACCCATGGAAACGAAGGGTAGATCGATTCGATTTGATCTCCCGGATTCCTTGGAAATATCCCCGAGATTGCTTATGCACTCAAGCGCAAGAAAATCGCTGATCATATTGTTCCCCTTTTCCTAATCTGTCTGGGGTAGAAGTCAATCATGTTACCCTTGGATTCTGATCCAATGGTTGATGTGCCACGCGAGGAACAAAGGAAATTTGTCCAATAAAATAAATTGTGACATTTATTGATTTCCTCCACACATTAGGAAAACTTCTAAAAATTGTATCTCTCAAACCGCTTGCACGTTTGATCCCAAATTTTGAGGGAAGCTTCCTCTAGACTTTATCCACTTCCATATCAATTTTTAGTGCCAAATTCCAAAGGAAAAGGGTGTTTTCATCATAAGAAAACTATCATTATAAATTAATCCAATATAATTTGGTATTCCCTATTTCTTTGCCATTAAAATATTATTTTGAATTCCTTGAACCGTTAGGAACCCTAATGGCTCAGAATCCCATCTTGGGAATATTCCTTAGCCTTTTGCTCATCTTTTATCCATTATTTCTCATTATTTTGTTTATTTCTTATTAAAATATCTCTTCTTGATGATTTCTCTTTATTTCTCTTTTAATTTCTTTATTAGTATCCCCTTTAACATTAGGAATCTTTGGGATACGAAATTTCACCAAGGATAACTCAATTATACCTCTTTCTACTTATTTTCCACATTTTACCATTGTTTTCAATTTCTTTCTTAATAAGGAAATATCTAATTGATCTTTTCTTTTCTTATTGCATTTTCTTTGCAACTTTGGACTCCTTGGAACCCAAGGAATCTAAGAGGCAAGAAATCCTCTTTGGATTTGCCTTCTAGAGGTTTCCACACCTTTCTTATCTCAAATTCTCAGTTATTCATTAATTAATTGAATATCCTTGTTATTAGGCCCAATAGCCAATAAAGCCCACAAAGCAATCATCAAGGCTATTGTAATGAAAAGACATCATTATTTGTTCATTTATCTTTTATATGAGAAATTACATTTCTCAGCAAGGAACCCAAAAGTTGGGGTTGTAACATTCATACTGGCACCTTTGAGATATTGTGATGATATCAAGAAAACAAAGCAGTCTGAGCCTGCATTATAATAGAGAAACTCAAACTGCAATGAGGGTATTTTGATGACATAACTTCTCCTAACATTTTGCATTACTAAAAATAGGGTACTTCCTTAAAAACTTCTTAGGTCTAATTAGAACTTGTGCTTCTTCTCTTAAGGAGAAATTGGAATTTAAAAATGATATAATTGTAAAATCTACTAGTCCATACATCTATAATGAGCTTCATCTAAGATAGGCACGAATAATATATTCATGTTCTTCATAGTTAATTATTAAGCAAAATTTTGAGAAGAGGTCCATATCTTCATCTATTCATTTTTGTTGTATTTGGATTATATAATTGCATTAGGGATAAAAAAATGAAAAGGGAAGAAAATATTTAAGAAAATTGCTATTGGATATGCATATCTACCTAGGGACTGGCAGTGAGGGGAAATCTGACCACTTCTTTGTCTTTGTATCCAACACAAAGCATCTTGATGTAGGTCCTCAATATTATGGTCCATATTTTCCTGATATGACATATACATACCTCCCATCACTCACCATTCCTACGTGAGAATGATCTACCTGATAATTTATGGAATTCAATAGTGATTCTCATAGAAAAGATATTACAACCTGAAAATTGTAGCAAACTTTGTCCATCTCTTTGAATAATGTCTACCTTAATTGATTTTATAGGTACGTGTCAATAACTATATGCGGGGATGGATGTTTGTTCTCAATGCAATTTCTTGTAGGAAGTCAAATATCATACAGTATTGCACATATGCAAGAACTCGTACGTAGTATGAGCAGGACTAATAGGTGTCATACAGTCATTTCGGGATCTACGGAAGCTGAGAAAATTGGGAAACTATTCTAGTGGATCTCGAAGATTCATGTCCAAAATTTTATTTTATTTTAGCAGAAAAGAATTGTAGATTTCTTGCAGAAAAGGCTTATCAAATTAGAGAAGGTAAATGTGGACAAGAAGAGAGCTGGTGATGTTGCCAAACTACAACCTAAAAGTCCTCGTGCTAAAAATGTTCATGGCCTTGCCTCTAGAGGATGTGGTTGCATTTCTCATGCAGCTAACCTTCTAGAGAAGAGCTAGTATAGAGTACTTGACAAAAATCCTTATGCATATGACAGTCAATCCATCCATTCAATGGGAACCATATGGTTCACCGGTGTGTGACTATTACGACCTATCCCCTAGTCATGCAAGGGGTATTACAATAATGTCTAGAAGTACACAAATACTATCAGGTCCACCTATTCCACTAAGAAGATAACAACTATAACTGCATAAGGAAATTGATGACCTATCAAAGACAGGTTATTGGTCTGTCTCTAGATCAAAATAATAAACCTTAAATGTAACATATAAAATATTACAAAGAATGAACTTAAAAAATGAATCCATCATATACTGATGCAATATTAAATACTTTTTTTGCCCGGTTGCCTTGTGTCTCCCTATCATAGCTCAGAGGATTTTGGTCTTTACTAGTGACTTCTACAAGGTTACACGTTCATTTTGTGTCATGGTTTTTATTTATCTTTTACCATGGGTCCTTTGTACAACATCATTCAATGACAAGACTCATCTTTTAAGACTATTTGATCTAAGTGTGTGTATATTGAATTAGACAAAAAGAATCAAGTATAAAAAAAACCATATGATACATGTCATAACACACAACTTAACACCTAAATAGAGAACCCGACATAGAGCGTGACTGTGTAAGTGTAACCATAACTCAGAAAAGTAACCTTTTATGGTTGCGTCAATAAAGAACATCTTTCCACCATCTTCTCTATTTTCTATGAGGTCTCGTTTCTTTTGTGCCTGGTCACTTTGTTCCAACTGACTGTAAAAAGGAAGAAGAAAACATAATAAATATTATATTCCATTAATTAGATAGCATCATAAAATAAATATTAGTCAGAATTGATGATTCAACACCTATGGTAGCATTCCTAGCCATGGGAAGAGAGGTTGAAACTATATTAAAATCGGCATTAGATATAAATTATCAAGCAACCAAGAGATTAAGCATAAACATAACCCTTCCGCAAGAAAAACTATTTCAAGAATAGTTTTTATATTTTTCATCATTGCTTCTTTTTTTGTTAGAATGAAAACAGCTAAATGCTCTGCAGAAGATCACATTCTGGAAATGCTAAAAAAGGACTATTTTGAAGGTGGTGAGTATAGAGGTAAGATAGCAGACTTGGCACAGGGATCCACTTCAGAGGTAAGAAGAGATAAATGCTCTCTAGAAAATGTACATGGATCCAGTTCAACCAGTTACTAGTCATATCCCTCGGGAACAGGACTAAGGATCCCCTTGGAAGACTCTAAAGATAACTCTTATTCAATTTTTTAAAGGACTATAGTCATGTTCTTTCAGCATATCTCAGTGTTTATTTGTGAATGATCTACTAATCTTTACTGATAGGATGAAACTAAAAGTTAGTTGGCTAACATGCTTGTAAAATCCAACTTTAGTGATTGAAATTTTCTTAACAAACTCTTATGACAAAAGCTATAATTTATAAAGCATGCATATAAAAAAATATGGCATTGCTATAACAATATCGATGATTCATTTACAAATAAAAGTCATTAGCAAGTACATTCAGACATGAAAATGAGTTCAATGTAAAGATCAAACTGTTATGACATTATCATAAATGGACATCAATGACGATTCATTTACAAAAAAAATATTAGCAAGTACATTCAAGCCTATAATATAGTTGCAACATAAACATCACATAAGCCTTGGAAATTTCAAAACGCTTGTAATCCATCTCATAGACCTAGAAAATTTTAGCTTCTCAACCCATACATAAACTAGAAACAAACATTTACAAAAGTAGTACAAGTGTTTCACCTTGTTTACCATCATTGACATTCTTGTTTATTTGTACTTTTAAGATAAAATTATGTTTACTAGCATGTACGCAACTCAATCTCACGTGCTCACATGTGGGCAAGAATGGTTTCCAAGTTTCATATACCCTTCCTAAATCAACATAACATAGACCAAATTGGAGTTTTGCAAAGCCCTATCCATATCTAACTTATACAAAAAAGGCTTCTGGCAAAAACCTTCCTAAATAAAAGGGCTGAAATACAAACTTCTATTATGTAGACATGAGTCAACACCATTAATAAATCAAAGATCACATTTTGTGTAGATTGAAAGAACACCTAGAACCTCTGTATAAATGAACTTGAACAAAAATTGTAAATTAGTTTTCAGTAATCCATAATGAACTGATAATTGATAAAACTTTGCATATTGAAGGATAGTTTATGCTAACATATAGGGTACGGGACTTCAGCTTGTTCCATCTCCAGATACACCATATGGGGTGGGAATATTAACTAGATTTAGTAAATGGAGACAAGGGAAAAGTACATAGGAAGCAGCAACTATGCAAATGTGAGTATTTAATCACCTTCCATTATTTAATAGGACTAATTCTAGGAATTCAAATTCGCATATGCACACAGTACCCTAATGGAAGATAATATTTTTTGGTGCGCATAGACAAAAGAACATTATTTAATCTCTTTTGATTTTATTATTCATCCCAACATGTTTTTTTCTCAATCTGTTCTTGCAATGTAGTCAATTCCAAACCTGATATAAGGGTTGGAAGTAGGCTGTTAGTTCATTAACTTTTGTCAACAAAGACCTTCCAATGGTTCTATAAGTAAACATGCAAAATTCTTGGTGTGATGATGTGTTGTCCCATAAGCAAGTCTAGAAATATAAAATCTCTAGTATTTATACCTTGGTCTTTAATAGTGGATTAGAAACAATCCAAAGAAGTTACTTGTCTACAGGGTGCTGGTTTGATTAGACCCAATAAACTAGCATGTATATCTAATTTCCAAACCTAAGTGTGAGATTCAAATTGCATGCCTAATCAATATACCAAAGACTATGATCTTTATAGTTATATTGATGATTAGCTATCTCTGAATGCTATACTATGTACACTATCATTTGTCTCGATTATTTTTCTATTAGATTTTTTTAATAGTTGTACCATCTACCTAGATATACATTTAATGTCAATATATATGCATCTTATAGTAATGGAATATACCTACTGTAGGGATTAGCAGTAAAATGAAAAGCAATTATTACATTTGTAGATCTTTTGAAAAACTTAGAAAGTCATCTATTTGCTGACACCTTATCCTAAAACTATTGAAAAGAAAATATATGTCAATAAGAGAATAGGATCTTGGAGGATAGGAAGAAGGCTTGAAGATTTGCAAACTGTTTGGTCCGAATGAAGAAATCAATAGACTACCATTGCACTCATCATACAACATGGAATTAGACTATTTGTAATATTTTAGTATCAATGTCATAGAAAGAGTGATGAAGTTCTCTATTTGGCTGTCAAATTACTACTAACCATCCTCTTTAATTTTAACGTTTAACAGTTTTACAAAAATGATCTGCTTAGTTGATCCAACATGGTTAGGTTGAGGGTTGGACAATGATGATGATGATATCGATATAGGAAATGTACATCAGACCTACTTGGTTTACCATCTCTACTAGTTTGTGAATCATTCTCTAAGATAGAGCCCCACAATGTAAAAAGTTAGTATAATCTATCATATGTATGCTAGTGATATAAAATACAATTATACAAGTCAGTCAAAACAAAACTAAAAGAGGATTTCATTCTATGAGAATGATGCTTACCTTCAGGTAACTATGTCTATGTAGAACATGTAATTAGTACGTCTTACCTCCAAATTTATACACACCATATCAATAAAATAGGCCATGATCTAGATGATTGAAGCATTTAAGTCATGATAGCATATTTCTTGTAGCAATTAGGTATAGGATAGAGAGGAGATAATTTATAGGGAAGTGCTTATTAAAACTGAAAAAAGTCTGATTCATATCTTCAATTTGCTTAGGGATAGCTACCAAGTCGTTAATTATAGTAGTATGCACAATGAAGTTGCAAGAACATCCTCCTTTGTTAGCATTTCTATTTCGACAACATCTTCTATAGGAGGACTTGCAACTACAACTTCAACAAATTTTTGACCTTGTTTGTATTTCATAGCTTATGAACATGATACTTGAACTAGTACACATTGCTCAACTACTTGAAGATGGGTAATTTGAAGAAAGAAACATCTTGAATATGCTCACCTATATCCATTAATATGTTATATGGTTATTTAGGAAACTTCATGCATTATATGTTTTAGGTATAGAACTTTTAATATACCTACTTTCATGTTTTTGGTATAGAACTTTTAATATTCCTACTTTTCTTTGTACAACATGAACTAAATTGACAATGTAATACCTGCTTTGGCTTGCAACAATTCTTAACAGAATGTTTATGTTAGAGAAAGTCCATGAGATGGAGTCACTGGTGACACCCCTACGTCTAGCAGCAAGGTCCTTAGGGAATATTACGTGTGATAATGCCATTTTGGGTTGTTGTTGCTTGTGGTACTGTTGGGGCTGCTGCTGAAGGTTCCCTTGCAACTACCAAATTAGCACCTCATAGTTGACCCAAGGAGAGGTTTCCAACGGTACCATTATGGGTTTCAAGAAACTATCAACTTTTAATAGTGCATGTGTCTTAAAACTTTTATCTTTGTATTTTTGAATCTAGGAAACCTAAATAGGGCATAGTATACCTCATTTGTATGTGCAAGCCAAATTCAAATACAATAACATCACTAGAAATTGGATTTATGTCATATATGAGGACGACTTCTTTCTCAGAATTACTATGGAGTTAGAGACACAGATGTATCCATACAAAAACAAACCATCATGAAGTAATTGTTAATCAAAGCAAACCACAACAATAATAGGTTGATAAAATCTCATATTCAGTACACAAAATAATTTATTCTACAAGATCAAATTGATATATTTATTTCCAGTTCAATTGACACAAAAACAAATCAAAATATGAGTCAATTGAAACAAGAACCAAAAATGAGTACCTGCACATACCATGAGGCCTAAAATGAAAAGAATTATCTGCATTTGGGTGGAAATACTTGTATTGGGAATAACAATTTTCAAGTAACAATTACCATTGGGTGGAAGACACGATACTTCAGTTAAAAAGTAAGAATGTTTGGAAGTTCATGGAGCTCAATGCATGGAGTAGCTTCACTACACTGACTACAATGCCACATGATCCACATAAGTGTTGATTATCTTCATTTAGCTTTTCTAATTTGAGAAATTCCAAGATAGTCATTGATAGGCAATTCAAAACACCAATGGTTAACTTAGGCCCATAGAAGTCCTATGTTTGAATGATGCATCCAACTCTCGTGCTTCGAATGCAAGTGAAAAATATACTGAAATATGAAGCAAAGTAGCAAATAGATAACAATTAAGCTCTTCAGTAGGAGATTTGTTGTTTAAGAGTTTAGCTTAGTGATTTGCAAAACAATATACTATAATTTGACCTTTGAAAACACTTACTTTCTTAATGTGCATTTTGGTCATGTAATAATGTCCACAAAAAAGGACCTTCTTCACAAGCCTTGGGATAGCCTAGCAATTGTTTATAAATTTAGGTAATGATGATGTTATTATAAAAAAACTGATTCTACTTATCCACTAGCAGGTTATCTACTAACATATTGCATAAAAAAGTGGACTAGAAGGGATCTACCCATAGAATGATGATACACCTATTCTTCACAGTTAATTAATCACATATATAACAAATATATACATATAAATTGAGGGTCTGATACATATGTTCCTATTCTGTGAAGACCCTTTTAATTATTTAGCATCTAAAGATCATATCTTACAAATAGGCATTGTCTATCCAAAATGCCCAAGTAACTAGAACTAAGACAACATTTTATATGTAAATAAAAGGTCTCTAAGTAGATGACCAACAATCTAAATCAATTCTTTATAAACATTATCATTAGAACATCCCTTGCCAAATAGATTGTAGATAAAAAGGTCTGAAAGGAGAAGATACCATCCACCATCCTTCTTTGGTGGGATCACATTTTATCATGTCCATTTGAGAATGATTAATAGGAAAAGAATGCAACATACAATATAAGACATGAAAGTATCAAATTGATTGAGCTCACCATCATCACTTGAACATGATCCATTCTAATAACCAATTTTTTGTAATATAATGTGTATGCAATCTTGTTAACTGTCAGAAAAGATCTGACTGCCCAACATTTACAGTAAACAAGTTTGTGTGCCCACATGTTTTGAAGGGATTCAATGGACCGTGCCCTCTGATTCTTGATCCCAAGACCGCATTGTCTCTATGGATAAGGGATCTTGATAAATGGAAGGTGCCATTTCCTCTCCATCGTCTGCTTCCTTTTGGTGATTATAGAAAAGAATTAAACTTACATCACCAGGTCATTTTATTTGGTTAATGGAAGGAAGTCAAGTTTTAAGATGAGACACATGTTTTATTACATAAAGAAGTTGCAGAATTGGCACGAACAACAAAGAATCTTCCTGATGAGCTACTTATCTTTTTTAATCATGTCAAATGTTGGTTTAAAAAGATATAGTACAGACTAGAAGGTGTTCATAGCCCAGGTTCTATGTGAAAGTATGAGACTTCTAGTACTAGATAAAAGCCACATTCCAAGGAGTACAAAATCAAAGCTGAGAAGTCAAAACAAGATCTAGGATTTTGCTCGCTAGTACACTGCTCCAGAATAATTTTGAGGAATACTTTAATACCTTTTTAGCAATAACTACCTTCAAATATGATGTGATTAAGAAGTCAAAACCATAAGACTGCAAGTTCAATAGAAATAGTAAGAAATTGTAACAAAAAAATGAAGAGGAGTTTACAAGAAGATTATTTATTGAAGAAATTGGAAGGAGATTGTCAAATACATAACTCAAATGAAGAAAAGGTTTTGAAGTGTTGGTGGAGATAACAGAACAGTTTGTGGATATACATGGTGTCAGCGTAAAGAACCTACCAGGTTTGGCGGCATATATTGTGATTTTTCATCCAAGTGTGACACATGAAGATATATTGTTTTGGTTGCAACACCTTAGGAAGTCAATATAACAAGAGTTATTATTCAAAATGGTGAGAAGATGACTTACCAACTAGTAATATGGATCACCTTGATAGAAGTCATCCAACGCACGCTGCTCTCCCTAAAAAGTTCACTTTACTCAGTAGATAAACATGTTCTTAAATAAATCTCTTCACAAGATAGGAGCCTAAGCCACCCAAGGTAATGAAATAGCCTGTCCGATCCTATGTATTGCTAGAAAATGTCAAAAATATAATTCATGCAAGTTGCAAACAACTGGACCTACTAGTACTTCATTCAACAAGTAACTGTTAGCCATCAACATAACATATCAAAATGTGTACTACAGGTACCAATTAGGTAAGAGATATACCATAAAGTGGGTAGGAAATAACCTCACCATGGGTGGATAGAAGAAGAGGGACAAAGGCACACTCTGAACCCTATGCTTGAGTGGATGCTCTCCAACCTAGCTCATTTCCTCTCCTCTTTTTTTATTTCCTTGCATGGCTTCATCCCTACAACATCTCATTTTCAGGAGCTGCAAAAGGAGGCCAAGAGGGTAAGAGAGAGGGAATGTGATCATGGGATGCAGGGGGGGTTTTGGGTCAAGGAGATGGAGGCGGACTAGGCAAAGTACTGGACATTGTGCTTGCCAAGGGAGGAGAAAGGGTACTGGCACCGCGAGGTGATCGAGGAGGAAATTAGAGTATTGGGCGCCAACTGTGGAGAATAGGGGGTGTTGGCAGAAAAGTTGAAATTTTTTGGAGGTTTAATTTAAGAGGGGAGACAGGGGATGAGTATTATTTTGTATTGGATCAGTGTTTGTAGTTAAATTGTAGCTATTAGAATTAACTATGTTTGTTTCATTTACATATGAAAAATATGCATGGAAATGTGATTTTTAGCTACAAATATTATATATGTCGTTGGAAAAATTGTAGCTAAATCATACTTTTTTTGTAGTGCACTACACCCTTTGGTCGAAGAAAAACTAAGGTTGAACATAGTAGTGACCGCTACATTATGTCACCCAAACAACAGGTCGACACACATCATCACAAGAAAACCCTAGTGAACTCAATCAAAGATAATACACCTAGGTCGCTACAAACACCACCAAAGAAAGGTGTCTGTCTAAGCACTTCAAGGCACAAAAACGCATGGTCACTACAAAGGCAACATCAACATGGTCAACACTAATGACTCAAGCACCCATGCAAACCATGCCAACCATCGCTCAACACACATGATGCCACCACATAACCCGAGGTCCAACAAGGCACCCCAAGGCATCATTCTCTATCATGATGGAAAGGAACAAGAGGCACATCCAATGTGTGAAAAATTGCAACTTGGTCCTAAATAAAAAATTTTAGCATAGCTAACTCATACATCAACCAAGCTAGACCAAATTGAAAACATAAGCATGTCACATGTTATTAAGGTGCATTACAAGATTATATTAAGGTCTAAGCATATTATTAAAATAAACAAGAAAGATCAAGAACTAAGCCAGGTCATGGGTCTTAGAGTTATGCTAGCGATATTTTCCTACTGTCTAGTGCAAAGGAACCTTTTTAATTTAGGTAAAGATACACATATATTAAAACCTTCATTAACAATTACATTAGAGTATAATGACTCAAAAGATTTTTTTTGGAACATTACAGCATCCATTGTTCAAACCCAACCCCAAAGATGCTAACTTGTTTTCAATAATGTTACCCTCTCTATAGATGTGTGAAAACTGAATGGAAGAGAATTTCTGTAACATCCCAGGATTTGAGGCCTCGAATAAAACACTCTTAAAAGGAATGATTGGACTACCCATAGCACCAAGGTGCACCTCCTTTTCCGGGAGCCCATCACTATGAACTCCATAGTTAAGCGTGCTCAACTTAGAGTAGTACTGGGATGGGTGACCTGTCGGGAAGTTGATCTTGGCATGCGCGTGAGTGAGGGCAAAGCACGCAGTTAAGGCTAGTGGTGGTTTGTGGGGACAGTCGTCATTCCTAAAACTCTACTAGAGCCTCGGGCAGTGCGTCCGGGCATTACAAATGGTATCAGAGCCAATTCCCCTCCATTAGGTGGGGCCCACATGGACATGGCATGCCAGTCTTGAGCTGTGCGGTCCAGGAATGTAGGAAAGGGTTGTCCATGGTTGACGTAGCCACCCTTGCACTGGCATTCTATGATCGGGAGCTGGGTGTCCATGGGCCATTGTGGGTCTGCACTGAAATGGGGAAGAGATTATGAGGCCATACAGTTGAGCCTTGACGAGAACGTCAAGAGTCTAAGTGGGGGAGATTGTAACATCCCAGGATTTGAGGCCTCGGATAAAACACTCTTAAAAGGAATGATTGGACTACCCATATCACCAAGGTGCACCTCCTTTTCCGGGAGCCCATCACTAAGAACTCCATAGTTAAGCGTGCTCAACTTGGAGTAGTACTGGGATGGGTGACCTATCGGGAAGTTGATCTTGGCATGCGCGTGAGTGAGGGAAAAGCGAGCAGTTAAGGTTAGTGGTGGTTTGTGGGGACAGTCGTTATTCCTGAAACTCTACTAGAGTCTCGGGCAGTGCGTCCGGGCGTTACAAATGATCCAGATTACATTTTAAATATAACATCCGCGATCCATGAGTACCCTATCCTCTGTACTATCCCTGCAGTGGACCTGGATACTACCTTCCTTATGGTAGATCCCCATTAAACCCCTCATGGTCCCACCTATAGGTGAACCAGTTTCTAGGGTTGAGTCACATGGCACTACTCGTAAGTAGCCCACTCCTTAACTCATGGCAGGCTAATGAGTCTCATGGCACTAAACGAAGGTAGCCCAATTTCTAACTCTCGGTAACCTAGACCTTGCTCTAGGATTACCCCCTTTTTAGCCTTTTCAAAGTAACAGAGGTGGACCCGGATCTAGCCAGTTATATATATACTCATTTATAGTGATAATCAAAGTCACTTTATAGTTTGCATGAAATAAATTCATCCAACAGTTAATTCATGTCATCGATGAAAACTTCGAAAAACCTCGGAAAGCTAACTCGAGATATTCATAAGAGTAACCACATACCTGATCTGATGTTTTGAACAGAAATATCCATGCAAATAAGAATCCAAGCAAGCAAACATTTTCAACAAGATCCTAAAATAATCATGTAATTCCCTTTTTATTACTCATGTCATCAAGATTTAATAAACCTAGCTCACTTCCTAGAGTTTCTAATTTACTTTTAGGGTTTCCATTGCAATTAGGGTTTCCCTTCATCTTTTGCTATTTCAAACCCTAATTTTATCCCATTACTCATAAACCCTTATTATCTTGTTTAAAATATCTCTTTTTGAGAATTTCTCTTTATTTCTCTTTTATTTTCCTCATTGGTATTGCTTTTATCATTAGAAATCCTTGGAACACGAAATTCCACAACGGATAACTCAATTATACCTCTTTTCACTTGTTTTCCATATTTTATCATTATTTTGAATTTCTTTCTTATTAAAGAAATACTTAATTAAACGTTTCTTTTCTTATTGCCTTTCCTTTGCAACTTTGGACTGCTTGGAACCCAAGGAACCCAAGAGGCACAAAATCCCTCTTTGGATCTTCCTTCTAGAGGTTTCCACATTTTTCTTTTCTCAAATATTCAATTATTCATTTATTAATTGAATTTTCTTGTTATTTGGGCCCAATATCCAATAAAGCCCACAAAACAATCATCAAGGCCATTGTAAACAAAATCCATGTATTCAAAATAGATTATACCATTCTTTGTTCAATTATCCGTAATATGAGAAATTACTTTTCTCACCAATTGAACCCTAAAAAAATTGCTTTTCTCACCAATTTTTAAGAAAAGAATATGTGATAATAAAGGTTCTTTGAAAATGCCATGAGTATGGCAAATCTGCATAGGGGCCAATGATGGACATGGAAAAGTCTTATCCTGAATTGTTTGTTTGCTTGTTTGAATTTTGAGGACAAAATTCCTATAAGTGGGGAAGGATGTTACAACCCCAATTTTTTTTGGGTTCAATTGGTGAGAAAAGCAATTTCTCATATTACGGATAATTGAACAAAGAATGGTATAATCTGTTTTGAATACATGGATTTCGGTTACAATAGACTTGATGATTGTTTGTGGGCTTTATTGGCTATTGGGCCCAAATAACAAGAAAATTCAATTAGTAAATGAATAATTGAATATTTGAGAAAAGAAAAATGTGAAAACCTCTAGAAGGCAGATCCAAAGAGGGATTTCGTGCCTCTTGGGTTCCTTGGGTTCCAAGGAGTCCAAAGTTGCAAAGGAAAGACAATAAGAAAAGAAAAGTTTAATTAAGTATTTCTTTAATAAGAAAGAAATCGAAAATAATGATAAAATATGGAAAACAAATGAAAAGAGGTATAATTGAGTTATCCTTTGTGGAATTTCGTGTTCCAAGGATTCCTAATGATAAAAGGAATACCAATGAGGAAAATAAAAGAGAAATAAAGAGAAATTCTCAAAAAGAGATATTTTAAACAAGATAATAAGGGTTTATGAGTAATGGGATAAAATTAGGGTTTGAAATAGCAAAAGATGAAGGGATACCCTAATTGCAATGGAAACCCTAAAAGTGAATTAGAAACTCTAGGAAGCGAGCTAGGTTTATTAAATCTTGATGACATGAGTAATAAAAAGGGAATTACATGATTATTTCAGGATCTTGTTGAAAATGTTTGCTTGCTTGGATTCTTATTTGCATGGATATTTCTGTTCAAATCATCAGATCAGGTATGTGGTTACGCTTATGAATATCTCGAGTTAGCTTTCTGAGGTTTTCTGAAGTTTTCATCGATGACATGAATTAACTGTTGGATGAATTTATTTCATGCAAACTATAATGTGGATATGACTATCACATAAGATATGTGCCTACTAGCTCAGATCCTGGTCCCCTCTGTGTCATAATGGCTGACCTAGTACATGGCTATCTAGAGGGTAGGTCCATCAGGTCGTGGAATGACTTAGTACATGGCTACCTAGAGGGTAGGTCCATCAAGTCACAGTGAGTTAGATATTGAGCTACCTTTGGGTGGTGCCATGCGACTCTACCTTTACAGAGGTACCATATAAGTCCTTACAGGGACAACACAAAGTTGTGGATAGGTATGGATTGAGTTGTTTGGCTTAAAACATAATCTTGGTTGATAAATGATTAATTGAATGATTACATTGTTAACATATTTGCATGATTATTGTTTCCCCCACATACCAGCTTCTGGATGACCGACGTTTTGTTTGTCGGCGTTTTAGGTACAATGAAAAGAACAAACAGTAAAGTGACACATGTGGTACTAAATGAGAATTAAAATGCAAAGGAGGATTAGATAGATTAGTATCTGTGTGGATAGAAGTTTAGAGATCCAAGTTTTCAAAAAGGTATGCAAAAAATTATTTTCTTACAGCTTTCAGTATAGTATGTTAAAATTTGATAATTATTCTTGGTTAATTATCAAACCTTTGATCCGGAAGTCATGGGTGCGGCTTCGACCTCTCGGTCTCCCTTAATTGGGGGTTATCGGGAGGTGGGGTCGTAACAATTTCACACTGACTTTTTCAATCTCAATGAGAAGTAGCATTACATGATTGATACGTTGAATACTTGAGTTGATCTTGTCAATAAAAGATTTGGCATTTGATGCAATAATAATGTTCTTTATTCCTAGTGTAGCTTCAAACTACAAAGAACATTGAATCCCCATCATTTCATCTTGGAAATCTACTCAAATCTCATTCCAAGACTAAGTCATCATTGTCACCAATTTAGCTTTAAATTTTTTCAAGACAATGTCTTTGTTCACCGTCTTGATTTAAAATTGCAACCCCAAACTTTACTGTAATGCCACCCTCCTCTAGTGATTTCTGTTAGCATTGATGTTGAGCCTCTAGAAAGTGAAAATTAGAACATTAGGGGCAACCCCTCAACTGTTATCAGTAGCTCAAACATCCATGCTATCATATAACACAATCAAATTTGCATGTTTATTATAGATAACTAGATTGTTCCTACACAACCATACAACAAGGCAATTTTTTGTTATATTGTTAAGCTCTTTTGGACCTGCTTTTATCAAAATCTTGGAAAGGAATGAGCTGAAATTATTTCCCAGGAAATCAACAATCAATTCTTTGATAATGTTATTTAACTATATCTCCTTTTCCCACTTGTAGTGAAATAGAGTGTGCATGGTTGTTTCTTTAGTGTGGTGGTATATTGCACATGATTTGAAACTTATAACTTGTCTTCTATTCAAGTTTGAATATGTGGGTAGGTAATCTTTAAGGAAACACCAAGAGAATTTTTTGAGGTTAGGTGGTAGATAGGTTTACATTAGATCAATATTGCAAGGATTATTTCTCCTTATTCTATTCATCCACTCATTTGTGTGCCCACTATTGCCCAACTAGTAAGCCCTTTTAGCACTGAAACAACCATCATTTTTTGGATACCAGTAATAGGGGTCATCCATGTTTGGTATAGTTGGTACACTGAGAATGGTAGAAAATTATTCGTCACACCCAAAATTGGATAGAATGTTGACATTCCATGAAGCGTTGTACATTTCAAACAATTCTTCCATTAAACTGTTGTTGTTGGACCATGTAATTGAAGTGTTGTTATGAAATTAGATGAGCCCATCAAGAATGGATATCGTGTCATTACAGAAGGCCTACCGGAAGAGAGAGTCCTGTGAACATCTAGAATGGGATCAAATCGTTGTTCACCCTTGGTCAAGATCATGCCACAAATGGGATGGGAAGAAACAAAGACACTTGAAAAGAGATAGTTTTAAGAAACACCGATTGAAAAAAGTTGTAGGAAGTGGAAAGGGAGAGGCCCAACTAGTGTAAAAATTCATTTAAAATAGGAGGAGGTCACTATCTAAGCATTATATTGCTCTACCATGTCAACAAATTCCATTGAACTGTGACAAAATTATATGGCCAAAATATGAGCATGAAAACACATTAGTAGGAGGTTTTTGGCATTTCCAAGGTGAGTGTAACGTGTTGTAGCTGTTTGAGTTTTCAGATGAAACTCCTTCCATAGGAATCAATAAATCCTAAAATGATTACAATTTGTAGTTCTTGAGTTTCTACCTGGGTTGGATTGCAATTCAAAATGCCTGAGTTTGTGCCTAGTTTGGAATCCCATCCACATCAAGTTGACTACAGTGGATAAGTGTGTTCCACCAGAAGATTTTTCTACTTATCTTTCTAGAAATGAGGCTCTAGATTATATCTTTAGAGAGCTAGGGCCATCATCTGCCCACTCATCTTTTGCAAAGTATGTTTATTCAAACCCTTAGTGGGGTACTCTTCTTTATTTCTAAATGCCTCAAGTCACTCCCTCAGCTCCACCAAACATGCATGACATTGGAGGGATAACAAAGGTAGTCCACTCATATCCTCCTCCCTTTTCATCCTCTTTGACACCCACATCACCTATCCAATGAATACATATGTCCCTAGACCAGTTTCACTGATGATCTGACACCCACTCGTCGCAACGATCCACCTGTCTGCATCAACCCTACCCACTTTTCTTAGCACCCTCACTATCCTAGTCATAGAAACACTACCCACTATCTTTATCCCAGACATCCTTACTCCTCTCTCTCCAACCTCACACCTCCATTTCCAACTTTCTCCTCTTTTGTTCAAGGCTAACTAAAAAATACTATCATTCTCTCCATGATAACATTTAAACTAGACTTGATAGCTGGAAATCCAAATCCCTTAGCGTGGCTGGCAAATTTGA
This sequence comes from Alisma plantago-aquatica, assembly GCA_963693085.1. Classification (NCBI taxonomy): domain Eukaryota; kingdom Viridiplantae; phylum Streptophyta; class Magnoliopsida; order Alismatales; family Alismataceae; genus Alisma; species Alisma plantago-aquatica. The sequence goes on along the minus strand of OY856411.1, from coordinate 321,700,990 downwards.
ACTTGTGAAATTTGACTCTCGCAGCTATTTAGTTGTACTGGCCAGCTATTTTTTCTCTTCCTGCTGTTGTTTGCCAGACAGTGGATCAATTATGTAGATACATCATTTGGAGGTCGAGCGACGACACTAGTAGTAACCACTATATGTCTTGGGATAAAGGTTTTAGACTTAAGAAACAAGGAGGCCTTACGATAAAGAAAACTATTGATGTATGTAATGCAGGTCACATAGTGAATGTCTAGAATATAGAAGCTAGGAAGGACACTGGTTGTGTCAAATGGTTGCATGCAAAGTATCTGAGGAAGGAATTTATTTGGATTGTTAATCCTTTTGGTCATCACTCTTGGACGTGGATTAGAATTATTGGTATTAGAGATAAGCTTAAACCATTTATATCCTTCACTTTCAATAGAGGTGAAAAGATACTCCTGTGGAAGGATCCTTGGTTCAAAGGCAATTACTAGAGTGATGTTCTTGAACCTAGAATGTCATTGTTTTTGGGATATTATAGTAGTGTTATGTTAATCCTATGATTAGGGATGGAGAATGGTGTGTCCCAATTATTAGGATATTGAGGCCTTTAAGAAACCTTTTTCTTCAAATTATACTCTATCCTAACAAGAGTGATGAATTCCTTTATTGTGATAATCCTTTCATTTGCATCAAGGATGCTTGGTCTTTTATCTATGGAGGAACTAAGAATGTGGAATGGGTTTTATGGTTTTGGAAATGGTCTTTGCCCAAGGATTACAGAATGAACTTCTAGAAAATTTGCAGTCAAGGTCTTCCCATATTCATTTTCTTAGGATAAAGGGACAACATCTGGTATCTGGCTATATCATTTGTCTCAAGGGTGAAGACTCCATTGTGCATATTTTGTTTGAATGCTCATTTGCTATTAATTTTTGGAAGCAAGCTCTTCGTGAATGGTTTATTCAATAGTTTCCTTGTTTTGTTGAGGATTGTATTCATTTCTTCTCTATGAAGGAGAAATGCACAATCATTGGAGGAACATGAATCTAACAATTTTTTCGGACTCCCGCTCTTCAGTAGTGAGTACTTGGGGGAACTATAAAGGTGATTTAATTCATTGAAGGTTTGAACCACCCTAATTCTTTGTTGTGCATTGAAGATGTATGTTGTATAGCTCATTTGCTTTGTTTGTATGAGCCTTGATTTCTGTTTCCATTAGATAGTTTGGGTTCTATACCCCAAGTATGGTGTTGACCTAACTGCATAAGTTTTAATAAAAATGAGACCCACACTTGTTCGACTGAAAAAAAAAGCAGAAAAGCATACATAAATATCATGCATTCAACAAAAAAATCATATCCATGTAATTAATGAAACCCACGTACATGAGTCTGAAGATTCTTAATATAATGTTGACCATCTAGATCATGTAAAATATCTTATTAAAATCATTAACTATAATAGAAACATGGTTCAACATTTTTCTTAGTTACTATGTCCAAGTTATAGTTTTGGTCAAACCTAGCTTCAAACTTGTTCTTAAATGTATGTTCATGATCTTATACTGATTTGGAATTAATGGTGATGGTTTGGTTCAAATTTAAAATTATTTTATGGTCTTATCTATTTTTATTATTATAACGATTTAGATAGTTAATTACATTTAATGCCAAAAGACAAAAAATTGGGCAAAACATTATGATTGGAGTCACGCGTTCTCGAGACATAAACATTAAAGATTTTTTAGATCAACAATATATAGATTTATTATGCTCATTTGAAAGTGGGTGAATGTTCCCATAGGGCTAGGAATTTTAAAAACAACATTAGTTCCATTGCTTCGAAGTGTATGGAATTATCATCATTGTTCACATATCATAAGCAATCATATTGGACCTAGATGAAACATCTACAATGCTCTAGTGTTTTTGAATAAATTTTTCCTAATTTTAAAAGAGAAAAAACTCTGATTTGAATATAAATTGAAGACTTGGCCATATATGCTTGTAATAAGTCTTGTTCCTATGGTATTTGACGTCGCACAGACCAAAGTAGTGCATCATCATGGTTGAGTCTTAGACATTCAAGTCATAGGGCTTAAAGAGTAACAAATTTTGAGGTAAGTTAGGATTTTGATGAAACATTAAGTACTTTCATCAAGTATTTGTTGAAAATTTTGTTTTGGAATTCACAACTTGCAACTAAAATCCCTTAGTGTAGGATTTTTATGCTATCTATATTACCTTCTATCTAGTGAAAAGGAACCTTTTTATTTAGGTAAAGATGCACATTTATTAAAACCCTTCAATAGCAATTACATTAGAGTACAATGACTCAAAAGAAAAAATTTTGGAACATTACTACATCCATTGTTCAAACCCAACCCAAAGATGCTAACTTGTGTTTATCAATGTCACCCTCTCTGTAGATGTGTGACAACTAAATGGAAGAGAATGGTACACTAACATTTTCAATCTCAATGAGAACTAGCATTATAGGATTTATACCTAGAATACCTAAGTTAATCTTGTTAATAGATTGGGCATTTGATTCAAACATAATGTTCTTTATTCCTAGTGTGGCTACAATTTGCAAAGAATATCGAATCCCTATTGTTTCATATTAGAAATCATGTCAACTCCCATTCTAAGACTTATCGTCATTTCCACCACTTTTTCTTTAAATTTGTTGAAGTCAATGCCATTGTTCACCATCTTGTTTTGTAAAATTGCAGCATCAAAGTGTACTTTAATGACACCCTCCTTTAGTGGTTTCCATTAGCATTTGTGTCGAGCCTCTAGAGAGTCAGAATTAGAACATTAGTGGCAACCCATCTATTGTGTTCAGTAACCGAAACGTGCAAGCTATCGTCTCATATAATCGAGTTTATATGTTTATTGCAGATAACTAGATTGTTCCTACACAACTAGGAAACAAGGCAATTTTCTATGAGCTGAAATCATTTTTCAGGGCAGCAACAATCAATTCTTTGATAGTGTTATTTAACCATATCTCCTTTGCTCACTTGTAGGGAAATGGAGTGTGCATCGTTGTTTCTTTAGTGTGGTGGCATACTACATATGATTCAAAACTTATAATATGTCTTGTCTTCATGTTTGAATATATAAGTAGGTAATCTTTACAGAAACACCAAGGGAATTGTTTGAGCTTAGATTGTAGATAGGTTTACCAACAAGTATTATTTCTCCTCATTCTATTCATCGACTCATAAATATGTTCACTATGGCCCAACTAGTAAGTCGTTGTAGTTGTAAAAGAACCATCATTTTTTGGATACCAATAATAGGAATCATCCCTGTTGGGTATAATTGGTACGCTAAGAATGGTAGGACTTTATTCATCCCACACAAGATTGGATACAATATTGATGGTCCATGAAGAATTGTTCATTTCAAATAGTTCTTCCATCATTTTGACCCATTCTCTTGGTTCACCAAACTTGCCCTCTCGGTTGGTGTAACTGAGCCAAGGTTCTGCTTTCTGACCAATGTTTCGACTCTGATCTACTACTTCAGACCCTATATAATATTTGTGGGGGCTTGAGTGTTGGGTTATAAATTTAAGACTTTGACTACTCTAGTTATGCTCCATTTTGGATGTGTGATTTAGGTTGATCAATGACTGGGTCCGATTTTTGATGCAGGTTCTGTATTGTGGGGGGGGGCAACTAGTGAAGAACCCAGACACAATAAATGGTGATGATGCCTGGACAAAGGGGGTCCATGTGGGTATTACAACTACCTAAGTTGTGGGTATGTCTAATAATTCATAGGCGGTTGTTGTTGTTATTGGGTGAAAGTCAGTGGTGGTGGTGGGTACATGGTGTAGAGTCTCCCTCTAAGGTTGTGAATGTCTAGTTGTAGCTGTTTGACATATGCCCATCGACTATCTATGCTTTACCAAAACTATTAGACCTCCTATTGGATTCAATGTAGATGATGTCTAATATCATTCTAGAAGGTGTGGAAGTCCTATGACACACCCAAGAGCAATTGATAGAGGTTTTTATGTCAAAGATAGATGGTTGTCGCCTAAGTTAAGGAGGCTACTAGTAGAGATGTAGAGGCACCTCAGTATGAGGTACTTCCTAATGAGGAATGTCACAAAATGATGTCCCATCAAGCTTTGCTACATTGTAGGACTCTAGTACATGTGGTGTTGAAGATAAACCTCTTGTGGTTCATCATTCTTTACGGGTGTTGTAGTTGACATCTATGGAAGAGATGTCTATGAAAAGTCCCTGACACATGAAACTGTCATTCATCAGAAGTAGAATCCTATTGCGAGCTTGGCCAAATATGAAAATAAATCCTCTATCCCATATATTGATTGTTCTAGTGTAGCTAAGGTTATCCACATCCACATTTTGGTTCGGAAGCTTGTTCACCATATGTGCAAAATGGTAGTTTTCCTATCCAAGGCGCTGCACAAAGAATATGACAACTCCTCTCATGGGTATATGGTTTCACTTTCTACTGACGGAGTTATAGAAGTAGTGGATCATGAAATTCCCCACATTAGCCTTTCTTCCCACTAAAAGCAAAGTAGGAGGTAGTGGTTAGCAATGATGGTAGTTCCCTGCCTGTCTTGCTTAGACATGTCAAATTTGGGAGTCAAGTAGTGCACATAATGGATGACCGGGTTGTGGATAATATAAGCATTGCCATGGCTGGAAGGATAATTATTTCCCTCAATCAACATCCCCTGAGGAAGGTCATCATTGAAGAGATAATTGTAGTCTTCTATCCATCTCTTAGATATCACTATGTACTCATCAACAGATCTTCACATCCATCCATCTAACTGGTCTACTATGACTTCCTGATGCACATCTATTCGAGGAAGAGTAGACTCTCATGCATTTTGTCCTTTGTCTTCAGTAGTGTAACATATAACTCAAGGATCATTCTATCATATACATTGCAACTACATTAGGTGACTACATGAAGTTTCAATCCTTCACATAATTTTCAAAATATTTGAATCCCCAAATTGTCAAAGGAGGTGGGATCAGAATATTTTGGTGTGACAAGTCTCCTCGCTAGTACAAAAATGACGTATAACGTCACATTTGCGGGCGTCGGTTATAAATCAAACAATGACGCTAGTAAACTACAATGTGAGTTAAAATTATCAACTGAAACCTATGTCTGGTGGTCGACCACTTTATAAAAGCAACATGTATCACTTTTTCTTTAACATCGTCTGGTAGAAATAAGAATCGACATCCAAAATCACCTGCAAAATACAATTTTCCAGGGAAAAAAATTTGCCTCCAAAATGTTCAATTCGACATCGGTTGTGTACACACCGATGACTCATGTTCCGCACCAAGCCCTGTGAAACCCCCCCCCCCATATGGTGTCAGTTATTTCGAACATAACGAACGCCTAAATACCTCTTGCGAGGAAAATTTTCATACCATATTATGTGTCGGGTGTTACATGTGAACCGACGAGGATGTATGTTCGCACATTGTCCCTTCAAAAATGGTTTCCCCATCCCGATGTTTGTAGATGGTGTTAAGCATCGGTTTTAATCGACAATCGAAGCCGATAATTACCTGAATAGCACCGGCGCGAGCCAGTTTCTTCCCCTTCTCCATTTCATTCCCGATTCTCTATTGTCGGTCAAGCTAGGTCTCACGATTCTGTGTTGTCGCTCACCGCCACCGCTACCGCTACTACTACTTGTAGATAGGAGCTCGCCGCCGCCACTGTGGAGAGGAACTACCACTGAGGAGCTCGCAGCCGCCGCTCTAGTTCAGTCGTCACCGCCGCCCTGATAGTTCAGTCACCTCTGCTCGTTTGCTCAATCATCTCCGCCAACTACCACAGCCATAACCAGCCATCCTGCCACCGCTCACCACCTACTTCACCACAGCATCAGTCTTCTCTGCCTCCACCTCCAGCCATAGCTGCGACCACCTCCATTGCCATAGTTGTGACCACCTCCACCTCCGACCGCCGCCATCACAGCCTGCTCCACCAGTTCGGTTAGTTTTCTGTAAGATTATTATTGATTAATTAGTATTGATTAATATATATTAATAAGGGTTAAATGAGGAATGAATGAACTTAGTTCAATATATAATTTGTTCTCCAAAATTATGTAGTTGATTAATAATGATTATGTAACAAGGTTAATGATGAATGAATGAATTTAATAAATTGTTATTGCTTTCTTTCTCTCTTATTAGTGATTGATTTAACTTATTTTAATATATAATTATTCTTCAAAATTGTGTAGTTGATTATGATTGATTTGGGTTAATGATGAATGAATGAACTTATCCAAATGGAATAATGAATTGAATTAAATGATGTTGCACAAAACCTAGTATATGAATGATGATACTATGATTTTAGGTATATGAATGACAACATATATACATGTATTTTGTTGGCCTAGAAACCCGTCTGAGATTTACTCATTAGGAGTAAATCTTGGATAGTCCCCAATTTGGAACTATTCTTGAATACTTAATCTCACTTAGGATGTAAGTGTATAATATGTATTCAGTTTTCATGATGTTTTGTCAGTACTTCTCTGTTTGTTCTCTAAGTACATATGTCGGTGGATATTTGCCCATGTACATCAGTGTACTTGGAGAACTACGGGGAAATGCTTTTGAAATTTCTTGAAAATCGAAGACACATTATACACGTACTAGTGAGATTAGGTGATCAAGAATGGGATAGGTGGTACTCATTTATCATATATAACACCGTCAACCCTAATATGTACTTGATTTCTCTTTGATCATAGAATGGATAGATCATGGATGTCCATTCCAAATCACTGCACCCTAGAGTTTATTTCTGGTCTTGATCAATTTATTAGATTTGCCTAGGAACATATGAAACAACCTGGAGATAGGTTCTACTATCCATGTAGGCATTGCGGTAACAACTTGAAAGTCAGCACTGGTGACGAAATCAAAAGTCATGTAATGTGGAACGGGATTGTACAAGGCTATACAGAATTCCACTGGCATTGAGAGATTTCAAACCTGAAATCAGTGGATTTCGGTAGCAGTGCTTGCATGGAAGAAGAAATTGCCTCTGATGACATAGATGTGAATGAACCATATCCAGTAGACATCGTTAATGTGATGCTGGATAGTTGTGGAGTAGAGCACACCGATCCACCTCCCATATTTAGAAACATTGTGCATGATGCTGAGATACCATTATACATAGGTTGTACTAAGTTTGTGAAGCTTAGCAGTTTGTTGAGATTGTATAAGCTGAAAGATAACAATAGATGGAGTGACAAAAGCTTCACGTCATCGTTGTCTTTGTTGAAAGAAATTCTTTCTGAAGGGAACGAGCTGCCAATCTCAACATACCAGTTAAAGAAATTGTTGTGCTGAATGGGCATGGAGGCCAAGAAGATACACGCATGCCCGAATGATTGTGGATTATTTCAAAATGAATATGTGGATTTGAAAGATTGTCTAAAATGTGGTGCGTCAAGGTATAAAATGACGACTTCGGGGGAGTCCCAAACTGGTTCTCATCCCAAGGTGATGTGGTATCTAAACATAATATCACGGTTACAGCGCTTGTTTTCCAATCTGATAGATGCGAAGAATTTGAGGTGGCATGCAGATGTTAAGAAAAATAATGATGGGATCCTACGACATGCGTATGATTCCCCATAGTGGAAGAAGATTGATTTATTGTACCCTAAATTTGGTAAAGAAGTTAGGAATTTAAGACTTGGGATTTGTATAAATGGGATGAATCCGTACGAGACATTGAGCGACCAACATAGTACTTGGCCAGTTATGCTTGTTATATACAATCTTCCTCCCTGGTTGTGTATGAAAAATAAGTATGTTATGCTGTCGTTGTCGATATTGGGCCCTAAACAACATGGAAATGATATCAACATTTATCTTGAACCCCTGATTGATTACTTAAAGAAATTATGGGGTGAAGGTGTGATGACCTATGATGCTTCACAAAGAGAGACATTTTGTTTGCATGCTATGTTGTTTTGCACTGTTAATGACTTTCTAGCATATGGGAATTTGTTTGGATATAGTGTCAAAGGATCTAAAGCGTGACCTATATGTGAAGATAACACTGATTCAATGCGACTAAAACATGGTGGAAAGAATGTATATCTTGGTCATCAAAGGTTTCTTCCAAAATTCCATCTGTATCGTAGGTTGTGCAAAGCGTTCAATGGACGGAATGAGGAGCAAAGTGCACCTAAAGCTATACGAGGGGAGGTTGTTTATGAAAGAATAAAAGACTTTGTCAATGAATTTGGTAAGAGATCATAATGTACAATGACTTATGGCCACACGGAGTGACAAATCTTTATTCAAGAAGAAGTCAATATTTTGGGATCTTCCTTATTGGAGTGCTTTGGTAGTCAGGCATTATATCGATGTCATGCACATTGAGAAAAAAGTCTGTGATAGCGTATTGGTACTCTGTTGAATATACCAGGTAAGACTAAAGATGGGATAAAATCCAAAATGGACCTAAGTGAATGGGAATAAGGACAAAATTAATAGAAGTAGTTAGTAGCTATTGGAGAACATACTTACCTCCTGCATGTTACACATGGTCTAGAAAGGAGAAGAAAGCATTTTGTGATTACTTGGTAAATGTTAAGGTGCCACAGGGTTACTCATCCAGCATCTGTAGATTGGTATCAATGAAAGATCAGAAGTTGATAGTTCTTAAATCACATGATTGTCACACTCTAATGCAACAAATATTGCCCGTGGCAATTCGGTCTATATTACCAAAGCATGTAAGGTTTGCAATCACCACTTTTTGTTTCATTTTCAATAGTCTGTGCAGCAAAGTTATTGACCCTGATACTCTCGATAAATTGCAAAGAGAAGTGGTTGTTACCCTATGTCAGCTTGATATGTATTTTCCTCCTTCATTCTTTGATATCATGGTACATCTTGTTGTCCACTTGACTAGGGAAGTGAAAGTGTTGGAACCAGTTTTCTTGCATTGGATGTATCCCTTTGAACGATACATGAGCATTTTTAAAGGTGATGTTCAAAACTATTATGGAACTGAAGGGAGTATTATTGAGGGTTATGTGGCGAGAGAGGTTATGGATTTTTTCAATGACTTTCTAAGTGGTAATGATGCTCCTGTTAATGACAAGAATATTGAGGAGTATTTTGGCAAAGGAATTTTGGGATCATGGATGAAAGTAATCAGTCGTAAGTAGTTGACACAAGGTCACTTGTATATTTTACACAACATCGATCAAGTGAGTGTTTATATCGAGGAACATACCAATTTCATCAAGAAATAATATCCTCGAGCCAATTCAATGTAGCTTGCTAGAGAGCATAACAAGACATTTATTAAGTGGTTCGAAGATAAAGTCTTACATCAACTATCTCAAACACCAAATAATCTTGACTCACTTTTAAACCAAAATTGAATGTTATGTCTTATGAATGGTTTGCCATAAATGGGTTCTCATATTACACAAAGTATCAAGATGATAAGAGCGTCATCCAAAACACTGGTGTCACCCTTCAAGCATCTTCATTATTTTTTGCAAGTGTACAAGATAAGAGTCCATGTGAAGCTAAAATGTCATATTACGGTGTCATTGAAGACATATGGGAGTTTGACTATGTAGATTTCAAAATTTCTCTGTTTAAATGTAATTGGGTTGATAACACCAAAGGAGTTATAGTGGATGAATTGGGTTTCACATTAGTGAACTTTGAATAGATTGGCTAGAAGGGTGAACCATTCATATTGGCATCACAGGAGAAACAAGTATTTTATATCAATGATCCTGCAAATGATAAATGGTCAGTTGTTCTATATGGTAAAATATAGTTCATTGAAGATCCTATAGATGAAGAAGAGTAGGTTGATAAGTATGATGACTCTAGTCCATTCTCCGTTGGGTTGACAACACCAAATATTGAAGCTAACGATGACTTGTATGTGTGTGGGGATCACACCGAAGGAATGTTAATTGATAAAAGATCACAATATTAGAGGCATATTTTTATTTTTTTTATATGTTTTATTTTTCTGAATGTGTACTTTACAACAGTTTATTATCTTATAGTTATGTTAAATGTCAAATGTTTGATTTTTTAGTGACACTTTCAGATGACTGAGCATGAGTATGATGATTGTGATGATGATTACCATGAGGGTGAGGATATGAATGTGGTGCCTACCAATGTAAGTTTTTAAAATATATCTTATATTTCTATCTATATGTCCATTTATAGTTATATCCTGTAAGTGTGTTTTTTTTTCAAATTCTAGGTTGATGATGTACCCCCTGAAGAACTTGGGGCACTTGATGAGAAGCAAAAAAAATTGAAAAAGTGAGAGGAATCACTATGATGAACAAGTTACTACAACAAAGGGGCAATGGACCCAAACTGGCTGTGGATTTTGATCATGCAGGAAATCCAGTTGGAGTGAACTGCAACTCATTTATTTCATATCTTGGGGTTCTTACTCATAGACACTGTAGTCCTAATGTAGAATCTTGGTGTAAAGTTCCTAAGGGGATGAAAGACTTAGTATGGAAGGAACTATGAGTGAGTTATTATTATTTGCAATTCTATTTTGTAGATTACAAATTTTTAGGATATTAGTTAAAAGAAATTCTATTTTGTAGAGCATATTTGAACTAGATGAAAGCATGCATCGTAAATGCGTGATGCAACACTATGGGAGGGTCCTAAGGAACTATAGTTCAAATCTCACCCGAGATTACATACGAGATGATGAGAAGAGCAAGAAGTTAGCCACTAAGCAATGGAACTACATGGACCCCAATGACTGGGAGGAGTTTGTTGCCAAAAGAAAAACTGATGAATTCAAGTTATTAAGCACCACTCCCATTTTAATTAATATACATTTTTATGTATTCACATATTTAAGATTGAACTTTAGTGTTACTAACCAAATCAATGTGCTTACTAACAAGACTATCAGTGATGCTCAAAGAGAAAGGTGTGCACTGAATGTGCATGACCACACGATGGGTCCAAAAGGTTATGCAGGCGTTTGCCAAAGACTACAGGTTGCTGCGGCTGCTAAGTCTACTACTACTCAGGTGACTGGTGAGTCTTGTACTGCTGCTCCTGCACCTCTTCCTCACCATGTTGCTGGGAGGAAAAACAAGAAAGGAGATATAACCAAACCTACAACTATTGAGGTGGGTGGAAAAATGGTAAAATTCAACTCTCAGAGCAATCAATATTGATTATTATGTTTACTTACCAATTTCTATTGGAAATTGGTGGGAGCTTCGAGAGCAGAGGAAGCAAGGCAAGTTCATCCCTGAGAGAACAAGGGATGAATTAACATTTGCTCTTGGTAACCCAGAGCGTCCCAGACATGTTAGGGGTGTACGCACTGGTGTGGGCATAAAAGCGTTCTTTGATCCATCACAGCGCAAATATTTCCCAAAAGTGGGATTTTCAAAAGAAGAGGTAACCTATTCTTTTTTAGAATGTTATTACAAAAGGGAATTCAATAATCAAAAGTTATCATTTCTTTTATCCATGTATAGGTTGAAAAACCACTAGAGGGGGGGTGAATAGGGTTTTATAATTATTTTAAAATAATTTAACTCAAACAACCACAATTGCTATAACAAGAAGGAGACAAGGTGTTTAGAGTGGTTCCAACCTTAGCAAATACTAAGGCAGTCAATCCACTACCCAGTTGCTTACCCAACTGGGATTTTGAAAGTATTAATTTTATTACCTTCTCAAGGAATTACACAAAATACAATACTTTCTTACACCCCTTGAACAACCTTCACTTGAAGTAGATGCACCAACCCGAGGTAGCCTTCTTGAAGTAACTCCAAGCTCCCCCTTGAAGTAGCCTTCCTCTTTAGAAGTAACCTCTCGTTGCACCAGCCTTCTTGAAGTAGCTCAAGGTCCCCTTCTTCACCAAGAAGATCTCCAACCTCTCCAATCCGCAGCCTCCAACCTAGGAGTACCAAGGAGAGTACAAACAATAATAGTGAACAAGAAGGAAAAAGGAAATTACAACTTATCCTTTGAAGCACAAGGCTTGATTTGCCTAGATCAAGCGTGTAGATCTCCTAACCAATGTGTATGGAATTGTGATTGCTATGGATAGGAGATGCTAGCCTATAGGACACAAAATTTATATCAAGGAGGAAAGTAGCCAATAGCCAATGTGCTCAATCTGCTTACAAATAGGTTGCTCAATTGCAAGTATGCTCAAGTGTATCACAAGTGTGTTTTAGGTGTCCTAAGGCATGTCCTATTTATAGGAATGTCCTACAAGTGCTTAAGGACGTTCTGGATACTTTCTAGAGGTTTCTAAGTGCTTAACTAGCTGTTAAATATAAGTTAGTTTCTTTAACAACGGCTAGTTAATTAATTCTGCAGTTGCTGTCAGAGTCCATCTCGGTCGAGAAATGGTCGACCGAGATGCCTACTCGGTCGAAGTTTTGTCGACCGACAGGCTCTCTGGATCAAGTGTTTGCAACGTTCATCTCCAACTGCCAACTACCTTGTCAGCTGTGTCTAACGGCTACTTGGGTCTTTCTCGGTCGAGAAGTTTGTCGACCGAGAGTGTCTCGGTCGAGGATTTTTGTCGACCGAGATAGACCCTATTTCAATGTTTCAAATGAATACCTTAAGTGTGTGTATGAGTGTGCATATGTGACACTATTGAAGGAGATGACCTATCTAAATGTGGTGTTTAGCTAGGGAAGATCTAACGCTTGATTTACATGAAGTCTAAGTACTTGTACATTATATATTTGTAAAAGTTTACAATTGATTACATTTTATGACATTTACAATCATTCAAGCATATAGATTCCCTAGTGCTTTGTCATCCACCTTATTCCTGCAACACTCAAGTAGCACGTTAGATCAACAAGAATGAAATGTTTGTCATTATCAAAACCAAGGGATTTACAGATGTCCATTTAGCCAACAATCTCCCCCTTTTTGAAGATGACAAACATTTCCAAAATATAAAATAAGAAAATATAAAACATGTGAGTTTCATACCTGAAGATTACCTTTCTAAATTTCTTCTCTTGTTTATAAAATGTGTGCTTATTATTCCCCATGAATTATGGAACATGAAATCCAATTCTTTAGGGAATATAGCAACTTTCAATGTAAAGCCAAGAGTTTGTTTATGAAACTCATTGAGTTTTGCATTTATATTTATTTCTCCCCCTTTGTCATTTCAAAAAGATATCTGTTTAAGAACAAATATTATATAAAAAGTATTGCTCCCCCTAAAATAGATATCCCAACAATTTAAAAAAATGTCCATTAAAAGCCAAAAATGATGCAAATAAACTACATTGTTAGGAAGCACAAATATCATATGAAAAGTATTGCTCCCCCTAAAATAGATATCCCTCTCCAATAGATGGTCAATTTAGCCACGATTTTAAATTCCAGGTATTTGCAAAGATTTCATCCTTTTTGATTTTTGACATATTTATTACTCCCCTTACTTTGTATGCTCTACAAGAATAGTCTTATAAGCCATGTTCAAATGATGCCATAGAGAAATATCCATTATAAAGGTAACCAATTCATTAGAATCATGGAAGTATTACAATCATGCAAAGATAATCATTTCATTACAATCATGCAAAGATAACCATTTCATTACAATCATGCAAAGATAACCATTTTATTACAACTAATACAAAGATAACCATTTCATTACAACTCCAAATCTCACTAGAAAGACTTAAGTATTACATCAATATCAGGGTCTTTCCCAAGAAATGGCTCAGCTCCATAATACTTGACTAAAGTTTGCCACTCCAAAGCACCTGTCTTGGTTAAGGCATATGCTTCCAAGAAGGTAGGAACACGATCAAAGCGGAAATGAGCAGCAATGTCTTGTAATTGTATTGAGGAAAACTGAGTATGTGTGAGATTTGTAGATGGTGGAGATGGAGTTTGGTAATAGTTGTAAGAGGGATTATATGGATTGAGCATGCCATGATTTAAAGAATAAGGATATTCATCTGGTTGATTTGGAGAGAGGGTTTGCATCCTTTGATTTAGGTAGGTCATGGCATGGTGGCTATAATCTAATTGTCTACTTAGATGATATTGTGACCCAGCAACATAGGTTAGGATGTTTTGGGTGGGATCATTGGATGGGTTAGTAGGAGGAGGTGGTGGTGGTATGTCTTGACTAGATGTCTCACCTCCCGTCCTAGCCCTCTTGTGACCGAAATCAATTCCCATCTTTTCTACTGTGTTTTTGCTTATTTTTTGTGGTTTTCTTTCCCATGTGTATCCCATGTCCTCAATTTGTGTCTTAAGAAAGTGTTGAGTGATTTGGCATACAAAATCGGCATATGGGGGATTGCCAGAAAACTCAAGCATGTTCTTAAGGATTATGCGGATAAAATTTATGGGAATACGTTTGATAATGGCATAAATTAGACACATGCGAAAAATAGGGACTTCAGACTTGTTTGCTCTATGATGTATGTTTGTGGAAACAACAAGGTTGACAATCCTAGCTGCAGGTTTGAGATTAATGGCATAGTAGGTACCCCTATCTTCGTGACAAGTTGTATTAGATTGAAAAATGGATCGTTTAATGTCACTAAGACTGACGGTATTATCATCTTGGGAAAATGTATTGAGTGGATTTCCAGTGGTAAGGTCAAGAGTGTCTTGGTATTCATCTAAGTCGATGTTGAGCATGTCAAGAATATCCTCCTCAGTAAATCGAAAGCTATGCCCATTGACCATAGAGTAGAAGAAGGTATTTTCATTTTCGGAATGGGAGATTAGGTTTGCATAGAACTCATTTACCACTTTGGAAGAGTAGGAAGGGAAGGAAGGGTTAAGAAATTCTTTCAAATTTTGCACCTCAAAAAGATCCTCCAGGTCGACGATGCTGAGGAAGTCCATGACGTCAACCGGCCATCGTGGAAGAGGAGTTTTGGAGGAGAGCCTGAGATAGCGATCACCAGCATATGCGTCGACGAAGGGGATGTCGTTGATGATCGTCAATGGTGGAGAAGCTGCCCTTCCTTTTTTGCCAGCAACTTTCTTCTTTCCACGTGTAGATGATGAAGCCATGTCTTTGCTTTAAGGTGGAGAAGAAGCAAGAAAGTCTTGGGGATGAAGAAGCTAAGGAATTGCACAAGAATGCACTAGAGAGAAGCTATGGAAGTAAGAATATGAGAGTGTGAAACAATGACCCATTTTTGGTCCTTTTTATAGCAATCCCAGTGACCAAGTCGGTCGATAATTTGTCGACCGATCGACCGCAACGGTCATATCCCAGACGCGCCACTCGGCCCCCGAACGGTCAGTCATAAAACAGTCAGATTGCAACGGTCATATCCAAACGGTCAAATTCCAACGGTCATATTCCAACAGTCAACTCTCGGTCGAGCAATTGTCGACCGACATTGGCTCGGTCGAAAAATTGTCGACCGGAAGTGTGTCCGAGTTAATTTTTATTTGAGGTCTGTCGGTCGAAAGAGATAGGCTGACCGAGATGTTTTCGGTCGAAGAATTCGTCGACCGCAGACTTTCTGTGAATGAATTTTTAAACTGATTTTTAATGTAAATGATAGACTGAATTTGTAGAGCATATATATATTTTCCAAGGGAGTAATATTGTGATTATTATTACCAATATTTGGACAATTTTGTGATCATAAATTAATTGTTCTTTTGATCACAATTTTTATATAGAAAATTATATTCAAATAAGTATTGTGCCAAACTTATTTGAGGTCGACTTTGACTACGACCATAGAGCCCCTTGGTCAAGCTTGATTTAACCAAGAGGCAATTTTGAGTGATACTCAATATGAAGATTTCCGTTCGTAATTCTTCTATATAAGCTTTGTTGTAGGTACATAAATATCAAATTCTATATCTTCTTGTACCCTTGTCTTCATGTAAGATTCTCCAAGAAAATATATATTCTTGAAAGCAATATCTCACGTTCTTAATTGAGAAATTTTTATCTTATATGTTGTAAGCCTTAAAGTTCTTTTTCATATCACAGATGAATCGTTTTTCTTGCCAATGTGTCATCAAGGATCCATGCATACAATAATCATTTTCTATCATCTTTATGAGTTGAATGATAAGATAGTGAAATCATATCCATGATGTCATGATAGAGCATATAGTGATAATTCCATGAAATACCATGATCATTAAACTAGATGTCATAACACATGATTTTTATATGAATAGATCAGGAGATGCAAAATCATGTGAATAAGAACAGTAATTTCTTTATATTAAGTTAAATATGAGAATCAATTGATTTTATCACATTTATATTTATAAGTTTTTCAGAAATGGTTTTCAACTTTTTTTGCAAGTCATTATCAATAGATAGCAATTCAATATACATTCATCAGATTTATTTTAGTTTTGACAATAGGGACCAGATCGGTTGATCATTTCTCGACCGACTGATGTTCTCGGTCGACAGATTCTCGACAGAGAATGGTTCTGCATTATTTCAGAATTGTTTTTAGTAAGAATTATATATATCCCAGTTAGATGTTTTAGATACTTGAACTAATTTTATGCCACTATGTTGAGTTGAGATAGACATAGAAATGTGCAACTAAGGTCCTTGGTCATATCTCGACTTAATTCCGTTCATTTAGTTTGGAGGTTTTGGAACCCAAACTAACTCGACATCCTTTTTCTTATAAGGACATGAAAAGGAATAGTGACCAAGGCACAAACAATAATGACAACATATAGAATCAACCTCATATCTCTTTCTATGATTTTGGTCTAGGTTGTTCTTGGGTATATTTGTATTTGTGCCTTTAGGTATATATATAGATTGATGTGCTTGTGTCTTTCTCCAACTAGGTTTATGATAAGATTTTCCCTTAGGCTTGTAACCTAGTCCTCTCCTTCCAACTTGATGGTAGGAATCATTTAAGATTTGATCAAGAATGCCATTATTATTTAGACTACTAACTTTTTTTTGTAACTTAGCAATCTCATCCATTCTCTTCTTGATATCTAGCTTTGCTTGATCTAGATTAGATGATAATGAATTTCTTTCTTTCACGATAGTATCATAATCTAGATGTGAGCACAAGATGGGTTGTTTTTGAAGATCGTTCACTTGTGTTTGCAAATTTGTCTTTTCTAAAGAGAGAAGTTTGCAATCTGCCTCTATAGATTTCATCTTTATATTATGATCTTCAATGATCTTTTTAAGATCTTCATTTTTAAATGTAACAACAAGAAGCTTAGCATGTAATTCATCATTTGCTTTATTAGATTTCTTTAATTTCTTCTTGCATTCAATATATTTATTATGTGTCTCTTCAGGACTAGCAACTAGCTCATCTTTAGATAAATCAAAAAGACTTACTTCTTCTTCTTCTCTTGTTGTAGCAATAAGACAATCTTTGTGCTCATCTTCCTTCTTTGATCTCCATGGGCAGCTAGATGTTGTGTGGCTTGTTCCTAAGCACCAATTGCAACATGTTGTAGATTGGTCCAGGTTGATCCTTTTATTGCGGTTGTAATCACCATCACCCTCCATTCTTTAAGACTCGATTAGAGCTCCTTGAAGCCTGCTCTGATACCAATTGAAAAACCACTAGAGGGGGGGTGAATAGGGTTTTATAATTATTTTAAAATAATTTAACTCAAACAACCACAATTTCTATAACAAGAAGGAGACAAGGTGTTTACAGTGGTTCCAACCTTAGCAACTACTAAGGCAGTCAATCCACTACCCGGTTGCTTACCCAACCGGGATTTTGAAAGTATTAATTTTATTACCTTCTCAAGGAATTACACAAAATACAATACTTTCTTACACCCCTTGAACAACCTCCACTTGAAGTAGATGCACCAACCCGAGGTAGCCTTCTTGAAGTAACTCCAAGCTCCCCCTTGAAGTAGCCTTCCTCTTTAGAAGTAACCTCCTATTGCACCAGCCTTCTTGAAGTAGCTCAAGGTCCCCTTCTTCACCAAGAAGATCTCCAACCTCTCCAATCCACAGCCTCCAACCTAGGAGTAGCAAGGAGAGTACAAACAATAATAGTGAACAAGAAGGAAAAAGGAAATTACAACTTATCCTTTGAAGCACAAGGCTTGATTTGCCTAGATCAAGCGTGTAGATCTCCTAACCAATGTGTATGGAATTGTGATTGTTGTGGATAGGAGATGCTAGCCTATAGGACACGAAATTTATATCAAGGAGGAAAGTAGCCAATAGCCAATGTGCTCAATCTGCTTACAAACAGTTTGATCAATTGCAAGTATGCTCAAGTGTATCACAAGTGTGTTTTAGGTGTCCTAAGGCATGTCCTATTTATAGGAATGTCCTACAAGTGCTTAAGGACGTTCTGGATACTTTTTAGAGGTTTCTAAGTGCTTAACTAGCCGTTAAGTATAAGTTAGTTGCTTTAACAACGGCTAGTTAATTAATTCTGCAGTTGCTGTCAGAGTCCATCTCGGTCGAGAAATGGTCGACCGAGATGCCTACTCGGTCGAAGTTTTGTCGACCGACAGGCTCTCTGGATCAAGTGTTTGTAACGTTCATCTCCAACTGCCAACTACCTTGTCAGCTGTGTCTAACGGCTACTTGGGTCTTTCTCGGTCGAGAAGTTTGTCGACCGAGAGTGTCTCGGTCGAGGATTTTTGTCGACCGAGATAGACCCTGTTTCGATGTTTCAAATGAAGACATTAAGTGTGTGTATGAGTGTGCATATGTGACACTATTGAAGGAGATGACCTATCTAAATGTGGTGTTTAGCTAGGGAAGATCTAACGCTTGATTTACATGAAGTCTAAGTACTTGTACATTATATATTTGTACAAGTTTACAATTGATTACATTTTATGACATTTACAATCATTCAAGCATATAGATTCCCTAGTGCTTTGTCATCCACCTTATTCCTGCAACACTCAAGTAGCACGTTAGATCAACAAGAATGAAATGTTTGTCATTATCAAAAGCAAGGGATTTACAGATGTCCATTTAGCCAACATAGGTAGATGAGTTAATTGATAGGAGAGTCATAGAAGTACTTAACACTACAGGAAAAATTAGCAATAACGACAGAAAAAGTTGGTCGTAAATGTAAATAAGTTTGTCGTTAAAACTATTAACGATGAGAAAAAAAAGTCATCGCGTCTTGTCATTATCGGTCTTGCCGTTAACAAAGATAACGACAAACAATTTCAGTTCGTCGCTAATACCAATCACGACGACTTATATAGTTTGTCGTTAATAGTATTAGCGGCTGCATTAAATGTTTGACGTTGATACTAGTTGTGACCACAAATCTTGTCGTTGATACTAGTAATGACAACTATCAAACTTGCTCACAAAGGCCAATAATGACGTCTTTTTTCCTTCGTAAATAGCTATAATGACAACAACAAAAATACTAATTTCTAAATTTATTTATCATGTTTGCAACATACTTGGATCCTAACCTAGGAAACACGAATACGTACATAGGCATGGATTTAGTCACAGTAAAGAGGCACCACATTTTCCAACAATGTAGGAAGCAACACGGCATTAGGAATGACTAATTTATTATTATACAAATATGTAAGTTTATATATAAGTATATGTTGACATATAATAAGCTTCATGTAAATAAACACTCAAACTGATCTAAGTAAATCATCCATGGGGGTAATCTCCATGAAATCCAACCAACAATCAAAAAATAACAACATATCCACAAGTCCAGTGTAAAAATTTACTCAACATATATTAAGATCCTTTATTATAAGATTTTAATAATAAGGACATATGGAACGGTAAAATCAAGGGAAGTGAATATTTAGAGGCAATAGTTTTCTGTGTTTGTGTAAATAATGGTGAATAGTACTAATAGGAGGAACAATGAGAGTGGGTAAGGAAATATGTTAATGGTGATTGAGAAGATGAAGAATAAGGTGTCTTGGAGGTTGAGAGGGAAGAAAGAGAAGAGGCATACATTTAAGTGTTACTTAAGTTGCACGGGAAAGAGAAGAGGAGGGGAGAGGGAGATGTAGAAGCAAGAAAAGAGGAGGCATATGGACAATAACACTTTCCAACTTTTGTTGGGAGAAGAAAATAAATATTACAAAACTTTTATATTTAGTGGACATGTTAGAGGCATGTTCGCTGTGTGTTCAAGCATGTCAATGTCAGAAATGTGTCAGACACAGACACAAAAACCTCCGGGAAGTGTCTATGCTTCCTAGATCCTACAATTTTAAATTTCTACTATTGATCTGAAAATGTGAAAGCATGCATCTTTTTGTGATAACTTATCATAAGACTTAGTCTACAATACATGCAGAATTGATAAAGATTGAAATGAATTTATGTTTTGAAATCTAGTTTAGTGCACCATATTTACAAAATGATATGGCTCAACATATTCTAATTTAGTGAGATTTGTTTTGGACATCTAAAGATGTGACTTATAATAGAATGTATACAATTCATAGGTACAACCATGTGGTTCAACATAGATTATTTGCATGTATGAGCACTCAATATAATATCTAAGATATAATTTGTATGTTTACTATGAATTGTCAAATCTATTTTATATATCTATTATGAATACATGAAAAATACTTACATTCACATATTCAATATGTATAAATGAAGGGTACTTACTTTGTTTGATTTTTTTTTGCACCAAAGAAATGAGGTGGCCATAGAAGTGAAGAACATATAGAAGAAGACAACCATATTTAGTCCAGTCCCACAAGTACATGCCACATATCATGTGAATACTAATTTTCATCAATTAATAATAAATGAGAACCTACAAATGAAAGTTTAATGAATTAGAAACACTATACATGAAATGCACATATCTCTGGATGTGCGTCGAACACATAAAGCCGAATGTGCAATGGACACATAACTCTGAATGTGCAACAGACACATTTTCCGCATGTGCTACGGGGCATATTTTCCATATGCTCACTCGGTAACCAAAACAACATATATATTGTGCGTCGAAAAACAAAAGATCATGTGTTTCGAAGTTTAGGGGATAGATAGGGTTTTTTAAGAAGTTTTTCACTGCAAGACTTCACTTAATCTTTTCTTGGG
Source organism: Alisma plantago-aquatica (assembly GCA_963693085.1). Classification (NCBI taxonomy): domain Eukaryota; kingdom Viridiplantae; phylum Streptophyta; class Magnoliopsida; order Alismatales; family Alismataceae; genus Alisma; species Alisma plantago-aquatica. The sequence continues at coordinate 321,679,892 of OY856411.1, read as the reverse complement.
TAAAATCAAGAAAGAAACCTGAAAATGCAAAGAAACATATGAATATATATTGAAAACAACTATATATATATATATCAAAGAAATAAAATGAGTTAGTTCATGATTGAAAACTTACTTGTCTGTAATAGAAGACCATCATAAAAGGGGAAGCATCTCCATATATAACATATTTATAATAATTTAATTCACTGATAGGTGAAATGATACTTTGATGAATCATGACATTGATAGAAGACCATTACAAACTCGTGCTTGGTTTATTTTTTACCAATGAAAAGGAACTTCTTATAATAGTGAAGAGTAAATAGAAAAAGAAAACCTTGTCTAGCTTAGTACCATAACTGAATATGCAATATATTAGTCAACATCACTTAATGAGAAATGAAGCCTACAATAAAAATTCAGATGCATTAGAAACACTATTTATGAAATACACATAGAAATTTAGATGCATTAGAAGGTAAAGAAATTCTTTCATAAATTATCACCTCCTTTGAAATGACATATGCTATCAATAAGGAAGTCTTTCAAGTGAAGAATGCATTATGGATTGCCAAGATACTCATACAAGCATGATAGAGGAAGCATCTTCGTATACGTTTTATGATAATTTGATTTGCAGAGAAAGTAATACTCTCCTTTTGAAGAAGAAAACTGTCAAAAGTAAGAAACATGTTAGATTGAAACACATATAAAAACAAGGTTGGACTCTATTACCATTATCTTTGTATGGATAAGATATCAACTGATTCTGATTGTATAAATGTGTAAGATCTCAAATCCTACATACATAAAAAATATTGCACTACAAATTATAATGAAAATGAACAAAAATACTTAGTCAATATTTGTATTTTGCTACTTATCTCATTTCCCTTGCATTTTGGTACTTCACAAAGAGCATAAAGTAAAATAACAAACAACATAGTGAAATTCTTCTACAAAAAATGAAGCTTCAAATGTCATAGTGATATGTAAAACACATAATATTTTTCAATGACATTGCTACAATTAATTATCTGTAAAAAAAGATTTTAAACAACATCGCCAATATCATTTGGAACAACTTGTTCACCATCATTGTCAGCTAGCTCAAACTTGTCACGTGGCTCGACCTTTATCACAACATGCCACCCCTTGTTGTTGTGATCATCAACATAAAACACTTGAGATGCTTGAGTGGCCAATATAAATGGCTCAGTAGTTTTCCAAAATCGTTTAAAATCAACACTTGTGAAATCATATTCATCAGTCTTTAATCCTTTAACTTTATCGGCAACATCAAACCAATCACACTAAAATGAGCTCACCTGATTATCACCCAAGTAGTGCATTTCTATGACCTCGACCAATTTTCAAAAATAATCCATAATCCCACCACTACCATCGTCACCTCCCACAACCACTCCACTACATTGCGACCTTGATTTTTCCTCATGAAACCTAGTATGAAATCGATATCCATTAACCAAATATCCATAAAAACATGTCACACATTTTGATGGACCCTGTGATAATGAAAGCAACTCTTCTATCTTCTTGCTTTTATCATGCTCATATTGATCTGCAACCTATATAAATTATGTCTGTTAAAAATGGAAACAAATTCATGTATATGTAGATCATCATATTGAGAAAAATAGACATCATACTTTAATCTTAAACCACTCAATGAAACTGTCATTTAATTCTTTAGAAGATATTTGTTCTAGATTCATTCCTTGAATTTGGTAGTATTCTCTACATAATTAAGAATATATGATTAGTTAATTGTAGACTTAGTATCATTTATTAAAAAAATGAGACACATATATGAAAGGAATCACTTATGTAATGAAAGGTTCAACTTCTTCACAATTGTTAAGAATGTATATATGTGCTTGCTCCGATTCTTGTGCATCAAGGTCTCTTGTTGTTCCACAACCTAACCCTCGTCCCTTATATGAAAAAGTAGATAAAATTGTAGAATGCTTGGCAACACCATCATAGTTTCAATCTAGGCAATTGAACTTTGTCTCCACTTTATGCAAATATCTTGAACAAAGATTCATACATTCTTCTGCTATGTATCCTTCTACTATGGAACCCTCAGGTACGACCCTATTGCGGATATAGGACTTCAAGATATATAGATTTCTCTCTATTGGATACATCCAATGACTGTGAATAGGCCCACATAGAATAGCCTCATGTGCCAAATGAATAGGAAGATGCAACATAACATAAAAAAATGATGGCAGAAATATCTGCTCCAAATTACAAAGAGTAATCGGAATTTGAGCTTCAATTTGCTTCAAATCCCTCATATTTAAGCACTTACATCCCAACACCTGGAAAAATCGAGACAACTCAAGAATCGGCTCATACACAGCCTTAGGAAGAAGACCACGCAATGCAAGAGGAAGCATGTGATGCAAAAGAACATGATGGTCATGACTTTTCAATCCTGAAAGTTTAGTCTCTTTCATGTTCACACATTGTGAAATGTTTGACGAAAAGCCATCAGGAACCTTTAAATCCTTCAAAAATCTACAGAACTTTTTCTTTCCATCTCGAGATAATATGAATGATGCATCTGGTAACACTATTTTCCCTTCTCTTGTAATGGGGTGTAGTTCTTTTCTAATGTTATTTGCTTGCAAATCAAGATGGGATTTGTAGTTGTCATTTGTCTTATTCTTCACATTCAGAAGAGTTGAAAGAATATTGTCACATATGTTTTTCTCTATATGCATGACATCTAAATTATGTCTTATCAAAAGATCCTTCCAATATGGAATTTTGAAGAAAATGCTTTTCTTGTTCCAATTGTCCCCCTACTCTTGTGAGAGGTCTTTGTAACATCCCTGACCTGGGTTATGAATTAACCCTAAGTGTTTTGCCTAAATATGTAATTAAATACTTGTGATTATCTTTTGGCATGTAATTAAGTTCCTGAGGAACATACATTTTCATTTCTGTCCTTTTTAAACAATGTTGTAGTATTGTTTTGTAATACAGGGACTTATGTGAAAATTACCCAATTAAAGGGGTTAACTTGAAATTTACACATGTTAATATGATCCTTTGGTTTTGAGACATCATACGAAGGAATATGATGAAGTATGATGGATTCCCCAAGCTTGAGCACTGAGATGCAGCTTGTGGGGCAATCCTTGCGCTTGAAACCCTAGTTTTGGGGAAAAGTGTAATTTACCCAAAATATGGGGTGCCACTTGTAAAATACACCTTTTAGAATATCTTCTATGACTTTTGACATCATTTAAAGTAGTAATGATGAAGGGGGCACTTCATTTGAATATTCATATAATAAGGAACATCTTTGTAATTAAATCACCAAGTTATAAGTAAGAAGACCCTTATGTATATGTGCACCTTAGTGATAAGTTGACCTTCCTTGCCTTTAGTTCTTGGTTTTAGAAGGAGTTTTACCTTAGAAATGAGGAGGAGGGACGTGCCTAAAAGAAAGGAGGGACCTAGTTGAGAAAAGGAGAAACTAGTTGTCCTTATGTTGGAAATGACCCCAAGATATATATACACCCTTCCTTTGTTTACAAAGGAATGTTTCCTTTCTTCTATCACTTATCACCTTGCTTGGACCGACTAAGGCAGAGCTCTGGAGCAGAGGAGAATGACCAAGGAGAAGCTAGGGAAGCTTGGACCATCTTCTTGCTCGAATTCATGAAGGAAAGTGGATTACAAGGTTGGTTTCATGGGTATCTTACTTAGGTCTTTCTTTCTTGCCGATCTTTCCCAACCTTTTCTTGGAGAAACACTTTGGCCGACCTATGGAGCTCAAGATTCCATTAAATGCTTGAAGCTTGGAAGCTTGGAGCTCTAGGAACAACCTTAAGGCGGGTTTTATAACTCTAAACCTCTTGCTTTATTATGCATATCTATGTTCTTGCAAACTAGTACTTAGTTCTTCTTCTTCTCCATTCTTCCTTGCACTTTTGCAAGCAATCTGTGGAGTAACCGACCTGAACAGAGGTTGAAGATGATGGGCATGAATTCCTAGGCAACTTTATCAAATGACCTTGGACCATTTGGTCTAAACGGTTTGCAAACCATTTGAAATCAAAACGGTCTCAAACCGTTTGATCTCATGCAGTCTTGCAAGACCGTTTAGATTCAAACGGTCTCCAAGACCGTTTGATAGGGTTGACCAAGTGAAGACCGTTTAGAGTTCTGTTGTAAACATGTTTAATTTAATATCTACAAAGAATCATAACCTAATTGCAAACCAATCACAAGTTGAAGGCACTTCAACCCCCCCTAAACCCTAATCGGGTGAAATTGCTGATTTCAATGAGCAATTTGGGTGAACTTTGGGTTGAAGGGCCCAAACGGTTTCAAAACCATTTGGGATTCACCCAAACGGTCTTAAGACCGTTTTGTGACACCCCAAGACCGTTTGGAGGTCTAGGGTTAAGGAAATTTGATGGATTGAGGGTCCAATCACAATAGGTTGATGAATTGATTAAAAGTGCTGATTTTAGACCTAATTAGGGTTCAACCCTTATCAAATCGACTTACATTTTGATGAAACTTTGGTAAAACGGTCTCAATACCGTTTGGAGGGTGTCCAAACTATCTCAAGACCGTTTGGACCATTTTTGGGCCCAATTGGATGTCATTTGATGGGTTCAACCTCAATTAGATTCATGTTGATGAGCATTGAGGATTATCCAATTACAAACCCTAATTGGATTGGATTCAACCCTAATTGGCTTTCAATTGAGGGTCAATTTGGTGTCCATTTGATTAAGGCTAACCCTAATTGACTCAATTTATAAGTGGTAAACAAGGATATGGCCAATTGAAGGCTTCAACATAGATAACCGTAATCGATTATAACCTTTGATGTACCTTTGAGGTCCATGCGGTTTGAGCCCATTTAGACCAAACGGTCTCAAGACCGTTTGGGCTCAAACAATCTCAAGGTCATTGGGTCCAATCAATCTCAAGATCGTTTAAGATTAAATGGTTTCAAGGTCGCATAACCTGAAACGGTTTGGAAGTCAACTTTGCTCAAACGGTCAACACACCCATGCAGCCTTGGTGACCCATGTGGTCATGGTGACCATGCGGTCTTGAAGGTCAAAGTGCCCAAACGATCAACGCCCCCAAATGGTCTCAAGACCGTTTGGAGGTTGAGGGGTGAAACCATTTGGAGACTTTTAGGGCTGTTTTTGCTTAATCTTTTGAAGGTGTAATTGTTTCAATGGTGGTCTAATATAAACTCTAATGGTACCCTAAGACATTAAGGGGCTAAGTGTCTAATAGATTGAACCATGTGGTGATTGAATGTGTACATTACCAATGTGCCCTTAAAGGGTTCAAGTAGATGACACACTTGATCAACCAAACCCTAATGACTTGATAGTGGTGAATTGGCTTATGTTAATCAATGAGGACTTGACTTAACCTAATTTAGGGTGATGTAATCACCATATCCAAGTAAGAGGAGAGAGAAGGTACCACTTATGGTTGAAACTCAAATAAAATACTTCCAAAATATATGAATGTGCATGATTAGAGTATGAACCATCTATGTGAGATCATGAAAACCCTAATTATGATAATTGATGAGTTTTAACCTAAGTGGAAGGCATCAATAATGATGTTTCTCATACATGATGATGCTATGAGTTCTATTCACTATGAAGTGAATAGTAAACCCTAATTCTAGGGTAATAACATGTATATGAATAGTAAACCCTAATTGAGGGGGATGTGATGAAATGTACAATAAACCCTAATTTCAGGTTATGCTGTTAAGCAGAAAGGTACAACTCTTGATATGAATTGTTTATTGTTGATAATAGAATTAACCATGCAGGTTCTTATAAGAGAATAATCCTATCCAGGTAAGGATTATGATATCATACTCATTAAAAGCATGTTATTAGCTTTATGAATAGTGATATGCTATGTTTCCTGAGTTTAAGTGGCATCTTATGAGATGATAGGCTGAATGAGCCATGAGTACCATCAAGATCTTGCTAATTAGATGACTTGTGATGAGATGATTAAGAAATGATAACTGATGTGAGTTAGACTTGATACATTTAGTATTCTACTCTCATAGCTGCTGTTCTAATGGTTAATGTTTGAGAACATGTAGGATGTTAAAAGAATACTGAAATGTACCTAACTAAGCAAGTATAATCATACAATGTAGAGCCCTGATCGTAGATCCATCATTGTCAGAAACTAAATGATGGTGAAATAGGTTTTTCTAAGGAAACTCCTGGATCAAATACTTTTGAGTATGTGTGGGAATATGGATGTGAATACCCTTACATCCTGGTGTAGGAATTGATGTAGATGTACCTTAATCTATCAATCCTTCACTATGTGTTTATGCCGGGATGATGTAACACTATTCTCCCGAGGAAATCTTCTATTTCCGCATCGATGAGAGATAAAAAAGAAATCTTTCGATGGCGAAGAGAGTACAGAATGCTGAAAACTACTAGAGGGGGGGTGAATAGAGTTTTATAAAGATTTTAATAATAATTTAAACTCAAACAACCACAATGAAAATATTGGACAAGGAGACACAGGGTTTAGAGTGGTTCCAACTATAGCAAATACTATAGCCGTCAATCCACTACCCGGTTGCTTACCCAACCGGGATTTGAAAAGAAATTTATTTTATTACCTCGCAAGGAATTTACATAAAATACAATCTCTTTTCCCAAACCCTTCAAGCAGCCTTCACCTAGAAGTAATCGCCAACCTTGAAGCAGCCTTCCCTTGAAGTAGATGCACCAACTCCCGTTGCACCAGCGAAGTAGCTTCCCTTGCGATAGCCTTCTTGAAGTAGCTTGAAGTCCCCTTCTCCACCTGAGAAGTCAACCCTCTCCAATCCGCAGCCTCCAACCCTAGGAGTAGCAAGGAGAGTACAAAAGATAAAAAGGAACAAGAAAGAAAAAGGAAATTACAACTTATCCTTTAAGCCCAAGGCTTGATATGCCTAGATCAAGCATATAGATCTCCTAGCCAAGTGTGTGAACTTGTGATTGCTGTGGATAGGAGAATCTAGCCTATAGGACACGAGATTGAGCTAAGGAGAATGTAGACTAATGATCACAGTGCTCAAATTGCTTGCAATAGATTGCTCAAGTATGCTCAAGTATATTCTCAAGTGTAACAAGTGAATTCTAGTGTCCTATGGCTTGTCCTATTTATAGGAATGGCCTAAGTATGCTTAAGGACGTTCTAGACAACTTCTAGGGGTTTCTAAGTGCTTAACTAGCCGTTAGGTACAAAGTTGTTGCTTTAACAACGGCTAATTAATTTATTCTGCAGTTGCTGTCAGAGACCATCTCGGTCGACAAATGGTCGACCAAGACACCTACTCGGTCGAACTTTTGTCGACCGACAGGCTCTCTGGAACAAGTGATTTACAACGTCTTTCTTCAACTGCTAACTAACTTGTCTGTTGTGTCTAACGGCTACTTTGGATCTTTCTCGGTCGAGAAGATTGTCGACCGAGAGTGTCTCGGTCGAGGAGTTTGTCGACCGAGAATGATCCTATTTCAAGATTTCAATTTAGGCACTAATTATATGTGTGAGTGTGCATAAATGATCCTATTTAAATGGGATGACATGTCTAACTATGGTGTTTGGCTAGGGAAAATCTAATGCTTGATTTACATGCAATTCTAAGTACTTGTACATTATATATTTGTAAAAGTTTTTACAACAATGATTACATTGCATGAAAATATAAACATTTTAGCTTGTGGATTTTCCCTAGTTGCTTTGCCATTCATCTTAGTCCTGCACACTCAAGTAGCTCGTTAGATTAATAAGACTGAAATGTTTGTCATAATCAAAACAAAGGGATTTATAGATGTCCATTTAGCCAACAATCTCCCCCTTTTTGAAGATGACAAACATTTCCAAAATATAAATAAAGGAAATATAAAACATATGAGTTTCATACCTTTAGATTGCCTTATGTAGCTTTTCCTCTTGTTTCTAAAATGTGTGCTTATTATTCCCAATGAATTATAGAACATGAAATCCAGTTCAGTTGGGAATATAGCAACTTTCAATGTAAAGCCAAGAGTATATTTATGAAACTCATTGATTGAGTTTTTCATAAATACTAAGTTATAGTTTTATATATCTCTCCCCCTTTGTCATTTCAAAAAGATAACCGTTTTAATAAAAACTCCCCCTTAATTAGATATCCCGTCAAATCTAATGAAAAAGATGTCCATTTGAAAAGCCAAAATGAAATAAGTAAACGTATTCATTTTAAGAACCGCAAATATCAAAGAAAACATCTTCCAAAGGAGTAATAAGAAGTTGCTTCCTAATGTTGTTGAATTGATCTAGTGGAAGCGGTTTTGTAAAAATATCAGCCAATTGATTTTCCGTATCAACATGATGAAGGGAAACATGATTCTTTGAGATGTGATCCCTTAAGAAGTGATGACGAATTTCAATGTGTTTTGCCCGGCTGTGTAAAATAGGATTGTGTGCTAAGTTTATGGCGCTCGTGTTGTCACAAAAAATAGGTGTAGAGGGAAGATTAAAACCATAATCGCTTAATACCTGTTGCATATAAAGTACTTGAGCACAACAAGACCCGGCTTCCATATATTCAGCTTCAGTTGTAGATAGGGCAACCGTATTTTGTTTCTTGCTAAACCAAGATACTAAGGCTCTCCCTAATAAGAAAAAGCCACCACTAGTACTTTTGCGATCAAGTCGACAACCAGCATAATCCGCATCAGTATATGCTTTAAAATCCAAGGATTGTCCTTTTGGATACCATAAACCAAAACAAGTAGTACCAGCTAGATATCGAAGAATTCGTTTAATCGCTAGAAAATGAGATTGCATAGGTTGGGATTGAAATCGAGCACAAAGACCAACGGAAAACATAATGTCCGGTCGAGAAGCAGTTAAGTATAGCAAACTACCAATTATGGCTCTATATAAGGAATCATCAATAGGTTCCCCATTTTCATCCTTATCAATTTTGATAGAGGTAGCCATAGGAGTAGTAGCATGTTTGCATTGATCCATCCCAAAACGTTTTAAAAGTTCTTTAGTATATTTTTCTTGGCTTATGAAAATTCCTACAGGTGTTTTCTTAATTTGAAAACCAAGAAAGAATGTTAGTTCACCCATGAGGCTCATTTCAAATTCTTTTTGCATAATGTCACTGAATTGTGTGCATAATGAATCATTAGAAGCTCCAAAAATAATGTCATCAACATATATTTGCACAACTAGGAAATCAGATGCATATGTTTTGAAAAATAAAGTAGAATCTGAATTTCCAATAGAAAAACCATTATCAAAAAGATATGTCTTGAGTCGTTCATACCAATTCCTAGGTGCTTGTTTGAGACCATAAAGTGCCTTTTTAAGTTTATAAACATGGTCACTTTTTTCTGGTATTTCAAAGCCAGGTGGTTGAGCAACATAAACTTCTTCGTGTATGATGCCATTTAGAAATGCACTTTTGACATCCATTTGATATAGCTTAATGTTTTTATGGGCAGCAATAGCTAGTAACATCCTAATAGCTTCAAGTCTGGCTACGGGTGCATATGTTTCATCAAAATCTATTCCTTCTTGTTGATTATATCCTTGTGCTACTAGCCGAGCTTTATTCCTTATGACTTCTCCTGCCTCATTGAGCTTATTCCTAAACACCCATTTAGTTCCTATGATAGTTTTATCTTGTGGTTTAGGAACTAAATCCCATACATCATTTTTAGTGAATTGATTTAACTCCTCTTGCATGGCTATTATCCAGTAATCATCCTTAAGAGCTTCGGATATCTTCTTAGGTTCAATAATAGAAACAAAAGCCATGTTTGCAACATCTTTGAAGGAAGACCGAGTTTTGACTTTATCATTTGGATTTCCAATAATTAGTTCTTGGGGATGATCCTTGATAAGCCTAGGTGTAGGTTGTGTTTCAACTTGGGGATTGGATATAGGAATTTTCTCACTATCATTGGAAATGGTTATATTTTCGAATTGATTAGTGAGATCAATGATATCTAGATTTTCAGACTTCGATTCTTCATGAAAAGAAACATGAATGGATTCCTCAACTTTTCTAGAGATAGTGTTATATACTCTAAAGGCTTTGCTAGAAGTGGAATATCCCAAGAAGAATGCTTTGTGTGATTTAGAATCAAACTTGTCTCTATCATCTTTGGTATTTAAAATGTAGCATGTGGAGCCAAAAGTATGAAAGTAGTCAACTCTAGGTTTCTTAGAGTGTAATATTTCATATGGAGTTTTCTTCAAATGAGAGTGAACAGTTACTCTATTAAGCACATAACAAGCAGTGTTTACAGCTTCAGCCCAAAAGGTTTTAGGTGTGTTGTGTTCAAGCATCATGGTCCTTGCCATTTCCTGTAGGGATCAATTTTTCTGTTCAACTATACCATTTTGTTGTGGGGTACGTGGAGCAGAAAAATTATGAGTATACCCTTGAGATGTACAAAAGGTCTCAAATGTATGATTCTCAAATTCGCCACCATGATCACTTCTAATGGTACATATTTTATGTTGTAAAAGATTTTCAATCTTGGAACAAAATTGCATAAAGACATGAATAGTATCATCTTTAGTTGCAATAAAATGTACCCATGTATATCTACTATAATCATCAACAATAACAAAATAGTATCGTTTACCACCAATAGATTGTGTCCTCATTGGTCCAAATAAGTCCATATGAATTAATTCTAAGGATCTACTGGTGCTAAGTACATGTTTTGATTTAAAAGATGTTTTGGTTTGCTTTCCCATTGTGCAGGGTGCACAGTTTTCAACTTGATCAAAAGACAAAGCAGGTAATCCACGAACAAGATCATATTTCACTAACTTTTTAATAGCATGTGAACTAGCATGTCCCAGTTTTTTATGCCATAGTTGTAATGTATTTTCATTTGCAAGCAAGCATTTTCCTACTACTGATTTCATAGAGTTTGGTTTAAGGATATAAAGATTTCCAACTCTATGTCCTTCATAAACGACATTTGTAGTGTTTTCTATCAATAATTTGCAGCAGGTTTTGTTAAATAACACATCATAACCACTATCACATAGTTGACTTACACTTATTAAATTATGATGCAATCCATAAACAAGTAGAACATTTTTAATTTCGAGATTTGTTCCAACATTACCTATTCCAACGATTTTGCCCTTACCATTGTCTCCAAAGGTGACCGTTTTTCTTTTCTTCAAAAGTTTGAAATGCGTCCTTGTTCCCGGTCATATGTTTGGAGCAGCCACTGTCAACTACCCATTCCTGCATTAGAATGTAGATTTTGGTACCCATGTGATGGTCCGATATGGTTAGAAACTTTTTAAGTGCTTATGTATATAAAAGTTCTGATACAGAAAACCAGTCGGTCGACAATTGTTCGACCGATATCTGTTTTGGTCGACAATTTGTCGATCGAGCAGGTTACTGTATTACAAGCAAAAACACAGAAAAATTCTCGGTTGACCGCTTTTCGACCGAAATAGGTGCTGTAAATTTTTGATTTGTTAAAGACATCCAGTCGGTCGACAATACTTCGACCGACCCAGAGCTCGGTCGACAATACTTCGACCGACAAGGTTTCTGTTTCAGTACAATAATGCAGAAAAATAATAACAATAAGCATGGCACCTTTTGTTGAGATAAGACAATATAAATAGCAAAATTAAGCATTTGGTCATATCTCAACTACATTCCATTCTAAGTTTGGGGTTTTGGGATCCAAACTAAGTCGGATTCCTTAGTCTTGTAGGGGCATGAAAAGCAATAATGTCCAAGACGTAAGCAGAAATGGCAAGTAATAGAGTCAATTTCATTTCTCTTTCTAGCCATTGTGTTTTTGGGTACAAACATAGTTTGGGTCCTTTTTGGTTGGTTTTTCTTTGGAACATATCCCAAACCTTTTCTTCCATTGAAGACAGTACCAACTCTCAATATGTTATCAAGAATATCTTTTCTTCTTAACTTATAAAGTTCTCTTTGCAACGTAGCAATGTCATGCATCTTCTTATGTATATCTTTTCTTGCTTGGTCTAAATCAGAAAACAATGAATCCTTTTCTTTTACAATATTATCATAGTCCGGATGGTTGCACAAGATAGGTTGAGTTTGATAATCTTGTAGTTTAGCTAGCAAATCAGTCTTTTCTTTTGATAGAAGATCAATATTGGTTTCCAAATTGAGTAGCTTTCTAGTGCAATCATCTAAAGATGTTTTTAAAGATACATTTTCAAGATCAATGTTGTTCTTTTCATAAGAAAGTTCATCGAATTTGGCAATGAGCTCATTATTTGATTTTATAGCCTTCTTTAGTTTCTTCTTGGCATCAACATACTTACCATGAGTTTCTTGTAAACTAGTAACTAACTCTTCTTTAGGAAGATCAACTAGGCTTACCTCTTGAGAGTCTTCATTTTCTTCTCTTGCCATTAAACATTCCACCTTCTCTTCTTCGCTTTCAGTGTCACTTGACTCATCCCAGGCAGCTTTATAGGATTTTTCTCCTTTCTTCTTATGTGAGCTTTTCTTTCCCTTCTTTTCTTTGGGACATTCATTTTTGAGATGCCCTTTCTTCCCACATTCAAAGCACCTGGGAGTAGAGGAACTAGAAATTTTGTTAGATTTAAACCTTTTGTACTTCTTACCGTTGACGATTAAGGCTTCTTCTTCTTCACTTGACTCCTCACTTTCTTGTGTGACGACTTTTGAGGCTTTGAGAGCCACATCCTTCTTCTTCCCACTTTGGTGTTCACGTTCTCTTCTTTCTTCCTCTTCTAGATCTGCTTCATGAGCTTCTAAATTACCAATGAGTTGTTCCATTTTAAGGCGAGTGAGGTCGTTTGCTTCTGCAATGGCTGTCACCTTTGGCTTGTATTTTGGAGGAAGTGATCGAAGAATTTTTGATACCTGATCTTCCTCAAGGACAGGTTTTCCTAAGGCACTTAAACCATTAACAATAGTAGAGAATTTTGAATACATTTCACTAATAGATTCATTAGGATCCATACGAAAATGTTCAAGTTTTGTTTTAAGCAGGCTAATTTTGGAATTTTTGAATTGGGCTGTACCCTCATAAGTAATGGACAATCTATGCCAAATATCATACGCTGTATCACAATTTGATATTCTATTAAATTCTCCTACACAAATAGAACAAAATAAAATGCTTACAGCTTCTGCGTTCATTTGGGCCTGTTTTACCGTGTTTGCATCCCATTCCGCAAAGTCATTTTGAGGGAATTGATAAGGAGTAGATACCATTCTCCATAGATCCCAGTTGACGCCTTGGAAGTAGAACTACATCCTTCTCTTCCAGTATTGGTAGTTTGTTCCATCGAACGCCGGCGGCCTAGCAACAAGAGTTCCTTCAATGTTGAGGTTGTTGAGCATTCCATCACCCATTTCCTCAAGACCTTGTTAGGGTTCCTTGAAGCCTCGCTCTGATACCAATTGAAAACTACTAGAGGGGGGGGTGAATAGAGTTTTATAAAGATTTTAATAATAATTTAAACTCAAACAACCACAATGAAAATATTGGACAAGGAGACACAGGGTTTAGAGTGGTTCCAACTATAGCAAATACTATAGCCGTCAATCCACTACCCGGTTGCTAACCCAACCGGGATTTGAAAAGAAATTTATTTTATTACCTCGCAAGGAATTTACATAAAATACAATCTCTTTTCCCAAACCCTTCAAGCAGCCTTCACCTAGAAGTAATCGCCAACCTTGAAGCAGCCTTCCCTTGAAGTAGATGCACCAACTCCCGTTGCACCAGCGAAGTAGCTTCCCTTGCGATAGCCTTCTTGAAGTAGCTTGAAGTCCCCTTCTCCACCTGAGAAGTCAACCCTCTCCAATCCGCAGCCTCCAACCCTAGGAGTAGCAAGGAGAGTACAAAAGATAAAAAGGAACAAGAAAGAAAAAGGAAATTACAACTTATCCTTTAAGCCCAAGGCTTGATATGCCTAGATCAAGCATATAGATCTCCTAGCCAAGTGTGTGAACTTGTGATTGTTGTTGATAGGAGAATCTAGCCTATAGGACACGAGATTGAGCTAAGGAGAATGTAGACTAATGATCACAGTGCTCAAATTGCTTGCAATAGATTGCTCAAGTATGCTCAAGTATATTCTCAAGTGTAACAAGTGAATTCTAGTGTCCTATGGCTTGTCCTATTTATAGGAATGGCCTAAGTATGCTTAAGGATGTTCTAGACAACTTCTAGGGGTTTCTAAGTGCTTAACTAGCTGTTAGGTACAAAGTTGTTGCTTTAACAACGGCTAATTAATTTATTCTGCAGTTGCTGTCAGAGACCATCTCGGTCGACAAATGGTCGACCGAGACACCTACTCGGTCGAACTTTTGTCGACCGACAGGCTCTCTGGAACAAGTGATTTACAACGTCTTTCTTCAACTGCTAACTAACTTGTCTGTTGTGTCTAACGGCTACTTTGGATCTTTCTCGGTCGAGAAGATTGTCGACCGAGAGTGTCTCGGTCGAGGAGTTTGTCGACCAAGAATGATCCTGTTTCAAGATTTCAATTTAGGCACTAATTATATGTGTGAGTGTGCATAAATGATCCTATTTAAATGGGATGACATGTCTAACTATGGTGTTTGGCTAGGGAAAATCTAATGCTTGATTTACATGCAATTCTAAGTACTTGTACATTATATATTTGTACAAGTTTTTACAACAATGATTACATTGCATGAAAATATAAACATTTTAGCTTGTGGATTTTCCCTAGTTGCTTTGCCATTCATCTTAGTCCTGCACACTCAAGTAGCTCGTTAGATTAATAAGACTGAAATGTTTGTCATAATCAAAACAAAGGGATTTATAGATGTCCATTTAGCCAACAAATGCCACTGTGACTCTAATAGCGAAGTACCAGAATACCCTGGTAAGCTATAGTAGCAGAGACACTAGATGTCCTGCATGTGGATCCTCACACTGATTGGGGAAGATGAGGTCATAAGAATCTGGCTCTTTTGATGACCTATGTATGATACTGATGTGACTTAATAGTGATCGGTTGGAGTATGAGCGGTATACCTCATCTCCGCAGGGCATAATAATGATTGTAAAACATAATCAACCGCGTAGCATATCTGCTTAGATTGAACTACAAAATACATTGATTGAATTTACACTGCCTAGTATACATGTTCTTCATATTCCTTAAATGTTGTTGTTCTACTTAATGTCAAATCTACTGTTGATTATCTTAAAAAGATGTTATTACTTATGTTGTTCTCTGATTGCTATAATAAAGCTTCTGGCAGAGAGTTATAACTCTCGGTGGGACAATTATTTAAAATTGTCTCACTCCGTAGATTTCAACTTTTTAGGTGGTCATCGAGGACGAAGGAACTAGTCTGTAGGTGATCAGTATCAACAACAGCAACACCAGGGGCAGCAGTAAATCTCAGGTGGAGATACTGACTGTTGAGTCCTGTAGTTAGTTAGTCCTATGCCATCTCTGTACTCTCAGGTCCTTGGAGTTAGGTGATCTGAGATTTTGGTTTTGAATCTTGAGATTTTGTACCTGGTTGTATATAATCACTCAAGAAGTGATTTAACAGAGATGTAAACTTTTTACCTTGTTTCTATGAAAGAAGTTTTATGATTTTAAGATCTTGTCTCAAAAAGTTTTAATTTCTGATGATTTTTGTATTCCGCTGCTAATCGAATGCTTCCGCTGAGTTTATATCGTGGTTTATGGATCGAATCATCTCAGTTTAGTGGTATCAGAGCTCTAGGTTCGTTGAGTCTACAGAGACATAGGACTTTGGATGTCGAGTCTATCCTTAGTGTTTCTTTCGTATCTAATAGAGTCTTCTGCTCCTCAGGAGAAGAAGATAATTAAGGATGTCTGAACCACATGAGGAATACGTGGCAGAAAGTAGTATCATTGCACCCCAAGGAGGTGCAACGAACCCAGAGATAGAACAACCTGTACCTGAGCCACCCAGGGAGCCACCTCAGTTTAACCCAGCTGACATGGGAAACCCAGTTGTTCATACCATGTTCGGGCAGTTTATGACTGCCATGACACACATCACCGACAGGATGCCCATGCCTGCACCTAGGGCACCTGCCCAGCCGGAAGGACAAGGTATCGGTAAGACGTTTGAGCGACTTCGTCGTATCGGAGCAACCGAATACTTTGGAACATCTGATCCTATAGATGTCGATCTGTGGTTAACCGAGTTAGAGAAAGGTTTCAGAATTTTGAACATCCCAGAAGCTGAGAAGGTTAGACATGCCATCTATCTTCTCAAAGGAAGTGCTGGCCACTGGTGGACCATGGAAGAGCAGAAGAGGCCTGGAGTGGAGATCTCATGGGAAGATTTTCATCGGGGATTTGTCAACAGATACTTTGCAAAGACATTCCTGGACGAGAAGATCTCTCAGTTTGAGAGATTAAGACAAGGCATGATGAACATTAGCGAGTACGAAGCTAAGTTCATGGAGTTGCTACGGTTTTGTCCGCACATGGCTGCCACAGAAGAAGAGAGGATCAGAAGGTTCGAGAAGGGTTTAAACACCGATTTGACTACTCCCGTGTCTGCCCTAGAGAACCGGGAGAGGTTCGCTACCTTCGTTGAGTCAGTCTGAAGGATAGAGAAATCCGTAGCCGAGAAGAGGCAAACCCATAAGAGATATCTGTAGTTCCAGGGTTCTTCATCTAGAAACTTTAAGAAGCCTAGATTCTCTACACCTACACCTCCACCACCCAGATCTAGTTCTCAGACTCAGTGGTCCCCAAATAGAGGTAGAGGACGAAGTCTACCGCCACAAGAGACTTGCAGTTCAACATCAATGTCAGTCACAGGACCACCAAGACCACAACAACTGGAAAGAAGCTTCTACAACTATGGGAAGGTGGGACACTTGATGAAGGACTGCAGGTCTAGGCCTGTCAGTGTGACACATCCTCAGAGATAGAATCAACAGGGATCACAGATAAGGCAGTCTCAAGGAGCAGCTAGAGGATGTGGACAAGCGTCCCAAGCTGGATCGTCAGCACCGACTCAACCTCAGATGACAACAAGGTTTTATGCTATGAACCCACCTGATGTAGTGATCAACCCACAGGTTGTGGCAACTCAGATAGAGTTGTTATATTCTGATATATCTACATCTTGTGTTGTATCTGTTTTGATTGACCCGGGTGCTACGCACTCCTTTATCACTCGGAGAGTGATTCATAACTGCAATATGACGGTCAGTCATAGGGCAGATAGCTTGTTGCTTGAGACTCCGTTGAGAGGGTCTGCTATGTTGCAAGAGGTATGCTCTCCCTGCATCCTCTTCTTTTCTAATCATCGCATTCAAGTGGATCTAATACCACTTGAGATGCAAGGATTTGATATAATCCTTGGGATGGATACCTTGGAAAGGTATAGGGTTGTCTTGGATTGTGAATCCAAGCAAGCTGTGTTTGCTGATGAAAGTGACACATGAATTTTCCAAGGAGAGAGAAAGATTCTACCCATCTGTCTTGTGTCAGCTATGGTTGCTGATAAGTTGATGAGACAAGGATGTTGTGCATTCTTGGCCCATGTGGTAGATACTACCATGAAAGTTCTTAACCCTACTGAAGTTCCTGTAGTCAGGGAATTTGAATATGTATTTCCTGAAGAACTTCCAGCTGTGCCATCGCCTCGAGAAATTGATTTTGAGATCCATTTGATCCCAGACATACAACCTATAGCCCAGACACCGTATAGGATGGCGCCTGCTGAGATGGCAAAACTCAAGAAGAAGCTTCAAGAGTTGCTTGAGAAGGGTTTCATCCGACTGAGCACTTCACCTTGGGGTGCTCCGGTTTTGTTTGTTAAAAAGAAAGACGGGTCAATGCGGTTGTGCCTTGATTATAGGAAACTAAATAAAGTAACAATAAAGAATAAGTACCCTCTGCCGAGGATTGATGATCTCTTTGACCAGTTGTGTGGTGCAACAGTCTTTTCAAAAATAGATTTGAGGTCTGGATATCATCAACTTCGTATTAAGGACAGTGACATACCCAAGTCTGCTTTCAGAACAAGGTATGGTCACTATGAGTTCACAGTTATGTCGTTTGGACTAACCAATGCACCGGCTGCATTTATGGAACTCATGAATAGAATCTTCCGACCTTTCCTCGATTAGTGCATTGTTGTCTTCATAGATGACATTCTGATCTATAGTAGAGATGCTCAGTAGCACGAACAACATCTTCGTCAGGCTCTAACTTTGCTAAGAGAACATAAACTATACGCTAAGTTTAGCAAGTGTGAGTTTTGGTTGCCGGAAGTATCTTTTCTTGGACACGTGATATCTGCTTTGGGTATTCGTGTTGACCCTAAAAAGGTAGAATCTGTTCTACAATGGGAACAACCGAAGACACCGACGGAGATCCGTAGTTTCTTAGGATTGGCTGGCTATTACCGAAGGTTCATTAAGAACTTCAGTTCCATAGCCTTACCCTTAACTAAGTTGACCCGGAAAGAAGTTCCTTTTAACTGGAGCAATAAGTGCCAGCAATCTTTTCAGCTGCGAAAAGAGAGGTTGACAAGTGTACCTATACTTGTGCTACCTGAGCAAGGCAAAGGATACATAGTTTTCTATAATGCCTCCAAGAACAGACTCAGATGTGTGTTGATGCAGGATAAACAAGTGATTTCTTTTGCTTCCCGACAGCTTAAGAAACACGAGGAGAATTATCTGACACCCGATCTGGAGTTAGCTGTTGTGGTTCATGCTTTGAAGATCTGGAGACATTATCTCTACGGAGAGACATTCCAGATTTTCACTTATCACAAGAACCTTAATTATATCTTCTCTCAACATGAACTTAACATGAGGCAACGTCGCTGGATGGAGTTAATCAAGGACTACGATTGTACAATTGATTACCATCCAGGGCAGGCCAATGTGGTTGCAGATGCCTTGAGTAGGAAATTAGCAACATCAACCATGGATAGAGCACAACTAAACTCTTTAGTATGCGCTAAGAGAGATATGCTTATCTCCTTAAGGCAAGATAATGTACAGTTGAAGGTGTCATTATTAGTCGGATTGTTGGCTGAGATGCACATAAAACCTACCCTAAGAGAGCAGATCAAGGAGGCACAGCAAGTAGATGCAGCAGTTCAACAGATTAGATTGGAGTATGGTAATGAGAAATGAGATGGTTTCCATGACTCAGATGATCAAGTAGCATGCTATCATGGAAGGATGATAATATCGGAAGTGGATAACTTGAGAAAGTTAGTCTTGGAAGAAGCTCATTTTTCGATGTATGCTATGCATCCAGGGAGCACCAAAATGTATCGAAACTTGAAAGATATGTATTGGTGGCCCGGGATGAAGAAGGACGTTGCAAAGTTTGTGATGAGGTGTCCTGTGTGTCAGAAAGTTAAAGCTGAACACCAAAAACCTACAGGAACAATGCAACCTTTACCCATACCACAGTGGAAGTGGGACCATGTGACCATGGAATTTGTTGTTGGCCTATCTAGGACAAGCAAAGGACATGATTCCATTTGGGTAATTGTTGATAGGTTGACAAAGACAGCGCATTTCTTACCTGTCAAAACAACCTATTCTGCTGAGAAGTTAGCACAGTTGTATGTTGAAGAGATAGTGCGATTGCACGGAGTTCCTGTCACCATAGTTTCTGACAGAGGTCCCCAGTTTACGAGTCATTTTTGGGAGCAGTTGCACAGAGCTTTAGGCACCAAGTTAAGGTTTAGTACAGCCTTTCATGCACAGACTGATGGACAGTGGGAAAGGACTATACAGACCTTGGAAGACCTGCTGAGAGCATGTGTTCTTCAATTTACCGAGAGTTGGGATCTGCACCTAAGCCTAATAGAGTTTGCCTATAACAATAGCTATCAACATAGTATTGATATGGCACCTTATGAAGCTTTGTACGGTAGACATTGTAGATCACCCTTATGTTGGTATGAGACTAGTGAACATCAGTTGTTAGGTCCTAATCTTGTGCAGCAGACCACAGAGAAGATTAAAGTGATACCACAACAGATTAAGACCGCACAAGATAGGCAGAAATCTTACGCCGACAAACTTCATAGACCTTTAGAGTTCTAGGTTGGAGACAGAGTGTACCTCAAGGTCTCACCTTGGAAAGGAGTCCTTCGCTTTGGAAGGAAAGGGAAGTTAGCTCCTAGTTTTATGGGGCCTTATCCAATCATTGAACGGGTTGGAAAGGTAGCCTATAGACTAGAGTTACCATCAGAGTTGCAGAGGTTACACCCTGTGTTTCACATTACTATGTTAAGGAAATGTCACCCTGACACCGAGTCAGTTCTACAACCTATGGAGGTAGAATTGAATGATGATATAACTTATGAGGAAGGACCTGTGTCAATCCTTGATAACAGAATTAAAAAGCTAAAGAAGAAAGAAATAAGTCTTGTAAAATTCCTCTGGAATCACCGTGGTGTTGAAGAAGCCACTTGGGAACTAGAGGAAGAGATGAGAAGGAAATACCCTGCTCTTTTCTCTTAATATGTTTTATCAATTTCAGGGATGAAATCCTTGTAAGGGGTGGAGAATTTGTAACATCCCTGACCTGGGTTATGAATTAACCCTAAGTGTTTTGCCTAAATATGTAATTAAATACTTGCGATTATCTTTTGGCATGTAATTAAGTTCCTGAGGAACATACATTTTCATTTCTGTCCTTTTTAAACAATGTTGTAGTATTGTTTTGTAATACAGGGACTTATGTGCAAATTACCCAATTAAAGGGGTTAACTTGCAATTTACACATGTTAATATTATCCTTTGGTTTTGAGACATCATAAGAAGGAATATGATGAAGTATGATGGATTCCCCAAGCTTGAGTACTAAGATGCAGCTTGTGGGGCAATCCTTGCGCTTGAAACCCTAGTTTTGGTGAAAAGTGCAATTTACCCAAAATATGGGGTGCAACTTGTAAAATACACCTTTTAGAATATCTTCTATGACTTTTGACATCATTTAAAGTAATAATGATGAAGGGGGCACTTCATTTGAATAATCATATAATAAGGAACACCTTTGTAATTAAATCACCAAGTTATAAGTAAGGAGACCCTTATGTATATGTGCACCTTAGTGATAAGTTGACCTTCCTTGCCTTTAGTTCTTGGTTTTATAAGGAGTTTTACCTTAGAAATGAGGAGGAGGGACGTTCCTAAAAGAAAGGAGGGACCTAGTTGAGAAAAGGAGAAACTAGTTGTCCTTATGTTGGAAATGACCCCAAGATATATATACACCCTTCCTTTGTTTACAAAGGAACGTTTCCTTTCTTCTATCACTTATCACCTTGCTTGGACCGACTAAGGCAGAGCTCTGGAGCAGAGGAGAACGACCAAGGATAAGCTAGGTAAGCTTGGACCATCTTCTTGCTCGAATTCATGAAGGAAAGTGGATTACAAGGTTGGTTTCATGGTTATCTTACTTAGTTCTTTCTTTCTAGCCGATCTTTCCCAACCTTTTCTTGGAGAAACACCTTTGGGCGACCTGTGGAGCTCAAGACGCCATTAAATTCTTGAAGCTTGGAAGCTTAGAGCTCTAGGAACAACCTTAAGGCGGGTTTTATAACTCTAAACCTCTTGCTTTATTATGCATATTTATGTTCTTGCAAACTAGTACTTAGTTCTTCTTCTTCTCCATTCTTCCTTGCACTTTTGCAAGCAATCCGTGGAGTAACCGACCTGAACAGAGGTTGAAGATGATGGGTGTGAATTCCTAGGCAACTTTATCAAATGACCTTGGACCATTTGGTCTAAACGGTTTGCAAACCATTTGAAATCAAAACGGTCTCAAACCGTTTGATCTCATGTGGTCTTGCAAGACCGTTTAGATTCAAACGGTCTCCAAGACCGTTTGATAGGGTTGACCAAGGGAAGACCATTTAGAGGTATTTTGTAAACATGTTGAATTTAATATCTACAAAGAATCATAACCTAATTGCAAACCAATCACAAGTTGAAGGCACTTCAACCCCCCCCCAAACCCTAATCGGGTGAAATTGCTGATTTCAATGACCAATTTGGGTGAACTTTGGGTTGAAGGGCCCAAACGGTTTCAAAACAGTTTGGGATTCACCCAAACGGTCTTAAGACCGTTTGGTGACACCCCAAGACCGTTTGGAGGTCTAGGGTTAAGGAAATTTGATGGATTGATGGTCCAATCACAATAGGTTGATGAATTGATTAAAAGTGCTGATTTTAGACCTAATTAGGGTTCAACCCTTATCAAATCGACTTAGATTTTGATGAAACTTTGGGCAAACGGTCTCAAGACCGTTTGGAGTGTGTCCAAACGATCTCAAGACCGTTTGGACCAAGTTTGGGCCCAATTGGATGTCATTTGATGGGTTCAACCTCAATTAGATTCATGTTGATGAGAATTGAGGATTATCCGATTACAAACCCTAATTGAGTTGGATTCAACCCTAATTGGCTTTCAATTGAGGATCAATTTGGTGTCCAATTGATTAAGGCTAACCCTAATTGACTCAATTTATAAGTGGTTAACAAGGATATGGCCAATTGAAGGCTTCAACATAGATAACCATAATCGATTATAACCTTTGATGTACCTTTGAGGTCCATGCGGTTTGAGCCCATTTGGACCAAACGGTCTCAAGACCATTTGGATCCAAACGGTCTCAAGACGTTTGGGCTCAAACGATCTCTAGGTCATTTGGTCCAATCGATCTCAAGATTGTTTAAGATTAAATGGTATCAAGGTCGCATAACCTCAAACGGTTTGGAAGTCAACTTTTCTCAAACGGTCAACGCACCCATGCGGTCTTGGTGACCCATGCGGTCTTGAAGGTCAAAGTTCCCAAATGGTCAACGCCCCCAAACGGTCTCAAGACCGTTTGGAGGTTGAGGGGTGAAACCGTTTGGAGACTTTTAGGGCTGTTTTTGCTTAATCGTTTGAAGATGTAATTGGTCCAATGGTGGTCTAATATAAACTCTAATGGTACCCTAAGACATTAAGGGCTTAAGTGTCTAAACGATTGAACCATGTGGTGATTGAAGGTGTACATTACCAATGTGCCCTTGAAGGGTTCAAGTAGATGACACACTTGATCAACCAAACCCTAATGACTTGATAGTGGTGAATTGGCTTATGTTAATCAATGAGGACTTGACTTAACCTAATTTAGGGTGATGTAGTCACCATCTCCTAGTAAGAGGAGAGAGAAGGTACCACTTATGGTTGAAACTCAAATAAAATACTTCCAAAATATATGAATGTGCATGATTAGAGTATGAACCATCTATGTGAGATCATGAAAACCCTAATTATGATAATTGATGAGTTTTAACCTAATTGGAAGGTATCAATAATGATGTTTCTCATACATGATGATGCTATGAGTTCTATTCACTATGAAGTGAATAGTAAACCCTAATTCTAGGGTAATAACATGTATATGAATAGTAAACCCTAATTGAGGGTGATGTGATGAAATGTACAATAAACCCTAATTTGAAGTTATGCTATTAAGCAGAAAGGTACAACTCTTGATATGAATTGTTTATTGTTGATAATAGAATTAACCATGCAGGTTCTTATAAGAGAATAATCCTATCCAGGTAAGGATTATGATATCATACTCATTAAAAGCATGTTATTAGCTTTATGAATAGTGATATGCTATGTTTCCTGAGTTTAAGTGGCATCTTATGAGATGATAGGCTGAATGAGCCATGAGTACCATCAAGATCATGCTAATTAGATGATTTGTGATGAGATGATTAAGAAATGATAACGGATGTGAGTTAGACTTGATACATTTAGTATTCTACTCTCATAGCTGCTGTTCTAATGGTTAATGTTTGAGAACATGTATGATGTTAAAAGAATACTGAAATGTACCTAACTAAGCAAGTATAATCATACCATGTAGAGCCCTGATCGTAGATCCATCATTGTCAGAAGCTAAATGATGGTGAAATAGGTTTTTCTAAGGAAACTCCTGGATCACATACTTTTGAGTATGTGGGGGAATATGGATGTGAATACCCTTACATCCTGGTGTAGGAATTGATGTAGATGTACCTTAATCTATCAATCCTTCACTATGTGTTTATGCCGGGGTGATGTAACACTATTCTCCCGAGGAAATCTTCTATTTCCGCATCGATGAGAGATAAACAAGAAATCTTTAGATGGCGAAGAGAGTACAGAATGCCACTGTGACTCTAATAGTGAAGTACCAGAATACCCTGGTAAGCTATAGTAGCAGAGACACTAGATGTCCTGCATGTGGATCCTCACATTGAATGGGAAAGATGAGGTCATAAGAATCTGGCTCTTTTGATGACCTATGTATGATATCGATGCGACTTAATAGTGATTGGTTGGAGTATGAGAGGTATACCTCATCTCCGCAGGGCATAATAATGATTGTTAAACATAATCAACCGCGTAGCATATCTGCTTAGATTGAACTACGAAATACATTGATTGAAGTTACACTGCCTAGTATATATGTTCTTCATATTCCTTAAATGTTATTGTTTTACTTAATGTCAAATCTGTTGTTGATTATCTTAAAAAGCTGTTATTACTTATGTTGTTCTCTG
The DNA here is from genome assembly GCA_963693085.1 of Alisma plantago-aquatica. Classification (NCBI taxonomy): domain Eukaryota; kingdom Viridiplantae; phylum Streptophyta; class Magnoliopsida; order Alismatales; family Alismataceae; genus Alisma; species Alisma plantago-aquatica. The sequence continues at coordinate 321,655,239 of OY856411.1, read as the reverse complement.
ATTGCTATAATAAAGCTTCTGGCGGAGAGTTATAACTCTCGCTGGGACAATTATTTAAAATTGTCTCACTCCGTAAATTTCAACTTTTTAGGTGGTCGTCGAGGACGAAGGAACCAGTCTGCAGGTGATCAGTATCAATAGCAGCAGCACCAGGGGCAGTAGTAAATCTCAGGTGGAGATACTGACTGCTGAGTCTTGTAGTTAGTTAGTCCTATGCCGTCTCTGTACTCTCAGGTCCTTGGAGTTAGGTGATCTGAGATTTTGGTTTTGAATCTTGAGATTTTGTACCTGGCTGTATATAATCACTCAAGAAGTGATTTAACAGAGATGTAAAAATGTTTACCTTGTTTCTATGAAAGAAGTTTTATGATTTCAAGATCTTGTCTCAAAAAGTTTTAATTTCCGATGATTTTTGTATTCCGCTGCTAATCGAATGCTTCCGCTGAGTTTATATCGTGGTTTATGGATCGAATCATCTCAGTCTTTTTGGAATCTTTACATAAAATATTTCCTTCAAGATTTTGGACTTGATTAAGGATATCATCACCAGTTAATGGAGGCGTTGGTTTGCCATTCTCAATAGTTCCATCAAACATAGATTTATTTTTTCTCCACTTATGATTCATAGACAAATAACGTCGATGACCCACGAAGAATTCTTTTCCACCATTAGCTAGACAAATTGAGTGAGTACCCCTATGGCAACATGGGCAAGAAAGTTTCCCCTTAGTGCTCCATCCAGATAAAATCCCATATGTAGGAAAATCATTAATGGTCCATAGAAGAGCTCCACGGAGATTAAAATTTTGTAGCATAGTTGCATCAAATGTTTGTATTCCATTATTCCAAAACTCTAGCAACTCATCTATTAGAGGCTGCAAATAAACATCAATAGCATCACCGGGACCACTAGGACCAGGAATAAGCATAGACAAAATCAAATTGGGTTGCTTCATTATCATCCAAGGAGGCAAATTATATGGAATAAGAATAACCGGCCAAATGCTATATGATGATCTAGAATTGCTGAATGGTTGAAATCCATCACTAGCCAGGCCTAATCTAACTTTTCTAGTCTCTGTAGCAAAATTTTCATTAAGTTCATTAAATTTCCTCCATGCCAGTGAATCCGCTGCATGTATCATATCACCATTATCACCCTTATCATGATGCCACCTCATAAGTGTAGATGTTTTAGAGGACATGAACAAATTCTGAAGTCGAGACTTTAGAGGAAAGTAACACAATATTTTTATTGGTATTTTTTCCTATTTGCTTTTACTTTCTGTATCCCACTGCACTTGTCATGTTTCCATCTGGAAGTATTGCAAATTCGACAATTATCAAGACCACGATCTTCCTTCCAAAACAACATACAATTATTTACACATGCATCAGTCTTGTCATATGAGCAACCAAGATCTTTGATTGTCTTCTTTGCTTCATAATAAGAGGTAGGTAAAGTTGAGTCTTCTGGAAATAACTCATCTTTCAACAATTCAAGAAGCATTGAAAAAGACCGGTTACTCCATCTCCCAAGACTCTTAATGCGAAGCAACTTGACTAATGCAGATAATTTTGAATTCTTTGAGTTCTTATAAAGAGGTTGTTTGAGGTCATTTAGAAACCTAATAAACTTTTAAGCCTCACAATTAGGTTCCTCTTGAAAATTATCATGGTTGAATGATTCAGTATCCTCAAAATTTCTCTCAATATCAAGATGGGTTGGATGCATATCTTCAAGAAGCTCTAGCATCTCATCATCAGTCTCACTATCATGTTCATTTTCACTACTTACAACATCTAAATCAGATTCAATCTCAAGCCCTGTCTCACCATGATGATACCAAAAAGTATAACTTCTCATGAAGCCATATACCATTAAGTGTGTTTTGACCAAGTCACGACCCATAGACACGGTATTGAAACAACGAACACATGGGCATCTAATTTCATTTAGGCCAATTCTTTAACATGCATAATTTAGAAACTCTTCAACCCCAAATTCATATGTTGGATCATCCAGGCATTCATCAACAAGTTTAATCCATTGCTTATTTGGTACCATTTTCTACATTGAAAGATAGAGTTATTAAATTCAAAAATATAAATTTATATTATATACCCCAAAGATCCCCTATTTCTTACCCTCTTACCCTCATGGTGGTGGGGAGGGAAATGGTAAATATGTAATTTTGTTAAAAATAAAATTTCAGGACGTCATGTGTTGGTATTTGAGAATTTTTATAACTAATTCATGGATAAAACTTCAGCACGTCATGTTTTTGTATTTGTGAATTTTTGGAACTAATTCATTGACAAAAACATATATTCAAAAAATTATATGTTTCACCATACAAAATAAGTGTATACCCACAATAACAAAGCTTAATGCATAAATCATTTTGCAAAAGTATTCATAACATGTTACATGTTTCACCAATATCTCATTTTTGCACAAGGAGTATATGCTTTTTCCACAACAACAATTTGTTAGAAGGACAACCAATTCATGTTCATATAATAAAAAAAAGTCTCTCACAAGTTCAAATACTTAGGATGAGTGTTCGATTAATTCGGCTATGGATAATTTAGTTCAGTTAAATGGTTAATTCACTACTAACATTTTAGATGTTAATCAAGCCAAAAAAGAGTGGTCAATTTAGTTTGGTAGACCATATATTTTGATTGTCAACATAAATTTCGATTAACAAAATGAGTACTAAACTGGGTCAAAAAGTTAAATATATCCCATGTACATAAAATATGTCTATATATACTTCGCATTACATCAGTAAAAAGATGACACTATACACAATTTAGTGCACAATGATATAAAAGTCAAAATGTCGTTACCTAATATTGACAAATCACAGAAGTCTGGAGATGTTGAATAACAATAGCAAATATGAAATATTAGCTCTAGATCAAGGTTTTTTTTATCAACCACTGACAGTTAGAAAGAGGCCTAGATAATATCCACTGAGTAAAAGAAGCACAATCCCCTTGTTGTGATCAACAATGCAGCCAATCAAGCCTTTCTTCAACAATGCAGTAGGCAAACAACTAATAAATAGAGACAAGAAAAAATTTGGTTCGGTTAATGTAAAAATTTTGATTAACCAAAATGATTACTAAATTGGGTCAAAAAGTAAAACATATCCCACATAAATAAAATATGTCTGTATATAACATCAGTAAAAAGACAACATTATAAACAATTTAGTGAACAATGATACAAAAGGTAGAATGTCGTTACCTGACACTGACAAATCATAGAAATCTGGAGATGTTGAATAATAGTAGCAAATATGAAATATTAGCTCTAGATCAAGGTGTTTTTTTATCAACCACTGACAGTAAGAAAAAGGCCTGAATAATACAGAAATTGTGCTCATTTGACTGTTAGATGCCATGTTTTATGCATAAGCAGTACCGCCAGTGCCTCTCAACATTTGTGGATAACATAGAAATTTTTTTATCAGATTATAAAGGGAGATAAAACCATCATAATTGTTCTTTATTCAAATGCAATCATAAGTAAATGGTAGTTCATTGTTCATCAGTAAATGATGTTTTGTTTACTGCAAAACTAGTTATCAATTTGTTTTGATATTGGACATAAACTCGCAATAGTTAAATTGTGATATAGTGACAAACAGAGGCCAACATCATGTCAATGATTCAATTTATAAGAACTGGAGTACATATATACGAAAACAAATAGAATAACAAAAGAAAAAAATGACAGTGGAAGGAGGAGGTAATAGAATTGGTACTCAGTAACAAAATCAATGAAAACAGTATGGGGAGTACATGAAAAACCTTTCTAAAAGCAATATGAACAGGCTGCCTTGAGTTGGGGGAGGAATGGAAGCTTTGTCACGCAGCCGCCGGTGAGATTTTGCTTCTAGATCAGGAAGTTGGGTCAGGCAATGCCACCAACAAGACCAAACCTTTTAGAGCAGTGAGACTGGGACATTTGGAAGCCACCATGGTCGGAATTGGAAAGTCGCAGGAACTGACTCCTTGACAATGTTTGATCGGGGATCTGGAGTCAGTGGTACCTGTAGGTGGCGGATCCGGGAGTCATAGAGAATCAAAAGCAACGAAATTTGGCTGGCAGGGTAGAGCAGCCGGTGTTGGATGTTGAGGTAGTTGAACAAGCACAATGCTATTTACCTAGACACAGCAGCAGCATCTGAGCGGAGATCTGGGGATGAGGGTTTCTAGGGGATAGGAGTCGCCGAGTCAGAGGTGTCGCAAGCCGAAACATCATACACGACTCGTTCGTAATGAGTTTCTCATTTGTTAGGTTTAAGTCTTGATATTAAATGCTTATAGGAAGAGTTTCAGGCCGTTGGATTAGAAGTGGGACAAAAAATAAAATAGCATACTTTAATAAAAATATGTCCTGAAATAGCACCAAATTCATCTTAATTCCCGAAATATCCCACTTTCTAGGCAAAGAGGCAACACTTTTGGCATTTTATTGTTTCGGGGACAAAAAGCGCCAAAAATATGGCATTTTCACCTGAAAATGCCAAAAAGTAGGCCTTTCTTTTTTAACGCTTTTACATGAAAAACGCCGAGTTTTTGGCGTTTTCAGCTGAAAATGCCACGTTTTTTGTGCTTTCAGCTGAAAACGCCATGTTTTTTGTACTTTTGGCCCCGGATACAGTAAAATGCCAAAAGTGTTGGTGTTTTCACTAGAAAGTGGGATATTTCGGGAATTAAGATGACTTTGGTGCTATTTCAGTACATATTTTTATTAAAGTGTGCTATTTTGGGTTTTTTACCCTTAGAAATGATGTAAGTATTTAGAATATTTGAATGTATGTATATATACTTATTAGTTATTAATATAGCAATGCGGTTCTATGGGTCTAACAGGTACGGGTACGGGTACAATTGTACCCATTAGTAGACCTATTTATATACGGGTCCACGGGTATATGGTTCTACTGTTGGGCGGGTATAAAAAGTTGCACCCATGATGGGTCTTGCGGGTATGCGGGTAAACCCGGACCCATTTATAACCATAATTAACAACTCCACGTTTCAAATCACATGATTTTCATACATATATTTAGATTAGCCACCTAATTTCTAATTTAACCGCAACTATATTGACCATTATAGTTCACTTTCAATAATAATTTAATAAACTATGTTTACATATAAATATTATATTCATATGAATTGGTTGGCTTTATGGTGATTGAAAATAAAGATGTGTTTTAACGGTGGAAAATTTGTACAATTTACGTCAGAAAAATATTTCTGTCGTTAAAAATTGTACTAATAACGGCCAAAACAATTAGTTGTCGTTGTTAGTGTAGCAACTACGACAGGATAATAAAGATGTCACAATCTTTGATATTAATACACCAGTTTCTTGTAGTGTAATAAGAGACTCCATGAACCAATGAGCAAGTGGCAGGCATCTCAGACTACCACTCAAATAGTACCTATGGCATGCCACTCTTCTCCTACTATAGAGGTGGTTGGGAGTAATCCTTTAGACCCACCACCTAGCACGTTCCTTATAAGTATACTTATTAAATAGTAGCCAGTCTTTTCAAGATGATATGTTTATGTATATATGTATATAACATACATTATGTAAATTTGTAGGGGTTGAAGCCATGCTGTCTAAAAAGCAAAGAATTTATCATTGCAGAGGTCGAGGCTTACCCACCCCTTCTAAGGGGCATGTTTCATGGCACTCCAGTTCCAGTTGGTGTGGTTCGTGTGAACCCAGACTTGTACTCCACCCATGGAGGCATCACTGATTGCCATATGCCCACCGAGATTCTGAAATGCTTGGTGAATCAGAGGGTGGAGTGATATTGTGGCCCAAAGAAGATGTTGCTTATACTGATATTGTATGGTAAATTAACATTCCATTAATTTGTTAGCGTGTATATATGAGCTAGTCAATTGATCTAAAATTATATATACATGTCAAAAGGAAGAAACCCGCTACAGCTCTGCCTCCACCTCCACCTCTTCCTGAAGTACCTAGTTGGCTTCCAATGGACTTATATGACTCATTATGCCCTAATTGTAAGGATATGGAAGTATGGATAGGAGAACATGACCCAAATTCTCCTATAAATGTTTCTATTCTTGTGGATGCTTGATGCATGGTTTTTGATTCACATTTGTAGGATAATTTTGTACTTTTATGCGTTTAATTGTCATTTTGGTGACTATAATGGAATGATTCATTTCCTTTAGCCTATAATCATTGTATGCATCAAATCTATCTTATTTTATCCTATTTTGAGTGAATTATGAAATTCCATTGATTGACTTGTGTTGTTCTCTCTATTTCAGGTACTTTGTATTCTAGAACCTATCGGTACCATCGATAGGTCCGTCGATCCTATCGACATGGAAATAGTAACCTAGTCGGAGGAAAATCATCCAAGTCGATACCATTGACCAAACTGTCGATGGTCTCGAGATCAGCTCAGTAGAGAGAAAATCGACCCGTCGATACTATCGACGCTTTGTTCGATAGTATCGAAAAGCATCCAGGTTGATCCCAATTTTTAGCGACGGAAGTGCACCCTAAGGTGTCGATATCATCGACACCTTATCGATGGTATCGATGCTATTAGATCAGGATTTTTCCCAGAATTGCCACGATCGAGTGGCTGCGATCTTTTGGCGGCCGTAAGTCATACCTATACCTAAGAATAGATGGCCCAGACTGAGATATCACGTTGCACTCATCCGCACAAGTCCCAGAGAAAGGAGAGCAAAGAACGGAGACTAGAGCCACGCCCTTGACGATTCCAAAGCTGTAGACAGGAGATTCTACTGCCAGAAGGCTGCATAATGGATGTCACATATCGTGGATCTCCCGAGTCTTCTCCGTTACAAGGGTTACATTATATTCTCATTCATTTCCCCATATTTTCCTCTTTCGTTGAGATGAACATGCGGGGCTAATCCCCATTATCCTTAGGACTGGGAGTAGCCCGGGGAATCACTATATGACAATTTTACATTGATTAGCATAATTTGTCTCAATCTCCGTGATATGTTATCGTGTTTCTATATCAATTTGCTATGCTTGATCACCATAGTTAATTTCTAATACTGTGTATTGCTCTTGACTAAGGATTAGTGGTTGAAAAGGCATGATTAACACATTAACTAATAAATTCCTTAGACAAGGTAGTGTACGGTTAATGGTGGTAACCAGAGAATTCATTAAAGCACCTAGATTTAGGGTACAAGTTACTACTGACGTGGAACTGATCTAAAAATAGGTAGTGAATTGTATTGCGGAAGCAAGCAATTCTGACTACATGCCATAATCAGGGATAAGGCACGAATTATGCTAGTTGTGTAGAATTGCATGGAGCGAGACCTTGTGGTGAAACCGCAACCCTAAGGATTCCCATTCCATTTAATTAAACTTAACATTTAATCATCGTTCATTTTTGTTTGCTCTTTGTTTTATTTTTATTTTGTTTCAAAACCAAAAACCAACTTTTCCATTAGGTCAAGTTGATTGCGACCAGTTAGTAGTAGTCTACTGAAATTAACATTTCCCTAAGTTCAATTTGGGCCTCGCAAGGCCTATATTACTTTGGTACGTACACTTGCGTTTAATGCACGGCTCAAGTGTGTCATGTTTTTGGCGTCGTTGCCGGGGAAACGATAAATTTCAGCACTACGAGTGCTGTAAGCGGCCACTCTAGGCCACTTTTTATTTCAATTTTCATTTTTAAGCTTAATTGTCTATCTTTCAGATTCTTTGTTAATTCTAACATTGTATGAGTGCCTATCGGCCATGGAGCCCAAGGAGGTGTCCCATATCATTTTGTGAACTCTTGGCAAAGTCCATATCGTGCAAAGCACCTCATGGAGATGGGGAGTGACGGCCAACAATTTTCCTTAGAAAAAGTGTATCGGCTTGACTTAAAATAGTGTTTAAACATAGATAACTTATCAAAATGGATACATAATGGATGAATTTGCATCTCTAGATGATCCTCAACTATTTTTCAAGACAAGATAAATGTTGATGCATGCATGGACACGTGTCACCCATGGATGACACATGGCACCTACTAGTTCAAAATGTTGACACCTCATCTTTTGCCTTCCATCATGTGCAACAAGTATTATACCCCTAGTTTCACACCTTGGTGCAATTTTGCGACCCTTACCACCCTCCTACCCTAAGGTATCATGCATGGAGCTCCCATATCATGAAGGGAGGCTATGGTATCGTGCTTCAGCCTTGGGATATCACCCATGGCATGATCATATCGCCCAAGTAGGTGATCTTGGCCATATTGGGTGATATCGGCCATAGAGTAAAGTGTTTTGACTCCAAGAGAGTACCATATCATCCAAGTGAGTGTCATATTGTGCAATAGGGGAGGTATATTGTGCAAGAGCACAAGGGTGTCATGCATAGGCCTTGGGTATTGGCCATAGCAAGTATATTGGCCATAACATGTTGATATTGCTCATAGCAAGTTGACATCAGCCAATTGAAGTGATTTTTGGCCACAAGTGAGGGGGTATAGGCCACAAGCAAAGTTGTGCCAAGAGGAATTCCATATCTCCCAAGATTGGTAGGGTGTCGGCCAAGGAGGTAAGGAACTCAAAACTTAACCCTAAGGTAAGATATAGTTGCCTTTAAGCTTGAATTGAAGCATGGAATTAGGGTTATGATCTACCTTTCTTTTCTTCTTCACCAATTGCTTATCCATGGTGATTCCTTGTATACGAAGGAGTTGTGAACGAGCCTTGGACCCTTGATAAAGTCATCTTCAACCTTAGTAACATGGAACTTTGGATCTTGGAGCTTTGAAGTGGTTCTTAAGGCGGGTTTTATAACTTGAACTCAACCATGTTATTATTCTTCACCTAAATTGTTATAATTAGTGAAATACTTTTAATTCCAAAATTTCCTAAAATATTTGATGAAATTATGAGTTCTAGTAGTTTCTTAGACCTATTGCCATGAACTATAATAGTTAGAACTAAGGTCTAGAACTTGAAGATGATGGTATCACCTTATAAAAGTGATATTGGGTGCAAGCACATAAGCAAGAACTCCTAACCCGATATGATGGTGCACCTAATTCTCTAAAATAATATGAATAGGTTTGTAAACCTTATTGAACGATATCGGGGTGTAGTATACACCTCTTTCATGATAGGAAGTCTATTATAGACTCCATGCACAATACAAGGTCAATTGTATACTTGTATGTTGACAAGAAACCCAAATTTGGGTAAACTGATATAAGAGAAGAGTAACAAGTGTTATTGCATGACATGGATGCATGACATGGATGCACGATAGGGTTGAACGATAGGGTTGTATGATAGGGTTAAATGATAGGGTTGCACGATACACAACCCTAGACAATATGATAGCCCAATATGGGGAAGAGTTGATACCTCATAAGTATCATGGGTGATACATGTATATGCCATGTGCTTGACACAATCAACCCTAACCCGATATGGGTGTTGCAACCTAATGTTTGATGATGTAGCCCAATATGGTTTGGTGCCCTACACTCCAATCGACATGTATATTGGGTTGAGCCCGATATGGCAAATCCTAATCTGTGATGACTAACCCTAGATGGTGACTAGCCCGATATGATGAATGTTCATACATCGCCAATCTGATATGGTGAACATATGTATACCTCCAACCCATGACACCTTATAAAGGTGAGGGAATACACTCTTAGGAGTGATGAGTGTAACACCAAGTAATGGTATGGGTATTAGCTTGATAGGTGATATACCTAGAGTGGTTGATAATGACCAACCTTCTATTAACAATGTCTCAACTTGAGATGAGTCTGTATCAATTAATGATGGTTGGATCATTTGAATGTGTGCTTTATGACCAATACATAACATGATAAATGAGATGAGCTAGTGTATATAGTATTAGGATGAGACATACCCTAATACAAGGTAAGGTTGATGAACCATATGATTGGTAATGTGGTTATTCTAATGAGTAAGGGTCCATTAGACAAGATGATGCCTATATCCTTATATATATATATCCAACTCTATACATGAGTAACAACCCTTTTACATCTTACAAAGATGATAACAATAAACTCTTATGAGTGATGTATGCAATACTATATAATGGAGAGAATAGCATCCTATGGGTTCAAATACATAAAGTGATTGATAATGATTTATTCTATATCAATAATGCCTAACCATTGGACAAGTCCATATCATTAAAGATAGTTGGACAATTCTAATGTGTAACCTATGCACCATATGATGAACGTGATAAGTTAGAGGATAAAGTATTAAGAGGGAAATACCTTAATACAAGGTTAGTTGATTAACTTTAGAAAGATGGAAAATGAAAATAAAGTGATACATCAAGACATGATAGATATCACATTCAGCATTTCAGGGTAGGCATACCTTGATGAACCTCTAATACAATACCTTTGGGTAAGAAACACATGAAGTGTGTGTTATGCAATTGTCACAATAAAAATGTAATGGACTCAAGGTACTTTGATAAATGTTGACTAATATACCTTGAGAATGAGGTAAGCCTAATCAATGAGTATGATGTAATCATACCATGACAAGGATGAGAAATGAACTCATACCTTGAATTGATGATCATTAATGATACATGATGAGAATAATGATCATAAGCGTATACTTATGATAACTTTGTATTTTCCTAGAGGTGTGGAGCAATACATTAGGGATGAACTAATAATGTGAGCATGAAACCCTAATTAAAACATGATGGGAAACCCTAACCCTAATTTTGGGTAAAGGGAGTGAAAAACTCTATTGGGTGGTAAACCATAATCATGATAAAGGAATAGTGGTGTTATCAATGTATCACATGATGTGGTCAATGAATTGTATGATTGATAACATGTCTATTAATCATGTAGACATCATGAGATGAAGAGCATATCCAGACCTCAGCTATGACATTCATATAATAAATATGTTGAATGACCTTATGTGCCTAATGTTGTTGTTGCTTAGCAAAAGTAACAAAGGTATATGGACCTTATAAGTCCCATGAATAAGTTGTTGTTGCCTAGTGAAAGGTGACAAAACATTTATTAGGCTTTGAGAGCCATGTGAGATACTTTTGTAACAAGTATCATGCATACATCAGTCTAAGGACCTGGAGATAATAGTTACCTAGCAAATGGTAACACTGACAATGATGAATTAAGGGTATGAATACCCAGATTTGATCAGCGTGATAATGATGTGGTTGAGGGATGAGAAATCCCAGTATTGAAATGAGGGACTGAGATCCCAATGCCTCATAGAGAATGAGAAGTGAATGATGAAAATAGTACATGTTTCTTTATAGCATATGTATGAATAAAATATGTTTAAGAACTTGATTGATGCTAAAAGAACATGATAATGTACTTAATTAATCAAGTAAAATCATATCATGTAGAGCCCTGACCATAGATCAATCATCGCCAGCAAACTGGTGATGGTGAAATGGGTGCTTGATAACCTCTCACTTTGTGATGTTATTTTATTGGTTTTCCCTCGTTTTCCATACTCTTTCTTAGATAAATTAGATAGAATCATTAAATCTTTATCTTATAACTAACACATCAATAGATTAACTTTTCTCTTCTTTATCCTCACAGAAAAACACAAAAAAAAATTACAAAAGTGCGCATACGGGTTCAGTGCCCAAACGGGTTCAGTGCCCAAACGGGTTCAGTGCCCAAACGGGTTCAGTGCCCAAACGGGTTCAGCGCCCAAACGGGTTCAGCGCCCAAACGGGTTCAGTGCCCAAACGGGTTCAGTGCCCAAACGGGTTCAGCGCCCAAACGAGTTCAACCCCCAAACGGGTTCAGCACCCAAACGGGTTCAGCGCCCAAACGAGTTCAGTGGCCAAACAAGTTCAGCGGCCAAACGAGTTCAACACCCGAACGGGTTCTGCGGCCAAACGAGTTCAGTGCCCAAACGGGTTCAAGACCGTTGGGGCTCCACATAAGCCTATAAATAAGACCCAAAGGGGTCCTCAAAAGGAGAGATCTCCGAGACGCCCAAAGGCTGCCTCTCCAGTTCCAGAGCAATTCCATCCTTCATCCATCGCCCCCAGGCTGTCGGTCTGAGGTCCACATCCCATCATCAAGCTACCTTCTCTCTCATCAACAAAGAAGGTGGGAAGAGAAGATCCATCATCAAAGAAGCCACGAAGTGTGAAGATCGTTGTGCTCTCTCCACCAAGGGTTCAACCTTCCCTCCTCCGTGGAGATGTCGTTCGTTCTCTCTCTTCTTGCCTCCTTCTTTGCTCTTGAGATGAGCGAGTAGTCTCATTCACTAGGGTGCGGGGAGTAGCCCCGCTACCCATGTTTTCATTCCATGCTATGTAATTCAACTATTTGCAATAGAGATACTTTCCTTTTTGGCTCAACATCAATCGTTTAATGAATGCTTGTTGCTTGATCATCAACTTGTGATACTTATTGTCTTTTGGTATTGATTGTCTATGTTTATGCCTTTAGATCTGAATATCGATTGAATGTTGGTTCTAGATGTATGTAGTCACCATATGTCTGTTTCGGTATCTAGGGGTGCTTTCATGAGTGGAGTAAACTCACTCCCATCGTTGCACTTTCATACTATGAAATGGAATCAGTTGACGTATGGAAGTGCAACCTTGGTAAGGTCGAGGAACACACTTCATGAAGGAGTAATCCAAAGCAAGTGACCATTCGTTAGGGATGGCTGGCATTGCAATACTCCACACTCCTCGTAGTTAGTTATCCGAAAGGAAACTAAGTCTACGAAGATACTAGCTAATTAGATTCTCTTTGCAGGTCGTTTTATTATGTTGCATGTTTATGATCCATGTGTAGTGGTGTGAAACCCGGCAACATCCTAGTGGTTTTTAATCATTGTTTACAACCCTTGTTTCTACTTTCTTGCTCTACTTTCCTCACATCTAGTTTAAACAACCAAACCAAACTTTCGATCTAAATATCAATCGTTAAGTAGTTAAGCATGACTAAAACATTTTCCATCTTGTTTACTTCTAAACAGGACTGTTGTCCCGTGGATCTGACCCTTAAACTATACTACGATAAGACTTCTGCGTGTCTTAGCGCACGCGGGTGGAGATCTTACCATAGTACAAGCAAGGCTAAACCCAGGGATTCATCATCTCTAGGATTTTTAGTGGCGTTGCAAAACTCCATCAAAAATTGGCGCCGTTGCCGGGGACAACGGAACGTTTTAGCTTTTACTTAACAACTTCTTGGTTGATTAGGATTTTACACTTTTTCTTGATAAATACTCCAAATCTTCTTGATTTCTTCATTTCCTTCCATCATCTTAATGTGTGATCTTTCTTTCTACTCAGGTAGAAATCGTGTATGCAAACCCCGCATCACATTGGATTCTCCCCTGAACCAAAGTACGACTCTGAGGTAGAAAGAAGTTTTCACCGAAGGATTAGACTTAACCGCCAAAGAGCCAAACAGATGGCTGAAGAGCAACGCCTCGTTGCAGAAAGAGTTAACGCCGCCATAGCTGCACAGCGAGCACAACTCATCGCTGACACGCGTGCTCAAGTGCAAGCCGAGATCCGAGCTGAGGAACAAGCCCGCATTCAAGCTGAGAATGCTGCTACTCAATTAGCGTTAAGGAACAAGCAACTTCGGGACTACGCAGTCCCAAAGAATTATGAAGATGATCACCTAGTCCGACCACCAATTATTAACATACCAAACTTTGAAATCAGGACGCAATGGATCCAGATCATGCAAGGCATCTCTTTTTCTGGAGGACCTGGAGACGATTGCATGGATCATCTTAAGAGATTCAAGTCACTTTGTCGACTTGTACCTCAAGCGGGAGTTGCCCTTGAAGCAATAATGTTACACCTTTTCCACTTCACCTTATCTGGAAGAGCTCTAAGCTGGTATAATGCCTTAGACAGGCATCCTATCATCACTACTTGGACCCCTTTAGAAGAGAAGTTTCTTGAGAAATTCTTTCCACCTTCACTAACCTACGAGATTAGGGGACAGATTAACCACTTTACCCAACTATCCGGAGAAACACTTGCGGAAGCTTGGGAAAGATTTAAGGAACTCCTGAGGAAGTTCCCTCACCATGGCATATCCCAAAACCAACTGATAGAAACATTCTATAGATGAGTGAGTGATGATATTAAGCAATTTTTAGATTCCTCATCTGGAGGGAACTTTATGAGAAAGAACTACAAAGATGCTTGGAATATAGTTACGATAGGGGCTGAGAACCAATCTAATTGGGGAAGGTCATCTAATCAAACCAAGGGAGTTCTCAAGGTTTACAAGGATGAAGAATCCATGGAACTCAAGGCTATTGCAGAGGCCCTGAAGACTATTGCTAACAAGCAACAAGCGCTCGAAACTTCTTTCGGAGAGTACGACAAGAAGAAAAGCTCTCAGGTTCAACAAGTTAAAGCTGCTACCGGAACTTGTGAAGCCTGTCATGCATCTGATCACCCCACATTATCATGTGGCCTGTTATACAATGTTATGATGGATTTACAACCATCGGTACCGCAATATGAACCCATCATTGATCATCCCGAGGACCAAATGCCGGAGCAAGTCAACTCCATTCACTCAATACCCGGCCAAGTGTATTACAATCCAGACAAACCAAGAAATCACCCTGGTTTCCAATATGGAAATCCTGCAGGAACTGCCAATCCACAACATCAGACACAAGGTGGATCTTTCAGCAGACAACCACCAGGATTTCAGAATAACTTCGCCCAAAATTAGGGGAATTATAGAAATGGTTTCCAACGATCCAATTATCCTAGGAATCCCTCTTATCAATACCCAGGACTGCATCCACAGTTGCAACAACCTCAGTTGCAGCAGCCACAACAACCGCAGTTGACAGCACCTCCACAGCAACCCCAAGGGCAACAAGTCACTCAATATCAACAGAGGAGTGCTCCTCCCCAACCATCTGATGAAATATCTTTGATTAGGCAGATGCTACAATCTCAGCAAACCATGCTTGCAAACCAACAGGCTCAACAAAAGGCTTTAGAGGTCCAATTAGCACAAATTGCTGCTCAGTTGAAACCACCAGCAGGTACCTTCGCTGGGCAACCAGAGGCAAACCCAAGGCATGACCAAAATAGACCTGAGCAACTGAATGCTGTCACCACAAGGTTTGGTCGTGTCCTTCCTGATTCCATTAGAATCAACCATGATGATGATGATGTAGCTATTCTTTCACCACCAGAAAGTTCAACTCTTGAAAAGGAAAAATCCTCTATAACTACTGAAAGAGAAAAAGAAAAGGGACCTATGCCAGAAGTTCCACTCAGAATTCCTTATCCGGATAGGCTGAAAGGAACCAAAATGGACACTAGGTTCCAGAAATTCAAAGAAGCTATGAAGAAATTGTACATTGATATCCCATTTCTAGATGCTCTTTTTGAAGTGCCCGCTTGGGCCAAATACCTGAAAATCCTACTGTCAAAAAAATATATGACAGAATAGCATGAAACAGTGAAACTAGCTCAGACCACTTCAGATATTCTGCTTAACAAAATGCCAAAGAAAAAGAAGGACCCAGGTTCCTTCAGTATTCAGTGCTCGATCGGAAATGGCTCCAGCAAAAAGGGATTAGCAGATTTAGGAGCAAGTATATACATTATGCCCTATTCTATGTGTAAAAGACTAGGCTTCACTGATTTGTTACCTATGACAATGACAATTGAGTTAGCCGACTCTACCATAACTGCTCCCCTTGGAATTATTGAAGATATACCCGTCAGGATAGGAACAAGTTCTTATGTTCCGTGCGATTTCGTTATTATGGACATACAAGAAGATCTAAGATACCCGATAATCTTCGGAAGACCCTTCTTAGCTACCGCCCGAGCACTCATCGATGTAGAAGCAGGAACGATTATCCTAAGACTTGGGAAAGAAGCTTTTCAATTCAGAGTCCTTAACAGCATGAAAGGTCCAAGCATTCAAGAGGAAGTTTTTCTCCTTGATGCTATATATCAAATGTCCCAGTTAGAAATGTCTGAACCCTCCGATGAGTTGGAAAGCGTCTTGACAAATGCGGAAGTAGAATTCTCGGCAAATGAACTAGTGCAACAATGCCTTCAATACTTAGAAAAAGTTGAAGAAGCCCCAACAGCCACCTTTGAAGAACTCAAGGCTGTCACCATTATAGAAGCAACCGAGCCACCTAAGGCCCCTAAAATGAAGGCCTTACCTGAGGGACTCAAACATGTCTTCCTTGACAGCGAGAAACTTTGTCCAGTGATTATCAGCTCTACTCTGGAAGAAGACCAGGAAAATAGACTTCTTAATGAGCTAAAGAGACATAAGAAAGCTATAGGATATAAGATGACTGACTTAACTGGTATAAATCCAGCTTTATGCATGCACAGATTGCCTATGGTGGAAGAATTCAAACCATCAAGGGAACGTCAAAGGAAGTTGAATCCTAATCTCAAGGAGGTAGTTCGCATCGAGGTTCTGAAACTTCTGAAGGCAGGTATCATCTACCCAATCTCGGACTCTCAATGGGTAAGCCCAGTGCAGGTGGTCCCTAAAAAAGGGGGGACCACTGTCGTTCTTAATGATAAGAATGAACTGGTACCTACTAGAACAGTAACTGGGTGGAGAATGTGCATAGATTACAGAAAACTTAATAAAGCAACAAGGAAAGATCATTTCCCCTTGCCCTTCTTGGATGAAGTTCTCGAACGTCTCGCCCACCAAAAAATTTTCTGTTACCTTGATGGATATTCAGGATTTTACCAAATTCCAATCCATCCTGAAGATCAAGAAAAAACAACCTTCACTTGTCCTTTTGGAACATATGCCTTCCGAAGAATGCCTTTCGGGTTATGCAACGCACCCGCAACCTTCCAAAGATGTATGACTGCTATCTTCGCCGGACTAACAGAATCTATCATGGAAGTCTTTATGGATGATTTTTCTGTATACGGAGATTCTTTTGATAACTGTTTACTCAATCTAGGAAAAGTCTTACAAAGATGTAAGGACACCAACCTGATCTTGAATTGGGAAAAATGTCACTTTATGGTGACCGAAGGTGTGGTCCTAGGACATCGAGTAAGTGATAAAGGGATTGAAGTAGATAAAGCAAAGGTCAATGTCATCTCCAAGCTAACTCCACCTAAAGACATCAGAGGAGTCAGGGCTTTCCTTGTCCATGCAGGATTCTACAGAAGATTTATAAAAGATTTCTCAAAGATAGCAAAGCCAATGACTCACTTGCTGACCAAAGAAGCAGATTTTTATTTTTGACCAAGAATGCCTTAATAGCTTCACGACTCTGAAGAATGCCCTTATCTCTGCCCCTATTCTAAGAGCTCCTGACTAGTCACAACCATTTGAAATTATGTGTGACGCTAGCGATTATGCTATAGGGGCAGTCCTTGGACAAAGGATCGACAAAAAGCCTCATGTCATATATTATGCCTCGAAGACGCTTGATGAGGCACAAAAGAATTATACTACTACCGAAAAAGAGTTTCTGGCAGTTATCTATGCTTTTGAAAAATTTCGGTCTTACCTAATAGGGTCAAAAGTCATAGTCTATACTGACCATTCTGCTATACGATACTTGATCCAAAAACAAGATGCTAAACCCCGACTCATCAGATGGGTGCTAATGCTCCAAGAGTTTGATTTAGAGATTAAAGACAAAAGCGGGGTTGAAAATGTTGTCGCGGATCACCTCAGTCATATTGAAGCTAAAGACACCAACGAATTACCCATCCAAGACTCTTTACCGGATGATCAACTGATGAAGATTACTACTGGATTTCCATGGTATGCCGACATTGTAAATTATTTGGCAACAGGAATCATCCATCCATCTGCATCATACCATGACAAAAAGAAATTCCTTCATGACGCTAAGAAGTATTTCTGGGACGAGCCCTACCTATTCCGCTTATGCGCTGATGGACTCTTTCGTCGATGCATTCCAGAAACAGAAATTATCCCAGTTTTAGAGCACTGTCACTCAGGACCTACTGGGGGGCACATGAGCTCTAAGAAAACCGCTCTTAAAATTCTTCAATCTGGTTTTCACTGGCCAAACATCGCAAAGGATGCACATGAATACGTGCGATCATGTGACAAATGCCAACTCTCCGGAGGAATAACCAAACGAAATGAAATGCCTTTGAATATGTGGCAAGAAGTCGAACTTTTTGATGTTTGGGGAATAGATTACATGGGTCCATTCCCCCCATCTTACGGATTCACGTACATTCTAGTTGTTGTGGATTACGTTTCAAAATGGGTGGAAGCTCTTCCGACCACTTCCTGTGATTCCAAACCAGTCATCAAACTGTTTAAAGAAATAATATTCCCCAGATTTGGCGTTCCAAGAACAATAATATCCGGTGGCAGATCTCATTTTCTGGAGCGGAGTTTTGAAGCACTTTTACGAAAATATGGAGTCAACCACAAAGTTTCCACACCTTATCACCCACAGACTTGTGGGCAGGTTGAAGTCTCTAACAGGCAAATCAAAGCCATTTTGGAAAAAACTGTTAATAGGCACCGCACAGACTGGTCTACCAAACTTCCTGACGCTCTATGGGCCTATCGCACAGCTTTCAAAACACAAATTGGAACAACACCGTTTCGATTGGTGTATGGGAAGTCATGTCATCTACCAGTAGAATTAGAACATAAAGCTTGGTGGGCTATCAAGCAATTGAACTTTGATCTCAAAAGTGCCGGTGAATCTAGACAACTACAGCTACAAGAGTTAGAAGAACTGTGAATGACAGCATACCATAATGCCAGAATTTACAAAGAACAAACCAAGATGTGGCATGATGGTCACATAAAAAGAAAGGATATAATCATCGAAGATAAGGTTCTCCTATTCAACTCCAGACTGAAATTGTTTCCCGGGAAACTGCGCACAAAATGGTCGGGGCCTTTCACCATTAAACATATTTACCAGACAGGAGCAGTCATTATCCTCAATGATAACGGGGGAGAAAGAACCATCAACGGACATAGATTAAAGAAATATTACACTCCAGCAGACAAATTGCCAAGACAAACTATAGAAATTCAAGATCTTATGATATCAGCATAGCCAGAGCAGATTTTCGTCGAGCCAGCGACGTAAAACCCAGGCGCTACTTGGGAGGCAACCCAAGACCAGATTTTTCTTCTTTTATTTCCCTTCTCCTTTGATACCATAGTTTCACCCTCTGAAAATATAAAAATTAACATAACTAGTGCAAAAATAAAAATAACAAAATAAAATATATAAAAAAAATCTTGATACAACAAAAATAAATATAAAAATATAAGTTTTCGTTCTTCCTTTACTCTCCCAAACGGTCTTGAACCCGTTTGGAGTTCAAACAGTCTTGAACCCGTTTGGAGTTCAAACGGTCTCGAACCCGTTTGGAGTTCAAACGGTCTCGAACCCGTTTGAAGTTCAAACGGTCTCGCACCCGTTTGGAGTTCAAACGGTCTCGAAACCGTTGGACTTCGGGAATTTGTAAAGACGCCCCCCCAAATCCTAAAAATAACACCCCGCACCCTCCCTTCTCCCTTCTAGAATTCCGTTTTCTTGCTTTCACTGTTCTACTCCCGTTTCGCTCCTGTTCTCATTTTCCCACGTGCGACCCCGACTCCCACCGACCGATTCTCGTCTCCAGCTAGAACCTCGCCGCCGTTCTCTTGCTCGCGCGGCGCCGTTCTCTTACTCGCACGCCGACGTTCTCCTGTTCGCACGCTGTCGCTTTCTTCCAGATCGCCTTCCACCTTCTCCGTAGGTAGAGCTTCGCCACCGTTTCCACCTTTGGTTTCCGCGGTTCTTGCTGCCGCCGTCGCCGTCGCCGCCACCAACGAGCGTTTTTCAAACTCCCTCCCGCCGTCCCGAACCGTCTACCGACCCGGCTCTTCATCTTCCTGACGGGATGCTCCAAACGGGTTTGCACCCGTTTGGACGAAGGATCGTTTGGCCCCAAACGGTCTCCAAACCGTTCGGCGCCAAACGACCCTGCACCCGTTTGGAACCAAACGGTCTTGAACCCGTTTGGAACCAAACGGTCTTCAACCCGTTTGAAACCAAATGGTCTTCAACCCGTTTGGAACCAAACGGTCTTCAACCCGTTTGGAACCAAACGGTCCTGAACCTGTTTGGAACCAAACGGTCTTGAACCCGTTTGGAACCAAACGGTCTTGAACCCGTTTGGAACCAAACGGTCTCGAACCCGTTTGGATTCACCCAAAACTCAATAAAACTGCTTTATTCTAATATATTTGTTTCAATACATATTTTCAGAATTCTAACTCTTATTTCTCTTGACAAAAATTTCAGAATGGCCTCACCCTCAAAGCAACAAATAGGAACAACCGACAACCCTTTCTGGACTAAAGAGGAGTTAATAGTTGAACAAACAAAACTTCAAAACATAATTGATCATTACAAAAAGATTGGACAGGTCCCAGCACAGATGGACCTGACCGATGTCATGAAAGACATAAAGCGCATCAACCGCTGCCTAGATGAAGAACCTTATGAAGAGGAGGTCGAAGAAATCTCATCCGACGAATCCTCCAAATATGAGCCTTCTCCAGAGGCTGTATCCCCTACCAAACTGTCCATGGGGAAAAGGAAGTCCCCAGCAACTACTTCAGAACCTTAACCCAAGAAGAGACCAAGGAAGCAGGTTCGCCCTGTCACTGCAAGGGAGCAGACCCTAGCAAATGTCACCCCACCATCCTCCATCCCACCAACCACCACCATCACCACCACCCCTGCCACCATTACCGTTCCCATTTTCCCTCCCATCACCACCACAGCACCACTACCAGAAAATCTTTTCATCCATACCCTCCCATCCATCAACCAAACCTTAAAACCGAAAAAGTATGTTTGCCCAAGCGTACTTATGAAGATGGGGATCTATAACCGCATCCTCACTCTTCTTGACAGTTCCAATCTATCTCGCCTCTGCTTTGTCTCCGAACTCTCATACGTGGAACCCACAACAGAATTCTTCACCTACTTCACTAAAGAAGCAGTGGAGGCTTTGGATAAAGCAAAAGACGGTGGTGACCGCAGAATATCCTCCAGAATCTTCAACAATAAAGTGGTCATCACAGAAAATATGCTGAATGAAATTTTTATAGATAATCAAGAGCAGCTGCAGAAAGCCAAGACTGTTGGCACAGACAACCCCGAGTTTAACAAGCACAACTTCTTGAAATCTTTAACGGGGCTGCCAGTCTATGATGCAAAAACTTATAAAGCATCAAACATTCAATCGGGCCTAGTGCGCACACTTCATAAAATCCTTGCTGGTGCACTCTTCCCCAGATCAGAAGGGGGAAATGTAATCATATCCGACCTCTTTGTTATCTGGTCCATTCTAAATGGGTTACCAGTTAACATTGGATGACTTATAATTCAAAAGCTATCAGCTTATGCCCTGGGGAAAGAAATATGCATGGGTGGTCTTATCACATCAATTATCAAATACCTTAAGATGGATAGACTTCTACCCAGATGCAAACAAATAAAGGGCGACATCCTTACAAATAAGCAAATGTTGAAGAATTCATTCATCATAAAAGAAAAGGATGGCAAGCTACACTACGTCTTTTGCCCTTCAACAAAATCCTTCAAAACGCTGCTCCCACTACCTAATCTTGCTGATTATGACAAAGACAAGCTCCTTTTCTCCGATGACGAAATCACAAAGCTCATGTCTTCGGTTACAAGAGCCAGAAAGAAAGCTACAGCGGGACAAGCGGAGCTTAGTATAACCGCCCCGGTAGTAAAACAAACAAAAATTCCTGCAAAACGACCATCCAGAAGACTTTTGAAGGAACAAGAGCTGTCGGGGACACCAACATCCAAACCCCGCACCGAAACAGAAACCCCCCTCCCGGAGGAACAAATAATAACATCATCACTAGACTCTTTCATAATGAGTCTAAATGTTGATCTAGATACCACCACTCCACCATCCACCATCCCTACAACTACCACCCCACCATCATCCACCACACCATCCACCACCCCACCATCCTCCATTTTCCCACAATCAACCACTATCCCACCTTTTTCTTCACCACCCTTCTTCCCTTCGGGCATTCCTTTTTTTACAACGCCCTAATTCACTTCTTTCACCTCAACAGACTTTCCATTAACATTACCGGACTCGCTTTTCTCTCTGAGTATGCCACCACCCTTCTCATCCGCCACCACCTCAACACCGCTAGTGACCCCTTCCACAGTCACTATGCCGCTCGCGGGACCATCAACAGTGTCCTTTCCGCACGACACTACCTCCACCATTCCACCCTGACCCCAGCCGCCCCACCCTCCACTTACTGGGGTCCCTTTCACTAACGTCGGTGAGGAATTCGGATGGCAATTTGACACCATCTGAAACCTTCTCACCGACCCTTCTAACATTTTAAATTCTATTTTTTCATGTGTGCAGGGTCTAACAAAGCAGGTCGCCAAGATCGATGAGCAACACCACGCCTTGCCAAGCTTTCTCCAAGATCTCCAACAATGACAAGATCTAGTGGCTAAGCAAGTCAATCACGTCGACAGCCACTACAAATCCTTGCCCGAGTTGGTCCTTGGAGTCCAAAGCCAGCACAAGGCGATGGCACAACAAGTCGAGAGGATCTCAATGCAGACTCAACCTCTGCCTGAGACCCTCCACGAGCTCAAGCAGCAACAAGAAGCTTTCAGCACGCGCTTGGACGATATCAACATCACCCTCGCACTGCTACACACTCGCCAAGAGGAGTCATCAAACAATGAGCTCAATCATCTAAGAGCTCAAGTAACTGATCTCACAGCCCGACTCCTTTCAGCTGAAGCACATTTTTCTGATTTAAAAGAAACCCACGACGCACTGCTCGAAACACACGAGCACGTACAAGTGGCATATGACGAGCTTCAATCCATCCATCGTCAGTGCAAAAAGAAAGCACATAAGAAAAAAACTGATAAATCAGCGGATGATGAAGACGATGAAGATGAAGATTCTGACTCTTCGGCAGACTCCAACAACAGTACCTCCTCAAGTGATGATTTTGCTAAATCAGATGATGTTGGGGAGGGTCCAAGCCAAGGAGCAGAACCCAAACAGTAGAAGGATCACCATGACGGTGATAAGGGTCCCCAATCCCCACACAATGATAATGTTAACATATCGTATGGGGACCAATTTCTTGACTATTCCGCTATGGGATCCATCGGGGAAGCTGCTAAAGACGCAGCTTTCACTGAGTTCCACCAATGCATAATAGGAACCAGCGCCACCCCTCCTGCAATAGCTATCTTACCCCTCTCAGCGCTCGCCACGTCAGCAACTTCACCTCACGACGAGGACGAATCAGAACGAGTGCGTTTAGATACTGATGAAGAACTCGATTCTGCCTCAGACTCTGACGACGACACTCTTGGCTATGAGGAAGCCCCCGAAGTACATCCTCCCCCCCCCTCCACAAGCGCTTCCCCCGCCACCACCCCTACCGCACAAAATGCATGACCTTGATATGGCGGCCATTTCCACTTTAGATGCTCAGGATATTTTTATACTGAACACTATCATGGACGATGCAAAGGCAGGGGATGATATCATCTACCACAACTCTAAAACAAAGCGCAAGTTGACCCATGAAGACTTTTGCACCATCTTGTGACCTCGGTCGACAATGCCAATGTCTATCTTCCGTGTCCTCCTTGCCAACTGCATAGAAATGTACAGAAGCCATAAGAGGCAGCAGCCTGTCTTTAATGCCTCACCTGCCCTATCCATGGGCCTACTATACAAAGACATCCAAGAAAAATCAATCGAACGACTACGTGTCGGGCTAGCACGACGAGCACGTTATCTTACTGTGCCCTTCCAAGTTTTAAACCATTGGTTAGTTATGATTGTCGATACAGAGGCTCGGGACGCCACGGTTTATAATTTCTGCAGCACTGAGCTACCCGCAGACACAATAAACTTTGTGGGTGAAGCAGCCGGCGAAGCAAGATGTATACCTTTTCGGCTGCTTAAGCTAATTTGGGTTGCACACCCATCTCTCCGCCAAGACTGGAGCCAACCTTGGTTCAAAATAATAAACCCTCAAGTTCAAGCTGCAGAAGGATCCGCGGATTGCGCTTTCTGCACCGTGCGTCACATCCAAGCGCTGAACCAAGAAATCCCATTCTCTAACCTGGTCGCCGAAGATTTTTATTCCTTGAGAGGACGTTATGCGATGGAGCTCATCTGCGATAGACGGTTCTTCAAGGACCCAACGATGGCACCAGATGATGTCCCTCTCTACCTCTTCTCCGCTATCTAGCGACCGCAGTGGTGACCTTTCCGACACTCTCTAAAAGAGTCAGAGAAATCAAAGGAACCGGCCTCCACAACCAAGCAAAGCAAAGACGTCATAGATCCGTTGTCTGCCATCAAACCATCTTTTCCAGACTTTGATCTTAGTGCTTGCAAAGGCCTCTCCGACTACGAACTACGTCTCATCATGTCAAGGCTTTCCGCCGAGAAGGATGAGCTTGTATTCATGTCTGGAGACATTCTCATAATGGCAGACACTCTTCGAGAAACTTTACAAATTAAAGGATCTCTCTCTGTTGGCCTAATGACCGCCTATCAATTTCTCCTCGGCCAAGATCACCCTACAACATATATGGCGTCTCCATATTTGAAGGATGACCTTTTAAAGCTAAAGCACTTTGGCGCAGCTGAAACACTAATCTCCTATCTACAACACACAACGCCGAAGTTCATCATGCTACCCTTCCTCTACCATGAACACTGGTTGCTCCTGGCAGCAAACCTACCAGATGGAACAACTACAATTTATAACAGTTCTGATAGCCAGTACAACCCACGACAGAAAAATTATGTCGTGACGCCGAAAACGCCCACGGAGGTAGTGGCAAAAGAATGTGCTGAAAGATTAATTGATTTTCTTAGTCAGCACACAAAAGCTTATGACAAAAAACATTTTCACCGCCCTTCCTTCTGCCACAAGTGTCCCCAGAAAATTAGACAATCAAACGACTACGGCTTCCATGTCCTCTATTGGATGTATACCATCTTAGTTCTTTAGAAACCAGTAGAGGATATGACTGACGTAGACTATCACGCCCTGTGAGGACAGCTTGCAGCTAAACTCCTTCAAGCACCAGGAGCAAGCTCGGGATTCACTTAGCCTGCAGCCCTTGTCCTTGTACTACTCCACCTATCATTTTGACACTCTGAGGACAGAGTGCGTGATAAGTTAGGGGGGAGGTACATTAGACAAGGGCGATGTATCATCCCTACATCCTTCTTTCTCCATCTTCTCCCACTTTCCTGTATAGATTTTCGCAGTTTCCGTTACATCTTTAGTTTCCTTTCTCAGTTTCCGTACACTCATCTTTAGAATAAAAATCACCCTCAGCTAACTTTAGAATCAGGATAATCCTCAAAAGTAAATAGCACTTAGACATACATTGGCAACTTAATAATATCTCTCCACCTTGGGTTTTCATGCTTTTGTTTCACTTCTATATCTGACTCTCCACAGGTCAATATCTAGCCGAGCTCTCGAAGACGAGAGGGGTATCAGGCGACTTCCGAATTAAGAAGTCTTGCAAGCGGACCACACAAAAAAATGCACGTTGAAAAACTCTAAGAACAGCTTTCCTCTCTCAAATAAAAGAGGCTTGGCCGCCCAAAATAAATTCCAAAATAACCCCCAATCCCAAGCCTGTGAGTTTTTCGAATAAAAGCCATAGTGTTGAATAAAAACATGAGAGTTGTGCCATGCATAAGGACTTATAAGAAGAGCCAATAAAGGTCTCACCCGGCCAGTACATTCAGCTTCCCTCATGAAGGCAGATGTGTCGTGCCCGGTAGTGGGATCCTAAGCTTTCCAAATATAAGAAAAGGCTGATAAAGAGCTCACCCGGCCGGTACATTCAGCTGCCCTCATGAAGGCAGGTGTGTCGTTCCCGGTAGTGAGTCTCTAAAAGCATAGATAAACCCTCTCCCACAAAAAGGGAGAGTTACACTTTAAGCCCTTAACCAACCCTCTTACCCACTCTAGTTATCGATAGGTTCTTCAGAGAGGTATAAAGCTGATTAGAGTCAACAACATGCACAAAATAAAGTGGTCCCAATGCAAGGTACTAGATACGGAAGGAACTTGAGACCCATTCATCTCTCAAAAACCTAAAAGATTCAAGGCAAGCAATAAGATTTGATATGACTTAAGGAGAACTCAGGTTGAGAATTGAATCAAGAGTATGGAAACCCTAACTAAGTGAAATTGCCTCGCCACTGCATGCCTTAGCTCTATCTAACTTGAGGACAAGCTAGACTCTAAGTTAGGGGGGGTGATAACCTCTCACTTTGTGATGTTATTTTATTGGTTTTCCCTCGTTTTCCATACTCTTTCTTAGATAAATTAGATAGAATCATTAAATCTTTATCTTATTACTAACACATCAATAGATTAACTTTTCTCTTCTTTATCCTCGCAGAAAAACACAAAAAAAAATTACAAAAGTGCCCAAACGGGTTCAGTGCCCAAACCGGTTCAGTGCCCAAATGATTCAACCCCCAAACGGGTTCAGCACCCAAACGGGTTCAGCGCCCAAACGAGTTCAGTGGCCAAACGAGTTCAGCGGCCAAACGAGTTCAACACCCAAACGGGTTCTGCGGCCAAACGAGTTCAGTGCCCAAACGGGTTCAAGACCGTTGGGGCTCCACTTAAGCCTATAAATAAGACCCAAAGGGGTCCTCAAAAGGAGAGATCTCCGAGACGCCCAAAGGCTGCCTCTCCAGTTCCAGAGCAATTCCATCCTTCATCCATCGCCCCCAGGCTATCGGTCTGAGGTCCACGTCCCATCATCAAGCTACCTTCTCTCTCATCAACAAAAAGGTGGGAAGAGAAGATCCATCATCAAAGAAGCCACGAAGTGTGAAGATCGTTGTGCTCTCTCCACCAAGGGTTCAACCTTCCCTCCTCCGTGGAGATGTCGTTCTTTCTCTCTCTTCTCACCTCCTTCTTTGCTCTTGAGATGAGCGAGTAGTCTCATTCACTAGGGTGCGGGGAGTAGCCCCGCTACCCATGTTTTCATTCCATGCTATGTAATTCAACTGTTTGCAATAGAGATACTTCCCTTTCTGGCTCGACATCAATCGTTTAATGAATGCTTGTTGCTTGATCATCAACTTGTGTTACTTATTGTCTTTTGGTATGGATTGTGTACGTTTATGCCTTTAGATTTGAATATCGATTTAATGTTGGTTCTAGATGTATGTAGTCACCATATGTCTGTTTCGATATCTAGGGGTGCTTTCATGAGTGGAGTAAACTCACTCCCATTGTTGCACTTTCATACTATGAAATGGAATCAGTTGACGTACGGAAGTGCAACCTTGGTAAGGTCGAGGAACACACTTCATGAAGGAGTAATGCAAAGCAAGTGACCATTCGTTAGGGATGGCTGGCATTGCAATACTCCACACTCCTCGTAGTTAGTTATCCGAAAGGAAACTAAGTCTACGAAGATACTAGCTAATTAGATTCTCTTTGCTGTTCATTTTATTATGTTGCATGTTTATGATCCATGTGTAGTGGTGTGAAACCCGGCAACATCCTAGTGGTTTTTAATCATTGTTTACAACCCTTGTTTCTGCTTTCTTGCTCTACTTTCCTCGCATCTAGTTTAAACAACCAAACCAAACTTTCGATCTAAATATCAATCGTTAAGTAGTTAAGCATGACTAAAACATTTTCCATCTTGTTTACTTCTAAACAGGACCGTTGTCCCGTGGATCCGACCCTTAAACTATACTACGATAAGAGTTCCGCGTGTCTTAGCGCACGCAGGTGGAGATCTTACCATAGTACAAGCAAGGCTAAACCCAGGGATTAATCATCTCTAGGATTTTTAGTGGTGTTGCAAAACTCCATCAAAAATTGGCGCCGTTGTCGGGGACAACGGAACGTTTTAGGTTTTACTTAACAACTTCTTGGTTGATTAGGATTTTACACTTTTTCTTGATAACTACTCCAAATCTTCTTGATTTCTTCATTTCCTTCCATCATCTTAACATGTAATCTTTCTTTCTACTCAGGTAGAAATCGTGTATGCAAACCCCGCATCACATCGGATTCTCCCCTGAACCAGAGTACGACTCTGAGGTAGAAAGAAGTTTTCACCGAAGGATTAGACTTAACCGCCAAAGAGCCAGACAGATGGATGAAGAGCAACGCCTTGTTGCGGAAAGAGTTAACGCCGCCATAGCTGCACAGCGAGCACAACTCATCGTTGACACGCGTGCTCAAGTGCAAGCCGAGATCCGAGCTGAGGAACAAGCCCGCATTCAAGCTTAGCATGCTGCTACTCAATTAGCGTAAAGGAACAAGAAACTTCGGGACTACGCAGTCCCAAAGAATTATGAAGATGATCACCCAGTCCGACCACCGATTATTAAAATACCAAAATTTGAAATCAGGACGCAATGGATCCAGATCATGCAAGGCATCTCTTTTTCTGGAGGACCTGGAGACGATTGCATGGATCATCTTAAGAGATTCAAGTCACTTTGCCGACTTGTACCTCAAGCGGGAGTTGCCCTTGAAGCAATAATGTTACACCTTTTCCACTTCACCTTATCTGGAAGAGCTCTAAGCTGGTATAATGCCTTAGACAGGCATCCTATCATCACTACTTGGACACCTTTAGAAGACAAGTTTCTTGAGAAATTCTTTCCACCTTCACTAACCTACGAGATTAGGGGACAGATTAACCACTTTACCCAACTACCCAGAGAAACACTTGCAAAATCTTGGGAAAGATTTAAGGAACTCCTGAGGAAGTGCCCTCACCATGGCATATCCCAAAACCGACTGATAGAAACATTCTATAGAGGAGTGAGTGATGATATTAAGCAATTTTTAGATTCCTCATCTGTAGGGAACTTTATGAGAAAGAACTACGAAGATGCTTGGAATATAGTTACGATAGGGGCTGAGAACCAATCTAATTGGGGAAGGTCATCTAATCAAACCAAGGGAGTTCTCAAGGTTTACAAGGCTGAAGAATCCATGGAACTCAAGGCTATTGCAGAGGCCCTGAAGACTATTGCTAACAAGCAACAAGCGCTCGAAACTTCTTTCGGAGAGTACGACAAGAAGAAAAGCTCTCAGGTTCAACAAGTTAAAGCTGCTATCGGAACTTGTGAAGCCTGTCATGCATCCGATCACCCCACATTATCATGTGGCCTGTTATACAATGTTATGATGGATTTACAACCAACGGTACTGCAATATGAACCCATCATTGAACATCCCGAGGAACAAATGTCGGAGCAAGTCAACTCCATTCACTCAATACCCGGCCAAGTGTATTACAATCCAGACAAACCAAGAAATCACCCTGGTTTCCAATATGGAAATCCTGCAGGAACTGCCAATCCACAACATCAGACACAAGGTGGATCTTTCAGCAGACAATCACCAGGATTTCAGAATAACTTCGCCCAAAATCAGGGGAATTATAGAAATGGTTTCCAACAATCCAATTATCCTAGTAATCCCTCTTATCAATACCCAGGACTGCATCCACAGTTGCAACAACCTCAGTTGCAGCAGCCCCAACAACCGCAGTTGACAACACCTCCACAGCAACCCCAAGGGCAACAAGTCACTCAATATCAACAGAGGAGTGCTCCTCCCCAACCATCTGATGAAATATCTTTGATTAGGCAGATGCTACAATCTCATCAAACCATGCTTGCAAACCAACAGGCTCAACAAAAGGCTGTAGAGGCCCAATTAGCACAAATTGCTGCTCAGTTGAAACCACCAGCAGGTACCTTCGCTGGGCAACCAGAGGCAAACCCAAGGCATGACCAAAATAGACCTGAGCAACTAAATGTTGTCACCACAAGGTCTGGTCGTGTCCTTCTTGATTCCATTAGAATCAACCATGATGATGATGATGTAGCTATTCTTTCACCACCAGAAAGCTCAACTCTTGAAAAGGAAAAATCCTCTATAACTACTGAAAGAGAAAAAGAAAAGGGACCTATGCCAGAAGTTCCACTCAGAATTCCTTATCCGGACAGGCTGAAAGGAACCAAAATGGACACTAAGTTCCACTCAGAATTCCTTATCCTGCCTGTTAATATAAAAAGGGATACACTAATAATAATGAAATCTTGATCATACATGCTTTATGCTTATAGCCAAATAAGGGCTATAGTGTTTGAAATATATGAGAAGGGTACTTGTTTATAAAAAGGATGTGAATAAGAAAGATGGCTTGGCCAAGGTATAATGCCTAGTAAAATTGATTTGATATTTAGTGATGTTTGCATAGGATTGGCATAGTCCAATGCCTGAAATAGTTGCACAGGATTGGCATAGTCCAATGCCTGAATATAATATGATGATGTATACTTACATGACTGGAGCAATTAAATATCTGGTTAGCAGATTGGATGAGGCCAACAAATAGAAATGAGAATGATTCATGGAATTCATACCATGATAATGGGTTTTACTAGATTAGCTTCTGATGTTCATATGGTATGATGAGTAAATGATATACATATTCTTCCCATTCCTTATAAAGAGAATAAATGACTTACTGCTCTGTCACAAATAGTTGCAATTCTTTAATAGATGATAATATTCTAAACTGCTTATCCTCTGCTCAGTTTAATACTATTTAACTGTGATAATAACATTGCTGGCGGAGAGTTATATCTCTTGTTGGGACAATTACATTTGTCTCACCCCCGTGGGACCCAACATTTTTAGGTGGACGTGCACGAGGCAGTGGAGACCTTTCTACAGAGGAGGAACAATAGCTGAGGTAGCAGAGACATCTAAGGTTGAATGTACTATCTGTCGTGTCTTGTAGATAGAAGTCATATGTGTCGTCTCTATACTCTCAGGTCCTTGGAGTTGGTTCGTTATGGTTTTATGATAATCTGAGGCTTTTTGGCTTGAATGCCTCAAGGTTTTATGTTGCTTCAGTATGTGTTTTGATAGAGCAACCGCTATATGTTATTCTCGAGAAAAGATGGTACAGTGTATGTACAATGTGAACAATGATGTATATAAAGTTTTGGTTCTGCCTTAAAGAGTTTTCCTAGAAATGGATCTCTTTGCAAAATGGTTTTAATTTTTAGTGATTTTTGGTAATCCGCTGTTAGTGATCGTTTTTGCATGTTTTATTATTGTTAATGACAGTTGTTATCTTATTGATGATGTTTGTCTTTATAATTTAGTGGTATCAGAGCTCTAGGTTCACTGAGTCTACAGAGACATAGGACTAAGGTAGTAGAGTCTGTGTTAGTGTCCTCCAGTATACCCTATAATGATTTCTGCTTGTGCAGAGAAAGGGTAAAGTTTTAAAAATGATTGGAGAACACAAGGAACACATTGCTGAGAGCAATGTTGTAGCAACAAGAAGAGGTGCAAGGGATCAGACAAGAATAGAATGAGTGCCTGAGAATCCCCATTAAGATCTGATCAGGATAGAGAATCCTATGATCATGCTCTTGTTGGGAAAATTAGGGCAACAGTAATGCATATAGGGGACTGGATACTAGTCATACAACCTAGGTTATCAGTCCTTAATATAGAAAGCTTGAGCCTTAAAAGAGTTCTTAACTGGCTTAGTCATGTTGGAACAAGGGAAAATATGGAAACGATTAACTTATGGCAAGAAAGTAGAATCTGCCATGAGTTTAGACAGATAATAAATCTATGATGGCAAGTGCTCAAGGAAGGGCAATAAGCTGAGAAGTAGGGAATGGTCTCTATAATTTTAGAGACATTTTCCTAATGGTTCTGAAAATCCAAAGTTTTTTATACTAAAAGTACAATAAATGCCTAGTGTACCTGGGCAGTAGCCACTAAGTAAGTGCAAAGGTCTTAACCTTTCACCTATAAGATTTCATGGCTTAGTTTTTGCTTTAGTAATAAGACTAATAAGACCATGATGTGAGGACAAGGTATGTTATAAATGTGTACATGTTGAGTACACTAAACCGTTTTTGTTATAAAAAGGAGAATTGTTGGTTTTGTTTTCCCTATTGGTTGCTATTTAGGGAAGAAATGATGAGAACTAGAATTTGAATTCTGTTCAGTATTCTTTTAAATGCTCTATATTGTTCTTACCTCCATGAAAGAGGAAGAGGTATAGAAGAGATGTCTAGATAAAATCTAGGGATGTTAAATATTATATTTATGATAATATTAAAAACAAGGAATATGATAGCATGTAAGTGCATACTACTTGATCTTAGTATTTATATACCCTGGCCAGGTATACAACTATTGATGATAAAGTGAGTATGGAAACTCTTAGATTGTAATCTCTCTGATTGCCCTGATCAAGCAGTCATTCTGATACAATCTAATGAGTATCATGAAATAAGAAATGTGGAATGAATAAATGTGTCATATCCTAAGTATAAGAAAGAGAAACTTGAGATAATATCAAAAGAGCATGTGTGTATGAGGAACTAAAAGTATATTCCTCATAAGATAAGAATAAGAATAAGGGAAATGAACCATGTTCAATAATGATGCAAGTATAATAAAGGTCTTTTCCCTAATGAAGAAATGGGAAATATGATGAGATCATGAGATGATCATAAACATGCTAAATGGATAATGTCATGTAATCATCCTTATAAAATTCCTATGCTGAGGGCAAGGAACCTGGGATGTGACAAGAGTAATGATTCATGAATAGTTGAAAATACTTGAATTAATAAGAGGAATATGAATCCTTGTTTTCTTTCCTTTCAGGGACATGGCAATCAAGTGGGTCTTAGGATACTTGATGTGAATAAGATAAAAATGTTCAAGTGATGGATACTTAGAAAAGTATCAGTTTATCTTGGACTTTGGTTCCAAGATGAAGACATATGTAACAAGTAATGTCCCAAGAGGAAAGGAATATAAAGACGTGATGCGTTGTTAACACATGAAATAGATACCAAGGCAAGGGATCCTGGTATCTAGAGAAATATCAGATGATTTATGTTGATTACTTGGGGTGGTCAACTATGAAATTAGTCTGATTATATAGAATAATAGGAACATCATATGTTAGGGGTTTATGCTCTACATAAACATGATATTAATAAAGAATGCATGATGTTTCTCTGAACAAGAAAAGTGTTACTTGACACAAAATTTAAGTCCACAGTCTATGACGAAAACTAGTGAAGCATGTATCTTGTGTGTTGATTCTATAAGAGCCATGTATGGAAACACTTTGTGTTGATCAAAGCTTTATGGTGTCTCCATAATAATAAGATGATATGTGAAGATTAGACAGTATGAGGAATAAAATACATCTGTCTTCCTTTATCTAGATTTCGGGGACGAAATCCTAGTCAGGGGTTTATAATTTGTAACATCCCTGACTTGGGTTGTGTCTTAACACTAGGAGTTTTGCTTAAGCAAGATAATTAAATCTTTAATATTATCTTGTGAAAAGTAATTAGGGCTCAAGAGAAACTTATGTTTCCATTTTGGTCATGTTTGAACAATGTTGACATAATGTTTGCTTATTTTGGACTAAAGTGTAAATTACCCAAGTTGAGGGGTTAAATTGCAAATGTTGCATGATAAGATGTTACTCTGATGTTGAGACACCATAATAGTGAATATGATGTAGTGGTAAGGTTTCTACAAGCCTGGACACCAAGATAGAGCTTGATTGGCAATGTTGTGCATTAAAACCTAGTTTTGGTGTAAAGTGCAATTTACCCAAAACCTAAGGTTCAATATGCAAATTACCACCTATAGAGTGTTCCTACTCCCTCCTAGCATAATTTAGAGGAGATAGAATGAATTAGACACCATGTTTGATTCCATTATGAATGATGGTAATCTTTGTGAAGAAATGACCAAGAAAAAGGGTTGAATTTAAAGGCTTAACTTGAGTTGTATCAAGTTCAAAAGCTTATATATGAGTGCCTATCAGCCATGGAGCCCAAGGAGGTGTCCCATATCGTTTTGTGAACTCTTTTAAAAGTCCATATCATGCAAAGCACCTCATGTAGATGAGGTGTGACGGCCAACAATTTTCCTTAGAAAAAGTGTATCGGCTTGACTTAAAATAGTGTTTAAACATAGATAACTTATCAAAATGGATACGTAATGGATGAATTTGCATCTCTAGATGATACTCAACTGTTTTGCAAGACAAGATAAATGTTGGTGCATGCATGGACACGTGTCACCCATGCTTGACACGTGGCACCTACTAGTTCAAAATGTTGACACCTCATCTTTTGCCTTCCATCATGTGCAACAAGTATATATACCCCTAGTTTCACCCCTTGGTGCAATTTTGCGACCCTTACCACCCTCCTACCCTAAGGTATCGTACATGGAGCTCCCATATCATGAAGGGAGGCTATGGTATCGTGCATGGGCCTTGGGATATCACCCATGGCATGATCATATCGCCCAAGTAGGTGATCTTGGCCATATTGGGTGATATCGGCCATAGAGTAAAGTGTTTTGAATCCAAGAGAGTACTATATCATCCAAGTGAGTGTCATATCATGCAAGAGGGGATTCATATCGTGCAAAATCACAAGGGTGTCACGCATAGGCCTTGGGTATCGGCCATAGCAAGTATATTGGCCATAGCATGTTGATATTGCTCATAGCAAGTTGACATCAGCCAATTGAAGTGATTTTGGCCACAAGTGAGGGGGTATTGGCCACAAGCAAAGTTGTGTCGGCCAAGAGGAAGTCCATATCACCCAAGATTGGGAGGGTGTCGGCCAAGGAGCTAAGGAACTCAAAACTTAACCCTAAGGTAAGATATAGTTGCCTTTAAGCTTGAATTGAAGCATGGAATTAGGGTTATGATCTACCTTTCTTTTCTTCTTCACCAATTGCTTATCCATGGTGATTCCTTGTATATGAAGGACTTTTGAACGAACCTTGGACCCTTGATAAAGTCATCTTCAACCTTAGGAACATGGAGCTTTGGATCTTGGAGCTTTGAAGTGGTTCTTAAGGCGGGTTTTATAACTTGAACTCAACCATATTATTATTCATCACCTAAATTGTTATAATTACTGAAATACTTTTAATTCTGAAATTTCCTGAAATAGTTGATGAAATTATGAGTTCTAGTAGTTTCTTAAATATATTGCCATGAACCATAATAGTTATAACTAAGGTCTAGAACTTGAAGATGATGGTATCACCTTATAAAAGTGATATTGGGTGCAAGCACATAAACAAGCACTCCTAACCCGATATGATGGTGCACCTATTTCTCTAAAATGATATGAATAGGTTTGTAAACCTTACTGAATGATATGGGGGTGTAGTATACACCTCTTGCATTATAGGAAGTCTATTATAGACTCCATGCAAAATACAAGGTCAATTGTATACTTGTATGTTGACAAGAAACCCTAATTTGGGTAAACCGATATAAGAGAAGAGTAACAAGTGTTATTGCACGACATGGATGCATGACATGGATGCACGATAGGGTTGAACGATAGGGTTGCATGATAGGGTTAAACGATAGGGTTGCACGATACACAACCCTAGACAATATGATAGCCCGATATGGGGAAGAGTTGATACCTCATAAGTATCATGGGTGATACATGTATATGCCATGTGCCCGACACAATCAACCCTAACCCGATATGGGTGTTGTAACCTAATGTTTGATGATGTAGCCCAATATGGTTTGGTGCCCTACACTCCAATTGACTTGTATATTGGGTTGAGCCCGATATGGCAAATCCTAATCTGTCATGACTAACCCGAGATGGTGACTAGCCCGATATGATGAATGTTCATACATCTCCAATCTGATATGGTGAACATATGTATACCTCCAACCCATGACACCTTGTAAAGGTGAGGGAAGACACTCTTAGGAGTGATGAGTGTAACACCAAGTAATGGTATGGGTATTAGCTTGATAGGTGATATACCTAGAGTGGTTGATAATGACCAACCTTATTTTAATAGTGTCTCAACTTGAGATGAGTCTGTATCAATTAATGATGGTTGGATCATTTGACATTCATATAATAAATATGTTGAATGGCCTTATGTGCCTAATGTTGTTGTTGCTTAGCAAAAGTAATAAAGGTATATGGACCTTATGAGTCCCATGAATAATTTGTTGTTTCCTAGTGAAAGGTGACAAAACATTTATTAGGCTTTGAGAGTCATGTGAGATACTTGTGTAACAAGTATCATGCATACCTCAGTCTAAGGACCTGGAGATAATTGTTACCTAGCAAATGGTAACAGTGACAATGATGAATTAAGGGTATGAATACCCAGATTTGATCAGCATGATAATGATGTGGTTGAGGGATGAGAAATCCTAGTATTCAAATGAGGGACTGAGATCCCAATGCCTCATAAAGAATGAGAAGTGAATGATGAAAATAGTACATGTTTCTTTATAGCATTTGTCTGAATAAAATATGTTTGAGAACTTGATTGATGCTAAAAGAACATGATAATGTACTTAATTAATCAAGTGAAATAATATCATGTAGAGCCCTGACCATAGATCCATCATCGTCAGCAAACTGGTGATGGTGAAACGGGTGCTCCACGGAAAAACCCGGAGGGCGTACTTTTGAGTATGTGGGGGTGATGGGAGAAAATATCCTGATGCCCTAATGCAGGATTGATGGTAGATAAACATGAGATCCCACAATCCTTCATTATATATACTGCTAAGGATGTATCACTAATCCCCCGATGATTGGGATGATGTTGTACACATCTCCCAATAATGTTAATGCCGGATTGATGGAGATAAACATGAAATCTCACGATCGCGAAGAGAGTGCAGCACGCCACTGTAACTCTAATAGTGAAGTTGCCAGTATACCCTGGAAAGCTATAATATAGCAGAGACACAAGATGTCCTGCATGTAATCTCACGCTAACCGAGATATGGGAGGTCTTGGTAGCCGGCTCTACCTTTGACCTTGTATGGTACCGATTTCGACTTCGCAATGGACGGTTGGAGCATGAGCGGTATACCTCATCTCCTCAGGGCATAAGTGTGATTGTAAAATGTAATCAGCCGTATAGCATGTTTGCTTAAGGATTGAATACGGAAATCATTGTATGTTGTTATATTTCTTTTGTGCATCCTTAGTGGATAGATGTTATTTATGTTTATTTACGTCCCTTGCAGAGAAGATAGATGATTTACAACTCTACCATGGGTAGATGCAATGTTCTCCTTAAGAAAGGAGATTACTTCATTCTATTCACATAGTGAATTATCCTGCCTGTTAATATAAAAAGGGATACAATAATAATAATGAAATCTTGATCATACATGCTTTATGCTTATAGCCAAATAAGGGATATAGTGTTTGAAATATATGAGATGGATACTTGTTTATAAAAAGGATGTGAATAAGCAAGATGGCTTGGCCAAGGTATAATGCCTAGTAAAATTGATGTGGTATTTAGTGATGTTTGCACAGGATTGGCATAGTCCATTGCCTAAAATAGTTGCACATGATTGGCATAGTCCAATGCTTGAATATAATATGATGATGTATACTAACATGATTGGATCAATTAAATATCTGGTTATCAGATTGGTTGAGGCCAACAAATTGAAATGAGAATGATTCATGGAATTCATACCATGATAATGGGTTTCACTGGATAAGCTTGAGATGCCCATATGATATGATGAGTAAATGATATACATGTTCTTACCATTCCTTATAAAGAGAATAAATGACTTACTGCTCTGTCACAGATAGTTGCAATGCTTTAATAGATGATAATATTCTAAACTGATTATCCTCTGCTCAGTTTAATACTATTTAACTGTGATAATAACATTGCTGGCGGAGAGTTATATCTCTGGCTGGGACAATTACATTTGTCTCACCCCCGTGGGACCCAACATTTTTAGGTGGACGTGCACAAGGCGGTGGAGACCTTTCTATAGAGGAGGAACAATAGCTGAGGTAGCAGAGACAACTCAAGTTGAATGTACTATTTGTCGTGTCTTGTAGATAGAAGTCCTATGTGTCGTCTCTGTACTCTCAGGTCCTTGGAGTTGGTTCGTTATGATTTTATGATAATCTGAGGATTTTTGGCTTGAATTCCTCGAGGTTTTATTTTGCTTCAGTATGTGTTTTGATAGAGAAACTGCTATATGTTATTCTCTAGAAAAGATGGTACAGTGTATGTACAATGTGAACAATGATGTATATAAAGTTTTGGTTCTGCCTTAAAGAGTTTTCCTAGAAATGGATCTCTTTGCAAAATGGTTTTTATTTTTAGTGATTTTTGGTAATCCGCTGTTAGTGATCGTTTCTGCATGTTTTATTATTTTTAATGACACTTGTTATCTTATTGATGACGTTTGTCGTTATAACAGTCAAATCACTCCAAGATTCCACCACTATTGTGCCCACGTCTCAGATTTAAAAAAAAATTCCTATGTCGAAAGAGTCGATGAAAGCTCTACTTCATAGTGGAGCAGCCACTATCAATAAGGGGAAGCAGCCACAATTCATGCATCCACAGATGATGTGCCAAATCCTATCTCAGAAGGTGGCGTTGAAGCAAGCTTAGGGGAGGAGACCCTTAAAGTTCCATATATGCCACCGCACAAGCGTATAGAAGAGCCAAGCGTGCCATTCCTAGATAGTCTAAAGCTGAGGAAAGAGCAAAGGCACTTCAAGAAATTTCTTGAGATCTTCTGCAAGCTCCACATTAAAATTCCATTAGTGGAGGCTATAGAGCAAATCCCTTCATATTAAAGATTTATGAAAGACATCATCAACAAGAAACAACAGATCAAATATATAGATTTCATATGTGTGGATGAAACAGTGAGCTCTATAATCTAAGGAAGGCTTCCAAAGAAGAGGAAAGATCCAGGATGTTTCTACATCCCATGTTCCATAGGTGGAAAATATTTTCCACAAGCACAGTGTGACTCAGGAGAAGGCATTAATCTTATGCCACTTGCCATTTTTCAAAAGCTGGGATTTAAGAAGCCAACACAAACTTCCATGACAATTGATTTGGCGGATGGATCCATTGTGAAGCCACAAGGTATATGCGAGGATGTTCTAGTCAAAGTCGACAAATTCATCTTCCATGTTGACTTTGTGGTCAGGGACATGCACGAGCTAGAAGGATGTGAGATGCTATTGGAAGTTCGTTCCAAGCTACGACTGATGTAATCACTACCATTGGGCGTGGGTATTTGACACTTGGGATTGGTGATGATAGAGTTGAATTCAAACTGCCAAATGAATCATTAGAGACATCCCTTGACCACCCAGGTTAAAGGTATACTTAGGTCTAGCCTAAGACGTTAAAGAAGGGTGCTTGTTGGGAGGCAATCCAACCTTGGTAGAATACTTGTTTCAGTCCTTTTTTTTCATTTTCCTAAGTAGTTTTCATTTATTTTGTACTTAGATTATAAAAACGATACCTTGATGTGTTTATCGAGGGTGCAGGACTAGGAGGATGTCGATACTATTGACACTTGTTTTGCTGGTATCGAGTTTGGAATAGCGAAGAAGCTACATAATTTCATTCCATCGACAATATCGACGGCCTCATAGATAGTATCGACACTGGAACAGAGAAAAATAGGATCGAGACTGGAGAAGGTCATTAGTCTCGACCATTTCGTCGATGGTCGTGAGATGTCTGGATATTTTTAGAACGGTTTGTCTCAGTAATTTTGATACTATTAACACCCTGGTCGATGGTATCGACACACCAACAATGCGATACCAACGCCACCACCTCATGAGGATTAAGATCATACACAAGTGTCGATACTATCGACATACTCCTCGATGGTATCGACGCACTGACAAGAAGCAAATCAAAGACCTGGGATTCGAGGGCAACACGACCTATGTGTTTCAGGGGCATTATCCTACTTGGGATCCCAGCGGTCACCAGTACCTGCCACACCCAACACTAGAGCAGTAAAGGTGTATCGTTGTTCCACCTCTTAAGTCTGGATTTTGATTATGAGGCCATAGTCGAGTTCAAGCTTAGGGGGGCGGGTGCTGGAACAACATCTATCTAGTTTTTCTTTATTTTATTTCATCTT
This sequence comes from Alisma plantago-aquatica, assembly GCA_963693085.1. Taxonomy (NCBI): domain Eukaryota; kingdom Viridiplantae; phylum Streptophyta; class Magnoliopsida; order Alismatales; family Alismataceae; genus Alisma; species Alisma plantago-aquatica. The sequence goes on along the minus strand of OY856411.1, from coordinate 321,615,015 downwards.
TTGTTTGTCTTTGCAATTTTCATCCTTCTTTATCTTAGTTTTCTTAATTGCTAGATTCATTATTTTCTAGGATCCACTATCTATCTAGTGTAATCAGTGGAGTCTAATTTAATTGCATGTCATCTCGATGTTTTCACTTGGGGGTTTGTGAGAGGATGATTTTTAATGAAAAATCTTTAAGAAATTGTAAGCTTGTATTGCGAGAACTTGAGGATATCACTTGTGAAACTCATTGGGTAGGTCAAATTGAAAACATATGAACATGATTGTGTATCGTTATGGTTCATGTTACGAGGATTGATATGGATCTTGAGCCTAAACCAACCAAATGTTAACGTGACTTTAATTTTAAGTGAGAGAGATAAATCCCTTGATTAATTGGTACGCAAGTCAGAAAGGAGGGATATATAATTCTGTTACAACCCCAATGTTGGGTTCATAAGGAGAGAAATGTAATTTCTCATTTTAAAGATATTGGAACAAATGATGATATAATTTGTGTTGAATAAATGAGTTTCGTTGAAAATAGCCTTGTTGTGTGATTTGTGGGCTTTGTTGGCTATTGGGCTCAATAACAAGGATATTCAATTAATTAATGAATAAATGAGAATTTGAGATAAGAAAGGTGTGGAAACCTCTAGAACGAAAATCCAAAGAGGATTTCGTGCCTCTTATATTCCTTGGGTTCCAAGGAGTCCAAAGTTTCAAAGAAAAGGCAATAAGAAAAGAAAATATCAATTAAGTATTTCCTTGTTAATAAAGAGATTGAAAACATTGATGAAATGTGGAAAATATGTGAAAAGATGTATAATTGAGTTATCCTTTGTGGAATTTCGTATCCCAAGGATTCCTAATGATAAAAGGAATACTAATGAGGAAAATAAAAGAGAAATAAAAGAAATCTTCAAAAAGAGATATTTTAATGAGAAATAAGTAAGATAATACGAAAAAGGATGAAAGATAAAGAAAGCGGCTAAAGAAATATTCCCAAGATGGGATTTCAAGTCATTAAGGTTTCTTGAGGTTCAAGGAATTTAAAAATAATAATTTAATGGCGAATAAAGAGGAAATACCAAATTAAATTGGTTTAATTTAAAAGATGGCTTGCTTATAGAGAAAACACCCTTTTTCTTTGGAATTTGGGTCTCCAATTTGGTACACAGGTAGAGGATGTAGATCCAAAGTTTCCTCTAAATTTTTGTGGAAAAAGAATAAAGGAATAAGGAGTTATCATTTTTGGAAGTTTCCTAAAGTTAATGAATAATCTTAAATGTCACAATGAAATTGGTTTTACGGTTGAGGCGCGACCGTTTGATCAAGGATCGACGACTGAGAACGAGTCCCAGTCTCTTAAGGAACCAGCCACAGGCAGCGGTTTGGGGAAACTTTGAGTGAATATTGCTCGGATTGAGAGCGATGAGCAGACTTGGTGATGAGTCCATCACCTTCGGGAGTCTCTTCCGAAGCCATCCAACCCGGTTTATGGGTGGTTTCGTCCACAAACATAGAAGTCCCCAAATCGTTGGCCACAGGCAGTCGACCCTATATAGGGGGGGATGATCTGCAGTATCGACATTGCTATCATCTACTCTCGTGTGTTCGGAGGGAGGCGACGAACGTGTGCATGCGGTCAATTTGAAGGTTGGCCATGTTCCTCCCCCTCTACGACCTGCAACTCTCGCCGATGGAAAGCTTCTTCGGCCCGGCGACTTAGGTGCGCACCGAAGTAATTGGGTGCTTGAAGGAGTTCGGCGTGGCTCATCGGAGGTGCGGCAGTCTTCACCAACGGCTGAGGAAGCAGGATGCCCAAAGTCAACTTGGAGGTTGACCGCGGCAAGCTTGGTTCGCGAACAAGGAGGGGTGCTCGCGGGGAAGAAGAAGAAGGGGAAAAGACCCCCTTGTCCCCAGCGCTTGTGAGTACAGGTAAGGGTAAAGCAGTCTTTTGCCTCTTTTGAGCTTTTGTTTAGGCACGCGCCCGAGGGCCGTTGGATCTTGAGTGGTCCAGTGGACCACAGATCGAACGGCTAGAGATATTCTAATAAATGTCGTAGTATATTAGAAAACCTAGAAAAATGAATTAGTTCGCAAAAATCATAACTTCTGCTAAGAAGTTCGGATGAACAAAGTTAATACATGAAAAATGATCAGAAAAATATGAGGAATACGTTAAAATTTTTTGAGAACATAATTTCATTCCCTTTTTGCAAAAGTGCATGTTTTGATGGGAAAAGTGTCAATTTATAATTAGAATGCCCTAATTGTTAACCAAAGATGGTTTTAATCTTGCAAATAGATTGATTCAAGCATGGTTTACTTGATTTAAGTTAAAGATGGTTTTTAACCTGTTTTGATGATAGAATTGCAAGGTTTAGGGTTTTTAAACCTAATATGTTGATTAAAACCCTTAGAAACCCTAAGTGAGGGAAAGAGGGAAGAAAGAATATAATAATCCGAAAATTAGGGTATTTGGTGATCCAAATCTGATATTAAGATCTTAATGGAAAATGAACTGAGATAATTAGGGTTTGATGGATATTTTGATAAAAATAAAGTAAAAGTGAAGTGAAACCCTAATTATGGTCAAAACCCTAAAAAGGACAAATAACCCTAGGAAGCAATTAGGATTAATGGATCACAATGACATGCTTAATGATAGAGATATTGGATGTCTTTTCAGGACCAACCTGTGCATACTTGCTTGAATTCTTGATTGGTTATTTCTGCATTCAATCTGCTTAACAGGTATGTGGTTACGCTTATGACTACCCGAATTAGTTTTCCGGGATTTTGTCGATGTTTCCATCGTGACTTGAATTAAACTGTTGGATGTATTTAATTCATGCAAGGTATAATGTGAATATGATTATCACATAAGATATGAGCCTACTAGGTCAGATCCTAGTCCCCTCTGTAGCTTAATGGGTTGACCTAGTAAATGGCTACCAATGGGGTAGGCCCATCAGGTCACTAAATGACTTAGTAAATGGCTACCAATGGGGTAGGTCCATCAAGTCACATGGAGTTAGAGATTGGACTACCTATGGGTTGTGCCATGTGACTCAACCCTAGATACTGATCTACCTGGTAGGTAGGATCATGCAGGGTTTAATAAGGATCTACCTAGAGAGAGGTGAGATCTCAGTCCACTGCAGGGACAGCACAGAGGTAGGGGATAGGAAAGGATTGAGTGGTACGGTTTAAAACGTAATCTTGGTTGATAAATGATAATTGGCTGATTACTTTGTTATTGTAGTTGCATGATTATTTGTTTCCCCCACATACCAGCTTCAGCTGACCGACGTTTTGTTTGTCGGCGTTTTAGGTACAAATGAAAAGAACAAACAGTAAAGTGGCAGATGTGGAATTAAATGAGAAATAACATGCACAGGAGGATTAGTTAGTTTAGCTTTTTCATGGATAGAAGATTAGAAATCCCAGATTTCAAAAGGTAAACAAAGTTTTATTTTATACCAGTTTTCAGTTAGTTGGTAAAGTTTATTAATTGTTATTGATTATTTGTCGAACCTTTGATCCTGTTAATCGAATAACGGCTCTGACCTTCGGGTCTCCCTTAATTGGGGGTTACCAGGAGACGGGGTCGTTACAATTGGTATCAGAGCCTAGGTTCCTCATCCAATCTTTAATAATTATTAAATTTTAAAAATTCCGTAGAACCCAAGGGAGTTATTAGAGGATTATCCGAAAGACAGAGGTGTCTAGAAAAGGATCACGACCGGGGGCTGGCAATATTTTCCTCCGCACCGCTAGTCGGAATACGAGGACTCCCGGATCCGTGTGACTGCCTGGCCAAAGTCTTAGGGTATGAATTGAAATAAGATACCTTTTAGGACTCTCTCATCTCGTTCATCCTTTCTCAACTCAAATTCTGTTAAGGACCTTAAGGATTAGGGTTTTCTCTCTTTCCCTCACCCTCTTGAGGTATGGGTAAGGTTGATAAGGATTAAGGAATCCTCCATCAAATTAATAAAAAGCATGTAAATAAGATGCCATGGACATAAGCTTAATAGAATAAGCGTAAAGGAATAGATACATGCTTAGGTCGTATGACATGAGTTGTCATTGCCCTCAGGAGAGATATGAGGATAGACCTCCTTGGCAGGAGGATGTGTAGAGAGAGAGTTAATCTTGGAGGCAGAGACTTCCATTAAAAGTAGATGTCTGGCATATCCTTTGAGGATGATGTTAACCTTAACCCTAAGTGAAGGGTAGAGATAGAGATGACATGATGAGTTAGACCGAGTGTTTGGTTGGACATGCCTTGGGATCGTCATACGAGCCATGAGAGGTTGGATAACCTAGTACCGTTGGTGACCCATGGAGAGGGTCGTGCATGTTTGAGCGAAGGGTAACTCCTTCATGGATGAGGTTAGAGAAGAACCTATAGGGCTGTTACCAGTAGGATATAACTTGCACCCAGAGTGCATCAGTAGTGGTGACATTAAACGAAACCCTAGTCAAGGGATCATGATGGGATGGCTTATGAGATAAGCATAAGGGGTTATGGATAACCTTGAGTAAACATAAGTTTGAGTATAGGCTTCATTCAAGTAAGGGCATGCTTAGGAGTTTGATCCTTCATAAAGACAGGACCTCTTATAGAGAGGTTGGTTGTAGGATTAGCTCTAGAGAGAGGGAGCAGACCTCGGCCAAGAAAGTTGGAAGCCTAAAACCCCGAAACTTGAGAAACAATGGGAGTCAAGAAGGATGCGACCTAAGTGGATGATAATGGTCGCCTCATGCATGATCCCTGGAGGTTGATGATGTCTTGGTTAGCTTGAGAGTAACCAAACCCTAGAGGGAGGATGATGCTTCTGGTACCTATGGTACAAGTGATTATCTACTAGATGAGATAGAGAGTGCTTTAGACCCTGAGGAGGTTAAGGCACCAGTTGTGAGGTTTTATACCTAGTAGTTGTCCAGGAAGAGGAATCAACTCTGAAGTGTTGCTTGAGTAGAAAGATCATGGGAGTACATGACATATCTTGGACATGCTGGATTCCTGGTTAAGAGAATGAGCATGCGGTTGGACACCCGGAAGCGAACCTAGGGTTCCTAGGCCTAAGAGGGGAAGCGGTGTACCCAATTCTCATGTTGAGATTTGAGTCTCTATAGTTTCGAACATGGTACTCTTAATATGTAGAGGTAAAGGAAAACCCCTTCAGGTAAGGGTATGTTTGATGAACCCCTCACGAATAAGTTGATCTGATGATGAGGAAAGAGAATGAGTGTGACCTAGCATGGTTTTGTAGGTACGCTTGTGCCTTAGTAGTTGTTGGTTTTAGCATGCTCATACGGGTGTAAACCCTAAGGGTGGTTGTGACCTTGCTATCACGGGTTGTAGTTTCCTCCCATCTTGGGAGAGGACCCTTTGGTAGGGTGTGTACCAGTTCTGTCAGTTTTGGGGTGACCTGAAGAGGTCTCATAGGATCTTGAGAATCTAAGTGAAGAGTACATGGTATGAAAATGAACCTATAGGCCCATAGATAACCATCTCTAAGTGCATGGACGTGTTACCATGGGAGTAACCGGTATGGGGCCTGACCAAGGTAGGCAGGTTGCCATGACCCCGGTGAAGGGATGAAAGTTAGTCATGAATGCAATGAGAGATGACGAAGGATTGGGTGAGGTTCTAAGACAAACATGTACTATAATGGAATCCTAAGTCTATCCTAGGGTCAGGTAGGGATAAGACCGATGGAAGAAGGAGTTGCCTAATTCCCTAGTTGCACATGACCATTGGGTCGGGAAGTAACAACTATCATTGTCTGAGGGCCATGGGTTAGGAGATTGATCACCTTCGTGAACTCATGAGGCCCAAAGGGCAGATGAGTAGGGCACTCTCTGGATGCATAAGGGAAGAGGGATGACCCCAAACATGCTGGCACCCTATAGACCTAGAGGAGATGACAAAGGATTATGTAGTAACCCAAGTAGGTTCAAGACCAGTTTTCCATGGAAGTTATTAGCTTTGATATAATGATGATTGTGAGGTAGAGACATGAGTTGCACGTTTCAATTTAGATTTGAAGGTGTACTGGCATGGTGGATTGTACCATCTCTACTCTTGGAATGGGAAGAACTCTGTATTTGGACGGCCGCCAAATGCTTATTTCTTCTTGTTATGGGAGTGAGAGATAGGACAGTACGCATGCCATACACCAAGGATAAAAGATGATGCGATTTGGAACGTTGCTACGAGGTATGATGAAAGAGATGATAACATACCCTTGTGAAGTGAATGGTACATGGATGGTATACTAACACTAAGAGTATTAAGGAGATCATCTTGTGAGGATGTGATATTGTGAGCTATCTGGAATTTGCAAGATATGCAAGGTTGAGTTTGATCACCATGAGGATGAGCTCAGAGTTTCTTAATGAATACAAACTTAGAGTCTGAGAGGAGATGATAAGTATAATACATGGAGGTGCATGTCTTTGACATACCTAACACCTAAGGATAAGAAGTGGTAATGAATGCTCTGGTTGAGATCTAACTGCCTAGTTTATTTAGAGGCTAGAAGAAGTTAAGGTTGTTCGACTGACCCTATGTTTGGAAAGAAGATGTGTTTTGGCTAACACTCGGATGTAATAAGATATGTTGGACAAGTTAATGGTTGTTTGGGTTAGCTAGTTTAGTCCTTGATGTATTAAAAGGATGGTGATAGAACCTCAGATACACTTCTTTGGATAGGAGGGTAATAAAGCCCTTTTGAGAGTGGCTTAAGGTTTCCGAGGTATCAAGCTTGAGCAATCATAACAATATAGGAGGTCATGATATACCTTGATACTACAAAGATAGTAAGTGATGGTAGTATTCTGGATGCTTAAAACAAAGTTGCATGTAGCATGTGGCCATGCAAGCTAGGAGGTGAAGGACGAACACCATTAATCCAGTGCATGGATATAAAGTATAAAGAATTCCCAAGAGGGAATGGGAGTTCATCATTATGGAGGTAGTGAGTTTCTCCTAGACCAAGAAGGTCAAGATGTAATATGGGTTAAGGTAGATCGCCTTACCTAGATGACATGAGAAAGAATGAGTGCTGTCAAGAGACAGGTTTTGTTGAACTACATAAGAGAAAGAGAGATCATTTAACTACTTCATGACGTGAGTTCAAAAGTTCTTAGATTTGACCAAGGTTCACTTCCATGAAGTGGAAGTAAGTACATGACAAGCTTGATGATAGTATATTTTATCACCCCTAACTAATGGTTAGTATGATCCAGACTAGAGGGTCTGATGAGAGCAAGTGTGCTTGTTCAGGGTGATACCAAGAGATAGTTCTAACGATGTGATGTTAACCACCATAACCTTTATCGGGATGCAAGAAGTCTTATAGAGAGGATGTGTCGGTCACCACTTCATTAAGATGATGTTGGTGAAGGAGGCCTCGTGAAGGTCAGAAAAGAACCACAAGTGTGTGCAGATGAAGTCGCTTTGATCGTGCAATGGCTGAGAGAGAGCCCAGTGGTGACAAGAGTCATGAGCTGATGCAAAGCAGACTGATATGCAGTAAACTGTGGGAGAATATGTGATGTGAAAATCTGACCCCTCTAAGCTATAGCTGAGAAAACTGAGTCCCCGATATATGGGTCCATTTGAGCTGGATTGGTGGAAATGGTTGTGTTTAGCCTTACCCCTCAGGATAACATGATGTATAATGTGTTACATGAGTCCGATCTAGAGCACTATGTTAGGTACCCAAGCCATGTGTTGAGCCTTGAACCTATTCAGCTTTTGAGAGGCTGAAATGTCCTGAGTCACCTATGAGGGTACGATATACCAAGGGAAGAAAGAACTCAGATGGAAGAATATGAGATGATGAAGGTTCTTGGAAAGCACCATGGAAAGGGTGAAGCCACATGGGAGCCATGATGGACATATGAAAGGCTTATCCTGTTTGTTTGCTTGCTTGATGGAATTTTGAGGACAAAATTCTTATAAGAGGGGAAGGATGTTACAACCCCAATGTTGGGTTCATAAGGAGAGAAATATAATTTCTCATTTTAAATATATTGGAACAAATGATGATATAATTTGTGTTGAATAAATGAGTTTCGTTGAAAATAGCCTTGTTGTGTGATTTGTGGGCTTTGTTGGCTATTGGGCCCAATAACAAGGATATTCAATTAATTAATGAATAAATGAGAATTTGAGATAAGAAATGTGTGGAAACCTCTAGAAGGAAAATCCAAAGAGGATTTCGTGCCTCTTATATTCCTTGGGTTCCAAGGAGTCCAAAGTTTCAAAGAAAAGGCAATAAGAAAAGAAAATATCAATTAAGTATTTCCTTGTTAATAAAGAGATTGAAAACATTGATGAAATGTGGAAAATATGTGAAAAGAGGTATAATTGAGTTATCCTTTGTGGAATTTAGTATCCCAAGGATTCCTAATGATAAAAGGAATACTAATGAGGAAAATAAAAGAGAAATAAAAGAAATCTTAAAAAAGAGATATTTTAATGAGAAATAAATAAGATAATAAGAAAAAGGATGAAAGATAAAGAAAGAGGCTAAAGAAATATTCCCAAGATGGGATTTCGAGTCATTAAGGTTGCTTGAGGTTCAAGGAATTTAAAAATAATAATTTAATGGCGAATAAATAGGAAATACCAAATTAAATTGGTTTAATTTAAAAGATGGCTTGCTTATAGAGAAAACACCCTTTTTCTTTGGAATTTGGGTCTCCAATTTGGTACACAGGTAGAGGTTGTCGATCCAAAGTTTCCTATAAATTTTTGTGGAAAAAGAATAAAGGAATAAGGAGTTATCATTTTTGGAAGTTTCCTAAAGTTAATGAATAATCTTAAATGTCACAATGAAATTGGTTTTACGGTTGAGGCGCGACCGTTTGATCAAGGATCGACAACTGAGAATGAGTCCCAGTCTCTCGAGGAACCAGCCACAGGCAGCGGTTTGGGGAAACTTTGAGCGAAGATTGCTCAGATTGAGAGCGATGAGCAGACTTGGTGATGAGTCCATCACCTTCGGGAGTCTCTTCCGAAGCCATCCAACCCGGTTTATTGGTGGTTTCGTCCACAAACATAGAAGTCCCCAAATCGTTGGCCACAGGCAGTCGGCCCTATATAGGGGTGGATGATCTGCAGTATCGGCATTGCTATCATCTACTCTCGTGTGTTCGGAGGGAGGCGACGAACGTGTGCATGCGGTCAATTTGAAGGTTGGCCATGTTCCTCCCCCTCTGCGACCTGCAACTCTCGCCGATGGAAAGCTTCTTCGGCTCGGTGACTCAGGTGCGCACCGAAGTAATTGGGTGCTTGAAGGAGTTCGGCGTGGCTCATCGGAGGTGCGACAGTCTTCACCAATGGCTGAGGAAGCAGGATGCCCAAAGTCAACTTGGAGGTTGACCGCGGCAAGCTTGTTTCGCGAACAAGGAGGGGTGCTCGCGGGGAAGAAGAAGAAGAAGGGGAAAAGACCCCCTTGTCCCCAGCGCTTGTGAGTACAGGTAAGGGTAAAGCAGTCTTTTGCCTCTTTTGAGCTTTTGTTTAGGCACGCGGCCGAGGGCCGTTGGATCTCGAGTGGTCCAGCGGACCACAGATCGAACGGCTAGAGATATTCTAATAAATGTCGTAGTATATTAGAAAACCTAGAAAAATGAATTAGTTCGCAAAAATCATAACTTCTGCTTGGAAGTTCGGATGAACAATGTTAATACATGAAAAATGATCAGAAAAATATGAGGAATACGTTAAAAATAGTTTGAGAACCTAATTTCATTCCCTTTTTGCAAAAGTGCATGTTTTGATGGGAAAAGTGTCAATTTATAATTAGAAAGCCCTAATTGTTAACCAAAGATGGTTTTAATCTTGCAAATAGATTGATTCAAGCATGGTTTACTTGATTTAAGTTAAATATGGTTTTTAACCTGTTTTGATGATAGAATTGCAAGGTTTAGGGTTTTTAAACCTAATATGTTGATTGAAACCCTTAGAAACCCTAAGTGAGGGAAAGAGGGAAGAAAGAATATAATAATCCGAAAATTAGGGTATTTGGTGATCCAAATCTGATATTAAGATCTTAATGGAAAATAAACTGAGATAATTAGGGTTTGATGGATATTTTGATAAAAATAAAGTAAAAGTGAAGTGAAACCCTAATTATGGTCAAAACCCTAAAAAGGACAAATAACCCTAGGAAACAATTAGGATTAATGGATCACAATGACATGCTTAATGATAGAGATATTGGATGTCTTTTCAGGACCAACCTGTGCATACTTGCTTGAATTCTTCATTGGTTATTTCTGCATTCAATCTGCTTAACAGGTATGTGGTTACGCTTATGACTACCCGAATTAGTTTTCCGGGATTTTGTCGATGTTTCCATCGTGACTTGAATTAAACTGTTGGATGTATTTAATTCATGCGAGGTATAATGTGAATATGATTATCACATAAGATATGTGCCTACTAGGTCAGATCCTAGTCCCCTCTGTAGCTTAATGGGTTGACCTAGTAAATGGCTACCAATGGGGTAGGCCCATCAGGTCACTAAATGACTTAGTAAATGGCTACCAATGGGGTAGGTCCATCAAGTCACATGGAGTTAGAGATTGGACTACCTATGGGTAGTGCCATGCGACTCAACCCTAGATACTGATCTACCTGGTAGGTAGGATCATGCAGGGTTTAATAAGGATCTACCTAGAGAGAGGTGAGATCTCAGTCCACTGCAGGGACAGCACAGAGGTAGGGGATAGGAAAGGATTGAGTGGTACGGTTTAAAACGTAATCTTGGTTGATAAATGATAATTGGCTGATTACTTTGTTATTGTAGTTGCATGATTATTTGTTTCCCCCACATACCAGCTTCAGCTGACCGACGTTTTGTTTGTCGGCGTTTTAGGTACAAATGAAAAGAACAAACAGTAAAGTGGCAGATGTGGAATTAAATGAGAAATAACATGCACAGGAGGATTAGTTACTTTAGCTTTTTCATGGATAGAAGATTAGAAATCCCAGATTTCAAAAGGTAAACAAAGTTTTATTTTATACCAGTTTTTAGTTAGTTGGTAAAGTTTATTAATTGTTATTGATTATTTATCGAACCTTTGATCCTGTTAATCGAATAACGGCTCTGACCTTCGGGTCTCCCTTAATTGGGGGTTACCGGGAGACGGGGTCGTTACAAATTCTTTCTGAAGGTTCTTTCAATTAGTCTTGTGATCTGATCCACCGTAATTTCATTCATACTCCACCATAAGAATTGGGAGCACATTGTTGTCTTTCACTTTTAATTGCATTTCATGTAGATAGGTAGTGCGTTATAGCTATTGTTACATAGTTTTGCGTAAGAAAAAAAATAGAGAGTAGTTATACATGCACATTATCCGTAGGTGCATGTCATGGTAGTTTCATATCTGACATTATGTAATTGCATTCACATCCTTTAAGTATACAGTACGTCATGTGTTTTATGTTCTTCTAAAAATATTATAGGTGGTAAACTTGTTCCATACCCTCTGAATAGAATGCATCAAATATACAAGTTGTGTACAAAGAAGGAAGCCCAACATATAATCCCTTGCCATTTATGAAAATGAGTTACCACATATATTGAATTTGTATCATTCAGATTCAATAGAAAGTAAAAATGTAGAAATGGAAAAACAACAGTTATATGCCACTGCTCAACTATTTGGGAACAAACTGAAATATGCCATGTTGATGCTCTCCCTATTCCAAAAATAAGATTGAACTAAGGCTTGTACTAATTTAATACAGTTATATTATAGGTTTAGAACCTTATAGTTTCACATAAAAGAACTTTACACAGGTTTAGATGTTACATAGCTCATGTTCAATTGGCACACAATATCTAAGAATCTAACTTAGCTAAGGTGTAACAGCTACATAATTTTATCACATGTGGACTTAGTTCTTCCTATGTCCATGTAGAGTATCAATGATTCAAGGCCCTATTAATGAAGTATGCCCTGTCGACTAAACATAGTGTAACTAATATCTGATAAGAATGAATCTTCTGTCGACATTGTAGACTTTGTTCATGAGCATTCTACAAAGCTTCTCACCTTTTCAAGACCCAAGAAGGTTAGGTTGCATACTTGTATCCTATTCCAACAAGGTGGTTGACAAACTAAAGCAAGATGTTATATGTCTCACCAAATTCAAATTAAACATTATGTGTGTAGTATTAACTTGAAAACAACCAGCAACCACATCCACAACTTCATTTTGAGAAACTTCCTAATAAAGTTCTTTATCTCTAGATGACATTAGTGGATCTTCTCAGAATGACACTAGTATGACATTAGTGGGGTGTATAAACATAATGTGAATATTATTCATTTAGGGCTCATGCAATAGGATAGGTACACTGCAAAGAAAGACAAGGTGACCAATTTTCTTTTGGAAGTCTGAGCTACTTGCCCAATCTGGCTTGGAGAATTCTAAAATGGCATGGGATCTACAATAGTTAATATGAAGAGTACATATGGTAAAATTTTTGGATTATAGAATATGTTCTTACCAAGACTCAAAGAACATAAGATAATTGTTTTCCAATGTTTGCAAAGTAAATAGATGAAAAGTGCATGCCAAGTAAGAAAAGCCCACATTTTGTATGGGTTCTGCAACTACCAAACTCAAAGAAGCTGCTCATGGTCATCAAAAAAGGAGGGTTTATCATGTGAAGTATAATAACATCAATAATTATGGCCATGTTTTATATCAACACATTGCCCATAAAATCCTAGATTACTAATGGCAGATCCAATTTAAGATAGTTAGGCCAACCACCCAAGCTAGACTCGAAAAAATCAGATCAGGTTTTGAACCATTGGGATGGGACATAAAATCTACTTATCACAAATAGTGCGTTAATCTATTGGGACGGGACACACCTCTAGATTTAAGGAACTTGTCGCACCAAATAGAACCTGAACTAAACATAAATAAATATTTTATCATTAATAATTTAATGTAATGAGACTAGAGATATACATGTTAAAATAAAAAGATGTCGTAAGTGGAGGAGGGAACCCACACCTCTAGTCTAGTGTTCACATGTCACCAGTAGCTTCTCCATAAACTAAATGTTGAACAACCCCCAAGTATTTCTAACTACGAAATATATAACTATCAGAATTGGTAAAACAAAGAGCGGAATGACCCCTAAATCTATGACTGTATATTTTTTAGGAGGAGAGGTATAGTTCTGATTTGAGAGAAGAGACTGTCATTGCTAGTCTATTTAACGAGTAGAAGTGCCCACAATCCTATTAAACAAGTTGTGGAACATTAATGGAAAATGAGGCTTATCGAGTGAATTCTCTGATCTGATCAGGCTTCTGCTGGGGTCATAGTGGACTTGCAAAGGGCCTATCAAAGCAAAGAAGGCAGCCATCCAAGGAGGAAAATGGCACCCCAAGGACGAACACTCAGCGGCGGAAACAAGATGCATTGACACAGGATCAAACCTTAGGGCTATAATGGATTGCTTTCTCTAAATGCGGCGGCGGTGGATAACTTAGAGCGAAAGTTGTGAAAGGAGTTTGGGTAGGTGGAGAGCACGGTGAAATATGGTGCGCAAGGGGACATTTTGGGTTTTCTATTTAGATAGTAGAAATAAATATTTAGACATGGAGGGAAAGTATTATCTGATGGTTGTCACAAGCTAATTTTCACATAATGAGTAGTGAATAATGATGTTGTGATGGTTTAGTGTCCCTAAAAATGTCTACTTATGTGAAAAACATGCTTGAGGGATTCAGCCTCATATTTGAGGGGTGAGTCCTCACAAATAAACTTTTGTATTCACAATTATTGATTCCTCATAAATGTTCTTAAGTAATAGTCTATTTTTTTGTAGTGTGGTGATTCAAAATTTGAGTACAAGGTATCACCTAGAAGGGAAACTTAAAAAGCTAATAAGCTATTGGTGTTTTTGTATAAGAAATTTAGGGGCATGGATTTTTTAGTAGAAGCTAGGATTTCATGCTCACTCGAGGTAAGCGGGCCATGTCCATTTAATTGCATTATTATTATTATTCAGTTTGAAAATTCTTACAAAGTATCTTAGAGATTAGTTACTTTAGACATTCAATATTTCATATCTCCATTTTCAATGACGCTTTGACTTTTGAGACTTTATACATAATGAGTTATCTTGTCAAAATATCATATTCCAGATAGTTGATGTTTAAGTTACTTCCACATACTTAAGCATTTCTGCGCTCCGTCTAGTTAATTTTCTCAATCCTTCATACTCAAATGTATCTGATTTGAATATTTAATTAAGACACCCTATTAAATCATAGATGTAAACTAAGATTTATGCAGACAATAAGGATGTTAGAATTCAGAATTCAGATCTAGACTACTCATTTTATGAGTAGTCATAAATTAAACTCATATGAATAATAAGAACTTTAGCCCCCAATCTTAAATTAGTAATTAAGATTCATATTGATATTAATATTTAGATTTAATTTAGAATTTAGGAGAAGTGATTCTAATTTAGATGTAGAATATAAAATATATTCTATTATCAGTAATTTTTTTTAAATATAAGATAGGTTCTAATTCAGAATTTGGTATGTTTATATTTAAGACAATTAAATCAGAACTTTCACGTAGGGTATTATATGATAAGTCCTCATTCAGTAGTCTCAGGATGATTTAGAGACATGTAGTGTCAATTTAGAGGAGTGTTTACTCTAATTAATAGGTACTTTAGTACCAACTCAGAGACACCTTGATATTATTTAGAGGCATGTAGTGCTAATTTAGAGGTACCTTGGTATCAAATAAAAAGCGTAGTCACGTAAAAGTAGAGAGGACTTATCGAATAATATTATCAACCAATCATATAAAAGTCATAAATAAAAGGTACATAAATTCAACAAGAGTGCACAAATTTTAGTTTTCAATTCATCTTTTAAGTTATATATTTTGACTTTCAAGTACAATAGATTCATATTTATCTTATTAATAATTCAATGTCACTTACTTTGATTGTGGTATTATATTTGTAATTGGTTGGGGACAAGTTATCTGCATGTACTAATCTTCAAAAAGATCAATCATGAGAGAAGATACATCTATAGTTCAAGAGATTTGTCTAGTGGGACACCGTCTACACAATATAAAATATTATGACGGAGCGCATGCTTTTACATCATGGATTCATATTTTCTTACAAATTTTTATATAATCGAGTTTTTTATGAGAATATGATGAGAATTTATTTCATATATAATTTGTAATGATTCTTTTCTATCATTATAATAATGCATATCCACTAGAGGATCCAAAAATCAAAGTTGGGTGAGGCCATGACATTAATCAGCAATATTGTCAATAAATAAAAAAAGTCAGCCTACAAGTATATGTATGTTTGCACTAAGAAAAAATGTCAACTTTACAAATAAAATAATATACTATATGCTTACGAAGTTACAAAGTTTGCAATAAATGAAAAGTCAAAGGGCATCCCATTAACATTCATAGTCAGGAAACAATTCATATTATCGAACCTTTACATCAATTTTAGATAGATCTCGTTCAACATATGCTAAAAAGCAATCTTTCAAAAATTCATCTCTCATATTATTGCATATATCATATAAACGTCGGATATGTATGACATGATGGACAAAATTAGCAATATAGACAAAATATTGCATCTTTAGACATACTACACTCAATCCAATTAGAGTGTTTGTTAAACTAGATCTTTTCAAAACATCGTCTCCAAGATCCATATTCTGTCCATGAAAAAATTGTACTCCTTAAGTTGACAGGGTCCCTTTTACAAGTAGGCTCTTCTCGTTGTGTTTAGGATATTAGTGTCATAATGAGAGATAAGAGGTCATATTCCATGATCTAATATTGCATTCAAGTTGAATCCAAGTTTTACTTGAGTAGTGGTAGTTTTTGTGTGGACTTGAATATTTTAGTGTTTGGTACATAATGATCAGCTACATTGGGTTCCGCTAGACTTTCTTTTTCAGGATTGGATGACTCACGAGAGTGTCTCTTCTTGATTAAAAATGTATTCATAATAAGTAGATGACTTCTTGCTGTTATATCGTAGATTTTCTTACTTCTCTTGATAGGCACCACATGATATAGGATAAAGTTGTTGCAAGAAAAGACTCTCTAGTTTCAAGTTTGTGATGTTTGAGATTGTTTTGCCTATGAACCATGGATTGGTATATATATAGATAGAAAAAAGATTGAACCTATGTAGGACCGAAATATATATTAGCATGCTTTAAGAAAAGAATAACAACCCACTCTCCCTTGTATGAACGGAGTGCATTAAGCATATTGTTTTGCAATACCTCTTCTTAGAGACTCTCTCACTTTTCCTACCGTTTTGTTTCCCAATATATCGATTCCCCGTCTTAAATAACACGTATTTTCTTTCCTAATCCATTACTTCATGTTTCCTTAACTAAACACGATGAAAATATCCAAATTACTCTCTCTCTCTCTCTCTCTCTCTCTCTCTCTCTCTCTCTCTCTCTCTCTCTCTCTCACTCACTCTCTCTCTCTCTCTCTCCGCCCCACCTTTCCTACTACCTTGTGCATTCTCATTAACTCCATCTCCGCCCAACCTTGCCTAAAATCTCACTGAATCTGTTATGCTCTTCATAATTCATTTTTTTAATTACTTGTTAATTAACAAAATTTGAGACATTAACTGCATTGGCTAAACAAAGAATAATGATACACAAACATGGTGATTTCAAAAAATATACGTAGACATGATTTTAAAAGTTCAATTGTATCGATAGTCTAGTATCTCTAATAAATAAGGATGAGGCCACATATGGTAGGAAAGAGAAAGAAAAGTAGAAAGGAGAGAAGAGCCCAGAAAAAAGAAAAAAAAAAGAGATACATATTTTTATAATTTTCAAATGAAAATGAATTTCTTTTATGAAATAAAAATTATTACAATCCTTATAAAAAATACAATTCAACAAGACCAATGTTGACATATTTTTGACAAATTAATACAGAATATTAAAATAGTGTTGTATATTGGGGAAGTAATCATTTTGTAAATACACAATAATTCAAAAATAAGTATTGTATATTGGCTTGTTCTTTGTATAATACTGACTTTAGTATAGTTTTCATTTTCTATACCATTTTATTTTAAAGCAAGTATTATAATGCGAACTAAAATATTTTGATAGTACCAAATTTTAATTATTTATATTTAAAATAAGTATTGTACTCATAAAATAAAGACGGATATTAAAAAATGACATAAAAATATGTAATACACTAAAAATGATATGATACTCATTTTTAAATTAGTGTGTTAATCTAACATCAGTACTATACCACAAAAATATTGATTTTAGAATAAAAATATTTTTACTGAGACTTTGTACATTTTTCAAAAAACATTTATGATAAAATAAATATTATATATATGTTTCTTTTGATAATAGTCATTTGTGTAGATTTATATACATATATATAGGAATAATAACTTTCGTCTTTTTTATGTTAATTTTTTTTCTATTCAAATATATATCAACACTAGTCTTGTTGAATTACATTCTTCGTAAGGAATTCAATGGTTTTTATTTCGTTAAAAAGTTCATTTCGGTTTGAATGTCATTAGCAAAATAATTTATATTGTATTTTCCTTCCACTTCTTCTCTCTCGTCTCTTTATTGATTATTGCAAATCACAGAAAATGGTTCATTCTCATTGGCTTCCGTTATTTGGGAGTTGAAACCAGATACAAAATCAAGTTCAAGTGAAATTATGCGTGACATTTTTCCCAAGCAAAGACCCGCCAAACAGGTGATGCCAAATTACTTCTGCCTCTTCGTATTAGACATGCTCCTTCCACCAACGTGAGAGGGCATGGCCTCACGTGACTCAAGCGTGCATACGCCACTATAAGTATCGTGTTTGTGACGGTCCTAAAGTCTAAGTTAAATAAAACAAAATGTAGGTCTAAGTTAAATAAAACAAAAATGCTTAGCTTCAGATAATTTGGTATGAAAGTCATAGTATTACAATCGTAGTAGAAAAAACTCTATGCTATGCTACACTCAAGCGGTATTATTTGAACTATAGATAGAATATAAAAGACAATTTGTCTCTTTCAGATTACATTGACTAATATGAGGAGTACATGTGGGAATGTTATTACGTGGCCTTGAATTCTAAGAAATCGAAAAGAAAATTGATCAAGTATTTTATTCTCCGAGCACAAAATCGTATTCAGTTACAATAGAAAGTAACGAAGGAAATCGACATCCAAATCGTTTTTAATAATGACGAGTTTATGTAACTTATAGCATGGGGGTGAACTTATAAATGGTTTCAAATTTGTTGTTCCAGGGTATTGTATTAAATTTTAATCGTGAAATACCTAATTAATTTTTAAGAGTTGGGCCTTTGGTGTTAGATGTAAGGTTTTGGAATCTGTTATTAAAAATTGTTGTTGTATTTGTTGTTGCATTTAATCTCAACTTTATATCTAATACCAAAAATCCAATTTTATAAAATTAAATAAGTGTTTTACGACTGAGATTTAATGCAACAATTAGCGAATTTGGACCCGATTTTAACGCCTTATAAACAGACGGAAATGTTGTAACAAAAGAAAAGATATTAACAGAGAGATAAAATAGGAGGCTAGAGAAAAAGTGATAACAGCAGGCCAATCCCGATAAGAAACACTTCTGTGATGCTCGGTAATGCCATGGCGGCCTCCGCGGCATTCCGTAAGGGGGAGCTGCTCGGTGATGTGATCTTCTGATAACAGTTGATGGCAAATTCCTTGGCGTATCGGTAATCCCTTTTGTATCCGTTGTAAGCACAGTTGATGAACTCACAATCGGGACTTGTTTGGCTGCCATCGTAGCAGAACTCTTGCTGGTATCCGGCATAATAGTCGGCAATGTTCAATGCCATGATCTGCAACATGCAGTCCCGGCCGATGACCCTGGTGTCAGCAGGGACGACACTTGAATTGCCGAGGCAGCACGACACGAAGGTCCATTGACGGCTGCCTTCCGTGCCGTTATAGTGATTCACGTACAGCGAGCTATACCTCCGCACTTCTCTCGCCACGAGCTGCGAGTAATCCAACTGAGCCGCCGACATGCCGGGGCTGTCGAGGTCTTCCTCTCCTTTGTACCGCAGTGTCAAGTTAGTGAGTATTTGGTCTGCCACATTTTCGTTGTTCACTCCTGATGCCACGGCCTGCAGTGCACATTCACCCGTCAACCGTCCAAATTCCTTCCCTACAAAAACTGCGCACATCATATATGGTGAAAAGAGAACATCCAACTACCAATTAACAACTAACAAGGTCTCTGTACGGAAGATATCCCAGACACAGATGCATGATAATTAGTTTCCAAGCTATGCAAGATTACCTCCATTTTCAACATCTGGGAAGAACAGGGAGAAAAACAAACTGCCGTTCACTAAGACGGATGCCAGAAAGACGTCTAGCAACAAGGTTAGAACGAGGTACCGAACCGTCATGGTGTACATGGTTTGCTGATAGGAGATCTTGATATTGATCTTGAAAGTATTCTGTCTATGAATATATGTATTGATTTGGTTACCTTACCACTATTGTTGTATCTGATATCCCTCCGAATGTAAACACAAGCGACTCATAAACAAGAGTGGAATAAGACAGAAAAATTTAAACTGATTCACAAATAGATCGTCCACTACCACGTCTGCGTGTAGACTTTTGGCGTTGGCCGCGGGTGCTCAGCATGATATTGTAATTAGGTCTCTAAACTGAACCCGACATCTGTGCAATGATTATTGAATTATCACATTCTTTTTCCTCACAACATTTCTCCCCTCCCAAAAGATCTTCGCGTGATGTGATGCCAACAACGGAATGGTAATGATGATGAATATTAATAAAGGCAATTGAATGCGGGCAATGGTGGCAACGACATTCTGGTTGTGTCCAGCGTATTCGATTAAAAAAAACTTATTGTGCGATCATCCGCATATAAGCCAATGCCCAGTGGCTGAGCTAGAATTCTTAAGTGGGTTAGGCCTAAAAGCTGATGTTTGACGATGTGAAGTTAGTTTTTAAGTATGCTCGCTTCCCTTCAGGTGCTGCTCAATGTTAAAATCCCACATGAGGTTGAAATAGGTTGAAGGAGTTTTAAACCTGAATGTTTTAAGATAGGGAAATGAATTTTCAAATTAATCAGTATATACATAACGGATTGATTTTCACTATTGACTCCACTTGAAGAATTAGAAGCCAGATTTTTTGTTCCTCATTTTGGTAGGAGTAGGCTACTTTTATTGTATGTCTACACATGTCTCTACCCATTGAATGAATGGAAGGGTGAAGACTTTGGTAGCATAAGTAATCTGATACAAGGTGCACCCGGCTCTTTGTTTAATTAGGAGCATCAAATCCTTAGCCACTCCACCACGACATTTACCGAGTGATTTCTCTAACACGACCCAAATATGATGGAGACTCCCAAATAAGCTGGAAAGTAGACCAATAGACAAATGAACAAATTGAAAACCGGATTCAACTAGAAATTCCTTTTGACTATAGCCCCGTGAAGAGTGCTAGAACAATGAGGAACACTAGAACGAAGTGAATTTGTTGCCCACGTGACACTTCATAGCTATTAGCTTCTCAGTTTTTTGTGAGACCTCATAAATTAGCATTCTGCCAATCTTGCTTGTTAGATATGTAGCTTTCTCACTAGTGTAGCCCATGTACAGCAGTTTCCTTGTCCAAGAAAACCTTTTTAATTGGGTTCCTGCAAATATTAATGTAAAGAGAGTGTTACAACCCCAATTTTTGGGTTCATTTACTGAGAAATGTAATTTCTCTTATTAAAGATGTTTGAACAAATAATGATAATTTTTTTTGAATAAATAAATTTCGTTTACAATAGCTTTGTTGGTTGCTTTGTGGGCTTTATTGGCTATTCGGCCCAATAACAAGAAATTTCAATTAATTAATGAATAATTGAGAATTTGAGAAAAGGAAGATGTGGAAACCTATGGAAGGCAAAAAGAATGTTATCCAAGGATGGATTTCATGCCTCTTGAGTTCCTTGGATTCCAAGGAGCCCAAAAATTACATAAAGAATACAATAAGAAAAGAAAAGATCAAATGAGTATTTCCTTGTTAAGAAAGAAATTGAAAACATTGATAAAATGTGGAAAATAAATGAAAAGAGGTATAATTGAGTTATCATTGGTGGAATTTTATATCCCAAAGATTCCTAATGTTAAAAGGAATGCCAATAAGAAAAATAAATGAGAAATAAAAAGAAATCCTCAAAAAGAGATATTTTAATAAGAAATAAACAAAATATTGAGAAATAATGGATAAAAGATAAGAAAATGGCCAAGGAAGATTCCCAAGATGGGATTCTGAGCCATTACGGTTCCTTAAGGTTCAAGGAATTCAAAATAATAATTTAATGGCAAAGAAATAGGGAATACCAAATTAAATTGGCTTAATTTATAATGATAGCTTTCTTAAGAATAAAATACCATTTTTCTTTGGAATTTGGGTCTCCAATTTGGTACACAGATAGATGAGGTCATCACAAAGCTTCCTCTAAAATTTGGTGGAAAAAGGATAAAGGAATAAAGAGTTATGATTTTTTAGAAGTTTCCTAAAGTAAATGAACTGTATTAAATGTCACAATTCTTTTAAAAGGAAAATAAAATTCTGTTATCTTGGGCGCGGGTTATCTAAACCACAGATCTCGCATCAAACGACGTGGGATCGTCGTGTAGATCCCAGTCCAAGAAGGACTCATGGGAACCTTGCTCTTTGAAGATCTCGCGACTCTAGGCATGAGTGAACCCGAGGATAATCTCATTAGGTTCGGGAAGACCTAAGGATCCCAACCATACCAGGTTTTAGGACCTGAGATGGCGTATATGGGAATTCCCCAAATGGGAGGGGTACCATCGGCCTTGGCTATATATATGAGGGGCTACGCACCCTCTGCGAAATCCCAGAGCTCTCTTTTGAGTTCGGATGGGAGAGGCTAGCTGGAGCGCATGGTCAATTGCGAGAAGGAACTTGATCTTTAGGAGGCTTCTCCATCCCGTCGACTCGAACCACGCTGGGAAAATCCGAGGGCGTCGTTGAGTTCGGAGTGAATCAGAGGAGGTGCGGCGGAATCCACTACGGTTGAGGAGTCTAGATGCTCAAAGTCAAGCCTGAGGTTGACCACAGGCAAGCACCGACTCACGAACAGGGATGACTCATGAGGAAGAAGAAGAAGAAGAAAAGGGGGGAGACTTTATTGCCACCGACGGCTGTGATGGAAGGTAAGGAAAGACTTGTCCTTTACGTCCTTTTGATTGCAATGATAGGCGCGCGTGTTCGTGGCCGTTGGATCCTAAGTGGATTAGCAGACTACGGATCAAACGGTCCATATTTTTCTAAAATTACTAATAAACCAGAAAAAGGGGTTTTCTTGTTAAAAATCGTATCTTTAGCTAGCAAACTCGGATGAGAAAGATGTATACATGAAAATTGATTAGAAAAATACAAGGAACAATATAAAAATGGTTTGGTAATTTAGTTCTGCCTCATTTTACAAAAGTACATTAATTTGGTAGAAAAATGAATTAGAAGATAATTGGAAACCCTAATTGTATACAAAGGGTGAATCCTTGTGGATTAATAGGTTGAGATGAAGAATATTAACCTGTTGGATACTAAAATAATGTTTTCAACTGTTTTGAATATAAAGCTGGCTAACTTAGGGAATTAATCTATAAATAAACGATAATACACATGGAAACCCTAATTTAGTGTAAAAGAAGAGAAAAACCTTGTTGATTTCGAATTATGGAAAAAGTTGGTTAAATAATGATCCCAAGTAGGATTAGTAATAATAAGATGAGAAATTTAGGGTTTTTATATAGTTATGCTGAATCAGGATTTATAATGTTAAAAGTGGAGACAAAACCCTAATTTCGAAGGAAACCCTAAAAATTGAGTAGAAATCTAAGGAATAAGATGAAAATTGGATATATAAACTGATAAAAGGAAGTTGGTATGTTTATTTCAGGCTTCTGTGCATTTTTCTTGCTTGAGAGGGTTTTACTCTACAAAGTTGATTCTGTCTCCAAATATGGAAGATACAGGTATGTGGTTACGCTTATGAATAATCGCTCTAGTTTCACGGCGATTCCCGAACGTTTTATCGGTTGCTTGAAAAACAATTGTTGGATGTCTATTTATTTCATGCAACTATAAAGTGACTATGATTGTCACCATAAATATGTATATAATTGGCTAGATCCGGGTCCAACTCTGTTGCTTTGAAAAGGCTAAAAAAAGGGTAATCCTAGAGCAAGGTCTAGGTTATTGTGAGTTAGAAACTGGGCTACCTACGTGTAGTGCCATGAGACTCTTTAGCATACCATGAATTAAGGAGTGGGCTGCCTACGGGTAGTGCCATGTGACTCAACCCTAGACATTGGTTCACCTGTTAAGTAGATCATGAGGGGTTTAATGGGGATCTACCATAAGGAAGGTAGTGTCCAAGTCCACTGCAGGGACATCACAGAGGATAGGGTACTCTTGGATCGCGAAGTTATATTTAAAACGTAAAGTTGTTTGTTTAAATCATAATTGACTGATTACATTGTTATCATAGTTGTATGATTATTGTTTCCCCCACATACCAGCGTTGGCTGACCCACGTTCTATTTGTCGGCATTTTAGGTACAAGCTAAAAGGACAAATAGTAAATCGTCATATTGTGAAATACATGAAGTAAAATATAAGGAGGATTAGTTAGAGTAGAATCCATAAGTGGATACAAGTTTAGAGATCCATGTTTTCAAAAAGGTATGTAAAAGTTTATTTTCTTACAACTTTCCAGTTTAATCTGTTAAAATTTAATAATTGTTCTTGGTTAATTGTCGAACCTTTGATCCTGAAATTATGTGTGCAGATTTGACCTATCAGTCTCCCTTAATTGGGGGTTATCGGAAGGTGGGGTCGTAACAATTGGTATCAGAGCATAGGTTCCTCACTTAACCATTAATAATTATTAAATTTTACAAACTCCACAGAACCCAAGGGAGTTATTAGAGTATTATCCGAAAGATGGAGGTGTCTAGAAAAGGATCACGACAGGGGGCTGGAAATATTTTCCTCTGCACCGCTAGACGGAATATGAGGACTCCCGGATCCGTGTGACTATCCGGTCAAAGTCTTAGGGTATGAATCAAAATAAGATACCTTTAGGACTTTCTCATATTATTCATCCCTTCTCATTACAAATTCTATTAAGGACCTTAAGGATTAGGATTTTCTCTCTTCTCCTCACCCTCTTGAGGTATGGGTAAGGTTAATAAGGTCTAAGCTGAGGGATTGACTTCATAGGGACAGAGAGTTGTGAGGGTTGCACTATTGTTTTCTACAAGAGAAGGTGGTACATATGGATTTTGATAGTTGTTGTCTTACATGTGCCAACATTTTGAAGTTGTGTGTCCTTGTTTGCCATAGATCTAGTAGAGTCGGTAGTGAGGTGTTGTACTAATTTTTGTTGACATGCATTGAAGTGTTGAAGCCTCTGCATTGTGGGTAGAATTGGGTTGTATTGTTGCCTGGTCCACTTCCAAGTATTCCTTGGACGGAGTTGTTTTTCTGATGTCACACTCTTCCTCAAATGGAAGATCATCCTCTACCTGAGATGTTTGTCTGGTTATAGAATTGCTGGAGATTGAAGGTGACTTGACAATCAGTATTTGCTTTGTTTGTGTAGAAGACAACAAGAGATAAAGAGGGAGATCATCTGGTTTTCCTTATCTCAAGGTCTTGTAGTAAAGGAATTAGATCATTCTATGATGGGATTGGTGGCTTTAACATGGATGCCACAAATCCCTCATAGTTATTTCCATCGAGACCTTTCAAAAGTGTAAAAACCTTTCCTTAGTCTCTAATAACATACCATATTCCATTGAGTTGATCACAAAGTGTTTTGGAATTTCTTATGTAGTCAATGAGAGCGTGAAACCCTTTGGTGAAGGTGCAACGATAAGATTTGAGTTCAATCTCTCGGGAATGAGAGGCCTCAGAAAACTTCTGGGTAAGGGTAGACCGTACCCAGTGTGAGGTTGTGTAGCCAATGATGTCTCCCATTACCTCTTCAATCAGTGATCTCGAGATCCAACCTTTGAGCAGTTAGTCTGTGTGAGTCCAAGTGTTGTGTGTAGGATTTGCATCGGGTAGGCCTAATACATCAGGGATGAGGAGAGGCAGAGGTGTTCCACTTTCATCTAGGAAGCCTCCTAAGCTGCACGATCTAGCTAGGTTTTTCACCAGTGATTTCCAAATGAGAAATTTGTTGAGGTTCAGCTCGATTGTCAAGAAGTTTGAGATGTTTAGTCTGACCCAGTAGGAGTAGACAGAGGTTGAGGATGAGTTTTTAGTTTCCATGATGCTAGTTTTCCCTCATCCTAGCTATTAGTGAGATTTTCTTCAGTGGTATGGAAGGTTCTTCGATTGTGAGGGAGTAGGGAAGGGATTTAAGGTAGAAGAGCACGTTGTTAGGGATTGTCTTTAGAGGAAGTATCCTACTATGACTTAGGATCACTCTGATAACATCTTAGAGTTTGGAGGAAAGGAGGAATTCAATTGAAAGGTTAAGATCAGTTGCATGGTGATGTATTAATATTACAAGCTATATACATTGACATATCCTAGTCGTTACTGTGGCATACAACTCATAAAAACGTAATTAACTAATGCGGAAGCGTTCATCAAACAGCGGATTAGCGAAAAATCACTAAAAATTAAAACTTTTTTGCAAACAGATCCACACATTGCAAATCTTTTTCTTCAAGAGCCAAAGTATAATATTTACATTCTGTTTCAAAGTACATGTCGTGTACTATCTCTTCTCAAGATTAACAACATCTGCTATCTCCAACATAAAATATAGACGGCATATAGCTTCGAATGCATCAAGCCAAAATCTCAGATCGATTCATTAAAACACTAACTAAAACTCCGAGGACCTGAGAGTATAGAGACGACACATAGGACTCTATATACATCTATACATGGCATAACAGCCAGTGTCTCCACCTGAGACTTTACTGTGCTGCTGCTACTGCTGTCCTTCGCTTACTGAAGGGTTCCTGTCTCCTCGTCCGCGTCCACCTAAAAATGTGGTTCCCACGGGGGTGAGACAATTATAAAAATTGCCCCAGCGAGAGATATAACTCTCCGCCAGTAACATTATTATTGCAACTAAAGAAGATAAATATGAACAGAGGAATCATATTTATTTGACAATAGATATTTTAATGTCTAACAAATTAGAATATTATTCTATATCAGAAACATTACAACTATAACTTGATAGAATCAACATGTCACTTATCCTTTAATGAATATGAAGAACATGTATAACATCTATTCAAACTATAGAATCATTACCACTGCTTTAAATATCTTCAGTCTTAGATCATATATCTAAAGCCTGGCATTATCATTGTGGAGTCATGGCCCGTAGCCATACTCTTTTCATAAAGTGTTGGGATCTTAATCCCTCAATTCACCACTGGAAATTTCTCATCCTTTCACAATTTCAATACCATAACCATGTGATTCTGAGTATTTAAACCCTTAGCTCATCACCTGAGCATTGTTACCACACTCTCAAGTAACTAACACCTTTAGGGAATCTGACCAAGATAAGCATGATACTTGTTACACAAGCATCCATCATGACACTTGAGGCCCATTAACTCTCTTGCTACCACTTACCAGGCAACAAGGTATATTATGGCACACAAGGCTCAATAAACAAATTGAAATTAAAAATGCATCATAGCTCATACCTGGCTATGCCCATCATCTCATGATACCTACATGGTTAGCACATATGATGGTAGTACATCAATTATCTATCAACAACATGCCAAAACAAATATATCATTGATTAAAGGGTATCACCCTTAATCCTTTACCAGGATTAGGATTTCCATCATACATCTCATATATCATTCATCCAATCATATTGGACTTATAACACAACAAGGTATACCATCATTTGGAGTGTTGGATATGATTTCTATCATATCTTGATGTATCACTTCCCTCAACACCTTCATCTTACTTGAGTTTATTCCCTTATCTTGTATTAGGGTATTTCCCATCCTAATATTTATGCACTAGATCATCACATTCATCATGTAAAGTGTTGGTCATGATTCATCTATTTAGAAAATACAACCATTTCCAATATTAAGGATTCATCCTTAAGTTAGGAACTAACAAAATATCCATGTTATATCACTTTCAAAATACCACGGCCATGCTACCTTGCACGGTCATGCAAAGGGAAGCTACCACGGCCGTACTACCCTGCACGGTCGTGCTGAGTAAAGTCGCCACGGTCGTGCTGCCTTGCACGGTCGTGCTACAGAGGATCACCACATGAATCATATTTATATATATGAATCCTATTCTTTGATCCTTTCAATTTGATTAGGTCACATCAACCCTTCAATCAAAATCATACAACTATGATTAACATAGTGTATCAAGTCATTGATCCTATAAGCAATTAGGGATTCATCCCTTAATTGGCACTTAATCACTTAGGTACTATTAGGGTTTCAACCTTTGTACCTTCTTTGATTATCATTATTAATCATCATTGGATCAATGGATCATTAATCATCTTAATTATCAAGAGATTCAATCACATTGAACCTCCATTACATAAGGTATCCAATTGAATTAGGGTTTCCAATGTTGATTCCTTCAATCATTGAATTCATGGAACCAATCATCAATTGGACCTATACACATACTTCAATTGAGTTTAATAGGTCAACCTTCAACTGATTTGACCCTAAATTGACCCTCAATTGATCATCAATTAGGGTTTGATTCAATTGAATTAGGGTTTGGAATCGATGATCCAACAAGACTCATTAATGCAGGATTGATTACTTTGAAACTATTGAACCATCATCCAAATTGAGCATGACCTGACCCCAAACGGTCTTGAGGTCGTTTGGATGACCTCCAAACGGTCTTGAGACCATTTTCCCATGTCCACATCATAATCCAAGTCAACCAATTAAAGTTTGGATCATTGGATTGATCACCAAATCAGCATTTGATTGCAAATCAACTTGGTACCTTTAGACCTTCATTCACCTAACCATACTCAACCCTAGACCTCCAAACGGTCTTTGGTGACTACCAAACGGTTTTGAAACCGTTTGTATGAGCTCCAAACGGTTTTAAAACCGTTTGGATCATCCATCCTTTGGATTATAGTGAAATTCCATAAAGGTTTGGTCTATTGAGTTGAACAACAAATCAGCACTTAATTGCAATATGATTTGGTACCTTTGGACCTTCAATTGGTCAATTTTACTTGACCCCAGACCTCAAAACGGTCTTTGGTGATCCCCAAATGGTCTTGAAACCGTTTGGGTGATCCCCAAACGGTCTTGAAACTGTTTGGGCTAATCAACCCAAAATCTCAAAACAACTCATTGGAATTTCAGCACTAATTCCAATTAGGGTTTGCCTAATTGATTAGCCGTCAACTCATGATTCCTTTAGAGTTAACCCCTCAAATTTGGAGTGTCATTAAAAAACATCATTAGGAACAGTAATATCAAAAGGTAAACCCTTGGTCAGCTCACTCAAATGATTTTGAAACCGTTTGCCCAAAAAGTCAAGTTAAATCAGATTGAAAATAAGCACTTAATCCAATTAGGTTTTCCTAATTGATTAGCCTTCAACTCACGATTCCTTGGGAGTTAACCCATCAAATTTGGTGAGTCCTTAATCAAAATTATTAGGAAAAGTAATAGAAAACGTTCAACCCTTGGTCAATGCTCTCAAATGGTTTTGAAACCGTTTGCCCAAAAAGGTCAAGTTAATCAGATTGAAAATCAGCACTTAATCCAATTAGGTTTTCCTAATTGATTAGCCTTCAACTCACGATTCCTTGGGAGTTAACCCATCATATTTGGTGAGTCCATAATCAACATAATTATGAACAGTAATATCAAACGGTCAACCCTTGGTCAACGCTCTCAAACGGTTTTGAAACCGTTTTCCCAAAAAGGTCAAGTTAATCAGATTGAAAATCAGCACTTAATCCAATTAGGTTTCCCTAATTGATTAGCCTTCAACTCACGATTACTTGGGAGTTAACCCATAAAATTTGTTGACGAATTATTAAACATAATTATGAACAGGAATATTAAACGGTAAATGCTTGGTAAACTCACTCAAACGGTTTTGAAACCGTTTTCCCAAAAAGGTCAAGTTAATCAGGTTGAAAATCAGCACTTAATTCATTTAGGTTTACCTAATTGATTAGACTTCAACTCACGATTACTTTGGAGTTAATCCCTAAAATTTGGAGGGTTATCAACCAACATAATTATCAACAGGAATCCCAAACGGACAACCCTTGGTCAACCATCTCAGATGGGTTTGAAACCATTTTCTGCCAAACAGTTTGCAAATCGTTTGGTCACCAAACGGTTTGGTGAAACCGTTTGGGCCAAACTTTGAAACCGTTTGCCCAAGATATTTGGGGAGGTGTGTGTTTATGATGATTTCATCATCATCAACCTACAAAATCACAGAATCTACTGTGATTTCCATGGAAATTGCATCAATCAACCAAATCAATTATCGTAAATAGAGAAATGATCATTGTTTGATGGAGAATTGAATGCAATAACAAAGTTAGGATTTCAAGTTATAAAACCTACCTCCAATTGAGCTCCAAAGCTCCAAGATCACGCCATAAATGGTGGATGAAGCTCTTGCAACTCCCCCCTAGGCTCGTCCTCAAGATTTTGATTGTAAAAGTTGGCTAGGGTTGAAGAGGAGATCGAAATAACAAGGAATCCATAATTTATTTTTGAATTCTACCATGGAATCAAGGAGAAAGAAGGTCAAGGTTTACAAACAGGTTGGGGGTCGTCCTCCTACTCCTCCCTAGCTCCTTGGTCAGTTTTGCAAGCAAGGGGAAGAAAGAAATCCGAAAAAAGCCTTTGTTTGGGCTTGGAAATGGCACTTTTTATAAGGAAATTGATGAGAGAGAAAATGCCTTATTAAAATGCATTTAATCTAAAAAATATGGCCGCCTCTTCCCCCTCAAATTATTTAAGGATGAGGCTATCTTCATTTCCTCATATTCTTCTCAATTATCCATGATTTAAAGAAAAACAAATTAAGCACCTTAATGCTTATTATATTAATATCACATATGTGAGTGGAAATTACTTTCCTTTATAATAAGGTGAGTGGAGTTTCACCTCCATTAGATATTTTCGTTCCTTATCTTGGAAAAAAAACGTCCATCCTTATTCAAAATCAACCAAATTATATTTTGGTTGAAGTCCCTTTAATTAATACATTCATTTTTGCCCTAAATTGAATTAGGGTTTCACTTAAGATTAAATCTTGATTATTTTAATATTAAGATTCTCTCTCCTCCAACTTAATTTAAATGAGATGCCCATCTAATTTTATTTACTCTACATGATGACAAGGAACATTAAGGACCTTATTGAAGTGGTAATTTGCATATTGGATTCTGTGTTTTGGGTAAATTGCACATTACACCAAAACTAGGTTTTAATGCACAATATTGTCCAACAAGCTCTATCTTGGTGTCCAGGCTTGTAGAAGCCTTACCACTACATCATATTCATTATTATGATGTCTCAACATCATAGGAACATCTTATCATGTGCAATTTGCAATTTGACCCCTCAACTTGGGTAATTTGCACTTTAGTCCAAAATAAGCAAAAATTGCTTCAACATTGTTCAAATAGGACCAAAATTGAAACATAAGTTTCTCATGAGCCCTAATTACTTTTCCAAAGATAAGATTAAGAATCTGCTCAACCTTATTAGGCAAAATATCTAGGGTTAATTCATAACCCAGGTCAAGGATGTTACAAATTATAAACCCCTAACAAGGATTTCCTCCTTGAAATCCCAGGAAAAGGAGGAACAGATTATTCATTAATCATGCCCTCAAGTATCCACATAAAATCATAATATCATGGGGATATCATGAACTCTATGATTCCACACAAAGTTCCTTTCATTAATTCAACCTCATCAATGTTTATGTTTATGCAGAGCATAAACCCCTAACATATGATGTTCATATTATTGAAAGGAAGAAACATAAAAGAGCATACTTCTATCATCACCCAAGAATATTTATCAAAAGAAAAAACATATATATATCTAACAAAGATAATTTACTCAGTAATCCTTTAACAAACTCTATGTAATTGGGAATGTTCACATAGTTTTCCCCTTTTGGTTGGGAATGTCACATAGCTCTTCCCTTTTTGTTGGGGACGACACATAGCTTTCCCCTTTTGGTTGGGAATGTCACATAGCTCTTCCCTTTTTGTTGGGGATGGCACATAGTTTTCCCCTTTTGGTTGGGAATGTCACATAGCTTTTCCCTTTTTGTTGGGGACGGCACATAACTTTCCCCTTTTGGTTGGGAATGTCACATAGCTCTTCCTTTTTTGTTGGGGATGGCACATAGCTTTCCCCTTTTGGTTGGAAATGTCACATAGCTCTTCCCTTTTTGCTGGGGATGGCACATAGCTTTCCCCTTTTGGTTGAGAATGTCACATATCTCTTCCCTTTTTGTTAGGGATGGCACATAGCTTTCCCCTTTTGGTTGGGAATGTCACATAGCTCTTCCCTTTTTGTTGGGGATGGCACATAGCTTTTCATTTTTGGTTGGGAATGTCACATAGCTCTTCCCTTTTTGTTGGGGATGGCACATAGCTTTCCCCTTTTGGTTGGGAATGTCACATAGCTCTTCCCTTTTTGTTGGGGATGGCACGTAACTTTCCCCTTTTGGTTGGGAATGTCACATAGCTCTTCCCTTTTTGTTGGGGATGGCACATAGCTTTCCCCTTTTGGTTGGGAATTCAACATAGCTCTTCCTTTTTTGTTGGCACATAGCTTTCCCCTTTTAGTTGGGAATGTCACATAGCTCTTCCCTTTTTGTTGGGGATGGCACATAGCTTTCCCCTTTTGGTTGGGAATGTCACATAGATCTTCCCTTTTTATTGGGGATGGCACATAGCTTTCCCCTTTTGGTTCATTATACTCTCCAGATTGTTTCAGAATGACTACTTGATCAGAGTAATAAAAAAGGTAACAATCTAAGAGTTTCATACTTGCCTTTTCTTCAATAATCATATACCTAGCCAGGGTATACAAGTATTATGAGATCAGGTAGTATGTACCTTATTTACTATTATATTCCTCGCTTTTCATATCATTATACACACATGATTTTCCCTTGTTCCAACATGACTAAGTCATTTAGGAACTCTTTTAAAGCTCCAACTTTTTGTATTAAGGACTGATACCCTAAGTTGTAAGGCTAGTATCCAGTCCCCTATATGCATTACTATTGCCCTAATTTGCCCAACAAGAGCATGATCATAGGATTCTCTATCCCGATCAGGTCTTAATGGGGATTCTCAGGCACTCATTCTATTCTTTTCTGGTCCCATGCACCCTCTCCTGGTGCAACAACATTGCCCTTAGCAATGTGTTCCTCGTGTTCTCCAGTCATTTTCAAGTTCTTCTTCTCCTATGTGAGCAGAAGATACTATCAGATAAACTGGAAGACACTTAGAACAGACTCTACAACCTCAGTCCTATGTCTCTGTAGACTCAGCAAACCTAGAGCTCTGATACCACTAAATTGTGGCATAAAACTCATAAAACGTAATTAACTAATGCGGAAGCGTTCATCAAGCAGCGGATTAGCGAAAATTCGCTAAAAATTAAAACTTTTTTGCAAAGAGATCCGCACATTAGAAATCTTTTTCTTGAAGAGTCAAAGTATAACATTTACATTCTGTTTCAAATTACATGTCTTGTACTATCTCTTCTTGAGATTTACAACATCAGCTGTCTCCAACATAAAATATAGACAACATATAGCTTCGAATGCATCAAGCCAAAATCTCAGATCGATTCATTAAAACACTAACTAAAACTCTGAGGACCTGAGAGTACAGAGACGACACATAGGACTCTATATACATCTATACATGGCATAACATCCAGTGTCTCCACCTGAGACTTTACTTTGTTGCTGCTACTGTTGTCCTTCCCTTACTAAAGGGTTCCTGTCTCCTCGTCCGCGTCCACCTAAAAATGTGGTTCCAACGGGGGTGAGACAATTATAAAAATTGCCCCAGCGAGAGATATAACTCTCCGCCGGTAACATTATTATTGCAACTAAAGAAGATAAATATGAATAGAGGAATCATATTTATTTGACAACATATATTTTAATGTCTAACAGATTAGAACATTATTCTATATCAGAAACATTGCAACTATAACTTTATAGAATCAACATGTCACATATCCTTTAATGATATTGAAGAACATGTATAACATCTATTCAAACTACAGAATCATTACCACTTCTTTAACTCTCTTCAGGCTTAGATCATATATCTAAAGCTTGGCATTATCATTGTGGAGTCATGGCTCATAGCCATACTCTTTTCATAATGTGTTGGGATCTTAATCCCTCAATTCACCACTGGAAATTTCTCATGCTTTCATAATTTCAATACCATAACCATGTGATTCTGGGTATTTAAACCCATAGCTCATCACCTGAGCATTGTTACCACATTCTCAAGTAACTAACACCTTTAGGTCATCTGACCAAGATAAGCATGATACTTGTTACACAAGCATCCATCATGACACTTGAGGCCCATTAACTCTCTTGCTACCTCTTACCAGGCAATAAGGTATATTATGGCACACAAGGCTCAATAAACAAATTCAAATTAAAAATGCATCATAGCTCATGCCTGGCTATGCCCATCATCTCAAGATACCTGCATGGTTAGCACATATGATGACAGTACATCAATTATCTATCAACACCATGCAAAAACAAATATATCATTAATTCAAGGGTATCACCCTTAATCCTTTACCAGGATTAGGATTTCCATCATACATCTCATATATCATTCATCCAATCATATTGGACTTATAACACAACAAGGTATACCAGCATTTGGAATGTTGGATATGATTTCTATCATATCTTGATGTATCACTTCTCTCAACACCTTCATCTTACTTGAGTTTATTCCCTTAGCTTGTATTTGGGTATTTTCCATCCTAATGTTTATGCACTAGATCATCACATTCATCATGCAAAGTGTTGGTCGTGATTCATCTATTTAAAAAATACAACCATTTCCAATATTAAGGATTCATCCTTAAGTTAGGAACTAACAAAATATCCATGTTATATCACTTTCAAAATACCACGGCCGTGCTACCTTGCACGGTCGTGCAAAGGGAAGCTACCACGGCCGTGCTACCCTGCATGGTCGTGCTGAGTAAAGTCGCCACGGCCGTGCTGCCTTGCACGGTCGTTCTACATAGGATCACCACATAAATCATATTTATATATATGAATTCTATTCTTTGATCCTTTCAATTTGATTAGGTCACATCAACCTTTCAATCAAAAGCATACAACTATGATTAACATAGTGTATCAAGTCATTGATCCTATAAGCAATTAGGGATTTATCTCTTAATTGGCACTTAATCACTTAGGTACTATTAGGGTTTCAACCTTTGTACCTTCTTTGATTATCATTACTAATCATCATCGGATCAATGGATCATTCATCATCTTAATTCTCAAGAGATTCAATCACATTGAACCACCATTACATAAGGTATCCAATTGAATTAGGGTTTCCAATGTTGATTCCTTCAATCATTGAATTCATGGAACCAATCATCAATTGGACCTATACACATACTTCAATTGAGTTTAATAGGTAAACCTTCAACTGATTTGACCCTCAATTGACCCTCAATGTATCATCAATTAGGGTTTGATTCAATTGAATTAGGGTTTGGAATCGATGATCCAACAACACTAATTAATGCAAGATTGATTACTTTGAAACTATTGAACCATCATCCAAATTGAGAATGACCTGACCCCAAACGGTCTTGAGGTCGTTTGGATGACCTCCAAACGGTATTGAGACCATTTTCCCATGTCCACATCATAATCCAAGTCAACCAATTAAAGTTTGGATCGTTGGATTGATCACCAAATCAGCATTTGATTGCAAATCAACTTGGTACCTTTAGACCTTCAAACACCTAACCATACTCAACCCTAGACCTCCAAACGGTCTTTTGTGACCACCAAACGGTTTTGAAACCGTTTGGATGAGCTCCAAACGGTTTTGAAACCATTTGGCTCATCCATCTTTTGGATTCTAGTGAAATTCCATTGAGGTTTGGTCTATTGAGTTGATCAACAAATCAGCACTTAATTGCAATATGATTTGGCACCTTTGGACCTTCAATTGGTCAATTATACTTGACCCCAGACCTCCAAACGTTCTTGGGTGATCCCCAAACGGTCTTGAAACCGTTTGAGTGATCCCCAAATGGTCTTGAAACTGTTTGGGCTAATCAACCCAAAATCTCAAAACAACTCATTGGAATTTCAGCACTAATTCCAATTAGGGTTTTCCTAATTGATTAGCCTTCAACTCATGATTCCTTTAGAGTTAACCCCTCAAATTTGGATTGTCATTAACAAACATCATTAGGAACAGTAATATCAAAATTTCAACCCTTGGTCAACTCAATCAAACGATTTTGAAACCGTTTTCCCAAAAAGTCAATTTAAATCAGATTGAAAATAAGCACTTAATCCAATTAGGTTTTCCTAATTGATTAGCCTTCAACTCACAATTCCTTGGGAGTTAACCCATCAAATTTGGTGAGTCCTTAATCAAAATTATTAGGAACAGTAATCGCAAATGTTCAACCCTTGGTCAATGCTCTCAAATGGTTTTGAAACCGTTTTCCCAAAAAGGTCAAGTTAATCAGATTGAAAATCAGCACTTAATCCAATTAGGTTTTCCTAATTGATTAGCCTTCAACTCACGATTACTTGGGAGTTAACCCATAAAATTTGGTGAGTCCTTAATCAACATAATTATGAACAGTAATAGCAAACGGTCAACCCTTGTTCAACGCTCTCAAACGGTTTTGAAACCGTTTTCCCAAAAAGGTCAAGTTAATCAGATTGAAAATCAGCACTTAATCCAATTAGGTTTCCCTAATTGATTAGCCTTCAACTCACGATTCCTTGGGAGTTAACCCATAAAATTTGGTGAGCCATTATCCAATATAATTAGGAACAGGAATCTCAAATGGTCAATGCTTTGTCAACTCACTCAAACGGTTTTGAAACCGTTTTCCCAAAAAAGTCAAGTTAATCAGGTTGAAAACCAACACTTAATTCAACTAGGTTTACCTAATTGATTAGCCTTCAACTCACTATTTATTTGGAGTTAATCCCTCAAATTTTGGAGGGTTATCAACCAACATAATTATGAATAGGAATCCCAAACGGTCAACCCTTGTTCAACCATCTCAAATGGTTTTGAAACCGTTTTCTCCCAAACGGTTTGCAAACCGTTTAGTCACCAAACGGTTTGGTGAAACCGTTTGGGCCAAACTTTGAAACCGTTTGCCCAAGATATTTGGGGAGGTGTGTGCTTATGATGATTTCATCATCCTAAACCTACAAACTCACAAATTCTACTATGATTTCCATGGAAATTGCATCAATCAACCAAATCAATTATCGTAAATAGAGAAATGATCATTGTTTGATGGAGAATTGAATGCAATAACAAAGTTAGTGTTTCAAGTTATAAAACCCACCTCCAATTGAGATCTAAAGCTCCAAGTTCATGCCATCAATGGTGGATGAAGCTCTTGAAACTCCCCCTAGGATCGTCCTCAAGCTTTTGATTGTAAAAGTTGGCTAGGGTTGAAGAGGAGATCGAAATAAGAAGGAATCCATAATTTATTTTCGATTTCCACCATGGAATCAAGGAGAACGAATTTCAAGGCTTACCAAATGGTTGGGGGTCGTCCTCCTACTCCTCCCTAGCTCCTTGGTCAGTTTTGCAAGCAAGGGGAAGAAAGAAATCCGAAAAAAGCCTTTGTTTGGGCTTGGAAATGGCACTTTTTATAAGGAAATTGATGAGAGAGAAAATGCCTTATTAAAATGCATTTAATCTAAAAAATATGGCCCCCTATTCCCCCTCAAATTCCTTAAGGACGAGGATATCTTCATTGCCTCATATTCCTCTCAATTATCCATGATTTAAATAAAAACAAATTAAGCACCTTAATGCTTATTATATTAATATCCCATATGTGAGTGGAAATTACTTTCCTTTATAATAAGGTGAGTGGAGTTTCAACTCCTTTAGATATTTTCATTCCTTATCTTGGAAAAATAACGTCCATCATTATTCAAAATCAACCAATACCATTTTGGTTGAAGGCCCTTTAATTAATACATTCATTTTTGCCCTAAATTGAATTAGGGTTTCACTCAAGATTAAATTTTGATTATTTTAATATCAAGATTTTCTCTTCTCCAACTTAATTCAAATGAGATGCCCCTCTCATTTTCTTTGTTCTACATGATGACAAGGAACATTAAGGACCTTATTGAAGTGGTAATTTGCATATTGAATCCTGGGTTTTGGATAAACAACACATTACACCAAAACTAGATTTTAATGCACAACATTGTCCAACAAGCTCTATCTTGGTGTCCAGGCTTGTAGAAGCCTTACCACTACATCATATTCATTCTTATGATGTCTCAACATAAGAGGAACATCTTATCATGTGCAATTTGCAATTTGACCCCTCAACTTGGGTAATTTGCACTTTAGTCCAAAATAAGCAAACATTGCTTCAACATTGTTCATAACAGGACCAAAATTGAAACATAAGTTTCTCATGAGCCCTAATTACTTTTCCAAAGATAAAATTAAGAATCTACTCAACCTTATTAGACAAAACATCTAGGGTTAATTCATAACCCAGGTCAGGGATGTTATAGTTACATACACATTGGGTACAACAAACATCTTACATGCTAGCATTTATAGTGTACATTTACTAGTGCATGTCGTGCATGCTAGTGTGAGTGACTAGGAGGCACTGTAATTTTGTTGAATGCAATTCAGTTAAGAAAAATTCTAGATATAATCACTTATACACCCGTTCTCCCACCTAGTTCTTGGGAATAAGAATGGACAATTTGTCCCGTATAACCAACAACAATTAAAGTAATAAAAGATGAGAGAAGTAGAAGAAAAAAAATGTTTTTGTCTGTAATTTTCAATCTGGAGTGTATATTTTGATGAAATAAAAAGTATTGGATTCCTTGTAAAAATACTTTCCTACGAGACTACTATTGACATATTTTGGAAGAACGATAATATAAGAGAAATATAGTATGGGTGTTTTAAGGTATCATACACATGTTCTGGTTAAAGTACTCATATTTAAGTACAGTGCATCAACTAGTGAATACTCATATTGTACCTCAAATTGTGAGTGGTGTACCCCGAATCATGCGTATTGTACCCCTTTTATTTATCTACTCGAGTATATTACCAATATTTTGGGGTTAAAATGCGCACATTTAGGAATACATTACTATTATTTTTGGAAGTAAAATATTAATGTTTTACTTATTCGTGTATTGTATCCTAAAATATGAGTATTATACCCTAGTATAATATGAATGTTGTCCATATCTACTTCAATTTTAATATTTTACTTGATGGTCAATCTGAGTACTGCACATGTGAGTATTGTATTTTTTATATTGTATGTAGAGAAAATTGAGGTTTGATCATATTCATTACCTTTTAGTTTTACCATTGATCAAGTGTCTGACCGAACAAAGGCCAAACCTAGCCAGAATAAGCATTTCAGAATACTGATGCCATGCCTGTTCAATCGCGTAAGAATTATACCTCTGTAATTGTAAAGTAGATTGCTAAAAAAATTCTACAACTGCCAAAACCGGTAGTAGTGCGCGATGCAATCCATGTAGTGTGTCTCCATAATAAGTTTTAATTCAGAATTATGCTACATATGAACGTTGTAAACTCAAATTTGATTGTGCACATGTATCGTCAACGCAACATATATTATCTCAAACCAACAGGACGATATCAACGGTGGTATATCTTTCATCAAAATTGCTTCCCCAAAGAATGAAGGTGTCGAAGATCTGCGCAGCATGTTCTGATTGGTGTTCAACTGTTCATAATATCATAGCGTATAACAGTTCATTTTAGATCTTGAATGCTGCACATGGATTGATGACAACCTCTTCCTCTCTAATTACTTATCTAGGATAATGTAAGCAAGATGAAGGCCAGAGGGTTCCATAATGGTGAAAAGTCGAACGAGATTGTGCTTCATTATATTTACAATTTGGTTTTGGCTTGTCATGGGCGGCATACTAGGTTTTGCATCCCTTCCCCCATCTATACTATATTAGAAAGCCTGTCTGGAGTTTCATATGCAATTCTTATACCCATTTTTCAAA
Source organism: Alisma plantago-aquatica (assembly GCA_963693085.1). NCBI lineage: Eukaryota > Viridiplantae > Streptophyta > Magnoliopsida > Alismatales > Alismataceae > Alisma > Alisma plantago-aquatica. The sequence continues at coordinate 321,575,470 of OY856411.1, read as the reverse complement.
ATTACAACCTGGTCCTTAGTTATATGTGATAAAAATATAATTAGATTTATTTATAATATTTACTCCAGTTTGAGTGTCAGACTCTCGATTCTTGTCAGTACTATTGTGTCGCGAGAAGACTCCAGACAAGACTCCAGTCTGTTCAGGATTGTTGCATGCATCGTCCAAAAAAGCGGCATCATCGATGTCTCAACGAGCTCAGGAGCCCTCTGTCGTTGCAAAGTCCCAAGTCTTAGCATGGATGACCATTGAAATCGCCAGTCTTGGCTAAGCGCAAAGCACTGAGGAAGTCCAACCTATTTTTATAATCACGATCCTGAACCTACACTTATGAATTTAAGTCGGTGGGAAAGGAAAGTGAAGCTTTGACTAACGAGGAACCTCCGCCCTTTGTTAACGCCGACTTTGAAACCACCCCTTACCCTTCAAAGAGCCATTTGTACTTGAAGCCGAGAGGCATCGAAGATATAGGGAAGAAGCTGGCAGAGGTTGGATTTCATAGCCGTCATCCAACAGATGCTGCTGAAACTCCACCGGAGATCATCAGGTCTAAAACATGTAGGGACTTTATAAATGGTCATCCATGCTAATGCTAGCATCCCTTTCTGGTTTTGATATTCCATTATTTTTTAATTTAACACAAAATTGTGAATCACTTCTGTACACTTCCTATTTCTAATTATCCTGAGCCTGAGTGCCTTATCCCTATTTACTAACGCTACAGATCTTAGTCATGCATTGGTTTTCAATAATTTTAAATGACGATTATGAAGAATTTGGAAAGGAATCTAGAAATGGTGTATGCATTTGTATCCAATTGATATCTATGTCACCATCGATCGCATTGCATGATCTATTTGAATTGGTGGTGGTTCTTCCCCTTTCAGAATACGTGTATGTGGGTATTCCATTAAGGGCATGTTTGGTTTATTGTATTTAGCTGGATTCCTGAGGATGCAACATTTAGATTATCCAAGTAAAGTCATTTCCATTTTTTGAAGCTCCTGCGTTACTAATTTTATGTTTGGATTAGTTGTACTGTCCCAACGGACATTGGTTCTTTTCCAGTCTGATGTAGGGTAAAAGTAGCATCGCGCGGGATAAAAGTAGCGCTCGGTTGTTGAATGACTGCTCCCGGCTGTTATGAAAAGGGGATCCGCGTCCAGCATCAGACTAAAAGTACAGGATTGGTTCCGTTTTGGTACTCCTGCTAATCAAATATAATATTTTTCATTACTGGATCAGAAGATACAATCCAATACAGGTAACTCTGGCTAATCAAACGTCCCCTAAATAGAAAACTCATGTATTATTGATCTGGCTTCATTACTGTATTTATTTTCAAAGCCATTTTAAACTTCAAAAACATCCTCTATCACAAATCCTGACTTCTTTCTCTTCTTTGAATTCTTGATATTCATGTCGAATCCTGTCTTAACATTTTAAAACTTATGAAGCAACTTTGGGTATATTTTTCTCTCTTCTTTGAATTCTTACTTTTTATGTTTTATATCTCCATGCCACAAGTTTGATGTCCTTCCATCTGACAGTTAAGCAGACAGTGATTTGGTGTGCTTTCTACATGCCTTTATGTATTTGACACTTTGTTCTGATTCATGACATTTTTTACAAATATTGTGGAGAGCCCCTTCCACTACATTTTAAAGATGAAACTTTGTTTTGATTCATGATGTTTTTACAAATGACAAGGTATCTATCTTTAAGCCCGTTCCAAATTATGTTTGTGTTTTTCATACATTTCATTCCATAACATGGTTCTGCATGTCGGCGCAATAATTTTTCCAGTTAAAAAAAACATATATTTCAGTTCTGTAATCTTTCTTTCACTTCTTGAGACCTGCAGTTCTAACTTTACTAATATTCCATTCGGCAATACAATTAACTTTATTACTACATGTAGTGGGTTACTTCTGAGCCATTGTGAAAATTTCAGTTGTTGCTTGTTCTTTTCTCGATGGACAAAAAAAATACTGAAATGTGGATAACATTATATTTGACATTATAACAAAGAGGTTGTTGGTCCCTGTGTTAGTATACACATTTTTATCTTTATTTTTTAGATTTATATATTGTATAAGAAGACTCATTTATATTATATAATAAAAGTTCACATAAGGAGTTGAATGCACTTTTTTCATATTTTTTAGAATCACAAACATATTTATATTTGTTAACACTGTATTTTTATCTTTACTTTTTGAGATTATGCATTATATAAAGAGACTCATCCATACTATATAAGAAAGTAAGTGTAAGGAGTTGAATGTAATTTTCTCTATTATTTTTGTGAATACAAGTTGGTCTGTGTGTATGTTATACTTTTGTCTTCACATTTCAAAATTATATGTCATATTAGGAGACTCAATTATACTATATAAAGAAAATCACAAAGAGAGTTTAATGTAACTTCATTAATTTCTTGAAGTTACAAATTGATCCTTGTGTGTATGAGAAGATTTCTTAATATATTTATCTTGCACATTTATTGTGTTTGTTCATATTAGTTCTTGAAGTTTAAATGATCAATTATTAATTTTAGTCTGCTAAGACTCCCGTGCGTAGCACGGGTTTATGTCTAGTGAACACTATGGGCGCGTTTGATTTGCCGTATCTGGTAGTATTATATTGCAATCGTGAATTATCACAAAGTTTATATTTATTTTATAAGCACTAAAATTAGAGAAATCCAGTTTTATCCAAATATACAGTGAGTGCGGGATTCACATCCCCATGTTCAGAAACGCCGGGCGCCGACCCGCAGCAAGATTGCGTGGCTGGTTCTATTGCCAGCTGTTGCTTGCTGTGTCTCTGCCGTACATGACTGCTGGTCCCCACATACAAAAAGTAGAGGCCACGTCTAATGCACCAAACGAATCGATTCTTAGTTCTGAATTTCTGAAACTCAACAAATCAGTAAAACCGGGACAGGACATTTACTGCATTCCTTTAAATCCCGTCGGATCCTATTAACCAAACATGCGCTATGTATACTGCAGCCACCAAACATACTTAAGTTGTTGCTACCATAGGTAAGAGGACAAAAAGATTAGCAATGGACTGCAAGTTCTTCCACTCCTTTCTTCTAGCACTATTGTTCCAAGTATTGCTGGGTTCCGTCGCTGTGGAAGGTAGCTTGAGTGCAGCGGTTGGATCACCAGGTAACCCTCAATCTTAATTTTTGAGGCGTTAGGGCCATGGAAGTAGTCCTCGCACATACATTGATGATGTTATCTATGTAATATGGCTGTAACACTTGATTTTCTTGAAACTAAACGAATGCAACTTTAATGTTTTTCTCTTTTTGGGCAGTAATGTGAGACTGAAACAGAGCTATTCTTTTATGAATTGTAGGTAGAGCAGCCGCTCGGACTACGACTAGTTTTACAATGAAACCGCGTACACAAATCATCCACTTTCACCCCAAGAACTCTAGTGGTGCGAATACTCGACCCAGGAAACAAACTCCACCGAAACCTCATGCAGGCGTTACTCCGTTCTATAAAGACAGGATGGAACAGTTCTTGGGCTCTATGCCGGTCGATGATTACGGCGATCTTACGCCTTATGTGAACGAATGCCCCACAATCAACACCACAAATGCTTTGTTCTGCAATGTAGTATGGGTCTGCATCTGGCTCATAGAAGATGAAAGGATTTTCACACGCGAGGCTATTCGCTACTGCCGAATGAAAGCCTACGACATGGGCTTCGACTCCGTTTTTCCCGGAAAAGCAGATCCAGCAGCCACTTGACATTATAGCTGCTATTGATTTATCTGAGACAGTACTCCGTCGGCCTTTGTTTCTGGATCGATTTTGTGCATGAGAGGACGTTCCTTGCTAACTGCTTGTTGAATGTGATATGATTAGTAAGATGCTTTACTTTTTTCGTTGGGTATTTCTTTTGGACTTAATTTGGGAAAAGCCCCATTCCCCCTACGCACTGTAGACGTGGGGGCAATATCACCTGCCCCCCTTTTTTCCCGATCCCTATCACCTACGCGTGCCAAATTTTTTTTTTAACATATAACTTGAAATTTTTGATGAATAAAATGCATTACAATTTTTATAAAAATTACATTCCAACAAGACCAATATCGACATATTTTAAAGAAAAAAGGGAAAAATAATGAGGGATTAAAAGGAAAAAGGGAAATAAAAAAGCAATAAAATGAATAGGTAATATGTCTAATATGGTGTTAACACATCCAATCCTTAAATAAACACATAATAACAACAAACCAAATATTAACATAATACACCAAATATGGTGTTTAATACACTCAATATGGAAATAAACATAAAAATCTTATTTTGCGTGCTCATCATCATCACCATCATCGTTAGCTTCATCATCGTCTACTTGTTTGGCAAACTTGCCTATTTGGCTAACAAATGACCGAATTTATATTGCCTTAAATGAGCCAACTTTTGATGGAATGTGCCCGCTTTTGATTGAATGCACCTACGAATGCCCTCAATGCACCTGCTTGTATATAAATGTGCCTACTTGTATGGCAATGTGCCTACTTGTATATAAATGTCTCTCATTATATGTCAAATGTGCCTACTTATATGGTAATGTGCCTACTTGTCTAGCAAATGCGACTATTTGTATTTTCCTAAATGCACATTGTCAGGTAAATGTGCCTACTTCTATTGCAAATGCACATACTTGTCTGGCAAATGTGCATATTTGTCTGGAAAATGCACCTACTTGTACTGTCCTAAATGCACCAATTTTTTATTGAATAATGTGCCTACTTGCATGTGTTGGATCTAAGGGCTCTAGAGGGGGGTGAATAGAGCTACAATATTTCTCACCAAACAAATTAGACATTCAAATTATATCAATTAGGAGTAATAACTTAATGACAGTTTGAAGTTCTAACTAACAAGCATAGCAGGGGTCAGAGAGATTGATAGCAAGTACTTGACAAAGGGATGTAGAGTGGTTCCACACTTAAAACTATAAGTGAGTCATTCCACTACCTAGAGAAGTCAATCTCTAGGACTTTGCAAGTGCTTTTCCCTATTAATCACCACAGATATTACAATAATAGACCACCAAAGGACTTACCCATCCAATCACAAGGAGATCTCCACCTTCACAAGGAACTTACCCACTTATCTTGAATCTTCAGCCTTCACCTAGGTCTTACCCAATTCAAGCTCAAGTCTTCAGCCTTGAAGGACTTTTCTTCTCCTCTTAGATATTCCACCTTTGCCTTCTCCTTCACCTGGAGAAGATCACCACCTCTTCATCAACCTTGAAGAGGACCAACAACAACTCCTTCTTCACTTGATGGAGCTTGATTCCTTCAGCTTTTCTTCATACAAGAAGGGGGTACGAAAGTGGTGGAAGTTTGAGAGCTTTACATGTACAAAGGTGGAACTCTCTTACAATAATCCTAACTCACTAACAAATCACAAAATGAAGTGTAAACTAGAGAGAGAAAGGGGATCAAAGTGTGGTAGCACAATCAACTATAGCTAGGACCTTGTATGTAGTGAATGAGCAACCTTGGAATGAGCTCCAAATGGTCCTATTTATAGCTATGGGTGTCCGTTTGAGTTGGGGAACACTTAGGGCCGAAATATAGTAATTTTTACTCAAGGCAACAAATCTATTTTTGACCAAACAAGTCACCAACTATTAGAATCACTTTTTCTGTATTTTCCGTACAATGCATTCGGTCGAGATTCAATAAAGGTAACTCAATTGATCGGCTAAAAGACAAACCCGATATTCAAACGATCGATGGAGTTTGTCCTGGGGAGACTCGACTGACAAATGAAAATCACATTTGGTCAGTGGTGCGTCCGCTAGAGGTGCTACACACTAGCCGATTTGACTCGACTAGATGCACCCCACGAGATCGGAACACACGGGATGGGAGTTTTGCTTTTGATATTTATATTTTCCCTAACCGAGTCGATCACAAAAACTAAAACAGGTCACCCGCAAGCTTACGAGGTACTGTTGTAGTATAGGTGATTGGCTAGATAAGGGGTCGAACCACAGAGATAAAGGGGGCGCTAGAGTTAGATGGGGTATGCTATGTTCCTATTGCAGAGCTTGGGGTTTTAGGGTTTAAAAAGGTTTTGGTTGATTAAGCTAATTGAACAAGTATGAAAAGCAATATGAAACAAAGTTATCCAAAAGCTAAACTAGAAAACTATGTTAACAAACTAGCTAAGCAAGAGCAAGAACAAACTACACTATACTAAACAAGAAAGAAGCAGTTGAAGAAGCTAAGCTAACCACTAAAGAGAGCAAAGACCTAAATTAACACTAGAGAGAAAAACTGAGCAATTGTCTAAGTTAGACTAAAGTAATTGGACTAAACTAGCACTAACAAGCAAACAGAGCAAGATGGGTTTTAAGCAGTTGATTAGCGTAGGTGGGCCGTTTGGGGGGTGAAACTTTGATATTAGTTGGGGGAGATCATTACACATGCAAGGTTCTCATTTCATATCTAGATTACCAAACCAAAAAACAAGGACAATGCCATTATAATATACCCTATACTACTAGTGGAAGACTAGGGTTAGGTGTAATTCTAATGGGATTAGCCAAATCTAGGTTTATAGGGTTAGTGATATTGGGAAATTGAGGGTTGAGGGTAGAAATGGCAGTAGAGATGAGGGTATATGAGCTCATGCCACTAGCCACTCTAGCCTTTAGAAGGCCCTAGGCAATTGCATCAATCTCACTTGCACTAGTTACTTAGATCTCACACTCACTTGTAGGAGGAGGGATGTGAATGTAGGAACATAGGGGGCTAGCTAGGGATCCACTATTTGGACCTAGGAGCCATTCCTGAAATTGCCACATACGCTCCAATTCCCCCTGGAAGCCAAGTGTCATCAAGCACCTCAAAGCAAGAAATTCATGTAAAAACACAAACCACATACAATAAAATGGGAAATGAGATAGAATAAAAGACAATCATCATTGATATGAATTGAGTTCATTACAAGTGATTATCCCCCAACATGGTATCAAAGTAACATTTAGCCCCCAAATAGCCCACCACTAGGGGCTTAGCTAGACATGATCAAGAAAACAAGAAAAGAAAGGGGTAGAAGAAGTAGGGACTCCATGAAGCTTGATGAAGAAGCCTCCTTCTTCACCTCCAAACTTGCTGTAGATGTCCTCCCTCCTCCAAGGGTGTAGGGGTGCATGAAATAGTAGGGGTTTATGGATGAAAACCAAAGGAACTAGGTTTCCATGGTGTAATGAAGGTGGAAATGGTGGATGGTGAGCCAAAATGCAAAGGATTTGCACTCAAACCTCAAGGAAGGAGAAAGGGGAAGTGTAGCAGCTATGTGGGAGTCTAACCTTTGTGACCTAGCCACCAGCTATGTATATATAGGTGGTGGGTAGGCACTAGGGTAAGAGGGGGGCTATTTAGGAAAATCAGTATAAATTAGGGTAGGGTTGGTGGATCACCATGGTCGTGGTGCTGTGCCACGATCGTAGTGAAGGTGGTGGAGAACGGTCATGGAGAGTGAATACGGTCGTGGTGGTGAGGGGATGGTAAAAGGCTCAAGTATAGTGGTGGCCACAGCTGTGGCGGGGTGCCACGGTCGTGGTGGGTAGTATGCACCACGGCCGTGTTGGGTAACACAACCGTTTTGGAGGAGGGGGAGGTGACCGTGGAGAGGCACCATGGTCCTCTTGAGCTTCTTCGGCCACGGTTGTGGCTTTCTGGGGAAAAACCCTGTTGCAAGCTGAACTTTTGACAATTAATTCCCACGATCGTGGGATGTGCCCACGGTCGTTTTCCACTTTGCTGACCACGGCCGTGCGACTGGCCACAGCCGTGGTGGTCTTCAATGGCCACGGTCGTGGCGGAGGGCCACGACAGTGGGATTCTGTACAAATTCCCTATTGATCTTGGCGTCATCTTGCTAAAAGAAGCACGACTGTGGCATTGTGCCCACGGCCGTGGTGAGGTTGGCCTCACTTGATCACACTTCACTCTTCATCATTTTCAGATGTCTTTACTTGGGGACGATCAGGGAGACTTTGGGGCCTTCTTTGGGTCCCTCCATGAGTGGGGGAACCCTAGAACTCCTTTCTCTCTCTTCCATCTAAGCATGGTCCAAGTACCTAAAAAATAGTGCAAAGAACATCCATAAGCATATTTGCAATGATAACCATATTAGGGAAAAAGACTTGTAATCTAACAAGTTTAGATGCAACTTAAGTACAAAATGGCATAGGATGGAGCCCTAAAATAGGGCTACATCACCACCCCAAACTTAAAACATACTTGTCCTCAAGTATGCTCCAACTCAATCTATCTTTTCGATTTCTTTTCAACAAAATCAAATGACAAATGCATAGCAACAGATAATTATTGAATACATGGTCTTGTGAGTGACTAAGTGCATGTGTTTCACATCTCTCCTCTCCTTCTTTCACAAACCATTCATGAACTAAGCATTGAGCATACAAACTTCAAATATAAAGCATAGAAGCACAAGTTGTCCATATGTCCTACATGTCATTTCGGGTAAACCGTTTCATGTTGGTGTTAATCAATGGTGACTAGGAGTGTTGTTTCACTTTCATGCATTCACTCTCATGCTTAAAACCATACTAGATGACCCACTTGGCTGTAGAAAGGGTAAAGTGAGCTAGATTTGATGTTTTCTAGCTCAATGGGTATGAAAAAGGAAGAAATGATTGCGAAAAGATTTGGAGTGCTTTTACACACTCTTCTTTTCTTTATTTGAATGCTCTTAAATAGGAGCATCCTTTTATTTTATTTTTGATTTTCTTTTCTTTTTCTTTGCCCTTGGTGTAGGTAGGGCACAAAGTGGGTGGAGTGAAGCGGGGAGGTTGAGATATGGCCACCCCAAACTTTTGTGGGTGGCCACGGCTGATACGTGCACTTTGGCATCTTTTTATGAAGCGGAGAGGTATGAAAGTGGTGAAAGAATGGTCGGATCAATGAGGGGTCAGTAGTGTAGTTTTCAACATAAGATTCCCTACATGCAAGTGATTCAGCCCTATTTTAGGGCTTCATCTTGTGTCATTTTGCATTTCAGCCACATCTATACTTGTTAGATTACATGTTATTTCCCCCAATATGCTTATTTCTATCAAATGCACTTATGGAGGCTTTTTGCATGTTTTATAGGTACTTTGTCCACTACTTGATGGCATGGAAAGAGGATGGTCCAATCTAGGGTTTCCGCAGGCTTGGAGGAGCCCAAAATGAAGCCAAAACCACTTCCAACCTACCCCAAGTGGTCAAAGAAAGTTTTGAAGCAATACCCTCCATGGATGATCAAGTTCAAGGCTCAAAAGCATGGGAGAGACACCACCACGACCGTGGTACACCCCCCACGGTCGTGGTGGACATGCCCCAAGCACAAAAAATGGCTAAAACCCCCAGAAATTGATGAAAATGGCCAAAACGACCGTGGTTTTCAACACGACCGTGGCCAAAGGTCCCCACCACGACCGTGGTGACTTCCCCACGGCCGTGGCCATCCATGAACCTATCCCTGTGATATCCACAATCTAATAAACCCACGACCGTGCCCATCCACCACGGCCGTGGCCTACCCTACCCACCACGACCGTGGTGACCCACCACGGCCGTGCTACTCACAAAATCCAGCCACTTTTTCACTGTTTTGCCCATTTTGCCCCTAACTTAACCTAGTGCTTCCCCCACACCTATATATACCTAGGTGGCGGCTGGGGCACGGGGTTAGCTACCTTCTACCCCTTCCTAGCTCCCCAAATCGCCACCCACTCCATTCCACTCCAAATCCACCTCAAATCCACTCCATTTCACCTTTTCCACCACATAACCCCCCATATCTAAGCCTTCCATCTACCTCCCACCATCATCCCATTCCATTCCATCCAAGAAGGAGGAGGACGACCTGCTGCTGCTGGAGAGAGGATTGACAACCATTACTTCGAGCTCCATGGCCACCTCCATCTTCTTCTCCTTTCTTTTTGTATTTTCTATTTCCATGAGTAGCTAGGCCCCCTTAGGTGGGCTGTTTGGGGTCAAATATGTTACTTTGATACCATGTTGGGGGAAAATGACATGTAAACTTTGTAATTCCATTTGTTAATGATTACATTCTATTTCTATCTCATTCTCCATGGATTGCTTGTTGGTTTGTGTGTGAAATCACCTAGGAATTTAGGCAAATTGCTTATATGTGTGAATTTTGGGATTTGCCCCTAGGTCCAATTCTTGGATCCCTAGGTTGCCTCCCATCTTCCTACATCCTAATCAATCTCCCTAAACCTAAGTGAGAGATCTAAGTAGCTAGATTGGATAGTTCTAGTGCAATTAGCATGGAGCCTTCTCAAGGCTAGAATGTGGGGGAATTGGGGTCCAAAACCCTAATTTCACCTCCCCATTACTACCCTCGGCCCCTAATTGCCTTAGGAATGTCTAATATAGAAACCTAGACTTGATTAGACTCTAATTGGATTGAACCTAACCCCTAACCCATTTGAGCCTCGTAAGGGTAGTAGGGGTGTTAGGGACTAGTTCCCCTATACACAACCTAGCATATCTATGGCCAGTTAGTAGCTTAGGTTAATCCATTAGACTCTAACTTGTTGTTTGGTTTGGATAATCTAAATGGAATCATAATGTTCATATGTCACCCCCAACTTAATTGATAAGTTCATACCCCTAAACAGCCCACACATCTCTTTACTGTTTAAAACCCTAGTTTTGTCCTTGCTTAGCTTAGTTAGTTCTTTTCCTGCTTAGTTAGCTTCTTGCCTTGTTCTTGCCTTGTTTATGTTAGATTAGCTCTTTACTTGCTTTCTTGCCTTCCTCTTGCTTGCCTTAGTGTAATTTGCCTTTCCATACCTAGCTTAATCCTTTCTTGCTTGTTTAGCCTTAATCTAGTCTAGGGTTAACGTAGATTTCATTCCTGCCTTTAATTGCTTGTTTGTCCATAGTAGTTTAACACTCAAAATCACCTTTGAACCCTTAAACCTAGTCTCCGCAGTAGGAACCTAGCCAAACTAACCTAGCTCTAGTTCCCCCTCTTTTCCCTGTGGATCGACCCTATACTTGCCACCTTCCTATACTACGACACGACCCCGTGCGCTTGCGGGTGTAGTTGTTTTAGTAGAAGTAGGTGTGTTAGTTAGGTTTATAAATTTCGAAAGCAAAATCCCTTACACCGTGCATTCCGACCTCGTGGGGCGCATCTATTCAATCGAGTAGTGTGTTAGCACCACTAGCGGAATCACACCAAGCTTTCTGGCGCCGTTGCCGGGGATTAGAGGCGCTCGGCCTAGCTACTTAGTTTTGCTTTGACTTTTCTTACTGCCCTCATCATTGCTATTCTTTATTCATTACTCTTTGCATTCTTTGTGTATATTGGTTTGCTAACTTACTTTCTTTTGTTTGGTTGTGCCTTGTGCATGTGACAAGCCACTCGGAGAAGACAAGATGGAAGGCCAAAATGCACAAACCCATCCATTTCCTCCACCACCCTACCTTCAAGGCTATCCTAAGCCTTACACACCTCCACCACCTCCATTTCCGCAACCTTCCCACCACTTCACTTTCCAACCTCAATTCCCTCCTCCACTACCCTACTCCAAGGCTATCCTAAGCCTTACACACTACCACCACCTCCATTTCCACAACCCTCCTACCAGTTCACCTTCCAATCTCAATTCATTCTACCACCTCCATTACCACAACCCTCCCACCAATTCACCTTCCAACCTCAATGCCCTCCTCCACCTAAAGTCCAACGGCCATCAACACCAATGCCACCACCACAACTATCACATGCTCCCCCTACTTCCCATATGCAAATGGATATGATTGAGACCCCTCTCTTTGGTGCCTATGAAGACCCATTCCTCAAGAGAGAGAAAACCTATGGCATGAGATTTTTTAGGGTCTTAAGGCTTATTAAGATCTATGATGATGATTCCCAAGGAGAGAGAATTGCTGAAAAAGACTTACGAAGCTCGCATGACCCTTGGGAGGAAGATCAATCAAGGAAAGCATTTGAGAGGATTGCTTATGATGGGGGTGAAAACATTTTGTTTTTGGACCATGGTTGATTGTGAAAGAACAAGAAGCCTAGCTGAAGGCAAGAAACTCAGCGCTTGTGGGAGGCAACCCACCTAGGTTTGGGAAATTTTGACCCAACCTTCACTTTTTGATACAATTGCTTTGTTTTTACACTTTCCAAGAAAGCACACACACACTTGTGTTTAATAGTTTTTGTCTAGTTTTAAGATGTGCAGGTGGTAACAGGGTGAAATGAAGGAAATTTGAGTACAATTGAGAGAAGGATTCAAAGAAAAATCACTTTGGGTCAAGTTTTTGAGTGTTTGATGTTCCTCATTTTGAGAGTAGCAGCTACAGGGACCACCACGGTCGTGGCACATCAATACGACCATGGTCATTTGCATGAAAAACACACCAAGTCCCTGGATTCAAAAGCAAAATTGAGAAAAGCTGCCAAAGGACTGCACCACGACTGTGCCAGGCAGCACGGCCGTGCAACCTGAAGCCACCACGGCCGTGCTACGCAGCACGGCCGTGCAGCAGACCAATTTCAGCCACTCAAGGCAGATTAGTGGGGCAGCTACTATGCATATCCTCCACCACAGGGAGGAACACCGCCAAAGCCTTGAGAGAGCCATGATCGTCTACCCTATCATCCTAAACTCTAGGATCATGCTGAGGACAACATGATTCAAAAGTTTGGGGTGGTAGGGCAGGTATGCCCTAGTTTCACTTTGCATTTCACCTGCCAAATCCACTTTTGTTTTCTTGCTTTTGCTATCTACCTTAGTCATCTTTACTGCTTTGCATACCTGCATTCCATGTAGTTTACCTTATTGTCATTTTTTTTGCGTAATTTTCAAAAATTTTGCTCTTTTGCCATGCATTGCATATCATGTAGATTTTGGTAATTTTTGCATGTTTTAGTTAGGATTTGCTTGTTTACTGCTTTAAGTTCAATAATATAGGTTTAGATGTGACTGGAGGCAACTTGGCACCATTTTGGCCAATTTTGCCCAAATTTGAGATTTCTTGTCTAAAAAGTGTGTTTTGACCCAATCTCTACTGTTTTGAATTAAAATGTTGACCTTTGACAAATGCAAGTGAATCACCAGTGTTTGTTGCTAAGTGGTATCAATGTTTGACTTTTTACATGTGCATCACCTCTCTTGTGATTGTGATTGATTGGTTGAATTGTGAAAATGAGCAAGCTTTGAACGCTTAGTGTTTGTAGAATCACTTGTTTGATATATCAATTTCATCTTGTTCATTCATGTGGTGTGATATCTAGGATGAAGTGTTGGATTAATTCTCATGCAGGACGTCTTATGTGGAGAATCATACCAATGACCCCTCTTTGACCTGACTATTCTTCCACCATCTTCATACCCCTCCGCCTCATAAAAAGATGCCCTAGTGCACATAATCAGCCTTGGCCACCTCCAAAAGTTTGGGGTGGCCATATCTTTATCTCCCCGCTTCACTCTATCCACCATATGCCCTATCTACACCAAGGGCAAGAAAAAGAAAAGAAAAGAAAAAGAAAAGCAAAATAAAATAAAAGGATGCTCCTGTTTAAGAGCATTCAAATAAAGAAAAGATGAGTGTGTAAAAACACTCCAAAAATCTTACCGCAACCCTCTCTTCCACTTTCATACCCATTGAGCTAGGAAACATCAAACTTAGCTCATTTTACTCTTTTCCGCAGCCACGTGGGTCATTTGGTGTGATTTGAGATATAAGATTGAATGCATGAATGTGAAACAACACTCCTAGTCATTTTTGATTAACGCCACCATGAAACGGTTTACCCGGAACTTAATGGAAGAAATATGGATAACTTGTGTATTATATGCGCTATATTCGAAGTTCATATGCTTTGTGCTCTTTTCATGATTGGATTGTGAAAGAAGGAGAGGAGAGAGGTGAGATGCATGTACTTAGTCATCTTTGATCCCATTCAGCAACAATCGTCTTTTATATTGCATTTGTCATTTCTTTTTGTGAAAGTTTTTAGAGAGATTGAGTTGGAGCATACTTGAGGACAATTATGTTTCAAGTTTGGGGTGGTGATTCAGCCCTATTTTAGGGCTTCATCTTGTGTCATTTTGCATTTCAGCCACATCTATACTTGTTAGATTACATGTTATTTCCCCCAATATGCTTATTTCTATCAAATGCACTTATGGAGGCTTTTTGCATGTTTTATAGGTACTTTGTCCACTACTTGATGGCATGGAAAGAGGATGGTCCAATCTAGGGTTTCCGCAGGCTTGGAGGAGCCCAAAATGAAGCCAAAACCACTTCCAACCTACCCCAAGTGGTCAAAGAAAGTTTTGAAGCAATACCCTCCATGGATGATCAAGTTCAAGGCTCAAAAGCATGGGAGAGACACCACCACGACCGTGGTAAACCCCCCACGGTCGTGGTGGACATGCCCCAAGCACAAAAAATGGCTAAAACCCCCAGAAATTGATGAAAATGGCCAAAACGACCGTGGTTTTCAACACGACCGTGGCCAAAGGTCCCCACCACGACCGTGGTGACTTCCCCACGGCCGTGGCCATCCATGAACCTATCCCTGTGATATCCACAATCTAATAAACCCACGACCGTGCCCATCCACCACGGCCGTGGCCTACCCTACCCACCACGACCGTGGTGACCCACCACGGCCGTGCTACTCACAAAATCCAGCCACTTTTTCACTGTTTTGCCCATTTTGCCCCTAACTTAACCTAGTGCTTCCCCCACACCTATATATACCTAGGTGGCGGCTGGGGCACGGGGTTAGCTACCTTCTACCCCTTCCTAGCTCCCCAAATCGCCACCCACTCCATTCCACTCCAAATCCACCTCAAATCCACTCCATTTCACCTTTTCCACCACATAACCCCCCATATCTAAGCCTTCCATCTACCTCCCACCATCATCCCATTCCATTCCATCCAAGAAGGAGGAGGACGACCTGCTGTTGCTGGAGAGAGGATTGACAACCATTACTTCGAGCTCCATGGCCACCTCCATCTTCTTCTCCTTTCTTTTTGTATTTTCTATTTCCATGAGTAGCTAGGCCCCCTTAGGTGGGCTGTTTGGGGTCAAATATGTTACTTTGATACCATGTTGGGGGAAAATGACATGTAAACTTTGTAATTCCATTTGTTAATGATTACATTCTATTTCTATCTCATTCTCCATGGATTGCTTGTTGGTTTGTGTGTGAAATCACCTAGGAATTTAGGCAAATTGCTTATATGTGTGAATTTTGGGATTTGCCCCTAGGTCCAATTCTTGGATCCCTAGGTTGCCTCCCATCTTCCTACATCCTAATCAATCTCCCTAAACCTAAGTGAGAGATCTAAGTAGCTAGATTGGATAGTTCTAGTGCAATTAGCATGGAGCCTTCTCAAGGCTAGAATGTGGGGGAATTGGGGTCCAAAACCCTAATTTCACCTCCCCATTACTACCCTCGGCCCCTAATTGCCTTAGGAATGTCTAATATAGAAACCTAGACTTGATTAGACTCTAATTGGGTTGAACCTAACCCCTAACCCATTTGAGCCTCGTAAGGGTAGTAGGGGTGTTAGGGACTAGTTCCCCTATACACAACCTAGCATATCTACGGCCAGTTAGTAGCTTAGGTTAATCCATTAGACTCTAACTTGTTGTTTGGTTTGGATAATCTAAATGGAATCATAATGTTCATATGTCACCCCCAACTTAATTGATAAGTTCATACCCCTAAACAGCCCACACATCTCTTTACTGTTTAAAACCCTAGTTTTGTCCTTGCTTAGCTTAGTTAGTTCTTTTCCTACTTAGTTAGCTTCTTGCCTTGTTCTTGCCTTGTTTATGTTAGATTAGCTCTTTACTTGCTTTCTTGCCTTCCTATTGCTTGCCTTAGTGTAATTTGCCTTTCCATACCTAGCTTAATCCTTTCTTGCTTGTTTAGCCTTAATCTAGTCTAGGGTTAACGTAGATTTCATTCCTGCCTTTAATTGCTTGTTTGTCCATAGTAGTTTAACACTCAAAATCACCTTTGAACCCTTAAACCTAGTCTCTGCAGTAGGAACCTAGCCAAACTAACCTAGCTCTAGTGCCCCCTCTTTTCCCTGTGGATCGACCCTATACTTGCCACCTTCCTATACTACGACACGACCCCGTGCGCTTGCGGGTGTAGTTGTTTTAGTAGAAGTAGGTGTGTTAGTTAGGTTTATAAATTTCGAAAGCAAAATCCCTTACACCGTGCATTCCGACCTCGTGGGGCGCATCTATTCAATCGAGTAGTGTGTTAGCACCACTAGCGGAATCACACCAGCAAGCTAATTCAACACTTCACCAAGTAATATCACACCACATGACAGAATTAACACAATATTCATATTTCTACCTAGTGGTTCCATTGGCTTTAAGCGCTTGTAACTTGCTCAATTCTTGATTCAACCAAAACATTCGTAGACTTAAGAGATGTGGTGTACATGTAAAAAGTCACGAGCAAGACCATATAGCAATAAGATCTAAGAAACTAGCTTGCATTTGTCACAAGAGTAAACCATTTCATTTCAAAAATTGGAGATTAAGTCAAAACATCCTTTTAGAGCAAGAATATTCAAGTTTGGGAAAAATTGGCCAAAATGGTGTCAATTTGCATTAAATCGCATCTAAACCTACTTTAGGGAATTTAAAAATAGAAAGCAGCAAAACTAAGTTAAGATGCACAAGAAACTGCCAAAAACTACATGAGAATGCAATGCATGATATGGAATAGGAAAAAGAGCAAAAATTTTGAAAAATTATGCAAAAATGCATGAAATTAAACTACATGTATGCATGAATGCAAGCAGACACACCAGATGAGGGTAAACAAGTATGAAATGTCAGTCAAATTGTTTGATCATCGTGAAAAAATTTAGCACAAGGCACATGGAGAAAAGTCCGGTGAGACAAGGGTTTACCGCCCTACCACCCCAAACTTTTAAATCATGCTGCCCTCAACATGAAATAGAAGTTTAGACTAGTAGGGTAAGAGGCGTGGGGTTGCAGACAACTGCCGAGAGCTGGAGTGGTCAATGTAACACTAGGTGAGCAGGGCAGGGCCACCACGGGCGTGCTGAATAGCACGACCGTTCTGTCCTTCTTCCTGTAGCTCCTCTATCAATTTGCAATCTCTTCTTCCATTTTGACCTCCGCTTTGGCTAAACCCTTTTTGCATCATCTTTTCTTCCTTATACCTGTGCTAACATGATTCAAGTATAGTGTGTGTGTGTGTGTTTTTGTGGAAAATAAAGAAAAAGTATCAAAAGGACACGGTTCGAGAAGCTCAAACCAAGTGGGTTGCCTCCCACTACTGCTAAATTTATAGCCTTCAGCCCGGCTTGTTGCTCTTTTCACTAAGTGTCTACACCCATGGTGTCCTCCTTCTCTTCAACGTTGATCCTATCAATCGTCTTTATGACATGTCCTTCATCCCACAGAGTGTACATCGAACGAAAGTATGGACTCGATCTCCACAACTCCAGGGGATCATTGTAGCACAAACTCTCTCTGAAGTCTTCATTGCCCATATCGTCCCGCTTCTCTTCAGTAAAGATGAAAAAGTCGAATTTTCTCCTCTTATAGGAAACCGTCAGAGTGCCCTTGCGGATATTGATTTCTGCACACGTGGAGGATAGGAAGGGCCTACCCAATATAAGGTATTCTTCCCCATCAACATGTGCACTATCCACTATCAGAAAGTCAGTCACATAGGCAATATTGACCCTTTCATCCATAGACACTATCGTAATTCTCATAATCCCCAAGGGTCTCCTCGTGGTTCCATCACCTAAGATAATGCCACACTCCACTAGCTGCATTTTGTTTAGGCCAAGCTGTTTGTACATGCTCCATGGCATGAGGCATGTCCCTGCACCCGTGTCAAGGAGGGTGTGCTCAATGGTTTGTGTGCCAATATAGCATGTAATCAGAGGAGCTCCCGGGTCGCCTCTCTTTTCTGGGCAGTCAATAATGTAAATGAAATTCACAGACTTTGAAGCAATTATCTCTTGGATTGGGAGTATCACTAGCTTTTTCCTTCCCATACACACATCCGTCATCACTGAAAAGAGTGATGTGATGCTCATTGCTCCTCGCCTCAAGTTCCCTAGGAGGTTTATGATACCGCTGCCTTTCTTTTGGAGAGTCGGGCTTTCGTGGGATTGCCTTCCGACTTCATCAACTATCTCGGCCGCACTTAGGGAAACTTGAGGAGGGACGATGGTGATATTTGTCTCATGAACAAATTTTTGCACCCCTAGAGGTGTGACTTCAAGCTCTGCCATGTCAATGCTATGTGGAGCAATGGACATGTCCTTTTCACAAACAGCAGGACGAGTTACATCTATTACAATTTCAGTTCCTCCGAGAGATGGTGGGACAAGTAAGGGTGCTTCTACTTTTGTGTCAGGAGTAGTAGAAATTTGGATGCACTCGACATCCTTCGACAATACTTGAACGGAAAATTCTTCTGGGTATTCGTTATGTCTACTAGATTTCTTTAGCAGTAGGCCCTTGTCTCCAACCTCAGTCACCTTCCTCACTTTTTCTCCCAGATCTTGAGTAGCTCCCTCTCTCCATATGATAGAGACCATATTTACTTGTTCATGGGAAGAAGGGGGGTTCATGAAGATGGAGGTGGCGGCGGTCTTTGAGGGGTGGAGTTAGGATTTTGAAGTATGCAAGTTGGTTGTTGGGGAGGTTGTTGCGGAGGTGGTGGTTGGTAAGTATGCGAAGGTGGTGGGGAATATTGGTAGTTAAGCGGGGGTTGGTGAGGTGGTAGAGCATATGGGTGTGGTGGTCCTTGATGTTGTAGGAGAGAAGTTGCTTGGACTTGTGGTGGGGCGTATGCGGCTTGAGCAACATTCACATAACTACCATCGCTGTTTGGATTTATCATTGGTTGAGACGGAAGTCTACCTTCTTCACGGTGAGCTAGTGAGATGGAGATTTGATCGAGTCATTGTTCAAGGTGACTAATGTTCGATCCTTGAGAAGACACTTTCCTCTTCACCTCATTTAAGTTTCTCAATCTTCCTAGTACCTCATCTTCAAATTTTGAGTTGTATCATGGCTTTTGCTGCCCCTGTCCTTGCCCATCCTTATTCTGTTGTTTCCATGAGAAGTTTGGGTGGTTCCTCCACTCGGGAGTGTAGGATTTGGACATTGGGCCTTGGTTGCGGCCACCAAAGGAATGTATAGCAATGACTTCTTCGTCTATGGTATCAACCGCCATTGTGGGCTGGCTGGAAGAGCCACCCACTTGATTTTTCATCATCCGCATCATATCGGGCATCATCTTCATCATATCGGGGTCGTTGGTATTGTGACTCAGAGCTACGGAAGAAGGTGGAGGAGCGTAGCTTTGATCCAAATGCCCCCCTTTTATGGAAGCACGGTGGCGGGAATTTTCTGTGAGATGCTCAAACAACGGCCATGATTCCTCGGGCGGCTTTGCCATGAAAGTGCCCCCGCAGGAAGAGTCTACATTGTTTTGGCTATGCTCGTCAAGCCCAGTGTAGAAGGCCTGAACGAGCTGCCATAGAGGAACCTCATGATGAGGGCAATCATGAAGTAGCTTTTGGAACCGCTCCTACGCCTCGTGGAAGGGATCGTTCTCTTTCTGGGCAAACGATGTGATGCACCTTCTCATATAAGATAACTTGGCGATGGGGAAGAACTTCTTGAGAAACTCATTCTTCACCTCATTCCAAGTGACCAACTCTGGCTTCGTCACATACCACTCCTTGGCTTTCTCCTTGAGGGAGAAAAGAAAGAGTGTCCACCTGATTGAGTTATCGTTGGCGGTGGGAGTGCAGAAGGTAGAGCACGTTTCAAGGAACACATCTATGTGGTGGTAGGGATTCTCGTTCTCCATACCAAAGTATGTAGGGAGAAGTCCCAGGAGTGTCGGAGGGATGGAGAACTATTGACCGGGCATCTGGTCAACCAAGGTGGTGATGGGGGAGTTGTAGTTCCCTGGCGTGAAGTACTCGTAAAGCAGGCGATGTGGTGGTGGAGGTGGATGAGCATCTGCATCTTGGTTGTTCTCGGCCATCTCGGCCTCTCGGTGTAGGTTACAACGAGCTTTACACCTACTTCTACCAATCTCAGGGTCGTATACCACCAAGTCGGTGCAAGTCGAGCGCATGCTACGCATGCACAGCTGTCACCTGCGCAAAGCATAAACAAACAAAAAGAAGCCAAGTTAGCAAACCAATATGCAAAAGTAAAACTAAGAATAAATAATAGCAATGGTGAGGGAAAAAGGAAAAGCTAAGCTACACTATCTAACTAGGCCGAGCGCCTCTATCCCCGACAATGGCGTCAGAAAGCTTAATGCGTCCGCTAGAGGTGCTACACACTGGACGATTTGACTCGACTAGATGCGCCCCACGAGATCGGAACACATGGGATGGGAGTTTTACTTTCGATATTTATATTTTCCCTAACCGAGTCGATCACAAAGACTAAAACAGGTCACCCGCAAGCGTACGAGGTACTGTTGTAGTATAGGTGATTGGCAAGATAAGGGGTCGAACCACAGAGATAGAGGGGGTGCTAGAGTTAGACGGGGTATGCTATGTTCCTCTTGTGGAGCTTAGGGTTTTAGGGTTTAAAAAGGTTTTGGTTGATTAAGCTAATTGAACAAGTAAGAAAAGCAATATGAAACTAAGTTATCCAAAAGCTAAACTAGCAAGCTATGTTAACAAACTAGCTAAGAAAGAGCAAGAACAAACTACACTAGACTAAACAAGCAAGAAGAAGTTTAAGAAGTTAAGCTAACCACTAAAGAGAGAAAAGACCTAAATTAACACTATAGAGAAAAACTGAGTAATTGACTAAGTTAGACTAAAGCAATTGGACTAAACTAGCACTAACAAGCAAACAGAGCAAGATGGGTTTTAAGCAGTTGATTAGGGTAGGTGGGCCATTTGGGGGGTGCAACTTTGATATTAGTTGGGGGATATCATTACACATGCAAAGTTCTTATTTCATATCTAGATTACCAAACCAAACAACAAGGATAGTGCCATTAGAATATACCCTATACTACTAGTGGAAGACTAGGGTTAGGTGTAATTCTAATGGGATTAGCCAAATATAGGTTTCTAGGGTAAGTGATATTGGGCAATTGAGGGTTGAGGGTAGAAATGGGAGTAGAGATGAGGGTATATGAGCTCATGCCACTAGCCACTCTAGCCTTTAGAAGGCCCTAGGCAATTGCATCAATCTCACTTACACTAGTTACTTAGATCTCACACTCACTTGTAGGAGGAGGGATGTGAATGTAGGAACATAGGGGGCTAGATAGGGATCCACTATTTGGACCTAGGAGCCATTCCTAAGATTGCCACATACACTCCAATTCCCCCTAGAAGCCAAGTGTCATCAAGCACCACAAAGCAAGCAATTCATGTAAAAACACAAACCACATACAATAAAATGGGAAATGAGATAGAAGCAAAGGCAATCATCATAGATATGAATTGAGTTCATTACAAGTGATTATCCCCAAACATGGTATCAAAGGAACATTTAAACCCCAAACAACCCACCACTAGGGGCTTAACTAGACATGATTAAGAAAATAAGAAAAGAAAGGGGTAGAAGAAGTAGGGACTCCATGAAGCTTGATTTAGAAGCCTCCTTCTTCACCTCCAAGCTTGATGTAGACGTCCTCCCTCCTCCAAGGGTGTAGGGGTGCATGAAATGGTAGGGGTTTATGGATGAAAACCTAAGGAACTAGGTTTCCATGGTGGAATGAAGGTGGGAATGGTGGATGGTGAGCCAAAATGCAAAGGATTTGCACTCAAATCTCAAGGAAGGAGAAAGGGGGAGTATAGTAGCTGTGGGGGAGTCTAACCTTCGTGACCTAGCCGCCACCTATGTATATATAGGTGGTGGGTAGGCACTAGGGTAAGAGGGGGGCAATTTAGGAAAATCAGTATAAGTTAGGGTAGGGTTGGTGGATCACCATGACTGTGGTGCTATGCCATGACCATGGTGAAGGTGGCGGAGAACGGTCATGGAGAGTGAATATGGTCGTGGTGTTGAGGGGATGGTAAAAGGCTCAAGAATAGTGGTGGCCACGGCCATGGCGGGGTGCCACGGTCGTGGTGGGTAGTATGCACCACGGCCATGTTGGGTAACACAACCGTTTTGGTGGAGGGGGAGGTGACAGTGGAGAGGCACCACAGTCGTCTTGAGCTTCTTCGGCCACGGCCGTGGCAGGTGGCCACGGTCGTGACTTTCGGGGGGAAAAACCCTGTTGCAAGCTGAAATTTTGACAATTAATTCCCACGACCGTGGGATGTGCCTACAGTTGTTTTCCACTTTGCTGACCACGAACGTGCGGCTGGCCACGACCGTGGTGGTCTTCAATGGCCACGGTTGTGGAAGAGGTCCACGGCCGTCGGATTCTGTACAAATTCCCTGTTGATCTTGGCGTCATCTTGCTAAAAAAAAGCACGACCGTGGCGTTGTGCCCACTGTCGTGGTGAGGTTGGCCTCACTTGATCACACTTCAATCATCATCATTTTCAGATGTCTTTTCTTGGGGATGATCCTTGGCCATTGGAGGTAGGTTGAGGGAGACTTTGGGGTTTTATTTGGGTCCGTCCATGAGTGGGGGATCCCTAGAACTCCTTTCTCACTCTTCCGTCTAAGCATGGTCCAAGTATCTGAAAAACAGTGCAAAGAACATCCATAAGCATATTTGTAATGATAACAATATTAGGGAAAAAGACTTGTAATCTAACATGTTTAGATGCAACTTAAGTACAAAATGGCACAGGATGGAGCCCTAAAATAGGGCTACACCAGTCAGTAACCCGATCGATCGAGTTCTGTGAATGCACAACTCGGTCGATGCACTCTCCAGAAAATTGAACTTGTGGATCAGTCGAGATTGGAACTGGACCAATCAACAACCTGTAATCAGTTTTCCAAAGTGATTAAAAAGTGATTAAAACTTTGTATAAAGTGTCCCACATAATTTTTTCATCTTAGTTACAAGTCATATCATCAATACAAGTGATTACAAAAATCTTCTAAGGTCGTTTACATGGATTTCCTAATTAACATACTTGCATTGTTTTGACTTGAACTTTGACAAGCTAGGGCTTGTGTAATTTGATCCTTTTCATGTACCTAACACCTGAAATCAATCTTGAATACACATATTAGATACATATGAATGGAATATTTAATTCATTATCAAAATATGGACAATGTATAACCTCTAGGTCAACATTCTCTCCCTTTTTGACAATGACAAATTATTCCTCAAACATATTTAAAAGGGTATAGAAATTATACCTTTGCCTTGTGAATTATGAGGATTCAAGATTTGAACAATGTGAATTGCTCCCCCTCAATCTATGTTTACCTTCACCTGCATAGTTAATCTATCTACACAAAGCAATATAACATACATGTACTATATGGCCCTTTTGGCAAGCCACATGATAGAGCAATTAATGAACAAGAAAAGTATCACATAAGAAATAAGAAACAATATGAAAATGGATAGCAATATGATTGAGTTTAAAGACATTAAAGTTCTCTCTTCCTTTTGATATTATCAAAAAGGTAAGGGTGGTAGAAGAGCATTTAAGAAGATCTTCTCCAAACACAATCAAGCATATATTCAAAACATGCAATCTCATATCATATATCAACCAGAGACGAGAGAAACATACAAGCTTAGTCATAATCAAAATATGGTAAAATATGGCACCAACTCATAAGATATAACTGATCAAAGAGTAAGAGTGCACAAAAGATAGATTAAAACTCATAAAGTATGTTCTCATAAAAGCAACTACAAGTGAGAAATGACGAAAGCTAAAGATAAAATAGTATAGCTCAGAACATGTGACCAGATGTTTCTAATACAAAACAACCTAGAAAGATATATATGATCAACAAACTAGACTAAAAACTAAGTACATCTAGACATCTAAGCTATCTATGTCCTCAACAACATCATCATCATTAGCACCAGGATCGTAGTCCTCGTGTCCATCTGAAGGTGCAGCAGCAGTGCCTTCATCACCTGAGTCAGCACCAGAGCCATCACCATCATCAGAAGCATCCTCACCATCACCATCATCATCATCAACTCCAGCAGTCTCAGCATTAGCCTGGTTAGACATCTCCTCGTCTACAGAAGGACCAAAACCACAACCTGGCTAATGAGCATTCTGCTCATCTCAAGTCATACCAAGAGCATAGAGCTCATTGGCCTGAGGAAAGGTAGGAGCAGAATTGCCAAGACTGGCAGGCAGATTTTCCAAGGGGCCATCATGTAACGGTACAAAGACGAGAGTAGGACCACCAACAAAAGAGGGTGTGGGAGCAGCAACAAAAGGCTCAGGGGTAGGGTAGTAATGATGGTATGCAAAGGAAGCATAATCACTATCAGGGCAAGGATGGTAGGTGGGGTATGGGTGTGCATATGATAAGTTCATGTTTGACATGATTGAACATAAATCCTAGTATAGGGGCTCCTAGACTTGGAGGTTGTACGTCTGTTGGTGCATCATGTAGCACATGAGAGTTTCATTAGACACATGAAACAAGGAACAGCTAGGTCGAGGTGGCTGAGGAGGTGGAGCTCAGTTAGAGGTAGAGGCAGGGGCAGCTGAGGCAGAGGCTGAGGGTGAAGTACCGGGTGCGGTGGAGGAAAAGACATACATAGATTTCTGAATGGTCGTCTCACTAATACACACTCCCTTCCTGGCAAGTTTGTAGTGGAAGTCAGAGAAGAGTGATTTCAAAGTGGAGAACTAAAATAGATCACATATAAGGGATGGATATGGTGGATGGGTGCCACGAGTGTTCTTGCTAGAGTCAAAATAGGTCATATGGTGGAGAATGTATCTAGACCATTTGACTCTAACATTCTCTAAAATGCAACACATTATAATCGTAGTGTTCTCTGCAATATCTATTTGATTTTTCTTTGGATGAATGTTGCAGTTGACCACTAGGGCTAATATACACTTTTTGAGATCTAGGGAGGAGGTAGGTAGGGTGCTCTTCTTCTTGTAAGGAATATTGGGTTTCTTCAGATAGAGATGGATATTAAGAAGGGTAATCTCAATCTACTTGTAGAAAGCCTCAGGTTCCAAAAGGTCAAAAATACTCTTTATAATTTTTATGCTAGGTGTCATTCTCATCATCTTCAGAAAAGAAAACATTCAAGATGTCCTCAGAGATTTGAAATTTGTTTCCGGTGATCATGGATGTAAGGATCACTTGAGTATTCAACGGGGGTACAAGGGAGTCATAATTCCAACACAAGTTTGCGTAGAATTCGTGACTTCTTTTGTGTTTGTCAGAGAAATATGAAAGCAGTCACACTCGACAACTAGGTCAGATAGGTGATGAACGGATAGCAACCTTGCCACTTTGTCGGTGACAACCTGACGCATAGGCCTAGGCTAAAATAAGGCTCTAAAAGGAAAAAGGACTCCTAGGAAGAAGGTCCTTATACCTATTTACAGCCTCTATTGAGACAAAGAAGGTATCATCAAATGGAACCAAGTGAGAGGACATAGAAGAGGATGGTGCATTACTAGGGGTGGGTCTCTTTCTTCTATGAGAAGCCATGGAGGTGAAAAGAAGGAGAAGAAGAGAGAAAATGCATATAGAAAACCACCAAAACCGTTCACAAACCAAGGTTGAGCAAGGGGGAAGGTCTAGGACAGCCTATCTAGGTCAGAAAAAGAGCTAGGATAGAGAAGGTAAGGTCTGGGGTCGAGAGCTTAGGGCTAGAAGAAGGGAAATCGATCAGCTATTCTCTAGTTGAGAGGGAGAATAGTCGGCTGAACCCAACTTAAGATGGATTTATCCCGCTGATCGATCGAATTCTGAGAGTCAGAAACTCGACCGATTGGTCCATTTTAGAATAGCTCTCGACCATGGATTGGTAGAGTTTGTCCTGGGGAAAACTCGATCGATGGTCAACATGACCTAAAACCATCAAACTTAATTTCTAGCCATTTGAATGCTAGTTAAATTTATTTTTCAAGTCCATTACGTATATTGAACATACTTAGGCACATATCACTCATCATTGGGTACTATTTTGTGATAAAATAAGCATTTATGAAAAATATCCAAAAATAAGAGAAAACAAGTTAATATGAACTTGAAAAAGCAATTTTAAGCATATAAGCATTCAAGAAAGATCAAGATAGATGCAAAACATATAGGATAGATGACTACTAGATAGAAGGCATATCATATTCATCCAAAGCAGTTATAAGAAATTTTGATCTAATAAAGTTAAATTTCTCTCTAGATAGAGATTTAGTGAAAATGTCTGCCAACTGATTTTTTGTGTCCACATGCGTGATATAAATATCTGTTATAACCCCAATTTTTGGGTTCAAATAGTGAGAAATGTAATTTCTCATATTAAAGCTAATTGAACAAATAATGATATGTTTTGTTTTGATTAAATGGATTCCATTCACAATAGCCGTGATTGGTTGTGTTTTGGGCTTTGTTGGCTATTGGGCCCAAATACCGAGGAAATTCAACTAGTAAATGAATAATCGAAATTCTAAGAAAAGAAATATGTGGAAACCTCTAGAAGGAAAATCCAAAGAGGATTTCGTGCCTCTTGGGTTCCTTGGATACCAAGGAGTCCAAGGTTGCAAAAAAGAAAGCAATAAGAAATGAAAAGATTAATTATGTATTTCTTTATTAAGAAAGAAATTGAAAACAATGAGAAAATGTGGGAATTTAGTGAAAGAATATATAATTGAGTTACCCTTTATGGAATTTCGTATCCCAAGGATTTCTTATAATAAAAGGAATGCCAATAAGAAAAATAAAAGGGAAATAAAGAGAAATCCTCAAAAAGAGATAATTAAATGAGAAATAAACAAGATAATGTGAAATAATGCATTTTGATGCATGTAGAAGGATAATAAGTAACCAATAATGAGAATTTCGAAATAATAAGGTTTCTTGGGTGCCAAGGAGCCCCAATAAAGGAAAAGAAGAGAAAATACCATAATTATAAAATAAAGAGATAAGGGGAATACATAGTCCATTAATTATGTAATTTTGATAAAAGGAAGTATTTTCCTAAGAATATATATATATATATATATATATATATATATATATATATATATATATATATATATATATATATGCTCGTGGCCAATAGATTAAAAGGAAAATAGAGAGAGTGAAGTAGAGGAATTTCGAATTCCTAATACTTAAAGGAAAAGGAAAATCAAAGGAATGAGAGAGAAAGAGAGGATTTGCTTCTTTATTAAGAAAAATTGTTTCCTTTTAGGAAAGAGACTTGTTCCCTCTTCTATGAGCACTCTGGGGCTTCGTAGGGGGTAGGCCCTCGTTCAGAGAAAAGGAGAACCCCCACGATCTGCTGCTCTCTTCTTCAACCTCACTATAGAGTTAACCCTAAATGAGAAGATAAACTGACCCTGGAGCAAACAAATGGCTTCTGAGTCATCGTGTTAGATGGTGGAAGATCCCACGGCAACCCTGAGTGGATAAGCTAGCGTCCCCAAGGCCACCCCTCCTCTTGTTGGCTAGAACAGGACCTGCAACACGGCCGCAGGTCACGGGCCCGGAACTCCTACATCCAGCTGCCCAGATAGCGATGGAGGCCTACGCGGGCGCGGAGGAGAGTGGCGGACGCAATGGATACCTCCCTGAGGTCCGGTGAGGTCAGGAAGAGGGGAGGGAAGTTCCGCCCACAGCCCTTAGGGCGGCAACAGGTGGTTGTCGCGAGGCAGAAGATGGAGTTGCAGTCTGGACGATTTTTCCCTCTGGAGATCTCAAAACTAAAAGAGCCGCGGGAGGGTATAAGTGTCATTTCACAATGTTTCCCAAAGAGAGAGCCGCGCCTACGTTGCATGAGCATGATGACGTGGCATCCTCCGATTGGTCCGAGTAAGTTGATTTTGCAAAAATCATAGCTCATGAATCGTAACTCGGATTAGAACAAGTTTTATATGAAAGTTGATCAGAAAGACGTGAAGAATTTAAATAAATTATTTTCATAAGACAATTCCTCTTGAAATTTGAAAAGTAGTGTAATATATCAACTTTAACATAATGATGATTAGAGAAACCCTACTTTGATATGATTAAAGTGATTAATAGGGTTTAATAGATCAATAGAGTTAATATTAACCTGTTAAATGCAAAAAGATACATTATGTTCAAAAATGAAGAACTTTGCACATGATTAGTCTAATTTAGAGTTGTTATGCATAAATATACTTAAAATGTGAAAAGTACATAAAGTTATCATCTTTAATGAGTTAATTAAGGAAAAACCCTTAGATTTGATGATAAATGGACTTAATGACATTATTTGGATAATTCAAGCTAATGGTTAATAAAAGTGAAAATAGAACCTAAAAAGATGTTCTTTTTATATAGTTAGGCTTAATTTAGGGTTTCGTGCATGTTTATGCATTAATGAACTTAAAAACCCTAATTTAGGAGGATATGTCTTTTAAATGTTTTAATTGTTTGAATCCATGAATAAATAAGAATATGATGAACCTAAGTCAATTTGGGCATAAAAGACTATTCAAATGAATAGTTGAGCAATTAAGGTTCATATAAATGGAAAAGAGTATTTTAGGGTTTGTTAACCTAAAAGAGATAAAATTTGAGAAATTGATCTAAGAAACCCTAATGAGTATTAATGGAACCTTAATGCGGATTAGAAACCCTAGAAAGAGAATCCAAGTCAATAAAGTAGAATCTTGATAAAGTGTGTAATAAATAGAGTACATATTCTTTTCAGGGATTATGTGATGATATAATTACTTGCTTAGATCTGTTGATTGGCTTGATGGTATATACATGAAGTAAATGTTGAATAATCTGCATGACTCGTCAAATCAGGTATGTGGTTATGCTTATGACTATACCGAATAGTTTCCCGAGGATTTTATCGACGTCTCCCTCAATGCATGAATTAACTGTTGAATGTCTATTTATTTCATGCAACTATAAATTGACTATGATTATCACCATAAGTATGCATATAACTGGCTAGATCCGTGTTCACCTCTGTTGCTTTAAAAAGGCTGAAAAAGGGGTAATCCTAGAGTAAGGTCTAGGTTACCGAGAGTTAGAAACTGGGCTACCATGTGTGGTTCATGAGACTCTTCAGCATACCATGAGTTAAGAAATGGTCTGCCTACGGGTAGTTCCATGTGACTCAACCCTAGAAACTGGTACACCGGTTAGGTGGATCATGAGGGGTTTAATGGGGATCTACCATAAGGAAGGTAGTATCCAAGTCCACTGCAGGGACAACTCAGAGGTTAGGGAACTTGTGGATCGCGGAGTTATATTTAAAACGTAATCTTGATTGATTAATGATTAATTGAATGATTACATGGTTATCATAATTGCAAGTTTATTGTTTCCCCCACATACCAGCTTCGGCTGATCGACATTTTGTTTGTCGGCGTTTTAGGTACAAGACAAAAGGACAAATAGTAAATTGTCACATTGTGAAATACATGAAGAAAAATACAAGGAGGATTAGTTAGCGTAGAATCATTAAGTGGATAGAAGTTAGAGATCCGAAAATTTAAAAGGTATGCAAAGTTTATTTTCTTACAGCTTTTCAGTTTAGTATGATAAAATTTGATAATTATTCTTGGTTAATTGCCGAACCTTTGATCCGGAAGTTATGGTTGCGGCTTCGATCTCTCGGTCTCCCTTAATTGGGGGTTATCGGGAGGTGGGGTCGTAACATTTGGTATCAGAGCTTGGGTTCCTCAATTAACCATTAATAATCATTAAATTTTACAAACTCCATAGAACCCAAGGGAGTTATTAGAGGATTATCTGAAAGACGGAGGTGTCTAGAAAAGGATCACGACCGGGGGCTGGCAATATTTTCCTTTGCACCGCTAGTCGGAATATGAGGACTCCCAGATCTGTGTGACTGCCTGGCCAAAGTCTTAGGGTATGAATCGAAATAAGATACCTTTAGGACTTCTCATCTTATTCATCCCTTCTCATCACGAAATTCTGATAAGGACCTAAAGGATTAGGGTTTTCTTTCTTCTCCTCACCCTCTTGAGGTATGGGTAAGGCTAATAAGGTTTAAGGAATCCTCCACCAAATTAAAGGAAATGCATGTAAATAAGATGTCATGTCCTCAGAAGAGACTTGAGGCTAGACCTTCTTGTCAGGAGGATAAGTTAGTCTTGGAGATAGAGATCTCCATTGCTAGTAGAGACCTGGCACATCCTCTGAGGATGATGCTAACCCTAACCCTAAGTGATGGTTAGAGAGAGATGAGTTGGACCAGGTGTTTGAAAGGACATGCCTTCGGGATGCCATATGATCCAAGGGTGACCTAGCACCTTTGGCAACCCAACCCTGTGAAGGGTCGTGCATGTTAGGGTAAAGGATAGCTCCTTAGATGATGATGTTAGTGAAGGACCATAGAAACCCTATGAGCTTGTGCAAGTAGGGCATAGCTGGCACCTAGGGCACGTCATAATGCTAACAGTAGGATGAAACCCTGGATAAGGAATTATGATGGAGCATAAAGGGTTATGGATGATCTCGAGCAACGATAAGTTCGAACCTAGGCTTCACCCATGTAGAGCATGCTTTTGAGGTTGATCCTTCATGAAAAAGGGACCTCTAATGGTGAGGTTGGGTGTGGGGTTAGCTCTAGAGAGAGTAGGAAACCCAACAAGAAGGTTGGAAGCCTAAAACCCTGAACCATGGAGGATAGTGGTTGCCTGATGATCAATCCCTAAAAGTTGATGATACCTTGGTTGCCCTTAGAGGGACTGACACAATTTTACAATGCGCTAAAACGCAAGTGAATGCGTCGAGTAGTACAGGCCTTTGTGAGGCCCGAGTCGAACACAGGGATACTAGGAATTGTTGGAGACTCCTACTAACTATTTGCGATCAACTAAGCCGAATAACAATTTGAGGGTTGTTGTTAAAATTAAAAGAAAATAAAAACAAAACAAAACAAACGATCGATTAAATGTTAATTTAATCAATTCAAAAGGGTATCTTTAGGATTGCGGTTTCACCGCGGGTTTTCATTGTATTAAATTCTATTCGTTCACTCAATTTTATCTCTCTATCTGGGTAGTGGCCTGAAAACAGAGTTGCCCACTGTCGTGGTACAACTCACTACCTAGGTTTAGGTCGGTTCTACCTTCGTAGTAACCTATACCCTAAACTAGGTGCATTATGAACGGTCTCTCAGTATCCACCATTAATTTTACGCCACCTTGGTCAAGGGATTTGTCGATTAATGTGAATTCCGTCTCTTTTCAGCCGCTAATCCTTCTTTTGAAGTGATTAAGGGCATTAAGTTATTATTATGGTGATCAAGCATAACAATATATTGAGAAAACGA
Source organism: Alisma plantago-aquatica (assembly GCA_963693085.1). Lineage (NCBI taxonomy): Eukaryota > Viridiplantae > Streptophyta > Magnoliopsida > Alismatales > Alismataceae > Alisma > Alisma plantago-aquatica. Next base: position 321,543,959 of record OY856411.1, on the reverse strand, counting down.
AATTATACAACATATTTAAGAGATAAAATATGAATTATTATTATAAAATTGTCATACAATGAATTTCCAGGCTACTACCGGTCCTAAAGATGAAGGGGATTAGCCCCGCATGTTCATCTCAAACAAGTACAAGGTAGAGATAGGGGAAATCATGTGAAGAACGTGAATTGAGAGATGAAACCCCTGAACAGAGAAGAACCGGTTGATCCTTGGCGTAGAACACGTGCTCTCCCTCCTTTCGGTGGTGAAATCCATCTTCTGCGGTGTCCGGATCAACTGGTATGAGCTTCTGGCCTCCGTTCTCCTCTCTACTTCTCCTCGGTACTCATGCAATGGATAATGAGATCCTCCTTGCACTTGGGGCGTCGTCATTAGGTATAACTCCCTCATTAATTTGCTAATTAACCACGGCCGTCTGATTAGGATCAATCTGAATCAAACACATATCTGACATCGTCGATACTATCGATGCGGGGTCGATAGTATCGACCCGTCTATGAATTGCGACCGAGCTTTGCTTCTTTTCTTTGGGGCGCCTGATGTGTGGTCGATACCATCGACGCGGGTCGATGGTATCGACTCCTGTAGCGTCGGTTTTTGACTTTTGTGTCGCTGTAGCTCCACCAGTCGATAGTATCGACCTGTGCGTCGATACTCTGGATGCAATCTTCGCCAGCAACCTGATGGTAGCTCGATACCATCGACATCCCTATCGATAGTATCGACTTTTTGCTGATACTCGCGGCTGGCAACCTGTGGTCCGGTCGATGGTATCGACGGAAGAAGATACTTGTTTTTCCTGAAATTCAAACACGAAGCCACATAAATTCACACAAATAATAATATTTCGATAATTAATGCTCAAAACACTGAAATAAAGGGGATTTGACATAAAATAGTAGCAAAGACCAAAGTGGATGAATTATGCAACATTAACCATAAAAATGACTAATAAAAGCATAAAACACATATCAAACAGGTCTATAAATGTGACTCAAAATCATCGCATCAAACTCCCCTAAGCTTGAACGTTGCTCGCCCTCGAACAACTAATCCTTAGAATAGAATTGCTAATGTCAACTGAAGAACAACGCACCATAACCAACGTCCCATATGACTCCCACCGGACATTGACATACCGACCCTCTCTAACCACGGAATGGTAATTACCCTGAAGGCGACAGTAATCATGCATAAAAGAAATTGACCTCAAAACCGATGAACACTATCACATAAGGCAGTTAACATAATAAATCTCGCTGGTTCAGACTTGGTGCATCTTGTGATCTCCTATACTATGTTGCTCGCCCTAACTACCATCTACATGGAAGTAGTCCTCCTGATATTCGGTAGTGAGGAGAAATTCATGGTGGCCTACCAATCCGAGCAACAGGTGGATGAAGTATGTGGCTCATGGAAAAAGTGGAAGTATTTTACAGTTTCAACATGCACAATACAAAAATGTCCTACATTGATGCAAATGCTCATGAAGAATGCCCCAATGCTTAAAATTGGGTGAAATGATGCATGCACTAACCATCCGTCTCAAAATGAGATGGATATCTAATTAAGCTACATCATGTACTCAATTATCTTGAAATGCAGGTGATATTATGTTCCTTTCTCCATCTTATTTTAGTTGCTTCTAAATAACTCTTTTTTTTCATTATGCAGATTTTTCAGATTATTTTTTTCATTTTTCGACCCTTATATCCATAATTGATAATGAATATTTTGTTGGGCTCATTAATCTGCATACTCAGAAATTTGCACTATTGACAAGGTATGGAACAATTTAATTCACCATTGGGGAAAATTGAGATACATGATGTAGCTTAATGCATAAAAAAATTATGAATGCAACTACATGGCATGCACCTAAGGGTAATGTGCATGTATCACTATTCTAATTTTCTCTTTCTTTTTTTTATGCAAAACATATGGAAATAAATTCAATGCAAGTCCTATCTACATGCCATGGAATCAAGAAAATTAAAACTGTACTTTACTTCCAATTCTTGGTGGATTGTGAACATTAATGAGGTGGAAAGATCACAAGATTAGATGACTGAACCATAGAAAGATATTATGTGTCCCTCCTTACTGACCTGTGTAGTAGTTAAGAGGTTTCTCTCTCTTACATCCAATTAGAGTCTCATTACCATTTGGTTAGCTTAGGCTCAAACAACCATTTCCGTCCACTTTCATGAATCATTAGGAGTACAATCGTGAAATTTTGTTTTAAAGTTGACAAAACCAATAATTTTCATAGGATATGTGCCCAAGGTTAAACAAGACAAGCTTGTGAACACTCAAAATTTTTTTTGTTTCCCTCTACTCCCATGCACATGCAACTGAGATGACTCAACATTAAAGACATCCACGATTACACTAGATAGATGTGGGTCCTACAACAAACTAAAATTGCAAGAAACAAATGGCAAGAAACTAAAAAAAGAGAAAATAAAGATAGAACTATTCCAACTACCCCCCTAAGCTTGAATTCGACTATGGACTCATAGTCAAAAACAAACTTAAAGATTGGAACAGTGATACCGGATCACTCCTGTGGTGGCGGATACTGCGGTGCTGTGGGGTCCCATGATGGGTACTCCCCATGAAAAGATGGATCATACTGGGCCCTAGGTGGGGGTTGTGGATAACCTCCAAAGAAGTTCTGGCTCCAATAGTGATCATAGAAGGGCTCTTATTGCATCTCCATTCGTTGCAACCGATTATGAATTTGTTGCTGGTTGTCGAGGAGAAGACGCTCGTTCTCGAACATTCCCTTTGATTGTCCAGTAGCCGGTGTGTAGTGTCTTGAATAGCGACATACATCGTCATTTGATGCTTCTGCGTCTGCTGAATGTCCTGCAACATAGTATACATTCCCTGCATGGAATAAACATCCTCGCTTGGCTGCGAGGGTGGTGGTGGTGGCGGAGCCTGTGAAGAAGAAGATGCACCCGGATGCATGCCAGGACACTTCCGGGGTGCTACTCGTCCGCGAAGAGGAATGCAAGGCTCCTCTTCATCTTCCTCCAGCTCATTGCCGCGGTTGTTATTGTTGTTCCCGCCTTCTCCATCGGTGTCGTCGATGACTATGATTGGCCACCGGAAGTGTGGAGCGCCCTCAATGTTGAAGATGGGGTCGGGGAGGTAGCATTGTTGATATTCCTTGTTGACGTGGCAGTGGGCGTACGTCACGCCATCACGTGAAAAGAGAAGATTAGAATGATGGAGGTGGGAAATGTCAACCTTCTTTCTATTGGAGAGAGGTGCGAGTTGGGACAAGTCCAATCCCAAGTAAATAGCCAGCGGAGTTATAAGTCCTCCAAAATGAATAGAGGCATTCCTCGTGCTCCTCCTCACATCCAGGACGCGCATCAGGAAGAATGCACCCCAGTTGCACTCCTCGCGCGTGAGTAACTTGTGTAAGAAGAACAAGTCCGTCTCCTGGAACTTGCTAAGCGCCATCTCGGTGTGGGCAAAGAGTGTGGTGCAGAGCATCCGATGCAGTACCCGCACAAACGGGTGCTTGAATTCTGCCACAACGACGTTGTGGTAGCTCACCGACTTGCCTGGCGGCGCTGTGCATAGCTGACTAAAGATTGCATCGTAATCAGTGCGGTTATCTGGACGCCGATAGTCGTTGTCGAAATGATTCCAGTTGTAGATCTTGTTGAACTTCTGGAGTGTAAGAGTATAGTCATGGTTGAACAGCCGGAAAGACACCCGGCCCTTTTTCCACTCGCGGTCGGTGGCTATGGCGTCATTGGGTACGACGCAGACGTCTAGTGACGCCATAAACTCGGCCACAAGCTCCTTGTACGTAGGCCATTCACCGAAGAACGGCTAGCCATCCGCATGACACTCCAACTCGTCGGGCCTCATGCCCGTGTGTCTCGCCTGCCCTGCCAAGACGTAGGCGAGATTGGCCTCAAATCCCAGGTTACGGATCATGTCACGATCAACATAACGAGTTGGCTCGATCCGTCGCTTCAGTATTTCTTCATAAACCCTCCGGACCTCTGAGGAAGGATGGATGATTTGGGGACGCGGAACGGATCTGGGGCGGGGCGGAATGAATTCCGGGATCTCCATGGGATTGGCTCGAGAAGACGATGCACCTCCGGTACACACCATTGTCGTAGGAGAAAAGAGGAGTAGAAGAAGATCTCGGTGAAGATCAGAGAATGAAATCTCCGCTCGACGAAGGCTCGATGAAGACTCGATGAAGAACAGGCTCCTGGATGCTCATCACCGGGCTCGATTTCTCTAGAGGACGCTCGGCGCACGTAGAAGGAGAAGTTGTTGAAGGTGTGACGTCATATGACGACAAATCTCTCCTTTTATAACTGAACCCGACGCTTCTGTAGACCCGTCGATACTATCGACGCGAGGTCGATAGTATCGACCTGGGTAGCACAATCCGTGTTGCCGAGAGTATCGACGGTCGTCGATGGCTGGATCTGCGGGGCCCGGATTGCTGACGCGTCGATACTATCGACGTGGGTCGATAGTATCGACCCGTCCCTCGGATCAACTTCTTCGTCTGCTGTGATGTTGTTGATCTTCCCTCACGGATCGTTGACGTGGCATGTCGATACTATCGATGTGAGTCGATAGTATCGACTCTCTGATTAGGGTTGCTCCTCGTGAGGCCGGCTTCCGCCTTCTTTTTGGAAACATAGTCGATACTATCGACTTGGTAGTCGATAGTATCAACTTTACTGATAAGATTGCGTCTGAATATCTCCAGAGAACTCGATAGTATCGACAGGGTGGTCGATACTATCGACATCTTCATTGCGCTCAACCTACTGACTGGTCAATACTATCAACGAGGCCGTCGATAATATTGATGCATTGTGATTCCTACAGTCGCCAACCTGATCCACGGTCGATACCATCGACCAGTATGTCGATGGTATCGACTCTGCCTGAGCCTGCACAAATAACAAACCGATCACGGTATCTTTTTTACACTAAAAATTGAACCAAAACAAATCAACCTATGATTATACATGAACTAAACGAATGTACCGATGGTTGGGTTGCCTCCCAACAAGCGCCCTTATTTAACGTCTTAGGCTAGATGACTTTTGGGCACCTCATGCATCCGAAAGTGATTTGAGTTTGACCTCATTCACCTTCCTCTTGTAATTTTCACCAAAGTAGAGCTTCAATCTTTATCCATTTACCAAGAACATGGTATCACCATCACACACTAAGATCGCGCCGTGTGGTTTGACCTCCTCTACCACGAACGGCCCACTCCACTAGGATTTTAGCTTCCCGGGATGCAACTTGAGTCGTGAATTGAACAACAAAACACTGTCTCCCTTTTTGAACATGCGCAACTGGATGTGGTGGTCGTGGATCAGCTTTGTGCACTCCTTGTATATCCGTGCGTTCTCATATGCCGTCATCCGTAGCTCATCCAACTCGTTCAATTCCAGCAGTCTCTTCCTCCCCGCTTCACTGTAACTCAGGTTTAGCCTTCTTAGCACCCAATGCGCCTTGTGCTCCAACTCTACCGGTAGGTGACAAGCCTGGCCATACACCAACCTAAAAGGCGTGGTGCCTATAGGTGTTTTATAGGCCGTCCTATATGCCCACAAAACATCCGGTAGTAGGGCACTCCAGTTCTTCCTCGTGGACGCCACCGTACGCTCTAAAATCTTCTTAATTTCACGGTTGGAGACATCCACCTGGCCTTGCATTTGCGGATGATATGGGGTACCTATGTTGTGCTTGACCCCATATTTCTTCAATAATGTCGAGAACTTCTGATTCCTAAAATGCGTACCCCCATCACTGATTATCATTCGGGGTACTCCAAAAAATATTTTCTTTCACGAATCTTCACACTATAGTGGAATCATTAGTCCTTGTGGGTATTGCTTCCACCCACATTGATACATAATCAACTGCTAATAAAATATATAAATTGGAGTTTGAGGACATAAAGGGTCCCATGAAATCTATGCCCCACAAATTAAATACCTCCACTTCTTGAAACACATTCAGGGGCATCTCCTGTCTCTTTGAGATATTACCTGCTCGTTGGCAGGAATCACATTGCCTCACAAACTCGTAGGCATCTCGAAACAAAGTTGGCCAATAAAGGCCACTCTCCAGTACTTTAGCTGCCGTACGAGAGCTCGCATGGTGCCCTCCCGTAGGTAATGCGTGGCAATGACGTAAAACGCTCTCGTACTCCGCTTCAGGCACACACCTGCGTAAAATACCATCCCTGCATTGCTTAAGAAGAATTGGGTCATACCAAAAATAATACCGTAAAGAATGGAAAAATCTTTTCTTCTCCTGATATGACCAATCTTCTGGGATGATCCCGCAAGCCAAATAGTTTACAATCTCAGCAAACCACGGATCCTTAGAGTTAATTTTCAAAATTTGTTCATCCGGAAACGTCTCGATTATGGGTATATGTAAATCTTTTTCATCCACCCTTTCTAACCTAGACAAATGATCAGCAACAACATTTTCAATCCCAGATTTATCCTTGATTTCGATGTCAAATTCTTGTAAGAGCAAAATCCACCTAATGAGTCTAGGCTTTGCGTCTTTTTTCTCCATTAAGTATTTAATTGCGGCATGGTCAGTCCATACAACTACTTTAGATCAACCTAAATACTGCCAGAATTTTTCAAAAGCGAACACAACAGCGAGTAATTCTTTCTCAGTAGTTGTATAATTTAACTGCGCGTCATTCAAAGTCTTTGAAGTGTAAAAAATCACGGCGGGTTTATTGTCCACCCGCTGCCCCAACACAGCTCCTACCGCAATGTCCGAAGCGTCACACATTAGTTCGAACGGTTTCGTCCAATCCGGTGTTTGAACAACCGGTGCAGAAATCAGTTTTTCCTTCAACACGTCGAACGCATGTAGACTCTTGTCATTGAAATCAAAAATAGCATCTTTCTCTAAAATCTCGGATAAAGGTTTCGCAATTTTAGAAAAATCTTTTATAAATCGACGATAGAATCTGGCATGTCCTAGGAAACTTCTTACCCCTTTAATAGAATTTGGTGGGGGCAGCTTGAAAATGACTTCAATTTTGACCGGATCTACCTCTAAACCTTTGCTAGACACCTTGTGTCCTAGCACTATCCCTTCAGTCACCATCATGTGACATTTCTCCCAGTTGAGGACCAAATGTGTGTCCTCGCAACGCTGTAAAACTTTGTCCAAATTATAGAGACATTCATCAAACGATGCACCATACACCAAAAAGTCATCCATAAAAACCTCGAGACAGCGCTCTACCATGTCAGAAAATATGGCAAGCATACAACGCTGAAACGTCGCAGGTGCATTGCATAAACCAAAAGGCATTCGGCGGTACGTGAAAGTCCCATAGGGACAGGTGAAAGTAGATTTCTCTTGATCCAAAGGATCAATCGAGATCTGGTTGTACCCCGAGTACCCGTCTAGAAAATAGAAGTGCGATCGGCCGGCAAGACGCTCTAGAATTTGATCAATGAAAGGTAAAGGAAAGTGATCCTTTAGCGTGGCGGCATTCAAACGGCGGTAATCAATACAAACTCGCCACCCGGTTACCAATCGGGTGGTGACAGGTTCATTCAATATATTTTGGGTGATAGTAATTCCCCCCTTCTTAGGGACTACCTATGTGGGACTCACCCACGTCGAGTCTGATACGGTGTAAATGATACCTACAGCAAGAAGTTTAATAACCTCCTTCTTCACAACCTCCATCATGCTTGGATTGAGACGTCGTTGAGGTTGAATCACGGGCTTGGCTCCCTCCTCGAGCCGAATTTTGTGTTGACACAATGTAGGGGAAATCCCCTTGATATCTGCAACAGACCACCCAAAAGCTCCCCGGTGGTTCTTCAACACTATCAACAATTGTTCTTCCTCATCCGCACTTAAATACACAGAAATGATCACAGGTAACTTGTCTTCCTCAGCTAGAAAGGCATATTTGAGATGCGGTGGCAGTGGCTTTAATTCTAACTCCGGCGGGCTGATCAGAGATGATTGAAGCGGCGGGGGAAGTTCACCTAAATCTTCATAATGCCTCGCATAGAAACATGGAAGCATCTGAAGCATTTTGGCGCACTCCTTTAGTGAATTGCTCCGCATCCAATCATGTGTAATATATACCAAACAAGCTTCCAATGGTAATTCAGGATATGCATCAAAAACAAAAATAGTAATTACATCATCTTCCACGGAAGGCGGAATGTCCTCATCCTCATCATTTGGGAATCCCACAGCTTTGCACAGAGAAACTACTTTGGTCTGCTCTATGATATCCACAGCCAAAGTTCCATTGTCCACCTTGCTCATCACATGAGCCATGTCCAGAAATGGCTTCCCAAGACAGAGTGAAATATTACTATCCAGATGTTTTACCATATTGCATTGTTCCTTTGCTTTAGATGACCTACTACTAGAAGGCATGACCATCTCAAAGTGGTCATCGGCTATGCCCAAGGTCAAGCGACCTCTCCCCATCTCTAAGATCATGTCGGTTGTAGCTTGGAAAGGACGTCCAAGTAACAGCTCATTGCCATGTTCATCCTGCATCTCCATGACTACAAAATCTGTCGGAAAGACAAACCTATCCACCTTTACTAATACATCTTCACAGATTCCATAAGGCTTTACCACTGAGTTGTCTGTCAATTGAATCGTCATATTTCTTGGCCGTGACTCCTTCAATCCCAGCTTTTTGAATGTAGAAAGGGGCATCAAGTTGATGCTTGCCCCTGAGTCACATAACGCTTCACCAAATTTAACCTTCCCAATATAACAAGAAATGTTAAAGCACCCCGGATCTTGCCTCTTTGGCGGTAAAGTGCCCATGATGAAGGCACTCACTTGCTCCTTTAGCACGACAACCTCTGTATCCGGAATTTTCCTCTTCTTCGTTATGATGTCTTTTAGAAACTTCCCGTATGAAGGAATTTGCTCAATGGCTTCCAATAAAGGGATATTGAGTGAAAGCTTCCTAAAGCTGTCTAAGAACTTCTTGAACTGCGCATCTGCCTTTCTTGCCTTAGCACTGTTCGGATAGGGGATCGGGACAACTTGTGCCCTTTGATGAGGTGGCACATAAGGTGTCCTTTTCAGAGGTTCCTCCTCTGCAACCTGTTCTTCAGTATCATCCACGGATGTGTCATCAACCTGCCCTGTGACTGGTGGTGACATCTCCTTATTGGTTTCATCTTCTGCCTCAACTTGTGGTGTGCTTGTCTCCTCGGCCCTTGGATTTAACAATTTCTTGCCGCTTCTTTGCAAGATGGCCTTTGCCTGCTGGTTTCCCCCGGGAACATTGGTGTTTCCCAGAAAACCTGGATGTGTCGGTTTATTCAAACTGGCGATCTCTGCTGCCATCTGTGCCATAGATGTCTCAATGGTCCTCATTTGAGCCCCATGGCTCTGCAATGTTTGCCCGAATTGATTCATGTACTCTCCTTACTGCTTGATTTGCTGGCCAAATGTATTCATTAGCTCTTGATTTTTATTTATAACCTGATTGAGCAGCTCCATGCTCTTATCTTCTGCGAGTGGCGAGGGTTTGGCATCCGGATCCTGCAAAAAATTGTTTGGATCCTTCCACGAAAACTTCTTGTCTTTTCTCCATGAATAGTCATTGATCCTATAACCTTGTTGTTGTCTCATGTATTTGACTTGAGCCTCATCCTCGGACTCATTATCTTCCTTGGCAAGCAATTTCTTGGCTAAAAGGTCTAATTTATCATTTAGCTCCTTAATGGCCCTGGATTCACCTACTACTTTGACCTGTTCTGGTGCATCCCTGTCGCCCCAAGATTTCTTCCTGGCCATGTTCTTAAGGATTTCCCAGCATCTCTCATCTGTGTTGTTCAAAAAGAATCCTGACCCAGCTGAATCCAGATTACTCCTATCGTGCTCGGAGAGAGAAAAATAAAAGATCTTCACCTGCGTCTCTTTATCCAGCCCGTGATGTAGGCACCTTCTCTGCATGACCTGAAATCTCTCCCAGGTCTCAGAATATGTCTCATCGGCCTGTTGGGTAAAATTATGAATCTTCCAGATCATGTCGTTAGTCTTCTCAGGAGGGAAAAACCTCTCAAAGAAAACCTCCACCATATGGTTCCAGGACTCCACAAACTCATCATCCAAATTATGTAACCATTCTCGTGCCGCTCCCGCCAATGAACGCGGGAAAAGCTTGAGATACAGTGCCTCCTGTGGAAACCTGTCGATTTTAACCATGTCACAGTTCTCAACAAACTAGCTGATGTGCGCGACGGGATCCTCATTCTTAAGCCCATGAAAAGCATTCGACTTCACTAGATTTATCAAAGCCGGATCAATCTTGTATGTAGGTATGTTGATTGCCTGCTTCTTTATAGGTCCTTTTGAAGCTGATGATGACAAAGCCTTAATCTTCTCCCATATAGTCTGTGGCTCGGCCATCTCTTCTTGTTCGAGTTCGGAATCTGTTTCTTCTAAATGTTCTTGCTCGTGCTCGTCCTCAAGTTCCAGCAGCGGAACCTCGTGTGCGGGATTCACGTAGTCAGTACTACGCGTCTGCACCATGCAACGTACCTGAATTAGGAAAATTTGAGTTTAGTAGAGTGCTTTGACGAGTATAAAAATTGTCGAACAATTTAAAAATATTTGAAGTTGTTTCAAAATAAAAAAAATGTGGCCTAGAGTGGCCGCTTGTAGCACTCAAAGTGCCAACAATTCACCGTATCCCCGACAACGGCGCCAAAAACTAGACACAATTTTACTGTGCGCTAAAATGCAAGTGAACGCGTCGAGTAGTACAGGCCTTTGTGAGGCCCGAGTCAAACATAGGGATACTAGGAATTGTTGGAGACTCCTACTAACTATTTGCGATCAGCTAAGATGAATAACAATTTGAGGGTTGTTGTTAAAATTAAAAGAAAATAAAAACAAAACAAAACAAACGATCGATTAAATGTTAATTTAATCAATTCAAAAGGGAATCTTTAGGATTGCGGTTTCACCGCGGGTTTTCATTGTATTAAATTCTATTCGTTCACTCAATTTTATCTCTCTATCTGGGTAGTGGCCTGAAAACAGAGTTGCCCACTGTCGTGGTACAACTCACTACCTAGGTTTAGGTCGGTTCTACCGTCGTAGTAACCTATACCCTAAACTGGGTGCATTATGAACAGTCTCTCAGTATCCACCATTAACTTTACGCCACCTTGGTCAAAGGATTTGTCGATTAATGTGAATTCCGTCTCTTTTCAGTCGCTAATCCTTCTTTCGAAGTGATTAAGGGCATTAAGTTATTATTATGGTGATCAAGCATAACAATATATTGAGAAAATGAAATTATACCACGGATTTAAGAGATAAAATATGAATTACTATTATAAAATTGTCATACAATGAATTCCCGGGCTACTCCCGGTCCTAAAGACGAAGGGGATTAGCCCCGCATGTTCATCTCAAACAAGTACAAGGTAGATATAGGGGAAATCATGTGAAGAACGTGAATTGAGAGATGAAACCCCTGAACGGAGAAGAACCGGTTGATCCTTGGCGTAGAACACGCGCTCTCCCGCCTTTCGGTGGTGAAATCCGTCTTTTGCGGTGTCCGGATCAACTAGTATGAGCTTCTGGCCTCCGTTCTCCTCTCTACTTCTCCTCGGTACTCGTGCAATGGCTAATGAGATCCTCCTTGCACTTTGGGCATCGTCATTAGGTATAACTCCCTCATTAAGTCACTAATTAACCACGAACATCTGATTAGGATCAATCTGAATCAAACACATATCTGACGGCGTCGATACTATCGACGTGGGGTCGATAGTATCGACCCGTCTATGAATTGCGGCCGAGCTTTGCTTCTTTTCTTTGGGGCGCCTGATGTGTGGTCGATACCATCAACGCGGGTCGATGGTATCGACTCTTGTAGCGTCGGTTTTTGACTTTTGTGTCGCTGTAGCTCCACCAGTCGATAGTATCGACTTGTGCGTCGATACTCTCGACGCAATCTTCGCCAGCAACCTAATGGTAGCTCGATACCATCAACATCCCTGTCGATAGTATCGACTTTTTGCTGATACTCGCGGCTGGCAACCTGTGGTCCGGTCGATGGTATCGACTTCCGTCGATGGTATCGACGGAAGCAGATACTTGTTTTTCCTAAAATTCAAACACGAAGCCACATAAATTCACACAAATAATAATATTTCGATAATTAATGCTCAAAATGCTGAAATAAAGGGGATTTGACACAAAATAGTAGAAAAGACCAAAGTGGATGAATTATGCAACATTAACCATAAAAATGACTAATAAAAGCATAAAACACATATCAAACAGGTCTATAAATGCGACTCAAAATCATCGCATCAGGGACCAAACCTTTGAGAAAAGATGAAGCTTCGGGTACCTACGTGCCTATGGTATAGATGTTTACCTTCCGAGGTAGGAAGAAGAGTTCCTTAGACTTAGAAAGGTTTTGTAGCAGGTTATGAGGCCTTATACCTTGATGGTTGTCCTTAAGGAGGACCCAACCCTAAGTGTTGCTCGAGTTGAAGGATGACAAGAAGTGCATGTCATGCCTTTTGCATGCTTGGTTCGTAGTTATGAGATAGAGCATGCAGTTGGACACCTAAAAGTGAACCTAGGCCTAAGAGGGGAAGTGGTATACCTAATGCTCATGACGGGAATTAAGTGGCTATAGTTTCGATCATGGTATGCCTCATGAATAAAGAAAAAAAAGGGAAGTCCTGTAAGTTTAAAGTATGTTTTTTGAACCCCTCACAGCTAGGTTGATGATAAAGAAAGGTATGATCTTGATACGACATTGAGGAAAGAGGACAAGGATGACCTAGTATGGTTTAGTAGGTGATCTGCTTATGCCTTAATAGTTTTCTAGGGTTAAGTAGGCTCGTGTGGATGTAAACCCTAGACATAAGAGCTTTTGTGACCTTATTGTAAAGAGATAGTTTTCCTCCCATCCTGGGAGAGGGACCCGTTTGGTAGGGTGTATATCAGTTTTGTTAGTTTAAGGTAATCTAAAGAGGTCTCATAGGATCTTGGGAAGATAAGTGAAAAGTACATGGTATGAGGATGAACCTGTAGACCCATAGATATCCATCTCTAATTGCATAGGAATGTGTTACCATGGAGGTAACCAGTATAGGGATTGACAAGGTAGGCAGGTTGCCATGATCCTGATGAAAGGATGAAAGTCAGCCCATGAATGCAGAAAGAGAGAGATGATGAAGACTTGGGTAAGGTTCTAAGTGAACATGTACTATAATGGTAAATCCTAAGTCTATCTTAGGGTCAGGTAGGGATAAGACCGATGAAAGTAGGAGTTGCCTAATTCCCTATTTGCACATGACCATAGGGTTGGGAGGTAACAACTATCATTGTCTATGGGCCATGGGTTAGGAGATTGATCACCTTCATGAACTCATGGGACCCAAAGGGCAGATGAGTAGGGCACTCTCTTGATGCATGAGGGAAGAGGGATGACCCCAAAAGAGCCGGTACCCTATAGACCTAGAGGAGATGACCAAGGATATTAACCTCAGTAGGTTCAAGAACTAGTTTGATATCATGATGTCTGTGATGTAGATACATATGCGGCACGTTGCAACTTAGATGTAAAGGTGTATGGGCAAGGTGGGATGTACCATCTCTACTCTTGGAACAGGAAGAACTATGTATTTGGACTGCAGCCAAATGCTTATTTCCTCTTGTTATGGGGGTGAGAGATAGGACATTACGCATGCCATACACCAAGGATAAGAGATAATGTGGGTTGGAACGTCGCCACGAGAAATAGGGATAGAGAAGATAACCTACCCTGGTAAAGTGAAAGATACATGGATGGTTTGCAAAGACTAAGAGGAATGAGGTAGTCACCTTATGAGGATGTTTTTATCCTGAGCTAAGTGGAACATACAAGTTATACCAGGTTGAGTTTGATCACCGTGATGATGAAATCAGAGGGTGTTTTTAACAAAAATAAACATAAAGTTTGAGGTAAGATGATAAGTGAAATACATGAAAGTGTATGTCTTCAAGGTTACCTAATACCTACAGATATGAAGTGGTAATGGATGCCCTGGTTGAAATATATCTGCCTAGTTTGTCTAGAAGAGGTTGTTTGGCTAACCCTAAGTTTGGAAAGAAGAGGTGCTTGGATAACACTCAGATATAACGAGATACGTTGAAAAGTCAGGAGTTGGTCTAGTCCTTGATACGATGAAAGGATGGTAGTAGAACCTCAAGTGCACTTTTTTGGACAAGAAGGTGATGAAACCCTGATGAGAGTGGGTTAGGGTTTCCAAGGAATCGATCTTGAGGAATTATGATAAACAAGAAATCGTGATTTTAAGATCACCATACACCGTACTACCAAGATAATAAGTGATAGTGGTGCTTTAAATACCTAAGATAAAGTTGCATGTGGTAGATGGCCATGCAAGCCAAGGATAAAGGATGAACACCAGTAACCCAGTGCATTGATATAAAGGATAAAAGTCCCAGAAAGAGAAAGGGAGTTCATCACTATGGATGTTGTAAGTCTCCCCTAGACCAAGGAAGGTCAAGATGCAATGTGGGTTATGGTAGTTCGCCTTACCTAGATGACATGAGAAAGAAGAGTTCTATTAAGGGACATATCTGGTTGAACTATCCATGAGAGAGGTGGTCCAACCACACCATGATGTGAGTTCAAAGGTTCTTGAGTTTGGCCTTCACTTCCATAAAGTGGAAGTAGGTACATGAAGAACTCAATGTTAGTATAGTTTATCACCCCTAACCATGGTTAGTATGATCCAGACTAAAGGGTCTAATGAGGGCATGTGTGCTCATTCAGGGTGATATCTGGAGACAGTTCTTGTCCTATGAAATATGTGACAATGACTACCATACCCAATATCGGGTTTTATAAGAATCTATGTAAGGGAGGTTGTGTCGGTCACCACTTCAGTAAGGTGATGTTGGTGAGAAGGATCACATGATGGTTAGAAAAGGGCCACATGGTGGTTAGAAAAGGGACCACAGTGCATGTAGATGAAGTCACTTTGATCATGCAAGGGCTGAAAGGAGCCTAGAGACGATGAGAGTCGTGAGCAGATACAAAGTAGACTGACTTACAAGTTACTGTGGAAGAATATGTGAGAATCTGACCCCTCTAAGCTGCAGCTGAGAAAGCTGAGTCCGCGATACATGGGTCCATTAGAGATGGATGGATGGAGAAGGTTAGGTTTGACCCTACCCCTCAGGATAGAGTAATGGGAGATGTTTTCCATGTGCCCAATTTAGAGCACTATGTGAGGTACCCCGACCATGTGCTGAGCAATGAACCTAGTGAGCCCCAAGGGAGGCTGAAATGACCTGAGTCACCTATGTAGTTGATAGACGCCAGGATGAAAGAACTCAGAGAAAAGAATATGTGATGATAAAGGTTCTTTGGAAGCGCCATGAGTACGGTAAAGCCACATAGGGGCCAATGATGGACATGGAAAAGTCTTATCCTGAATTGTTTGTTTGCTTGCTTGAATTTTGAGGACAAAATTCCTATAAGAGGGGAAGGATGTTATAACCCTAATTTTTGGGTTCAAATAGTGAGAAATGTAATTTCTCATATTAAAGCTAATTGAACAAATAATGATATGTTTTGTTTTGATTAAATGGATTCCATTCACAATAGCCTTGATTGGTTGTTTTTTGGGCTTTGTTGGCTATTGGGCCCAAATACCGAGGAAATTCAACTAGTAAATGAATAATCGAAATTCTAAGAAAAGAAATATGTGGAAACCTCTAGAAGGAAAATCCAAAGAGGATTTCGTGCCTCTTGGATTCCTTGGATACCAAGGAGTCCAAGGTTGCAAAAAAGAAAGCAATAAGAAATGAAAAGATTAATTATGTATTTTTTTATTAAGAAAGAAATTGAAAACAATGAGAAAATGTGGAAATTAAGTGAAAGGATATATAATTGAGTTACCCTTTATGGAATTTCGTATCCCAAGGATTTCTTATAATAAAAGGAATGCCAATAAGGAAAATAAAAGGGAAATAAAGAGAAATCCTCAAAAAGAGATAATTAAATGAGAAATAAACAAGATAATGTGAAATAATGCATTTTGATGCATCTAGAAGGATAATAAGTAACCAATAATGAGAATTTCGAAATAATAAGGTTTCTTGGGTGCCAAGGAGCCCCAATAAAGGAAAAGAAGAGAAAATACCATAATTATAAAATAAAGAGATAATGGGAATACATAATCCATTAATTATGTAATTTTGATAAAAGTAAGTATTTTCCTAAGAATATATATATATATATATATATATATATATATATATATATATATATATATATATGTTTGTGGCCAATAGATTAAAAGGAAAATAGAGAGAGTGAAGAAGAGGAATTTTGAATTCCTAATACTTAAAGGAAAAGGAAAATCAAAGGAATGAGAGAGAAAAGAGGGTTTGCTTCTTTTTTAAGGAAAACTGTTTCCTTTTAGGAAAGAGACTTGTTCCCTCTTCTATGAGCGCTCTGGGGCTTCGTACTCTCCCCTATATAGGGCGTAGGCCCTGGTTCAGAGAAAAGGAGAACCCCCACGATCTGCTGCTCTCTTCTTCAACCTCACTATAGAGTTAACCCTAAACGAGAAGATAAACTGACCCTGGAGCGAACAGATGGCTTCTGAGTCATCGTGTTAGATGGTGGAAGATCCCACGACAACCCTGAGCGGATAAGCTAGCGTCCCCAAGCTCACCCCTCCTCATGTTGGCTGCAACAGGACCTGCAGCACGACCGCAGGTCACGGGCCCGGAACTCCTACATCCAGCCACCCAGACAGCGATGGAGGCCTACGTGGGACGGAGGAGACTGGCGGATGCAATGGATACCTCCCTGAGGTCTGACAAGGTTAGGAAGAGGGGAGGGAAGTTCCGCCCACAGCCCTTAGGGCGGCAACAAGTGGTTGTCGCGAGGAAGAAGATGGAGTTGCAGTCTGGACAATTTTGCCCTCTGGAGATCTCAAAACTAAAAGAGCCGTAGGAGGGTATCAGTGTCATTTCAAAATGTTTCCCAAAGAGAGAGTCGCGCCTACGTTGCATGAGCCTGATGACGTGGTATCCTCCAATTGGTCTGGGTAAGTTGATTTTGCAAAAATCATAGCTCATGAATCGTAACTCAGATTAGAACAAGTTTTATATGAAAGTTGATCAGAAAGATGTGAGTAATTTAAATAAATTATGTTCATAAGCCAATTCCTCTTGCAATTTGAAAAGTAGTGTAATCTATCAAATTTAACATAATGATGATTAGAGAAACCCTACTTTGATATGATTAAAGTGATTAATAGGGTTTAATAGATCAATAGAGTTAATATTAACCTGTTAAATGCAAAAAGATACATTATGTTCAAAAATGAAGAACTTTGCACATGATTAGTCTAATTTAGAGTTGTTATGCACAAATATACTTGAAATGTGAAAAGTACATAAAGTTATCATCTTTAATGAGTTAATTAAGGAAAAACCCTTAGATTTGATGATAAATGGACTTAATGACATTATTTGGATAATTCAAGCCAATGGTTAATAAAAGTGAAAATAGAACCTAAAAAGATGTTCTTTTTATATAGTTAGGCTTAATTTAGGGTTTCGTGCATGTTTATGCATTAATGAACTTAAAAACCCTAATTTAGGAGGATATGTCTTTTAAATGTTTTAATTGTTTGAATCCATGAATAAATAAGAATATGATGAACCTAAGTCAATTTGGGCATAAAAGACTATTCAAATGAATAGTTGAGCAATTAAGGTTCATATAAATGGAAAAGAGTATTTTAGGGTTTGTTAACCTAAAAGAGATAAAATTTGAGAAATTGATCTAAGAAACCCTAATGAGTATTAATGGAACCTTAATGCGGATTAGAAACCCTAGAAAGAGAATCCAAGTCAATAAAGTAGAATCTTGATAAAGTGTGTAATAAATAGAGTACATATTCTTTTCAGGGATTATGTGATGATAGAATTACTTGCTTGGATTTGTTGATTGGATTGATTGTATATACATGAAGTAAATGTTGAATAATCTGCATGACTCATCAAATCAGGTATGTGGTTAAGCTTATGACTATACCGAATAGTTTCCCGAGGATTTTATCAAAGTTCCCCTCAATGCATGAATTAACTGTTGAATGTCTATTTATTTCATGCAACTATAAAGTGACTATGATTATCACCATAAGTATGCATATAACTGGCTAGATCCGTGTTCACCTCTGTTGCTTTAAAAAGGCTGAAAAAGGGGTAATTCTAGAGTAAGGTCTAGGTTACCGAGAGTTAGAAACTGGGCTACCATGTGTGGTTCATGAAACTCTTCAGCATACCATGAGTTAAGAAGTGGTCTGCTTACGGGTAGTTCCATGTGACTCAACCCTAGAAATGGGTACACCGATTAGGTGGATCATGAGGGGTTTAATGGGGATGTACCATAAGGAAGGTAGTATCCAAGTCCACTGCAGGGACAGCTCCGAGGTTAGGGAACTTGTGGATCGTGGAGTTATATTTAAAACGTAATCTTGATTGATTAATGATTAATTGAATGATTACATGGTTATCATAATTGCAAGTTTATTGTTTCCCCCACATACCAGCTTCGGCTGACCGACGTTTTGTTTGTCGGCGTTTTAGGTACAAGTCAAAAGGACAAACAGTAAATCGTCACATTGTGAAATACATGAAGAAAAATACAAGGAGGATTAGTTAGCATAGAATCATTAAGTGGATAGAAGTTAGAGATCTGAAATTTTAAAAGGTATGCAAAGTTTATTTTCTTACAACTTTTCAGTTTAGTATGATAAAATTTGATAATTATTATTGGTTAATTGCTGAACCTTTGATCTGAAAGTTATGGGTGCGGCTTCGACCTCTCAGTCTCCCTTAATTGGGGGTTATCAGGAGGTGGGGTCGTAACAATATCCTTGTTGGCAATGTGATCACGAAGAAAGTGATGGAAAACCTCTATATGTTTAGCTCTACTATGCAATATAAGATTGTAAGAAAAATTAATTGCACTAGTATTATCACAATATATAGGAGAAGCATCAAAATAAATGTTAAAGTCTTGGAGCGTTTGCTTCATCCATAGGACCTGGGCACAACAACTCCCGACTACAATGTATTCAGCCTCGGTGTTTGATAATGCCATGGTGCTCTATTTCTTGGAGAACTAAGACACCAAGCATGGTCCTAGGAGGAAACAAGTGCCACTTGTGCACTTTCTATCAATCAAACAGCCTGCATGATCGACATCACTATAGGCCGTTAGTGTAAAGTTCCTTGACTTGGGATACCATAGTCCAAAGTTTTGAGTTTTTTCTAGGCACCTTAAAATCCTCTTAACATATGTAAGATGAGATTTATTAGGATTTGATTGAAATCTAGCACACAAGCTAACACAACATTATGTCAGGTCTAGAGGCAGTTAAGTAAAGTAAGCTTCCAATCATACCTCTATAGAGCTTCTCATTTACCTTTTCACCTTCTTCATCTTTATCAAGTTTGGCAGTGTTCGACATGGGTGTGTCCATCGACTTGGTATTCTCCATCCCAAAGTGCTTAAGTAGTTCACTTGTGCACTTGCCTTGGTTGATGAAGTTCCCATCTTTTGTTTACTTGATTTGAAAGACGAGGAAGAATGTGAGCTCACCCATCATATTCATTTCAAATTCACTCTACATAAGACCACTAAATTCTTTGCAAAGATCAAGGTTAGTTCTGTCAAAAATGATATCATCAACATATATTTGAATGATAAGAAAATTGTTAGAAGTGTGCTTTAGAAACAAATAGAATCCACTTTGCCCATGATATAACCATGATCTAACAAAAAGTTCTTTAACTTCTCATACCAAGCCCTTGGTGCTTGTTTGAGTCCATAGAGAACTTTTTGCAACATAAACATGGTTAGGTAGACTATCATGTTCAAAGCCCGGAGGTTGTACAACATACACTTTGTAACGACAAACGTCATCATTAAGATAACAAGTGTCATTAACAATATTAAAATATGCGGAAACGATCACTAACAGCGGATTACCAAAAATCACTAAAAATTAAAACCATTTGCAAAGAGATCCATTCATAGGAAAACTCTTTAACCAAGAACCAAAGTATTTCAAATTCATCCTGGTTCACAAGTACACAACCTATACCATTCCTTTTTAAGGATTACAACATTGACTGCCCTATTAACAAATATACACAGGCAATATAAAACTTTGAGGCACTAAGCCAAAACTCGATTGATTCATTTAAAACTCCGAGGATCTGAGAGTACAGAGACGACACATAGGACTACTATCTAAATGATTTGACAGACAATATCTCCACCTAAGATCTCATTGCTGTCCTTGATGTTGTTGTTGCTGCTCTTTCTCTGTTCTAGGGATTTCTTGCCTTGCCTCCCATGCATACATAAAAATGTTTTCCACGAGGGTGAGACAATTGAAAATTGCCCCAGCCAGAGATATAACTCTCCGCCAAAAACATTGTTATTGCATTTTATTAAATTAAAACTGAGTAGGGGTTACTTTTACATTATCAGGAAGACTTATTCATCATAGAACAAAATAAGATAATCTCCTAATTTCAAGGAGAACATTGCATCTACCCATGGTAGATAAGTAATTCATCTGTCTACTTTGTAGAGAATATAAAGAAACATAATTAACATTTATCCACGTAAGGAATGCACAAAGAAATGCAACATCAGCTAATGAATTTCTGTATTCAATCCTTAAGCAAACATGCTATACGGTAGATTACATTTTACAATCACACTTAAGCTCTGAGGAGATGAGGTATACCGCTCATACTCCAACTGACCATTGCGAAGTCGAAATCGGTACCATACATATGTCTAGGGAAGAGCTAGGTTCCCATGACCTCACTGCCTCCCGGTCAGTGCGAGAGAACCTGCAGGACATCTCGTGTCTCTGCTAATGTAGCTTTCCAGGGTATACTAGCAACTTCGCTACAGAGTTACAGCGTCAACTGCACTCTCATTGACAATCGATAGATTTCATGTTTATCTCTGTCGACCTGACAAAAACATTGGGAGATGTGTACAACATCTGGCCCAATCATCGGGAGATTTGTGATACATCCATCCCGACCTATTCATGAAGGATTTGAGAGGTTTCTTGTTTACCTTCTCACAATCTCTTCAAGAGGACGTAAGGATATTTTTGTCCATTGACCCCCGCATATTAAAAAATATGCGAAATCCAGGATATCTCACGGAGCAACCTGTTTCACCATCACCTTTTCCCGACGATGATGGATCTATGGTTAGAGCACTACATGAATAGATTTCACTTGATTAATTAAATACATTAACATGTTCTTTTTAGCATCATCCAAGTTCTCAAAGAAGACTTATTAAAACAATGCTATAAAGAGACATGTACTACTTTCATCTGATACTTATTCACATGACTCTGAAGGCCATTCACATCTTGTCACCTCTCACTAGGAAACAACTTTATTCACATGGATCACAAGGCCATTCACATCTTGTCACCTCTCACTAGGCAACAACTTTATTCACATGGCTCACAAGGCCATTCACATCTTGTCACCTCTCACTAGGCAACAACTTTATTCACATGGCTCACAAGGCCATTCACATCTTGTCACCTCTCACTAGGCAACAACTTTATTCACATGGCTCACAAGGCCATTAAGCATTATATTTGTTATACAAGTATTTAACATGCCTTACAAGGCTTATGTGATAAGAGAAATACGACCTTCCCATCATTAGGGTTATGATTTTCATTTCTTATAGATTAGGGTTTCACTCACATATCATTACCCTTTTAGGTTTTCAAGATCATATTATCAATGATCAAACCCTAGTTCATTGCTCCCCACATCTAGGAGCCAACATTTATACCATAAGTATTCAATCATACTTATTTATTCTCATCATTTATCATTAAATGATTATCATCACAAGATATGAGTTTCTCTCTCATCATTAAGTAGAGAATTAACAAAACGACCATGTTAGGTTACTTTCAAATTAACTCTAAGTCAAGCATAGAGTACCACAACCATGCAACCAGGAACGGCCATACAAAGGGATGCCACCACGGCCGTGCTTCCTTGCACGATCGTGCAAAGTGAAACCACCACGGCCGTGCTACCTTGCATGGTCGTGCTACAGAAGATCACTACATGATTCATATTTATATATGAATTCTAATCTTTCATCCTTTCAACTTGATTAGGTCACATCAACCCTTCAATCAAGTACGTACAACTATGATTAAGATAGTGTATCAAGTCATTGACCCTATAAGCAATTAGGAATTCATCCCTTAATTGGCACTAATCTCTTAGGTACTATAAGAATTCAACCTTTGTACCTTCTTTGATTATCATTACTAATCATCATTGGATCAATGGATCATTCATCTTCTTAATTCTCAAGAGATTCAATCACATTGAACCTCCATTACATAAGGAATCCAATTGAAATAGGGTTTCCAATGTTGATTCCTTCAATTAATGAATTCATGGAACCAATCATCAATTGGACCTATACTCATACTTCAATTGAGTTTAATAGGTCAACCATCAACTGATTTGACCCTCAATTTACCCTGAATTGATCATCAATTAGGTTTTGATTCAATTGAATTAGGGTTTGGAATCAATGATCCATCAACCTAATCAATGCAGGATTAGTTACTTTGAAACCATTGAACCATCATTCAAATTGAACATGACCTGACCCCAAACGGACTTGAGGTCATTTGGATGACCTCCAAACGGTCTTGACACCATTTTCCCATCATATCATCAAAATCCAAGCCATCCAATTAGGGTTTGGATCATTGGATTGATCACCAAATCAGCATTTGATTGCAAATCAACTTGGTACCTTTAGAACTTCAAACACCTAACCATACTCCAACCTAGACCTCCAAACGGTCTTGGGTGACCACCAAACGGTCTTGAAACCGTTTGGATGATCCCCAAACGTTTTTGAAACCGTTTGGCTCATCCAAACCTTGGATTCTAGTAGAATTTCATCAAGGATTGGTCTACCGAGTTGATCAACAAATCAGCACTTAATTACAATATGATTTGGTACCTTTGGACCTTCAATTGGTCAACTATACTTAACCCCAGACCTCCAAACGGTCTTGAGTGATCCCCAAATGGTCTTGAAACCATTTGGGTGATCTCCAAACGGTTTTAAGACCGTTTGGTCCAATCAATCCAAAACATCATCTCAATCATTTGCAAAATCAGCATTTTGCCGATTAGGGTTCTTATCCCATCTTTGGATCTTCAAACACATATCCATACTTGACCCTCGACCTAAAAATGTTCTTGAGTGACCCCCAAACGGTTTTGAAACCGTTTGGGTGATTCCCAAATGGTTTTGAAACCGTTTGGGCTAATCAACCCAAAATCTCAAATCAACTCATTGAAATTTCAGCACTAATTTCAATTAGGGTTTGCCTAATTGATTAGCCTTCAACTCATGATTCCTTGGGAATTAACCCATCAAATTTGGTGAGTCATTAACCAACATAATTAGTAACAGTAATATCAAACGGTCAACCCTTGGTCAACGCACTCAAATGGTTTTGAAACCGTTTTCCCAAAAAGGTCAAGTCAATCAGATTGAAAATCAGCACTTAATCCAATTAACTTTACCTAATAGATTAGCCTTCAACTCACGATTCCTTGGGAGTTAACCCATCAAATTTGTTGAGTCATTAACCAACATAATTAGGAACAGTAATATAAAAAGGTCAACCCTTGTTCAACGAACTCAAATGGTTTTGAAATAGTTTGACCAAAAAGGTCAAGTTAATCAGATTGAAAATCAGCACTTAATCCAATTAACTTTACCTAATTGATTAGACTTCAACTCATGATTCCTTGGGATTTAACCCATCAAATTTGGTGATTCAATAACCAACTTAATTAGTAGCAGTAATCGCAAACGGTCAACCCTTGGTCAACGCAGTCAAACGGTTTTCAAACCGTTTGCCAAAAAAGGTCAAGTTAATTAGATTGAAAATCAGTACTTAATCCAATTAACCTTACCTAATTTATTAGCCTTCAACTCACGATTAATTTGGAGTTGATCCCTAAAATTTGGAGGGTTATCAACCAACATAATTATGAACAGTAATCCCAAACGGTCAACCCTTGGTCAACCATATCAAATGGTTTTGAAACCATTTTCTCCCAAACGGTTTGCAAACCGTTTGGTCACCAAACGGTTTGGTGAAACCGTTTGGTCCAAACTTTGAAACCTTCACACAATATTCTCATAGAGTCAATTGAGAACTTATCTTAAATACATTTAGTTGTTATGTTTATGCAAAGCATAAACCCCTAACATATGATGTTCATATCATTTTATATAATCAGACTGATTTCATAGTTGACTACTTCCTCATATACACATACTGATCTGAATTCATATCAGATCCCTCTTTCTTGTACTTAAGGTATGATACATTTATCCATACCATATTTCCAATTTCATGATACTCATTAGATTGTCTCAGAATGATTGCTTGATCAGGGCAATAAAAAAGATATCAATCTAAGAGTTTCCATACTCACTTTATCATCAATAGTTGTATACCTGATCATGGTTTACAAGTACTGAGATCAAGTAGTATGCACTTACATGCTATCATATTTCTTGCTTTTCATATTATCATAACATAAGATTTAACATCCCTGGATTTTATCCAAACATCTCTTCTATACCTCTTCCTCTTTCATAGAGGTAAGAACAATATAGAGCATTTAAAAGAATATTGAACAAAATTCAAATTCTAGTTCTCATCATTCCTTCCCTATATAACAATCAATAGGTAAAACAAAATCAAAAATCCTCTTCTTTTTTATAACAAAAAGGGTTTAGTGTACTCAATATGTACACATTTATAACATACATTGTCCTCACATCATGGTCTTATTAGTCTTATTACTGATGCAAAAACTAAGCCATGGAATCTTACAGGTGAAAGGTTAAGACCTTTGCACTTACTTAGTGGCTACTGCCCTGGTACACTAGGCATTTATTGCACTATTAGTACCAAAAACTTGGCTTTTTAAAACCATTAGGCAAATATCTCTAAAATTATAGAGATAATCACCTACTTTTCAGCTCATTGCCCCTTCTTGGGCACTACCATCATAGATAAATATCTGTCTAAACTCATGGCAGAGTCTACTTTCTTGCCATTAGTTAATCTTTTCCATATTTTCCCTTGTTCCAACATAACTAAGTCATTTAGGATCTCTTTTAAAACTCAAGCTTTCTGTATTAAAGACTGATAACCTAGGTTGTAAGACTAGTATCCAGTCCCCTATATGCATTATTGTTTCCCTAATCTGCCCAACAAAAGCATGATCATAGGATTCTCTATCCTGATCAGGTCTTATTGGGGATTCTTAGGCACTCATTCTATTCTTGTCTGATCCCTTGCACCTCTTCTTGGTGCAACGACATTGCCCTTAGCAATGTGTTCCTTGTGCTCTCCAGTCATTTTAAAACTTTACCCTTTCTATGTACAAGAAGAAATCATTATAGGGTATATTGGAGGACACTAACACAGACACTTCTACCTTAGTCCTATGTCTCTGTAGACTTAGTGAACCTAGATCTCTGATACCACTAAATTGTAACGACAAACGTCATCATTAAGATAACAAGTGTCATTAACAATATTAAAACATGCGGAAACAATCACTAACATCAGATTACCAAAAATCACTAAAAATTAAAACGATTAGCAAAGAGATCCATTCACAGGAAAACTCTTTAACAAAGAACCAAAGTATTTCAAATTCATCCTGGTTCACAAGTACACAACCTGTACCATTCATTTTTAAGGATTACAACATTGACTACCCTGTTAACAAATATACACAGGCAATATAAAACTTTGAGGCACTAAGCCAAAACTCGATTGATTCATTTAAAACTCCGTGGATCTGAAAGTACAGTGACGACACATAGGACTACTATCTAAATGATTTGACAGACAATATCTCCACCTGAGATCTCATTGTTGTCCTTGTTGTTGCTGTTGCTACTCTTTCTCTATTCTAGGGATTTCCTTCCTTGCCTCCCATGCATACCTAAAAATGTTTCCCACAGGGGTGAGACAATTGAAAATTGCCCCAGCGAGAGATATAACTCTCCGCCAAAAACATTGTTATTGCAGTTTATTAAATTAAAACTGAGTAGGGGTTACTTTTACATTATCAGGCAGAATTATTCATCATAGAACATAATCAGATAATCTCCTAATTTCAAGGAGAATATTGCATCTACCCATGGTAGATAAGTAATTCATATGTCTACTTTGTAGAGAATATAAAGAAACATAATTAACATTTATCCACTTAAGGAATGCACAAAGAAATGCAACATCAGCCAATGAATTTCCATATTCAATCTGAGACGTCCCCGGATTTTGACTTCTCCAAACCCGATTGGGAATGAGATGTCAGAATCCGAAAACATCATCCAATCATATCAGAAAGCGATGCGGAAGCATAATACGCATACATGAACATACAACCATAACATTTCTCAACATTCAACATGTATATTTACACAATATGAATTTTTACAAAATGATTTACAATTACATATTGAATGAAAATTCTACAATCTATGAACATGTATGCTATCTAGGATCTTAGACAATAGGTACAACCTGGACAACTGCTCATTTCCTTTCTTTTATCCCACGCTAGCTCTGAACCTAAAACATACGTGAAACAACGAATCAACACACAAGGTGTTGTGTACGTGGGTAGAAAGATACATACTAAAATGTTTGCATAATTGAAATAACCTGAGAAAGAAAGAGTAAAAGAAAACATTATTTAAGGCGATAATCAGGTAAACATTCCTTTTAACATGACATTTGATGCGATTGTACTACTTCAAGCACCTTTTCAACATACATCTAATGTGGGCCATAGAGAAGAAAAAGAGAGGGATACATACATCTAACATGGGCCAGATTTCATACATCCATGTTAGACACATACATCCAGCATTAGGCAGTGCATGTAGCTACAATCCATCTAACCTTTCATCTTATATTTAGAGTTTTTGTCGGCAAAGGAAAAATACACTATAGTGTTTCATACAAGTCCATTTATAAAGTAGTTGCATACAAGTACAATACTTTTAACAACCATGGAAAACTAGTCATATACTTATAACCACGTACCTGAGTTCAGAGATTCCTATTTACATTCTAGATCATCAACATATCTGGTCATCACCTAATTATTAGCAAGATTACATAAATGCATTAGATTCTCATCATTAATCCTAATTAGAAGCATTTTAGGGTTTTGGCCAATATAGGTTCCAAGTTGCTTATAAGTTCATTAAATGATCTTATACTGATCTAGAGGTCATCATGAAGGTGTGGTTCAAGTTTCAAGTCATTATGACGTTCCATGCACTTTCTATGATCATATCAAGGTTTAAGGCATTTACATGCATTCTAGGGTCAAACGACTCACAATAGAGAAACCGATACCAAGAATCAACAAGGAAGAAGAGTCAAGCATAAGGGATAGGTTTAGATCAGCAAGAAAAGAACATAGGAAATACATTCAAAGTAGGGTGATGTCCACTAGGTCTAGACATCAAACTACCAACATGAAGCACTGGCATTCACTCATACATGCAGTTATCATAATGGCACACTTATGTCATCGAGAGTACATGGAATGTTATAAGGTTTCCCAAAGGTTCCATGAGCATAAAATACTGATTTCATGATTGGATAAGCATTTAGAGTCATTAGGAAGCAAGGTTAGGATTATAAGAGCAATGTACATCATTATAGCCCAATATGGTCACATATGTACAAAAAGGAGTCATTTATGAGAAAAAAATAGGGAGAATAAGACCTTCAATAGGGATACAAGGACATGAGAGTTATTGATTTTATACTTAGGTGGGTATATATGCATCAAAGTTCCAAAATTCAGCATAACATTACATTAAATATGTTAAGAAGATCAAAAGGTAGCATTTTTGGAAAAACAAAGAACAAACGAAGGAATTAGGGTCTGCAATTATTTCCAAGTTGTAGATCTTTTCGAGACGATCAAAATGGTATATAGATTTACCCTATTTGGCCAAGGGAATTGGGAGTTATTATTTTTTTAATATCCACATTTACAACTATAGTTGAGGGAGTTATTACCATTGCTGTTATTTATGCCTTGAGGTTGGCCGTCGATCCTGGATCTGATGACTAGGGCTGACCTGCACCTTCACGCTTTGTAGCAGTCTGTGATTGGGCCGCCCCTCTCTGTGCGCGGTGGTCGGCGACTCCCAGCATCTACAGATCGCTGGTTGGGTCTTCAATCATGGTCGCCCACGACTCTAGGTCGCATGCACCCTCCACCAAGAATGAGCGTCCGGTCAGACGATCTTCCCCACCGCCTCCCGACCTCCCTTACGAGATTCCCCTGTTTCTACGCCCAAACAGGGGGCCGAACAGAGAGCATCCTGACACTCCCGACGGCGTCAGCTGCATCCACGGACAGGGAAAAGGGAGAGGAAGAGCCCTCAAATCCCGACGGAGGCCGTGGTGGCCCTCCCTTGACGTGCGGAGGCGACCTGTTGCTGGGAGGTCCCAGCCCTAGCGCCGCCGAGGCTCCGACGTGTAGGAGATCAAAGCACCACCTCCAGCAAAGAAGGCAGCGTGCCAGGTTGATTCGGTGGGTGAGGGCAGCGGTGGATGGGATGTTCACTTTCCTCTTGACTGAGGTTGGGCTCATGGAGGTAGGGTTGAACTATCCCCTTGTCTCTACGGCTGGCTGCTACTTTCCGCCAAGGAGGAAGAAGGAGATGATGGTTGGTCTCCCTATACTATGGGTCTCCAACGTCAAAATGAAGGGTCGTTAGTTATCTCCACCCTTCTCGGATCTGAAGCACTGAAAAGAATCGCGTGGAAGGGGGCAGTCCAAAGACAAGGTGGGATAGGCTCCTGGATCGCATATCTGTTACCATTTCCTCCCGTGAAGTTCGGAGGTAGGGGATAGTGTGTTGGCCCTTGGATCTGAGATCTATGGCTGGGTGAGTGAGCTCCACAATTCACTTAATATCTAGTCCGAGTGACATTGATAATTACAAATTTTTATATCTTCTAGTAGGAACCTCCTATTTAGATGAAATTTAAACCATGGATTCCCCATCACATAAGGCCTTGTATAACCAAGTTTGAGCTCAAAACTATAAAATTTTGTCATCCAAATTAAATCCTCGAGTAATCACATAAAAAGTGCATAAACCTAAAATCCAAACCAATGAATCATCGATTATTAATCAAACAAGTTTAACTTGCATATTTTGATCATGTTACACCTAAAGGCTCACTGTTGAATCAATTAGGCATCATAGTCCTCTATCGTACCTCAAATCACCTAATTTGGGTGAAGGAATCCATGATTGTATTACCAATTCCTCAATTTGGTATTTTTCCTATACATAGAATGCTTGTCTCTCAATTATTATATTAGTTATTAAAACTCAAAAATCTAGGTTATCACACAATCCTTAAGCAAACATGCTATACGGATGATTACATTTTACAATCAAACTTAAGCTCTGAGGAGATGAGGTATACCGTTCATACTCCAACCGACCATTGCGAAGTCGAAATCAGTACCATACATAGGTCTAGGGAAGAGCCGGGTTCCCATGACCTCACTGCCTCCCAGTTAGTGCGAGAGAACCTACAGGACATCTCGTGTCTCTGCTAACGTAGCTTTCTAGGGTATAGTGGAAACTTCGCTACAGAGTTACAGTGTCAACTGCACTCTCATCAGCAATCGATAGATTTCATGTTTATCTCCGTCGACCCGACAAAAACATTGGGAGATGTGTACAACATCTGGCCCAATCATCAGGAGATTCGTGATACATCCATCTTGACCTATTCATGAAGGATTTGAAAGGTTTCTTGTTTACCTTCTCACAATATCTTCAAGAGGACGTAAGGATATTTTCATCCATCGACCCCCACATATTCAAAAATATGCGAAATCCAGGATATGCCGTGGAGCAACCTGTTTCACCATCATCTATTCCTGACGATGATGGATCTATGGTCAGAGCACTACATGAATAGATTTCACTTGATTAATTAAGTACATGAACATATTCTTTTTAGCATCAGCCAAGTTCTCAAACAAGACTTATTACAACAATGCTATAAATAGACATGTACTACTTTCATCAGATACTTATTCACATGACTCAGAAGGCTATTCACATCTTGTCACCTCTCACTAGGAAACAACTTTATTCACATGGCTCACAAGGCCATTCACATCTTGTCACCTCTCACTAGGCAACAACTTTATTCACATGGCTCACAAGGCCATTCACATCTTGTCACCTCTCACTACGCAACAACTTTATTCACATGGCTCACAAGGCCATTCACATCTTGTCACTGCTCACTAGGCAACAACTTTATTCACATGGCTCACAAGGCCATTCACATTGTGTCACCTCTCACTAGGCAACAACTTTATTCACATAGATCACAAGACCATTAAGCATTATATTTGTTATATAAGTATTTAACATGCCTTACAAGGCATATTTAATAAGAGAAATACGACCTTCCCATCATTAGAGTTAGGATTTTCCTTTCTTATCGATTAGGGTTTCACTCACATATCATTACCCTTTTAGGTTTTCAATATGATATTATCAATGATCAAACCCTAGTTCATTTCTCCTCACATCTAGGAGCCAACATTTATACCATAAGTATTCAATCATACTTATTTATTCTCATCATTTATCATTAAATGATTATCATCACAAGATATGAGTTTCTATCTCATCCTTAAGTAGAGAATTAACAAAATGACCATGTTATTTCACTTTTAAATTAACTCTAAGTCAAGCATAGAGTACCACGACCGTGCAAACAGGAACGGCCGTGCAAAGGGACCATGGCTGTGCTTCCTTGCACAGTCGTGCAAAGTGAAACCACCACGACCGTGCTACCTTGCACGGTCGTGCTAAAGAAGATCACTACATGATTAATATTTATATATGAATTCTAATCTTTCATCCTTTCAACTTGATTATGTCACATCAACCCTTCAATCAAGTACGTACAACTATGATTAACATAGTGTATCAAGTCATTGACCCTATAAGCAATTAGGAATTCATCCGTTAATTGGCATTAATCTCTTAGGTACTATTAGGATACAACCTTTGTACCTTTTTTGATTATCATTAATAATCATCATTGGATCAATCGATCATTCATCATATTAATTCTCAATAGATTCAATCACATTGAACCTCCATTACGTAAGGAATCCAATTGAATTAGGGTTTCCAATATTGATTCCTTGAATCATCAATTGGACCTATACACATACTTCAATTGAGTTTAATAGGTCAACCTTCAACTGATTTGAACCTCAATTGACCCTCAATTTATCATCAATTAGGGTTTGATTCAATTGAATTAGGGTTTGGAATCAATGATCCATCAACACTAATCAATGCAAGATTAGTTACTTTGAAACCATTGAACCATCATTCAAATTGAACATGACCTGACCCCAAATGGTCTTGAGGTCGTTTGGATGACCTCCAAATGGTCTTGAGACCGTTTTCCCATCATATCATCAAAATTTAAGCCATCCAATTAGGGTTTGGATCATTGGATTGATCACCAAATCAACATTTGATTGCAAATCAACTTGGTACCTTTAGAACTTCAAACACCTAACCATACTCAACCCTAGACCTCCAAACAGTCTTGGGTGACCACCAAACGGTCTTGAAACCATTTGGATGATCCCCAAACGGTTTTGAAACTGTTTGGATCATCCAAACCTTGGATCCTAGTGGAATTTCATCAAGGATTGGTCTACCGAGTTGATCAACAAATCAGCACTTAATTGCAATATGATTTGGTACCTTTGGACCTTCAATTGGTCAACTATACTTAACCCCAGACCTCCAAATGGTCTTGAGTGATCCCCAAACGGTCTTGAAACCACTTGGGTGATCCCCAAATGGTTTTGAGACCATTTGGGCCAATCAACCAAAAACATCATCTCAATCACTTGCAAAATCAGCATTTAGCCGATTAGGGTTCTTATCCCATCTTTGGATCTTCAAACACAGATCCATACTTGACCCTAGACCTAAAAATGGTCTTGGGTGACCCCCAAAAGGTTTTGAAGCTGTTTGGGTGATCCCCACACCGTTTTGAAACCGTTTGGGCTAATCAACCCAAAATCTCAAATCAACTCATTGAAATTTCAGCACTAATTTCAATTAGGGTTTGCCTAATTGATTAGCCTTCAACTCATGATTCCTTGGGAATTAACCCTTAAAATTTGGTGAGTCATTAATAAACATAATTAAGAACACTAATATAAAACTTTCAACCCTTGGTCAACGCACTCAAATGGTTTTGAAACCGTTTTCCCAAAAAGGTCAAGTTAATCAGATTGAAAATCAGCGCTTAATCCAATTAACTTTACCTAATAGATTAGCCTTCAACTCACTATTCCTTGGGAGTTAACCCATAAAATTTGGTGATTCATTAACCAACATAATTAGGAACTGTAATATCAAACGGTCAACCCTTGGTCAACGCACTCAAACGGTTTTGAAACCGTTTGACCAAAACGGTCAAGTTAATCAGATTGAAAATCAGCACTTTATCCAATTAACTTTAGCTAATTGATTAGCCTTCAACATACGATTCCTTGGGAGTTAACCCATAAAATTTGATGAGTCGTTAAACAACATAATTAGTAACAGTAATCTCAAACGGTCAACCCTTGGTAAATGCACTCAAATGGTTTTGAAACCGTTTTCCCAAAAAGGTCAAGTTAATCAGATTGAAAATCAGCACTTAATCCAATTAACCTTACCTAATTGATTAGCCTTCAACTCACAATTCCTATGGAGTTAATCCCTCAAATTCGGAGTGTTATTAACCAACATAATTATGAACAGGATTCCTAAACGGTCAACCCTTGGTCAACCATCTCAAATAGTTTTGAAATTGTTTGTTCGCAAACGGTTTGCAAACCGTTTGGTCACCAAACGGTTTGGTGAAACCGTTTGGTCCAAACTTTGAAACCGTTTGCCCAAGATATTTGGGGAGGTGTGTGCTTATAATTATGTCATTATCATCAACCTGCAAACTCATGACATCTACTATGATTTCCGTGGAAATTACATCAATCAACCAAACTTAATTTCAAAAATGTAGAAATGATCACCAATTGATAAGGAATTGATTGCAATAATAAGATTAAGGGTTCAAGTTATAAAACCCGCCTCCAATTGAGCTCCAAAGCTCCATATCCATGGAAACAATGGTGGATGCAACTCCTTTCACCATTCCAAGGCTCGTCCTCATGGTTTGAGTGAAAAGGAATGGTTATAATTGAAGAGGCAATCGAATTAGGAAGAATTCATGCATTGATTTGTGATTTCCACCATGAATTCAAGATGAACAAGGGTCAAGAAGCTTACCAACAGGTTGGGGCTCGTTCTCCTCTTTCTCCTGAGCTCCTTTGTGCTCTTCCAAAGCAAGTAAATAAAGTGGGGTCGAAAAAACCTTTGCTTTGGTTGAATTAATGAAGTGTATATATGGAAATTCAATGAGAGAGAATGTATTATAAAATCCTTTGATTTCCAAAATTTATGCCACAACTCCCCCTCACTCCCTTGTGTACGAAGGAATCTTCCTTTGATTTTAATTCTTCTTCATTATCCTCAATTTAAAGAAAATCAAATTAAGCACCTTAATCTCATTATATTAATATCCATAATTTGAGTGGATATTACTTTTCTTTATAATAAGGTGAGTGGAGTTTCACCTCCTTTAGATATTTTCATTCCTTATCTTGGAAAAAGAACGTCCATCCTTATTCAAAATCAACCAATAACATTTTGGTTGATGGCCCTTTAATTAATACATTCATTTTTTTCATAAATCGAATTAGGGTTTCAATTAGGATTAAATCTTGATTAGTTTAATATCAAGATTCTCTCTCCTCCAACTTAATTCAAATGAGGCACCCCTCTCATTTTCTTTATTCTACATGATGCCATGAAATATTAAAGACCTTATTGAAGTGGTAATTTGCATATTGAACCCTAGATTTTGGGTAAATTGCACATTACACCAAAACTAGGTTTTAATGCACAAGGATTGCTTTACAAGCTTAATCTTGGTGTCCAAGCTTGTGGAATCCATACTACTACATCATATTCATTCTTATGATGTCTCAACATCAGAGGAACATTTTATCATGTGCAATTTGCAAGTTAACCCCTCAACTTTGGTAATTTGCACTTTAGTCCAAAACAAGCAATCATTGCTTTAACATTATTCAAACAGGACCAAAATTGAAACATAAGTTTCTCATGAGCCCT
This sequence comes from Alisma plantago-aquatica, assembly GCA_963693085.1. Lineage (NCBI taxonomy): Eukaryota > Viridiplantae > Streptophyta > Magnoliopsida > Alismatales > Alismataceae > Alisma > Alisma plantago-aquatica. Next base: position 321,509,410 of record OY856411.1, on the reverse strand, counting down.
AATTACTTTTCACAAGATAATATTAAGCATATAATCATATTTCTTAATCAAAACACTAGGGCTAAAGCATAACTCAGATCAGGGATGTTACACACTTCCTCCTCAATTATACCATTAAAAAATACTTTTAACATCTATTTGATACAAAAGAAAGTTTTTATGACTAGCAAAAGTAAGAAACATACGAATGGACACAAGTCTAGCTATAGGTGCATAAGTTTCATCAAAGTCAATACCTTCCTGTTGATTGTAGCCTTGCGCCACTAACCTTGCTTTGTTTCTTACCACTTTGCCATTTTCATCTAGCTTGTTGCGGTAGACCCATTTGGTGCCAATGCTCTTTCTATCACTTGATCTTGGCACAAGGGTCCCAACTTTGTTCTTCTCAAATTTTTCTAGCTCCTCTTACATAGTTAGGATCCATTCTTCATCCCCAAGAGCTTCCTTGACATATTTAGTCTCCAGTTGTGAGATGAAGGCACTGTTGGCTTGTTCATTGTTGAATGTAGCCCCCATCTTCACTCTTTCAAATGGATCACATAAAATCAGCTCCTTAGGATGATTCTTTGAAAACTTGGGATTTGGATCCTTCTTCTCATCATCTTTTTCTTCTTTATGAGCAGCCACCTCTTTTCCCTTTTGGGTGATGTTGAGTTATTTAAGAATAGGAATTACTTCATCTGCAACATAATCATTTGAAACAATATCTTTGGGAATAGAGGGTTAGTCTCAATAAACTTTACATTACTAGATTCTTCTACCTTAGCAAGATCAACATTATAAACTCGATATGCCTTGCTAGTAGTGCTATAGCCAAGAAAGAAAGCCTTATAAGATTTTAGATCAAACGTGTTAAGAGAATCTTTCATATTCAAAACAAAACAAGGACATCTGAAAACATGGAAAAACTTGATAGAAGGCCTCCTACCATGCCATAGCTCATATGGGGTATCTTAAGCGAACACGCCATAGCTCATAGGGGGTTTCTTAAGTGAAGGATGAGTGGAAACATGATTTTGCACAAAATAATAGGTACTTACAAATTCAGCCCAAAACTTCTTAGAAGTATCATACTCAAGAAGCATGGTCCTAGACATCTACTGTAGAGACCTATTCTTCCTCTCTACAACCCCATTTTGTTGATGTGTTTGAGGTGAAGAAAAGTTGTGTGCATAACCTGATTTGAGACAAAAATGTTCAAAAAATTCGTTTTCAAATTCTCCCCCATGGTCACTACGGATGAAAATAATCCGACAAGAAGCTTCATTCTCAACTCGTTTACAAAAACTTGAGAAAACATTAAGTGTATCACTCTTTGAAATGAGAAAGAAGGTCCAAGTATATCTAGAGAAATCATCAACAATAACAAGGCAATACTTGGAACTATGAAGCGATTGAGTTCTCCTTGATCCAAATAGATCAATATGAAGAAGCTCAAGAGCTCTCTTAGTGCTAAGTACTCCTTTGGATTTGAAGGAGGACTTGATTTTCTTTCCCTGTGTACAAGGTTGCCATTCCTCATACTTTTCAAAATCCAATTTAGGAAGTCCCTTGATGATGTCCTTTTTGCTCAACTTCTTTAATTGATGCATATTTATATGACCAAGCTGACAGTGCCAAAGACAAATATCATTCAAATTGGCTACAAGGAGTCTACCAACAACATGATTAATAGAGTTAAGAACAATAACATATAGATTGCCACTTCTAGTTCCCTTATATATATCTTGATAGGTGAGGGAATCTAGAATCAATCACTCAAAAGTAGTAAATAGAACAAGGTAACCATTATCAAAAAGTTGGCTAACACTTATCAAGTTGTGATGTAGGCCATCCACAAAAAGAGCATTCTAGATGCATAGGGATTCACCTACATCACCCTCACCTTTGACTTTACCTTTCTTGTTGTCCCCAAAGGTAACAGATCCTCCTTTTTTCTTTGTGATATTATTGAAATGGCTTGTATCACATGTCATGGGCTTTGTGCAGCTGCTATCAACAATCCATCTATCTTTTCCCGACAAGAAAGGAGGATGTCAGTTCCCAACTCAAACTTTGGGATCCGGAGTTAGGTTGGGGACCCATTTCATCTTTGGTTTGGTCTCCTTAGACTTGTAAGGACAATAAATAGAATAATGATCATCACATTTATATTATGAACAAACCATAGGATTCTTAGTGCCCAAAGATTCTCCTACAAAGAAAGAGATCTCCTTACTCTTTTTCTTACCTTTGACCTTTCTCTTGCCCTTTGAGGCTCCCACTACGAATGCCAAACCACTAGTACCAATTTGTTGAGTAGAATGATCAAAGATTTCAGTTAGGGAGTTCTTCGCTTTGGGGAATTTATGCAAGGATGCTCTTAATCTATGGTTATCATTTTTCAAAGAAGAAATAGCTTAAGATAAACTAGATATATCATCCCTAACATGAACAAGATCATCCTCAAGACATAAAGCTTTAGTAAGATATGAATCCTTTTCAAGAGAGATAGCAGCTACATTTTCACTAGGCAACAAAGGTCTAGAAGATAGATCATTAACTTGACTAAGCGACCTAGTATTTTCATATTTTAGCATTTGAATCTCTTTAAGATAAACATCTCTCTCTTCTCTATGAGCATCAATAAGCAACTTAAATTCAAAATTTTTAGTTTTAATAAATTCAAATTCTTTTAGGCAATTTTAGTTCTCTTCCTTAAGTTTTTCAATGTTCTTAAGGTAGATGACATTCTCAGTTTCAACCCCATTGAAATGAAGCTCAAGATCAAGATATTGCCCTTGAAAATCATCAATACTCACAAGATTGGTTTTTTCATTCAATTCTAAGATTTCAAGCTTAGCATAAAGATCATCATTAATTTTATCTAACAGTTTTATTTTAGATTTACATTTAGCAAAAGAAGAATGAGTAGTAACAAGCATGTCAATGATAGTTTTCTTTAGGCAATTCATACAAGCTTACCTCACTTACCTCACCAATGTCTTCCCTTTTAGAGGCCATGAGGGCAAGGTGGTGCTCTCCATCTTCTTTGGAGCTAGAGCTGCTTGAAGATGAAGCTTCCCAATATGCATGAGCTGTATTCTTGTGTCTCTTTTCCTTCTTGTCCTTCCTCATGTGATTGCTCTCCTTCTTGCAATCCTCTTCTTTTTTTGAGCTTCTCTTGTGGTGTAACTTTGTTGACTTTGGGTATTCACTCTTATAGTGCCCCTTTTGACCACACTTGTAGTATCCAGGAGTAGAGGAGGAGGAGGCTTGCTTTCCCTTGAAGTGTTTGTCCTTGATGTAGTTGGCTTCATGCTGACTAGGGCCTTCATCTTCATTAGAGGAGGGAGAGGAAGTCTGACAAGAAATTTGTTGTGGAAGGATGACAACCTCAACTTGTTCTTTGAAAGCACTATGTTTGATTTTCTTGGCTTCCTTCTCTTCTTACTTGGCTTCTTCTTCTTGCTTGTCAAGTCTACACTCATGGGCTTGAAGATTGCTAATGAATTCTTCAGTTGGGTTGTCACCAAGGCTCCTCACTTCTTCAATGGAGGTGACCTTTGAATCCCATTTCTTTGGAAGAGTTCTCAAGATCTATGAGTTGATGATGCCTCTATCCAAAGTGTTTCCCAATGCAACCAGCCCATTGATGATGACATTATCCTTCTTTCTTGTCCATCTTGAAATTATCTAGGAGGCTATTCAACATGTAGATCTTTGCCTCCTTGACTTGCTTTGTGCCTTCATAGGTGATCCATAACTTGTCCTAAATCTCATAGGTGGTGTCTCATGATGAGATCTGATTGAACTCTATAGGGGTGAGGGTTGCATAGAGGATGCTAATGTCTTTTGCATTGAGTTGAACATTTTTGAGAGAAGTGTCACTCCATGTAGCAACAACTCTGGTTGGCTCTTTGTAAGGTGCGAACATCATCTTCCACATGTCAAAGTTCATCCCTTGAATGTCGAACTGCATTCTTCTCTTCTAATATAGGAAGTTGGTGCCATCCAAGACCGGAGAACACATGGAGAACCCTCCCTCTAGGTTGAGTAAACCAAGTAGGTTGTCTCCCATCTTCTCATCTCATGGGAGATTGTTGGAGAAGATCTTTGGCTCTGATACCACTTGTTGGATCTAAGGGCTCTAGAGGGGGGTAAATAGAGCTATCAAATTTCTCACCAAACAAATTAGATATTCAAATTATATCAATTAGGAGAAATAGCTTAATGAAAATTTGAAATCCTAACTGACACGAATATTAAGGATGAGAGAGATAGATAGAAAGCACTTGACAAAGGAATGTAGAGTGGTTCCACACTTCAAACTAGAAGTGAGTCAGTCTTCTATCTAGAGAGGTCAACCTCTAGGACTTTGTAAGTGCTTTTCTCTATTAATCACCACAGATATGACATCAATAGACTACCAATGGACTTACCCATCCAATCACAAGGAGATATCCACCTTCACAAGGAACTTACCCACTTAGCTTAAATCTTCATCCTTCACCTAGGTCTTACCCATTCAAGCTCAAGTCTTCATCCTTGAAGGAATTTTCTTCTCCTCTTGGATCTTCCACTTTTGTCTCTCCTTAAATTGGAGAAGATCACCACCTCTTCATCAAACTTGAAGAGGACCACCAACAACTCCTTCTTCACTTGATGGAGCCTGCTTCCTTTAGTTTTTCTTCATACAAGAATGGAGTAGGGAAGTGGTGGAAGATTGAGAGCTTTACATGTAAAAAGGTGGAACTTTCTTATAACAATCCTAACTCGCTCACAAATCACAAAATGAAGTATAAACTAGAGAGAGAAAGGGACTCAAAGGGTGGTAGCATGCTCAACTATAGCTAGGACCTTGTATGTAGTGAATGTGCAACCTTGGAATGAACTCCAAGTGGTCTTATTTATAGCTGGGGTTGCCCCTTTGAGTTGGGGAACACTTAGGGCCGAAATATAGTCTTTTTACTCAAGGCAACATATCTATTTTTATACAAACAAGTCACCAACGATTAGAATCACTTTTTTTTTCATTTTTTCATACAGTGCATTCCATCGAGATTCAATAAAGATAACTTGACCGATCAGCTAAAAGAAAAACCTAATATTCAAATGATTGGTCGAGTTTGTCCTGGAGACACTGGACCGACCACTAAAAATCACATTTGGTCAGTAACCCGATCGATCAAGTTCTGTGAATGCACAACTCGGTCGATACACTCTCTAGAAAATTGATCCAGTGGATCGCTTGAGATTGGAACTCGATCGATCAACAACCTGTGATCGATTTTCTAAAGTGATTAAAAAGTAATTAAAACTTGGTATAAAGTGTCCCAAGTAATTTTCTCATCTTAGTTACAAGTCATATCATCAATAGAAGTGATTACAAAAATCTTCTAAGGTCATTTACATAGATTTCTTAATTAGCATACTTGCATTGCTTTTGACTTGAACTTTGACAAGTCAGGGCTTGTGTAATTCGATCCTTTTCATGTGCCTAACACCTAAAATCAATCTTGAAAACACATATTAGATACATAGGAATGGAATGGTTAAGTTAGTATCAAAATATGGAAAATATATAACCTGTAGGTCAACAGTATGGAAATGTACCTACTTGTCTGGAAAATGCGCCTCTGTGTATATCAAATGCGCCTACTTGTTTGGAAAATTCTTCCTACTTGTCTAAAAAATGCGTCTACTTATATTGCCTTGAATGTGTCATTTTTTTATTGAATGTGCACGCTTTTGATTGAATGCACCTACCAATGCTCACAATGCACCTATTTGTATATAAATATGCCTACTTGTATGACAAGGCGCTGACTTATATATAAATGTGCCTACTTGTATGTGAAATGCCAAATGCACCTACTTGTATGGTAAGTACGCCTACTTGTATGGAAATGCTCGTACTTGTCTAGCAAATGCACTTACTTATATTGTTCTGAATGCGCATTGTCTGGCAATTGTGCCTACTTGTATGACAAATGTGCCTACTTGTTTGAGAAATGCACATATTTGTTTAGCAAATGCGCCTACTTGTATTGTACTGAATGCACTAACTTTTGATTGAATAATGCATCTACTTGCATGACAAATGCTCCTACTTGTCCGACAATGCGCTATGTGTATGTAAAATGTGCCTAATTGCTTGGCAAATGCACCTACTTGTCTGAAAAATGTGCGTACTTGTATTGCCTTGAATGTACCAACTTTTGATTGAATGTGTCCGCTTTTAATTGTATGCGTCCACTTTTGATTAGTATGCACCTACTAATGACCTCAATGTGCTTACTTATATATAAATGCACCTATTTGTATGGCAATGCACCTACTTGTATACAAATATGTCTATTTATATACCAAATGCGCCTACTTGTATGGGAAATCCACCTGCTTGTATGGAAATGTGCTACTTATATTGTCCTGAATGCGTCGACTTTTGATTGAATGCACCAACTTTTGATTGAATGTGCATACTTATATGGAAATGTGCCTACTTGTTTGTCAAATGCGCATACTTGTCTGGAAAATGCGCTAACTTTGTATTGAATGTGACTACTTCTTAGAGTATGTGCATTAATAGTAAATTAACACAATATTAATTATGATGTGAATACACATACCTCTTGAATATTATAAATTTCACTCTCTTATTTTTTCTTATTGTTACTTTTGAGTGAATGTGCATATTTGTATGGAAATACGCCTATTTGTTTAGCAAATACGCCTACTTATCTGACAAATGCGCTAACTTTTGATTGAATGCATCTACTTCTTAGAGTATATGCATAAATAGTAAATTAACAGAAATCTTAACATAATGCGCCTAATATTTGTAGAAAATACCCTATTATGGTACAAATGCACCCAATTATGATGTGAATACATCTATTTTTTAAATGTTATTAATTTCTCTCTCATATCTACATTACTGTTGTTGGATTGTATTTTTCGTAACAAATGCAATGATGTTTATTTCGGCAAAAACTTAATCATGAATCTAAAGTTATTAAGGAAATAATTTTTTTTTTCTTATTTTTTCTCTCTGCTGTCTTTTGTTCTGCACATGCCACGTGACAAATAAAACCATCTACTTAGACAGAAAGGGGGAAAAGAAAGAGGGGGGGGGGGTGGGGCACCTGCACATGGCTGGTGGGAGGCAAAACCACCCAACTCCCCTTGCTAAGAGAGCGTGAGGGGGCTAGGCGCGTCCCATATTTATTTTCGATTTCTTTTTGTCAATAAGCGCGTAATCCATGGTGTATTCTTTTCTGAAGCAATAAAACTTTCACTTGCATGCGAACTTTGCTTGTGTGTAATTCGGCATAGATATAATGAAGTACAAGCATGTTAGTATAATTGTATTGCTTATCTTCATTTCCAGCGTACTTGTTTCAAAAGCAATTCCTTAATCTCATTAAAGAATGTATTATATTGTTTGAACATGTATCCCTACTTGGTAAGGTGGGATGCTTAGATGACTACTTCCGCCTACAAATGGAAAAAAGGGGTACCTGTTTGACCTGTCCATCCGTAAAAAAAAAGGTCCATTTATTATAGTTGTTTGAGCGAACTTGTCTAATCTCTCCACTCGGAGGCTTTAAGCCATTGCTTTAAAGTGTTCCGTTGCCAAAGTGGGCAAATCAAGTGGCGGACCCAGCATACCGAAGCCGACGAGGCCATGACAATGAACAATCATTTAATCGGTGCATTACTATAATAGTGGATTCACGTGCTTTGGGCGACTTCGGGTTAAACATTAGATTAACATTAAAGTCCATAAAAAATATAACAATGATATTGTAAGTGATAAATCACATTTATTTTAATGGCATGCTATTTTCTCAAAAAAATTTCCTCCCTTATTTACTTCAAATGACATGTATATCTATATTCATTGACTATCGCATTTATACTAATAGAGTGTAATATATGTATGTTGTGTCTTGCTTTCATTGAAATGAATTGGGTCTAATTAGTGATGCAACCTCCTACGCAAAAAGCATATGCTATACCAACTTAGATGCCAGAATAATATTTGTAATTTTTTGATGGTTTGGAAATGATATATTTCCTCTCTAATATGTAAAACGACTATGAATGCTAGCACCTGATGCTTTTCCATGTGTTCTAAAACTGTAAGTTACTCAGAACAAATTCCTATAAATGTGATCTTGGACGCTTTCTTAAGAATGTCATCCACATTTCTATTCACACAAAGACAGTTTTTCATGCTTGTTTCATGATTACATTTTAAAAATTTTTAATAAGGTACTTGCTTTTACAATTAGAGTATTGTTCAAATTTCTTCCACCAATGATGTAGGAGCCTTGCAAAATTGAAAAATATACTACGATTAATTCTATAAAACAAATTTTACAAATATTGTTACGGGCGTCAAATTTTATATTTTGTTTTATGATCGTCATTAACAATATAATTGCTATTCTTCCTTATTAAAGATATGTTTCCTTATGTATCTGCTTCATATTAGTCATATTCATGCATAATTACTACTATTGTCATATAAAGCCACACATAATAGAACTATTCAATCAAAATAAGTGGGGTTCCAGGCACTATAATTCCCATTATATTATTACTTAATCCAATTTGTTTCTTGAGAATGTTCACACTTGTAGAATGGTTTCTTGTATAATTGTGTATTTTAGATGACATAATGAGATGCAATAAATCATTCACAAGGTGACCATCATGCAATAAAGGAAAAGTATCATGCAATAAAGGAAAAGTATACTTATATACATGAATTATGTGTTAAGATACTCTTGATTAACTTATATGTTATATATACTATACTCTTCAAGTAGGATAATAGATATAGTTAGGGGTGAAAATTCGCTCTGGTCGGGTATGATTAATTTGGTTCGGTTAAATGGTTAATTTGTAATTTGATATTTTAACCATTAACCAAATCAAATTAATGTTGGTTAATTTAGTTATGATTAATCAGTTAACGGTTAATTTGGTTGATTAATCCGGTTAATCAAATAACACTCTTGTAATAGTAATGTAAGACATTACTCATAGAATTTAGAATAATTATTAGTATTGCATATAAATTTAGAGGTTCATAGTTAATGAAAACATAATAAGTAAGTCAATGTAGATATTTTATTAAATTAAAGCATAAGTATGCAGAAATGTATATGTGCAGAATATCATTAAATAAATATATTTTGGATATTCGATTAATTCAGATAACCAAATAGGAGTTATTTTTAACTGTCAAATTTATCATTTAACTAATTAACTGAATTTAATTTACCAAATTAACCAAATTGTCTAAAATAAAATAACCATTATCTTTTAACTATTCAGTTAATCGATCATTGACCATATTCTTCTCACCCCTAGATATAATGTTAACGTATTCTTCTATTATAAAGTTTTTAGAGACTACGGAAACAAATATATTAGTTTTAATATTTATATTATTAATATATTTGAAGGGAAATTAATTACACTTGAAGACATCATTAATAAGCGGTATATTTTTGTGAAGGTTAATAAGTGTGTATACAATCAATTTCTGTGTTCTTTCATTTCTTTCTCTGAGCTATTAATCTCTTAGAGATTGTATAATTTTTATTGTAAATTCAAATATATATGTGATAAATGTTAATGATTTTCTTATGCTACTGAACTTATTACCAAAAACATGTACTTTTAGACATACATGTTATCTAAAACTGTAACATCCCAAGTTAAAAAAAATAAGGTTAGAGTCTTGATTGCAAAATTTCAAAAATGTAGACTTTAAGGTAAAGATATCTCAAATACTAAATGATTTATAAGAAGAGAACAATATATATTTTCTTATTTTTCTTTATGATTACATGTGTTCAAATACATAGGATAATCCAACATTATTCTCTCTCTTTCTCTCTCCTATGGTAATTCTTTGGATACAAATAGTAGATAATGGATTGGCCTTACATTAATAACTCCCTATCTCAAAATTTGACTCAAAGTATAACTCATTAAGGAAAAGATAACTCATTTTAATCCACATACATTAACAAATGACATATGAGAGTTTAGTTGACAAAAGATAAAGACAACCTAAATCCAAATGTGTAGGAAGAGTCTATACTCTTTGATTAACTTATGATCAAAATTTGAAGTCAATACAACTTTGTTTGACCCTAAAAATCAATTATGAAAGTTAATGCATAGTTTTGACTATATATTAATGGAATATTTGATTCATATAAAGATTTAGCCTAAGATCTGACTATTTAAATTCCACAAGGTGTATGATTTCATTCTTAGCTAAAGTCCCATTGTCACACTATTAATACTAGGATGCAGACATCCTCACAGCCGCTCGATTCCCATCATAGGGCTTGGGGAGCGTATCCTACCTTGGGTAGGACACTGCTAGAAGGAAGCCAGGCCGAGATTTCTTCACCGACCATGAACTCCCTCCATAGAGCGTGTTTCCAAAAATTTCTTCACCATTGTGTTCGGTTGAGCCACATGTCTCAAATGAGTCGGGGTTCGATGGGACTATGTGTTGTAATAATAAAATGCACAGTAGGGATAGAACTCCCATCGCCACCAAGGGTTTATTGAGCATCTTCCCGACTCCCAAACCGATAAATAAGGAATGAGGAATGTCATTCAGATGACACAACTTCATCCTTTCTTTCCAATTTCTTCTTCTGTCCTCTAAGATGCTCTAACAGATCTGACTTTCTTCTTCAGAAACCACCTCAGTAGCACTAGCTCTATGGCTACCTTCAACTAAATAGATGCATCGGTGAGCATCTCTACCTCCTTTTCTTTGGTTTTTTTTTAATTCGTTTGTTCCTCAGTGGCCCATTTTAGTGTACCCTATAGAACGAATTTGATGGCCTTGCCAGTGCTGGGCAACTGGCCGTTCCAGTGGTTCTCTAATCTTGGAATCACCTCGTTTGTCCTCGCCTCACCTTGCCAGTGTCGAAGAGGCCTTGGTCTATGTTTTTTGACCTATTTTTAGTGATTTATTTCCCCAAATCTTTCTCTATTTCACTTCTCCTATGAATGCCCACCTTTTTCTCTGGTCTATTTCTGTGGGCCTCGTGATGTGCCTACCCCTGGTCGCATTATGTATTCACGAGTTTCAACCTTCCTTGATTTTCCTCAACCATGGCTGGAGTAGTGCACTCGTCATGGATCTTGTGGAAGAACCCATGTTGTGCTATGACCTACGTACCCTTACATGTTTAATCATGATATTAACCCACAAGGGTAGTTAAGGGATTTTACTCGACCTCATTTTTCATTGACTACTGAATCGAGGGGTGAGTCTCCCTACTGAGTTGGCTATCATGATTGTTCCAACTCAGAGCCGATCCACTAGTTTTGGATAGTAAAGAACATGTTGCTTTTTATCGACTGTTGATTGGATAGTTGTTTAGAAATTTGCAATAAATCAACCGTTTATTAGAAAAATACCCAAAAATAGTCGTTGGAAAGGATGTTCAAATGGGAACTTGATTTTCTGGCTTTAAAACTTAATACCATCATCTATAACCTTGTTTTCCTTAGAAGATTCAAATTAGGGTTTAGGATGTATTAATGATGATAACTAATATAAACCATATAATTTTAGGAACGTAGGAGCGACTCTGGACCAGGGAGACTAATTTAGGGTTTGCTCCAAAAAAAGAAAGTCAGTCCATGGACTTTGAGTATTAAATAATGTTTTTCAACATCCTTATGATTATTATAATGATAAAAGTGAATTCTGTGTATAACTATGTACTTCAATTTGGGTATTACTCACATCAATTTCATTAAATGTTTTCTCTACTTTCATGATTTATTTTCAAGAGCTTATGTCATGATGAAATGAAATTCTATTAAAGTAAAGAATTGTTTTGTTAATGATCAATCTATTGTAACTGGTTATATTATTTGGTCCTCATTATTTTATTGTTGAGCCCTCGAGCCTTATGAGTTCAAATGGAACATAGTTACATGCATGGGGAATTATAAGCTCAAGTGGAGCATTAATTATGATACTTAGGTGCAAATCATGAGCTCAATTGGAGTGTAGCTAATGGTGCTCAGGTGTCAATCATGAGTTCAAGTGGAACATCAGTTGAGCCTACGAGCCTTATGAGCACAGTTAATGCATAAAAATAGAGGACATTATAATCAATCACTAAGAGTATTTTATGTGAATTTAAGATTTACTATTTAGTTAATTTCATGTTTCCTTATTGCCATGATATTACTTTGTTGAAACAATACTCAACCCCCCTGACTCTAACATATTTTCTGTCTTGAATGCATGGATGGGGACGTGATGTCCATAGGAGGAAAGAATAAGGGAGGATCTTAAGCGAGGAGCATACATGTAAAAGATATATTAAGAGTTTAGCCCTAGCGGGGTGCCAACTATCCTATAGAATTTAGTTTAGTTTTTCAATTAGTATCAAGACGATGTACTAGTTTAATTCAAAGTTTAAGTTTTATGTTGTGGAACTTGAGACCTGAGATTTGCAATTATTTTCCTAACTTGGTTGAATGAAATTATATTTGTATGCAATGATTATCATTTTTGTAACATCCCAGTGTGAATTAAGATTCTTCTCAATAACATGTATGTTTTAGAAAATTGGGGTGCTACAATATGGTATCAGAGAAAAAAATATAGTTGGTCACTAGGCTTTTCTCAAAATCTCATATAGTTAATGTTCTCTTTTGTAGATGGCTCCTAAGAGGAAATATGATAAGGGCATGGAACACACAGTTGGAGAGTAAAAGTTCTTCAAGTCGGGGGAGTAATCATGGTGCTTCTAGAGGGGATGACCCTAATGGTAATCCTAATGCACCTCTAGAAGTGATCATCAAGGCTTTTACTGATGTCCTGATTGGTTAACATGGAAGAGTACATCAACCGAGGAACTAGGAGTTTACCTTAGTAGAATTTCTAAATATAAAGCCAAAAAGATAATTTGTAGAAGCCGAGACTGATGTAGTGGTCATGCTGAAGAATTTCTATTTAATGCCGACCACTATTTTTGCGATCTGGATGTCCTGAGCATTCTAATGTTCCCTACCATCAGGGAACTTTCCAATCCATTGCCAAAAAGATACAATGCTAACACCTTCTGTAAATTTCATCAGGCTAAGAGACGCAAGATAAATTTCTACCTCACACTCAAAACTAAGCCTAATCAAATCTAGTGAGATTAACACACTCACAATAGAGGATATGCCCTTATCTTTAAATATGATAGATGTCATATAATCACTAGATATATCAATAGAGGGTCATATTCCTTCATAGGACCAAGCCATCAATAAATCATCTCAAAGCACACAGATCATGGTTTCTATCTATGCAAGGAAGACTGTGATTCTATTAAGCGCTAAGAAGCTCAGCAACACACCCAGAGTTAGCTACGGATTAAAGGGTGTAGAATGTGGTTTCCTAAAATGTCATTCTAAAAAAGGATAAAAAATATATGTTCCTCATCCCACAGTTGTGGTACAATTTGTAGTATTAAATCCTACCACACCAGGGGACCCAGCACGCCACCCTGACAAAAGCACCTTCTACCCTCAACATGGGTAGGGAGAAGGTAACTACATATGTGGGGATTCCTACTAGCACGCCATAAGAGGAGATATGAAAGGACTCCATTGTGGGAATCAATGACAAGAAGGTACCTCCAGCTCTAGATATTTGCAAAGAAACTAATCCAATAGGCTGGTACATAATTTAGTTTCTTAAAGAACCTCAAGGTGAAGTGGAACTAGTTGAGGTGATGCAAACCTCCTCGGCATATTGAGAAGCAGTCATGAAGACACATGAAGGGACTTATGTCTCCAATGACATTACTGTAAAATAGCTTGCTACCACCATTCAGTTGATCACTACCTCACACTAGATTTAGTTCTCATAAAATGACATATCTACTAGATGAAGATCCAACAAACCCATAATAATCAATATCATTTGTAAGGGCCTTAAAATCCTTTCTTGGTTCATCAAAAATACTGCATGGCTCAAAGTGCATCCCCTCAAACACTTATCAACTTGGAAAGGGATCCAACTGACCTGAAACCAACAACAAAGAAAGCAAACCGTCTTTGATGGGGTAATCAAAGACAACCTAGGGGAGATCGCTCTCAAGATACAAACTAGACTACAAACCTTCATAGTATTGTTTGTGGTCATGGAATTGAGTCCCACTTTCATGGAAGGATTCATCATAACAAGGTGGTTCCTTCATCTCTACATCAAAGACTAAAGTATCTGTTAGGACATGCCACATTAAGGAAAAAAATATATTGACACTATACTTAGCATCCAAGATGACAATCTCTAATTTTTCTTTGAGATCCTACATATCACCATATCATTTGGGTGTCACCAGAAGGAGACGATCTCACAACCTCATGTATGAACCCCACGTTTTTTGCTCAAGAGTTGTGGGAGATGCACATAAGCCCAAATCATGGTCTAGGAGCCATACACCAAGGACATACAGAGGCCATCTAGATTCCTGCAAGATAAAATGGGATGCAACTAGGCTTTTTTGTCCCATCCTATTAACAACCTTAGATCAGTAGGTGGAATCTATATTGGAAACCCACATTAGTTTGTCCCACTGTACTGGAGTTAACCAAGAGAGGATATATCAATTGTCTACCATTGACTCAGGATCTAAACTTAGATGAAAATTGTCAAATCATATTATTATATTGATGGGACTTCAACCCTGATCATAAAGGTCTCAACCCCTACTTATCATGAACCATAAATATAACCAAAGAAGATACCAACTTCACCTAGGATATCATCCCCATGACAATGCCCTACCTTGTGGAAGAGGTCAATGACGAAGACAAGGATGACTACCTTACAATTACAATCAACATTAGGGAAATTATCCTCATCACTAAAGATTTCTAAGACATGCTGTACCCTTGAGAAACCTATAGCCCAATGACAAGATCATCCCTCCAAATGATGAAGCTATCAAGATCATGCCTATCCTCAAAATCAAACAACCGTCCCTATAATACCTTGATGTAGAAGAAAGAAACAACAATAACAATGGTGATCATGTTGGCAAGGTGAAGATCATTGATCAAAGAAATGGCAGAACCATCCAATGTAGTTGGTGATAATACTCTCTGGATCTTCCTTGATTGGGCTAGATGATCCCAAGACTACACCTCTTGAATTCATGGAGGAAGACTATGATGTTTCATGGAACGTCTATGATGACACCTATGAGATGTTTCAAGGATGGGGGGTCAACATCATCTTCGATATAGAAGTTGTGGAAGACCCACAATCTCTCATCTGCCCTGTGTACATTGATGATGAGGTTTAAAGTGGGTGTGTTGATGACCACAACATCCTGAGGACCAGGTCATCTACCACACCCAAAAAAAGCCCATCAATAGAAAAACACCCTGATGTGGTACAGGTCCCAAAGTAGCTATCCAGTAATGATCTACCACATCCCTATTCCTTCCCCGAAAAACCTAAAATTATGCAAAATCTACAACATCCTAAAATTTGTAAAATTCAAAAAAGTGAAAAAGTGGAAAATGAGTTGGATTTCTAGGAGTTTGTTTATTATTTCACTAACATAACACAAACCTAATGAATAAGATGCCACTCTAAAAAAATCCATATCCTTGGGTAAAGAGAAAAGAAGCATCAAACTTTTCATATCAATGATGAGACAGAGATAGTGAATCTCAACTCAGGCCCCAAGCAACACAAAGTCAAAATAGTAGGGTGTTTGCCTTAGAATATCAAATACTAGTTCATGGAGCTTCTACTCTATAACATCAACATGTTTGCATGGAGCCACTCTGACATACTTGGGTAGGAAAAGGGGATCACAATCCACTAATTGCCTATCATACCTAGTATTCGGCCTATCAAGCTAAAGGCTACACCGTGCAGTTTTGAATTTGGATTTTGCCTGCCCCATCCTTGGTTTGGTGCCAGAAAGATAGAGTGATGATTGATGCCAGCTAGTGGGTTGCAGCCCGAGTAGAGTCTCAAAAATGGGAAGAAGTAAGATGTATTATAATATTGCTTTCTTAAAGATGTTCAAATGTCCTATATGGCTCTCCAATAGTATGCCAATATCAAACAGGAAGATAAAAGTGAAACTCTATTTAGGCTGTTGTGATCTCAATAATTGATCCCCTACATATGACTTTCTACTTCTACAGGTAGATATACTCATGGATATTACATCTGGCAACACATAGCGCATCATAAAAAAGTGAAGTGATAAGTTGATTTTTCATTGATTAATAACTCAATCTGCTTTGGACTTTTCTTATACTTCAAGAACCCACTTTATCCTTAAATATGTATTAGACACTCATATTGGAGGAATTTGATATAGTGGTAAAACATGAGGACATTGGTGACACTTAATTGAGTAATTTGATACCTTTGTATACCTTGAATATATGAATTTCTACTTGTGTTGGACCTTTAAATATTTTATATCACTATAATATCTAACTTTATCCTATGAATCTTAAACTTTTTATTAAACTTATATGCTATATCACAAGTATTGGGTACAAATTTAACTCCAATCAGATCTTCCTAGCTCCAAATATATAATATCAAACATTTCATTTTAATTACCTTTTTATATAATTCCCCCGTCTTTTTCTTTTGTTGGTCGAAGAAACATCATTATTGGGTCGCTCAGTAGACCAGGGCGGGGGCTGACCCGCACACAGTTAGATGATGATGCGATGGCTGTAGGGTCATCCCCTAGCTTGAGTTGACTTGTTACAAGTTTTAGGGTGGGGATGACATAGCTTGTCATATCATTATCAAATCCTTCCAATTTTTCACAATTTTTGACCCATTCTCCCCTCTTTCAAATCCATCTAGTTTGCACCTCTTTTTGCTCTAAAATTGAGAACTCTGATGAGTGTTCTAGAATGTTCTAGGTTTTTTGCATCCATGGAACTTCATGGATTCGAATACCCCCTAAAACCTAGATCAAAACTTATATACATTCCCTTGTTGACTTTATTTTGGTCCCACACATAACCCCACATTTATATTTCCCTCAAAATATCTCTCACATTTCCCCCAATATCGGTTCAGTGAACTAGCATTAGTGAAGCTTCCTTGTTCCCTATCTTTGCATTTCTTGTTCTCTCTCTCTTTCCTTGGGTTAGTCTCTCTCTAATCCAAACTCATTTTGACCGTAGCTATTACATACATTTATAGAAAATAGAAAAATCTGTAGTCTCTTTCGATCCTCAGAACATAATGAATGCAATAACTATAATTAAAATCTAATTTGAAACCCTATCTAAGAAGTTTTCTTGTAATGATCTTTAATGATGATTATGAAACAAAAAGTTGGATATTCGACTAAAAACTTGACCTTGTTATCATGAGATCTGTTTAAGATTCATATCTTATTTATATTTGGAATCATCATTTTGGACTTTGATAGGTCAAAATAAAAAATTGATAATGATTAAGGGTTTTTTGATGTTTAAACATATATGACCTAATCAAACCCTTCATGCACATGTGTATACAATAATTGATATGGTTGACATGTTGAGAATCTTGTTACTTGACGATCATGAATTATCTGAATTCAAAGATTATGGATCAAGGACACTAAATCCATCCCTTTTAGTAAGTTTTGATACTTACAACTACATCTAGTAATGTTGATATCTAATACTCTTTATTATCACTTTTGTACTCATAAAATTTAATGAAATCCTAATATTGATCAAAATCTTGTAATAATGGACTATTAATGATAAAACCATCAACATATAATACATTTGGAATGAATTTTGAATCAATAACTTAATCTGATATAGAGTTGAGCAATGGACCATAGTGATTATGATATTGGGTTTAGTCCTACTATGAAATAATTATGGATCTTGATAATCTCAAAAACATGCAATGTTAATCATGGATATATACCACAACTACAGTTCACCAACAATTTATAACATACAAATTCAAGCATTTATGCTAAGCATTTATTCATGGTTCTACCCTGATTATAGCATTAATATGCCTAAATAACTATGGATACATATCTTTTCATAATTATGTATATTTTGATGATAAATCTGGCCAATTTTGGGACATGAAGGAACTGAACTCAAGAGAACATCAATTCTCAAAATTCTACCCCACAAGCATCATGTTATGTGCACTAAGAACTTTTGATATCTTGGACCCTATTTTCAATGGCTAGTCCCTTATAAAAAAAATCTTGTTAATCCGAAGGTTCATCGATGCGGGCCCATCGACCACCAGCAATAGCGTTCCCCCCTCGGGTAGGTTTGTCCCTAATGGTCGTGACTACAAGTTTTGACCGCTACATGGATCATGACCATGACGGTGATCTCGATCACAATGGTGGTCTTGACTATGATGGTGGTGTTAATCGTGATTATGGTCTTGACTGCACTGGTGATCTCGACCGCTACATCTGTTTGGACCATTACTTGTATAAATACCCACCACTTGCTACCTTGGAAGGTGTTCAACAAATCTAACCTTTAAAGGTTCCTTTTGGTGAACAACGGTTCCAAGATCCCTATAGGCAAGCTCGAAGGTATGAGAGGGCCAAAGAGTACACTCTACATCCATACCTACAACCACCCTCCATCCACCATAATCCTCTACCTCTTCCCAGCCATTTCTACCATTCACCCACTTTCCAGTTACCTTACATCCACCAAGGTTGTTGTTTGGGTAGGAATCAAGGAGAAAGGATGCCAAGGAGACAATAAGATCAAGGAGGATGATCCAACGGATGAGATCAAACCCTTCTAGAGGCTAAGGAGCAAGAGCCACCTCTCCTCTACAGGCTAAATCTCTTCCACGACCTCTTCCTTATACTTTTCTCCATTGTATTTATACAAATGATGTTTTTACATCTTTGCTCAGTGCTAACTATGCCTGTCCATGGCTAGTTGAACTCCTTATTTTCTATGTAGTCTGCTTTGGGAATGTTTATATTCTTTTACCATTAACAATTAGGTTTATTCTAGATTTTATGTTTTCTATTCTATCTTCTCTTTTCAGTTGTGATTGCTTGATTAGTTGATCCCTTTCTTTCTTGAACTTCCATTTCTCCATAAATTGAGAGATTAGTGGTATAAATAAATGAGAGAAGGTATTATTAATAAAATATAAAAGGAGCAGGTCTACAGGAGTGGCTCCTAACGGCTACGAATGTTGCAGACCTAAAAGGGAATCCAAGATATTCAGGGGTGTTGATCCATAATCCTTGAGAGAGGTCTTGGATCCTTGATGGGTCTCTACGCACGCTACACAAGAGCGAGTGGGATGACCCCCACATGAGAAAATACCACAGTACATGCTATGTTTGGATGCTAGACTCTTCCTGGGGTGTTCGAGGATTGTCTACGCCCAAGAATGGGTGCAAGGACTGCCCAACCTGTGGTTACATAGCCATACACTTCTTCTCTCTGATTATTAGCATCTGACATACTCTGTTTTCTTTTCTTTTCTTTATTTTATCTCGTGACACTTTTCTAGACTAGTTCTAGTTCCCTATTGGATTGTCTCATCTAAGTTAAGATCAAATATTTAAGCATCCTAAACGTACCCACGTCCCTCCGTTCGACCCTCTATATCTACTTTGACAATGTAATAAAGTTGTAGGGGTCCTTGAAGGTTTTGGGTAATAAATTCAAAGTTTGATCCTCCTTTGCGAGCATGCCTCCACTTTTAGAGCACACACACACTCATGGACTATAAACTTTTGGTGCCATTTCTAGGGACATGGTTTTTCACGTTTACACCCCCAAAGATTTTGTTTTGTCATCCATAAGTCTATATATATGTATAGTTCTTTTTTTGTTTTACACATACCTGTTCATATATACTGATAGCTTTCCTTTTTCCTATAATTTTTTTTAGCCATGGATCTTTCTTCCCCAAGACCAGTTATCCTGTCCACTTGTCATCCCGATTTTTTCATAGTCTTGAATGCTTACAAATAATTGAATGTTGTGTATTGCAACTAGTTGATCTATACTCACCCCCACCGTCATTGTTAACAGACATTTCAGCAAAGGAGATTTTTGATCAACCATCGACCTTTGATTCAACGTGGGATCAAGAATTGATTTGAGGAGTGGAGCTAGCTAGAGAAATTGTTGATGCACTAACCTCCTACTCTGCTCCTCATCTCCAAGAACAAGTCAATTCGCTTCATTAACTATAAGAAAAGTAGGATCATCATTTTAATGTAGAGATTAAGATTCATGACCATAGTAGAAGTTTACTTCAAACTGTTAAACAAGGGTATATATGAAATCATTAGTTTGATACAACAGGTTCCCAATAGAAGTGTATGATAGAATTGGAAGATCTTGAAAGCATTGTTGCTCAAGTACAACAACTTCATGATGAGGATGTTGAATAGGGAATGAGGTTTCAAGAGATCATCAATTTTGTTACCACGTAGTTGTAAGTTCCATCACCCATCCATGATGGTTATAGTCATCAAAACCATTCCACTGGTCCTAAAGTGGAGTTTGTCTCACCATCCTATTCAGACCATCAAATGGACTCACCAAGATGGGTAAACCGTTCATTTCATCCACATGGTTCTACTGACCTATTAATAGAACATACAAGACACACGCATGAATGGTTTTATGATGATGATGACTTTTATCCTCCTCAGGGAAGCCAAGATACCTCACAACTTGAGGACTAGTTTGAGAAGCCTAAATCAAACTTTATCCCAAACCAAAATGATACCTCTCACATCGAGACTTGTCACTTTGTTTCAACCAATATGCTTGTCATGGTTTGGAATAATTTGTCCGAGGATGATGATGAGGATGCCCTTTCAAATTGGGGAAGTATGTACAGTGGCGATGATGAACTAGAGTAGCATGAGCCGACATTTTCCACCATCCCTTTTCAAGGGGTGGTTGGTATAGAAGGAGCAGGATGGACAATCAATCACAACGTGGATGATGAGAAAGAAGATACCCCTACCCCAATAGAATGTGACAAATTTGGGGTGGTAGAACCCTAAAAAAATTCACTTGGGGGTACTTCATGTTTAGAGGATGATTGGATGACTTAGACTGTACATAAGTATTTGTCCAAGCATTTAACCTCAAGATTAAGGGTGGAGGGAGAAGAGAGGCATCCTCCAAAAAACTTTCAGCCTCTTTCTCAATCTCATCATGTGTCAACATACTAGGGCCTTCCTACTTAGATTCATACATTGATTGGTATGTTGAGGATGCTCTGCTACAGAATTCATTTCAATGTAGTTCAAATCAATTCCAACATAGAGATGACTTCACCTAGTCGCCAAATTCTATTATTCCACTTTAGACTAAGAAGGGCTCATATCTCCACCCAATCAGAATGACACATGTGGCATTGGTCTGAAAACATAGGATTTGGGATCCCAATTTTGGAATTGTAAGGTAGCCACCCCTTTCTCTAACACCTTTCTTTTCTCTTTTTGTTAAAATAAATTTTGTTTTCATTTTCTTTCTTAGATAGATTTCCTATAACTACTTAAATATATTCTTACATACATGCATCATACTAGGATTTTAATAAATTTATTTATAATACATCCATGCATTCCTTCCCTACTAACTCAAGTTCAAGGCTTGCTTGAGGATGAGAAAAGTTGTAAGCTTGGGGTGGTAGGGATATTCACCCTTATTTCTTTTCATTCTTCATGCATGCATGTTTACTTTCTACAATTTAGTGCATAGTTAAAAAAATTAGAACTGTGTTGAGTAATTTGTAATCTTGGCAATTAAGGCTATTTGAATCTTATAGCTAAATGCTTATCTTTATGCCTAAATGCACAATTTTCATCTTAAATTTCTTGATGTTTTGCTTGACTGCCTTTTTGAGTTTTTTTCTTAAGTTAGACTCCTCCATCTCATCCTATGACGATATCTTATTACCTTCCTACTCATATTCATACATTGATGGGTAGGACGCTCTGCCAAAGAAATTCATTTCAATGAAGTTCAAATCAATTCCAGCACAAATATGACTTCACCGCACCAGATATTATTACTCTACTTTAGACTCAAAAGGCCTCAAATCTCCACCCGATCAAAAAGACATAGATGACACTGGTATTAAAACTTAGGATTTGGGATCCCAATGTCAGTATCATGGGGCAGCCACCCCCTTTCTTTATTCCTTTATTTTATCTTTTTTTTAAAATAAATTTTGTTTTTCATATTCTTGCTTAGATAGTTTCGTTCCACTAGGTGCTTAATATATTCTTGCATACATGCATCATACTATGACATTAATAAATTTCTTTATTATGCATCGATGCATTCCTTCTCTACTCTCTCAAGTTTAAGGCTTGCTTGAGGATGAGTAAAGTTTTAAGCTTGTGGTGGTAGGGATATTCCTCCTTCTAACTCTTCATTCTTCATGCATGCATGTTTACTTTCTAGAATCTAGTATAACTATAGAAAAATATTACTTTGTTTCATAATTTGTAATCTTGGAAATTAAGGATATTCAAATATTATATCTAAATGCCTATCTTTATGCCTAAATGCACAATTTTCATCTTAAATTTCTTGATCTTTTGCTTGACTGGCTCTTTGACCCTTTCCTTATGTTTGACAATTAAATCTAACGTTATGCCCCTACTTCATATCTTAAAACATTATTCCCTTGATCTATGTTGTGAATGAAAAACAGAGGATATGTGACCGTTGGAAAGAGCTAGAGGTTAATTTGGACTCCAAGCCACATTATTCACAAACTTCCATCTATCGTAAGGATCCTTGAATCATAATTACTACTTTTTCACATAGGTATCAAGCAAATAATGATGAGTTTTGAGTTACAATCAAGTAGGATTATTTATCGTTGATGGTCTGCATGCCCTCTCACCATTGATTGAGTCAAAAAGATGAAAATTTAAAAATGTGCAAAAGATGCGTGGCTGCCCAAAAATCACAAAAATATCAAAAAAATTATCACCAAGAATTATAAATTAGAATGCTGAGAATAAAAGCCTGAGTACGAATAAATGAGAGTTTGTTTTCTCTTTCAAGAGAGTTGAGGGATGGTGCCCAACCGGTGTTTGACGATGCTCATGAACATGGGTATGTCATGCCTGGTAGTACCACATCGAAAAGCTCATTAGAGAGTCTTTTAGGAACCCTTATGAGACCTAAGAGATCATCTTGATAGGAGGGTTGGTTTGAGCTCTATACAAGGAGTTCGTGTCACTATTTTGGGCGAATTAGCTTGGACTGTAGGGATTGTAGCTCGTTACATGGACCAACCTGAAGCAGTTCTGGATCCTTGCAAGTCATCAAAGTTTTTACCTTTTTATTGCTTCTTAGAATCTAAATTAGTAAGAGGAGCGGTGTTCCTTTCCGGTCTACATGAATACATGATACTAGCTCTTTACTCACCTCCATTACCTGCCTAATCACCTATGTGATAATGCTTTAATCTTGTATAATCATGATTCAAACCATCACGAGTACAGACAAGTTGTAGTGAATTCGCATAATCTTGAATGGATGACCTTTGATCTTACTTTAGTAGGTTTTTCTTGATTGGTGGGGCATTATTTTGAAACAATATAAATCAGGAGAATTGATGTTTTAGACTATGTCCTTAGGCTTAGTCTCCAAGATTAATTTGGATGCGATCTTTTTTTTCTTTAAGCACATTCTTGCTTGAGGACAAGAAATGGTTTAATCTTAGGGTGGTTGATAATACCCAAATTCAGATATTTATGCAAAGCATTTATTCATGGTTCTATGTTGATTATATCCTTAATATGCCCAAAATAACTATGGATTCTTATCTTTTCTTTATTTATGTACTTTTAAAGAAAAGTCACTCAACCGACCAATTTTAGGAAATGTAGGCACCAAACTCAAGAATACATCAATTCTCTAGATTCTACCCCACACACATCGCGTTATGTGCACCAACTTAGGATTCGGTGGTCCCGCTATGGTGGGATTGACCGTGACAGTGTTTTAGATCATGATCGTGGTCTCGAGCATGATAGTGTTTTAGATCATGACCGTCGTCTCGAGCGTAACAGTGGTCTCAACCACTATAGCTATTATGACCATCACTCCTATAAATACCCACCCCCTGCTACCTTGGTAGGGGTTCAGTAAATCTGATTTTTAGAGGTTCATTTTGGTGACCAACGATTCCCAGAGCTTTGTGGGAGGGATCCAAGATCTAAGAGGGCTGAAGAGCACTCTCCATGTCAATCCCTACAGCTGGCCTACATCCACCACCATCCTCTACCTCTGCCCAACCATTTCCACCATCATTGACCCACCTTCCACCTCCATACATCAAACAAGATTGTTGTTTGAGGCAGAATCAAGGAGAAAGGAGGCCAAAGAGTCTAGAAGGCTAAGGAGGACGTTTTAAAGGATGAGATCAAACCCTTCCAGTGGCTAAGGAGAGAGAGCCACCTCTCCTCTACAGGATAAATCTCTTCCTAAACCCTTTCTTCTACTTTTCTCCTTTCTTTTTGTACAAATAATATTTTTCCATCTTTGTTTGCTATCAATTATGTTTTTGCACAAGTAGTTGAGCTCCTTCTTGGCTATGTATCCCACTTTGGGTATGTTTCTGTACTATTACCATAAGCAAGTAGTTTTATTCCAGATATATTATGTTTTCTATTCTATCTTCTCTTTTTGGTTATGATTGATGGATTTGTACATCTCTTGTTTATGTGAACTTCCATTTCTGCATAGATCGAGAAATTAGTGATAAAAATGGATGAGAAAAGGTAGTATGGATTAAATCTGAAAGAAAGAGGTACAAATGAGTGGTTTGTATCATCATTGAATGTTCTGGACCTGAAAGGTATCTGGTATATTCAGGGGTGTTGATCCAAAATCCTTAAGAGAGGTTTTGGATCCATAATGGAGTTTTAGTCATGGTACATGAGAGAAAATGGGATGTTCCCCACTAGAGCAACTGCCATGAAAAATGCTATGTTTGGATGTTAGACACTTGCTGGGGTGTTTGAGGGTTGTCTACAGCTAAGAATGGGTGCATGGACTACCCAACCTGTGGTTACATATCCAGAAACTCCTCTCTAATTAGTAGAACCTGACAAACTCTATTTTATTATCTTTCCCTTTCTTTGCTTTATTTTATCTCATGACACTTTACTTGACTAGTTCTAGCTCCTTAGATATATCAACTATCAATTTGGTTCATCTGACTTAAGATCATAGTCTTAAGCATCCTAATGGTACCCACGCCCCTCTGTTTGACCACATATACCTACTTGGACCCCTTAATAAAATTGTGGGGGTCCTTGAAGGTTTTAGGTTATAAGTTCACAGTTCCATCCTCCTTTAGGAGAGTGCCTCCACTTTTGGAGCACACACACTCAGGGCCTATCAACTTTTGGCACTGTTCCCAGGGACATGGTTTTCTACATTTACACGCCTAAAGATTTTGTTTTGAATTCCATAAGCATGTGTACATATGCATAGTTCTTCTTTTCTTTTACAAATACTTGTTCATATATACTAAATAACTTTCCTTTTTCCTATAATTCTTCTCATCCATGGATCTTGCTTCCGCAAGACAACTTATCTTGTTCACATGTCCTACTAATTTTTTCCACAATCTTGACTTCTAGCAAAAAAATTTAAAGTCGTGCACTGTAGCTAGTTGAGCTATACTCACCCTCACCGTCATCATTACCAGACGTCTCTAAAAAGAGATTTATGATCAATCCTAGACCTATGATTAACTATTGGATCAAGATCTGATTACAGTAGTGGAGCTAGCTGGAGAAAGTGTTGATGCACTAACCTCCTAATTAGCTCCTCATCTCCAAGAACAAGTAGATCCTCTTCAACAACTACTAGAAAAGTAGGATCATCATTTCCAAGAAGCCACTGAGATTGCAGACCGCAACAGAAGTCTACTTCAAACTATTGAATAAAGATTTATTTGAAATCATTAGTTTGATACAGCAGGTTCCCAACAAAAGTGTATCACAAAATTAACTGATTTTGAAAGCATTGTTGCTCAAGTCCAACAACTTCATGATAAGGATGTTGAATAGGGAAGGAGGCTTCAAGAACTCATCAATTTGGTTACCACATAGCTGCAAGCACCATAACCCATGCATGAATATTATAGTCATCAAAACCATTCCACTGGGCCTAAAGTGCAACTTTGTATCACCATCCTATTCAAACCATCAATTGGACTCACTAGGATTTTCCTATGAAGACTCACGAACCTAAGGAAACCTTTTATTTCAACCATATGGTTCAATTGATCAACCAATGTAAGATGCAAGCCACATGCAAGAATGGTTTTATGATGATGGCACTGCCTTTTATTCTCCTCAGGGCAGCCAAGACACCTCCCAACTTAAGGATCAATTTGAGCAACTTGAATCAACCTTTATTTTTAACCAAAGTGATACGTCTCACCATAGAGACTTGTCACTTTGTTTCAATCACTATGCCTATCATGGTTTATAATAATTTTTTCAAGGATGATGATGAGGACGACCTTTTGAATTGGAGAAGTAAGTACAATGGCAACAACAAACTAGAGAAACATGAGCTGACATTCACCACCATTCCTTTTCAAGGGGTTATTTGTATTGAAGGAGCAGGATGGACAATCCCTCACAACATGGTTGCTGAGCATGAAGATACCCCAGACACCATAGAATGTGACAAGCTTGGTGTGGTAGAACCACAGACATATTCACCTGGGGGTACTTCATGTTCATAGAATGATTGGATGACTCAGACGGTACATAAAAATCTATCCAAGCATCCAACCTAAAGATCAAGGGTGGAGGGAGAAGAGAGGAGTCCTCCAGAAAATGTTCTACCTCTCTCATCCATCTCATCCTATGTCAACATCCTACGAACTTCCTACTCAGATTCATTCATTGATGGATATCTTGAGAATGATGGGCCGAAGAATTCATATCAATGCAATTCAAATCAATTCCATTACAGAGATAACTTCAATGAGTCACCATATTCTATTACTCTATCAGACTCAGAAGGGCTCATATCTCCACCCAATCAGCAAGACACAGGTGATACTAGTCTCAAAACTTAGAATTTGGGATTCTAGTGTTAGTATCATGGGGCAACCACCCCTTTTCTCAAACTCCTTTCTTTCATCTAACTTCTTAAATTTCTTTATTATACATCCATGCATTGCTTCTGTACTATGTCAAGTTTAAGGCTTGCTCGAGGATGAGCAAAGCTTTAACCTTGAGATGGTAGGATTATATCGCCCTTCTGTCTCTTAATTCTTAATACATGCATATTTACCTTCTGCAATCTAGTACAAATAAAAAAAAATAGAAATTTGCTACATAATTTGAAATCTTTGTAATTAAGGATATTTTGAAATCTTATATCCAAATGCTTATATTTACACGTAGATGCACAATTTTCATCTTTAATTTCTTGATCTTTTGCTTGATTGGATCTTTAACTCTTTCCTTAAGTTTGATAATTAAATATAATATTATGCCCCTTTTTCATAACTTAAAACAATTTTCCCTTGATCTATGTAGTGAATGAAAAACACAACATATGGGACCATTGGAAAGAGGTAGAGTTTAATAATGATTCCAAGCTACATTATTCACAAACTTGCCTCTATTCTAAGGATCCTTGAATCATAATTACTACTTTTTGGCATGGTTATCAAGCATATAATGATGAATTTTGAGCTATAATCGAGTAGGATTGTTTATCTTTGATGGTCTTCATGCACTCTCACCTTAGATTGAGTCAAAAAGATGAAAAATAAAAAATGTGCAAAAGAGGCTTGGTAGCCCAAAAATCCCATAAATATAAAAAAAGTTCTCACCAAGGCATACAAATTAGAATGTAGAGAATAGAATCCTGAGTCGGAATAAATGAATGCTTGTTTTCTCTTTTAGGAGAGTTGACCGATGGTTCCCAACTGATGTATGATTGTGATCATGAATGCGGGTATGTCGTGCCTGGTAGTACCACCTTGAAAATCTCATTAGAGAGTCTTTTAGTAACCCTTAGGAGACCATGGGATCATCCCAATAGCAAGGTTGGTTCGAACTGAGTACAAGGAGATTGTCTCACTGCTTTGGGCCAACTAGCTCAGACTACAAGGATTGTTTCTCGTTACATGGACCATCCTGATGCAGATCGGGATCCTCAGAAGTCATTAAAATTGTTTCCTTGTTGTTTCTTCTTAGAACCTATATAAGTGGGAGGAGTTTTGTTCCTTAGCAGTCTACATGTATACAAGATACTAGCTCTTTAATCCTCTCCATTACTTGCCTGATCACCTATGTGACAATGATTTAATGTTGTATAATTATAATTCAAACCCTCACGAGTACTGACCGGCTATAGAAAATTCACTTAATCTAGCCTGGATGACCTTTGATGTTACTTTAGTAGGTTTTTCTCTATTGGTGGGGGATTGTTCTAAAAAAAGGAATCAGGAGAATTGATGTTTTAAATTATTTGTCCTTAGCCTTAATCGCTGAGCTTAAGTTGCATGTCATCTTTTTGTTTTTTGAGCAAAGTCTTTCTTGAGAACAAGCAAAGATTTAAGCTTGGGATGGTTGATAACAATCAAATTTAGGCATTTATATTAAGCATTTATTCATGGTTCTGTGCTGATTATACCCTTAATATGCCCAAAATAACTATTAATACTTATCTTTTCATAATTTATGTATCTGTTGAAGATAAAGTCACTCAACCAGCCAATTTTGGGACACGAAGGCACCAAACTCAAGAAGACATCTATTATCTAGATCCTTCCCCACAAGAGTCATGTTATGTGCACCAGATTAGGAGATGGTAGTCCTGCTACGGTGGTCTTGACTGTGACAGTGGTCTCGACAACAACTGTGATCTCGACCGTGACAGTGGTCTCGACAGCGAAAGTGGTATCGACCAGTACAACTATTTCAACCACCACTCTTATAAATACCCACCCCTGCTACATTGGCAGGGGTTCCACAAATTTGACTTTTGGAGGTTCCTTTCAGTAACCAGTAGTTCCCATATCTCTGTGGGAGAGCTCCAGGTCTGAGAGGTCCAAATAGCACACTCCAGTTCCATCCCTACATCTGTCCTCCATCCACCATCATCCTCTACCTCTGCCCAGCCATTTCCACCATTGTTGACCCACTTTCCAGCCACCTTCCACCTCAATACATCCTCCAAGATTGTTTTTGGGGCGGAATCAAGTTGAAAGGTGGCTTACAAGTCCAAAAGACCAAGGAGGATGATACAAAGGATGAGATCCAACCCTTCGAGAGGCTAAGGAGTGAGACACTCCTCTCCTCTATGGGTTAAATCTCTTCCTCGACATCTTTCTTCTACTTTTCTCCTTTTTTCATACAAATGATATTTTCCATCTTTGTTCAGTGCCAACTATGCTTGTCCATAGCTAGTCAAGATCCTACTTGGATATGTAGCCCACTTTGGGCATGTTTTTGTACTTTTACCATAAGCAAGTAGTTTTATTCCATATCTATTATGTTTTCTATTCTATCTTCTCTTTTCATTTATGATTGTTGGATTTGTTGATATCTTTCTTACTTGAACTTCCAATTTCTTCATAGATAGAGAGATTAGTGGTATAATGGATGAGAGAAGGTAGTATGAATCAAATATGAAAGGAGGAGGTAAAAAGGAGTGGTTCCTATCAGCATTGAATGTTTCAGACCTAAAAGGGTATCCATGATATTTAGGGATGTTGATCCATAATACTTGCTAGAGGTTTTGGATCCTTGATAGGGTGTTAGTCACGATGCACAAGAGAGAGTGGGATGACCCCCAAAGGAGCAAATACCATGATAGATGAAATGTTTGGATGTTTGACGCTTGTTGGGGTGTTCAAGGGTTGTCTATGCCCAAGAATTGGTTCACGGACTGCCCAACCTATGGTTACATAGACAAGAACTGTTTATCTCTTATTAGTAGAATCCGACAGACTCTATTTATTTTCTTTCCTTTTTTTGCTTTATTTTGTCTCTTGACACTTTTCTAGAGTAGTTGTAGTTCCTTTCATATATCAACTATCAGATTGGCTCATCTTACTTAAGAGAAAAGTCTTAAGCATCCAAAATATACCCACGTCCATGTGTTTGACCCCATATATCGACTTTGAGCCTTTAATAAAGATGCAAGGGTCCTTAAAGGTTTGGGTTATAAATTCAAAGTTTGATCCTCCTTTGGGAGTGTTCCTCCACTTTTGGAGCACTCATGCTCAGGGCCTATCAACAATACATAAAAACCCTATTAATGTCCTTATATCCCCAATATGTTTGAATTCCTATTTTGTATCCATATGTACTTGTTTACATGCTAGGAACTAAAACTTTTGGATTTAATTAATCAAGATTTTACTCTAGTCTTAAAGGTATGCTCTATCCTCATATTTACCTTGATTAGGATATTGGTGTTGTATATTTTATATACGAGCCAATATGCTTGGCATAGTCTACTTTCTTTAGCTATAATGTTCTTACTAAATAGTGTTATAAATTTCATGTATTTACTTTGACAAAACACAAATCAGAAAGTATAAATCCATTATATGAACCTTGGCTTACATTGTTGCAGCTTCTTGTAACCTGAGGTAAGGGCGCAAGCCTCAACTTACATTGCTATATTTGCCTTTACATAAGGGTGCAAGCGTTGATGCACCTAATCATATTTCTAGGGTAAGGACACCCTTTTGAAGGGTTCCTTTTTGTGCCTCAAGTAGTTGTGGCTCACTTGGACCCATCTTCGGGGATGCAAGGCTTGAAATTGGGCCTAGTGGAAATGTCTACTCAAGTATAATAGAATTTGTGAATAAAAGATGATTTATTTTTAAATAGTTGAAGTTTTATGTTTGATTTGTTTCATGAGGTTTATATTACCTTTTCTCAAAGCATTATATTCTTATTATTGCACATCTTTTATTAGTTTTCAAAGCTTACCAATGCAATTGCATCAATTATGTCTAACTTTTTGGAAGTTAGGTTTCTGATAACAAATTTCCCATATTTGCTTCCTCTTATATGTAATAACTCAAGAAACTCTGATCAAGCTTCACATACAAGAACCTAATGGCATACAATAAATTTATCAAGATCCAGTAGATCACTTTTAGTTTTTGTTTATGTACCTTTGATATCATATTTGTTATGGACACCTCTTGTAAACTTTAAGGTTCAATTGAACAAAATAATAATATTTATTTCTTAATGTATATGCATGTGTGTTATTTTCTTCCTACAGCCTAGGTATGGGAACTTCATTACCTCTAAAACTGTCTACTATGTGAGATCTGACTTGGGGTAAAGACTACACACTCCGGTATGCATTAAGGATATAATTTATGCAATCTCTTGAACTGAGGATACTATAATTTTCCATATTGGTGACAACTGAGGTATATAGGCTTGGAGTTTTGGCTAGAAATCACGTTCTATTTGTCTCACAATGGAGGATGATGTTCCCCACTCTATGTAGATTCAGTCGATACAGAACTAGACCTTGAGGTTCTCCTTTAAAACCCTAGAGAGTTTTCCCTCAACTCATCATTTCTCTTAGGATTACCTAACCTTCCCTTTATAATGAAGTAGGGTGACTTCTTATCTTTTCTCTCTCAAGTGTTGTTTCTTGACTTGAACCTTGTTATCTCAATTAGGGTAGTTATGATGGGGAAAATAAAATCTGGATTACCTCATAATAATTTGAACAAAAGTTTTAACATTGACATATCTTGTATCCAAGTTTTCACTATAAGAAATGTATGGATTTAATATATATATATATATATATATATATATATATATATATATATATATATATATATATATATATCTTGCATATGGATCCCCAAACTTGGAAAATTCACAAGGTTGGAGTAGATGTCTCTTGTGTGAAAGTTGATAATGTAAAAGAAAAATGTGATAGTAAACCCAATGAGGAAGAATATGTTGAGGAACTACATACAAAACCCTTAAGCCTAGAAAGTAGGAATATCAAAGAAGATAAACATTTGCAACCTAGAAACTCAAACCACATTTGTTATCCCTGGAGGAATTCACATCACCCTTAAGACTTTCATCCTATCATCCAAAAACTATTTCCATGGAAATAGGAATAAGTTTAGAGGATGACATCACACCAGAGGGAAAAATCAAGTCATAAACCAAGGTCCCAAACCTGTGAGTAAGAAGGGGACAATACCAAAGAGGTGCTTCGATTGTACGAGTAGGCGCCATAGATTGTGTTGGCATTAGAAACCTCTTTGACACTTCTACAAGAAGGAAGGACATCTCAAGAAGGAATGCCCATACTTACCACCGCCATGGCCTTCTAATCCCGACCTTGACAAAAATAATGACATTGTACCCACACCTAGAAATGAAGAGTGTCTAGAGAAACAAAATATTAACTAAAGGTATTCTTGATTTATGTAATCCTTACACATCTTGTTAAGAGCCTATTATAATCTTGTAGAGATTAGACGTAAACTCAAGTAGTTGATCTATGATTTTCAATTTGAATCCTCACATTCAAATCCTAAAATTTCTATTTGCTCATGAAATGATGGACTATACCTATTGATTGACAAAGTAATCATCCAAATTTTTACCTTGGACCCAAGAATTTAGATCTTATAATGTTGACTCAATAATAAATTTTTAGGATGATATTTTTTTAAGGTTAATTTTGTAAAATGAACTAGGTCTAGTCATTCATCAACCTTGAATACCCTAAATTATAATTGTATATCAATGTCTTGAAATAGTGCTTGATTAATTTTGTTGGATGAATTATCACACCTTATGTCTAAATAGGAAATATCACCCTACATTGAATGGTTGGACACAAAATATTTTATATTAAAATCTTGACCATTGGATGACAATTTTACTTGATCTTGACTCAATTTGATTCGTGGAATTTAATCTTGACTATATATCCTGATCATTATTCAATATTGATCTATGATTTGAAATTAAACTCTATCAATTAACTATCTTTGACCTCTAGTTGATGAATACAAGTTTATAATTGAGTTTTTTAGAACATAATCAGAATTTTGAGGATATAACATGGATTAGATAGTCCCAATCTTCGAGGATATTTTGAATTTTGAAAAAAAAATCCCTTTAAGGGGGGAAGGATGTGATAAAGTGGAATTTTCACCCATTAATAACTCAATCTACTTCATGCCTTTATTACAGTTAATGACTCTACTTTATCATTGAATAAGTACTAGAAACTAATTTTTTGAGGAATTTAAAATAATGATATGAATCGAGGACATTGGTGGCTGGTAATACATAATTGAGTAATTTGACACCTTTGTATAACTTGAATATGTGAATTTCTGCTAATTTTAGACGTAACCTTTTGGATCATTCAATATATAACTTTATATTATGGGTCCCATACTTTTTTTGAATATTATATGTTGTATCATTAAAAATAAGTTCCAAATTTCATTTTAATAGGATCTTCTGAGATCTCTATATAAATTCTCAAAGATTCTATGTAAATCACTTGTTTGTATCTTTCCCCCTCTATTACTCTTGTTGGTCTGAGAAACTCTCATATTGGACCACAAAACATATCTGGATATGGGGCTAACTCATGTGTCATTGGATGATAATCAGATTGGTGTAGGATCGTCTCCTACCCCAGGTCGACCTACTACATGCCTTTTGGTGGGGGATTCCCTAGCTAAACCCTAATAATGGTGAAATTTTGCATGCTTTTCTCAATTTTTGACCCAATATCCTCCTCTCTTGCATCCAGGTACCTCTTTGTGGTATGAAATTTAGCACTCTCATCTGCATTTGGGAAGCTGCTATATTGTTTAACTCCATGGACCTTCTTGTCTTCAAACCAACCCTAAATCCTAGATCTAAACCTATAAATAGACCCATGTTGACTTTGTTTTTGTCTGACACACACAACCCCACCTTTAGATTGCTCTCTCAATATCTCTTTTTTTTCCCTCAATCTAGGGCTAGTTCACAACCATTCCCTTGCCTCCTACTTCTTTGTCTTTGTAAGTATCTCTCTCTCTCTATCACACATACACGTATACACTCTCTATCTACTCAGGTTAGTCTATCTCTCTCTAAAACCCACTTTTACCATTTTTTTACATACATCATAAAAAAAATCTATAGACTATTTCAGTTTCTAAAATGTGACGAACATAATGAGAAAACTATTAACATATAATTCAAAACCTCTTCCAAAAGTTCTCTATAATAAAATTTAATAGTGATTATGAAATCAAAAATTTGATCTTTGATTAAAAACTTGACCTTTTTATCGTGAGATATATTTAGATTGATATCATGTCTAGTATGGAATCATCATCTCAAACATTTTTTTAAGGTAAATAGACTTCACTAGTTAAGCATAAATGTGCTTACATGGATAGAACTGAAAAAACGTAAATGATAAACATGGTATTATTAGTACCATTACAATTAAGATAAACATCAAGTTTATCATTCTCTCAAACCCTTGAGAGTGGTTAAGTTTTTTGGGGTGAGATTTCACCAGGCATCTAGGGACTTGGTTGGCTTCACAAGCCATGTGAATCATCAACATCTTAGAGGAGCAGCACTTGAGTGACTTGGTTGTCCACTTCATAAACATATATATGGTAAAATATATGAACATCCAATAGTCTTTAGTGATCTCCTGTGTCGACTTGATCCTATTGGTTCCAGTGGCCATTCCTTAAGTTATAATTAACCACACTGGCCTTTTCAATTTTGGTCCCACTTACTTTGATGCCCCTTCCTTTTTGCTTCCGTTTCCACATGCGGGTTGAAGTTTTAGTGTCATCATTTTCGGTCATGCTTACTTCAACCGTATCCTGCAGAGGTATAATTCCTTCAATGACTTAATCTACGTCAGGGTGAACTACGATATGAATTCCATCATTCACTACAGTGACATGTGTTTCTTCGTCCCCTTCCTTACTTTTTGTAGATCTACCATTCTGCATTTCCATGTCTTGATCAGTCTTATGGGACGTCTTCTTCCTCTTCCATACCTTCGGGCCTCTAGGGTCAACGTTGGACTTCTCAACATTGGAAGTCCTCTGTGAGGTGTTCTCCACCTCGCCTTCCTCCTCAGGATCAACTGTGATTGGACTGAAATAGTTTCCAATGGGTGCCCCTTTCTCTTTATCACGCTGTCTCCTTTTGGCATGGATTCCCTTACCATAATATTTCTGCCATTTACCCTCTTCATCATACCATTTCATCCCAGCCTCGACTGGTTATTCACCCACTTGTTCTTTAGTATCAAGGTTGCAAGCTTTTGAACTATGTCCCAATTTTCTGCAGGTTAAGCAAAGGTCAGGAAGCACTTCATACTCGAGCTTATATTCCAACCCATTGATGAGAATTGCAGGTTGAATCGGTTTTAAAGAATCTAGCTCAATTGCAAGTCTCATGAACCGACTTCTCATCTTCTTAACTATGTATTCATCCACCTTAACAAGGGTACCTAGAGCTCGACCCACCGTCTCAAAGATGGTAGACACATACAAATGGAGCGGTAGGTTTAGTATCCTTACCCAGTTAACTATGTGATCCGGTAGGCCCTCTGATGGTTGGAAGTTACCGTTCCATTTTGTTATAACTTCATTTTTCCAAAGCATTTAATGAGATTGTAAATCTCTTTTTAAAGATGAATGAAATCCATGATTGATGTGATGTGTTGATTGGAATGAATTTCATGTATGATTGTTTATGTAATTTCAATTGGGCCTTATTGGTCATTGAGCCCAATTGAAGGAATAAAAGAAAACATAAAGAAATAAATAAAATAAGAAAAAGGATAAGGAATAATTTCCCAATATAGAATTTCGAGTTGTTCTGGTTCCTTGGGATTCAAGGAACTCAGGGTAAGAAATTAATAGTAAAAGAAATAGAAAAGATATGGAAAATATGATTAATTAGATGATAACTTGAAATCAAAGAAAAGGAATCGTACACTTGAGATAATAACCTAAAATTTGGTAAGATGGAAGATAAAACTATAATTGGCCTTCCCTCAAAATTTGAGTGGGAAAAGAGTTACCGTTTGGGAGTTATTAATTTTCCAAGTTTTCCCTCAAATATGTTTAATTGGGAATTTAGGAAATTGTTTCCGGTTTTGGGTTGAACGCGAGGACGGTGGGCCGTTGGATCTTAATCCAACAGGCACCACTCATCATCCTTGTCCCAGGCGGACTGGGATTCTGTCACTGATAGTGAATTTTCCCCATGAGATTTCTCACGAACAAGTGCTTCTGCACTTAGGATTCTGGTCCCAGTAGGTTCGGGGGATCCTTGCGAAGGATTTAGACCCTGGTTTTACCAGGTTTTGACCTAATTTTGAGAAATGCCCAATTGGGCTGGTTGTTCAGTTCGTTTGGGATTGGGACTCCTCACGGGGATGCCCCATACCCTATAAAAAGGGTATCACACGATCCCTCAACTCATCGTGATCTCAGGCGGCTATTTCCCAAGGTCCAACTCCCTCTCCCGCTCTTGATCGAGCTAGCTCTGGCAAGGGCGCCACCGTGGCACCGCCACATTCTGGAAGAGTTAAAGAATGAGCAGAAGATGTGCTGTGGCTGTGTATCGTTGGACCATCATGAGCCCAAGAGCGATCCAACGGATCGCTGAAAGAAGAGGGCGCCCGGTCAGGTTGGTGGAGCCGGAGGACGCGAGACGTTCGATCGTGAGTCCATCATGGACTCACTTAAGATCCAACGGACCGAGCCAAGGGTGCGCGCGTATAGAGAGGATAGTAGAGACATCTGATGTAGACCTTCTGATCAGCAGAACACCGTGGACCGCGGCGCATCCAATGATCGATAAAATTGGTAATTTCGCCTCTCTGGTGAATATTCAGGAAAAAGGGTTTTCTTTGCAAAATTCGTAGTAATAGCTAGGATCATCATATGGGAAAACTTTATATATGAAAGTGGTGTAGAAAAATGCAAGGAATCTGATAAAAATACTTTAAGAGCCTTATTCCACTCCTTTTTGCAAAAGTACCCTAAATTTCTAGTAAAGTATATTAAAAGTTTATGGGAAACCCTAATTGAATGATTAAGAGTGTAATTTGGTGCATCAATAGGTCAAATTGATAAGTTTAACCCTGCTAAAGATAAAAGAGCTTTAATTATCCGTTTTGAATACAAGGATGCCTAAATTAGAGTTGTAGTCCATAAAAGAAGGCTAATTTATAATAAAAACCCTAATTTAGGGAAAAGGAGATAAAATCTAAGTTATTTCGGATTAAGGGAGTCATTTACCAAGATATAATATTAAAACTACTAGGAATGTTTAAATAAAGGTTTTAAGTGATTTTGATGAAATTAGGAACCTTGATGATTAAGGATTGGAGCAAAACCCTAATTTCCATAAAAACCCTAAAATTGGAATTGAAATCCTAAATAATGTGATGAAATTGGATAAATATTAATAAAAGGAAAATTGTACTTTTATTTTAGGATTTCTATTCATCATTGCTTGCTTGATTGGGTTTCTCTACATATTTGAATCTTTCTTGAAATCTACAATCAAAGGTATGTGGTTACGCTTATGAATAATCGCTTTAGTTTCGCGGCGATTTCTGAATGATTTATCGGTTGCTTGAAAATAACTGTTGAAT
Organism: Alisma plantago-aquatica; assembly: GCA_963693085.1. Taxonomy (NCBI): domain Eukaryota; kingdom Viridiplantae; phylum Streptophyta; class Magnoliopsida; order Alismatales; family Alismataceae; genus Alisma; species Alisma plantago-aquatica. The sequence goes on along the minus strand of OY856411.1, from coordinate 321,471,661 downwards.
GTCTATTTATTTCATGCAACTATAAAGTGACTATGATTATCACCATAAGTATGCATATAACTGGTTAGATCCGTTGTCCACCTCTGTTGCTTTAAAAAGGCTGAAAAAGGGGTAATCCTAGAGCAAGGTCTAGGTTACCGTGAGTTAGAAACTGGGCTACCGCGTGTAGTTCATGAGACTCTTCAGCATACCATGAGTTAAGGAGTGGTCTACCTACGGGTAGTGCCATGTGACTCAACCCTAGAAACTGGTACACCGGATAGGTGGATCATGAGTGGTTTAATGGGGATCTACCATAAGAAAGGTAGTATCCAAGTCCACTACAGGGACAGACCAGAGGTCAGAGAACTCATGGATCGCGGAGTTATATTTAAATCATAATCTTGGTTGTTAAATGACTAATTGAATGATTACATTGTTAACATATTTGCATGAATATTGTTTCACCCACATACCAGTTTCGGCTGACCGTTGTTTTGTTTGTCTGGGATTTAGGAAAAAATCTCAAAGTACAATCATTAAAGCGACACATTGTGAATTCAAGAATTAAAGAACAAGGAGGAACTAGTTAGAGTAGTTCAGCTGCGGTTAGAAGTTTAGTATATTCCAAACTTTTCAAAGGTATGCAAAAATATTTTATTACCATTTTTCAGTATAGTCTGTTAAAATTTGATAATTGTTCTTGGTTATATGTTGAACCTTTGATCCAGAATTTATGAGTGCAGATTTGAACTCTCAGTCTCCCTTAATTGGGGGTTACTGAAAGGTGGGGTCGTAACACATTTCCAAACCATCAGGAAACTACTGAACATTGATCATGGACCACCGGTGATTGTAGTTTTGTAATCCGACATGCAATAGAATTGAATAGCATAGAAATTCAGGTTGAGTTCATACATCTCCATTCTCCCGACTGGTTTCCATAGCAAATGTAGACGGTCCTCCATCGTTATATATCCCACATTCTTGCCTTTCAGTTTTATGATGACTGTAAATTTCCATGGTTGTAGCCATCATCTCAAACATTGATGAATCAGATTGAATCACAATGAAGATTAAGTGTCTATTGATGTCCTAAAATATATGATCTATTACAACTCTTCATCCACATGTTCAAACTTCCAGTGAATATTGTTGATAAGTTGGTAAATCTTTTTACTTAATAATCATTAACAATCAAACTTTGATGATTATGAATCGGAAGTCACTAGATCTACCATTTAGAGTAACTTGTGATACTTGCAACACAATTGTAGTAATGATGATATCTAAGACTCTCTATTATCTCTTTTGTACAAATGAAAGTCAATGAAAACTAATATTGATGTAAATCTTATAATAATGGACTATATTAATGATAAATCCTTTTAAATCAAATACTTTCAAAATTTATGATAGAAACTACATCCTAATATGATCGAGAGTTAACCAGTTGGAAAAAGTGCTTATGATATAGTGACTTATCCTACTGTGAACCAAGTGTGGATCTTGATTCTAGTCTTGATAATCTTGGAAACATGGAATCTTCAGCATGGATATATATCACACCTAAAGTTCTCTAATAAGACATAACAAGCCTACTTTTTCCCTTATATGACATAAATATTTTGGAATTCCTATCCATGATACATATGTATATATATATATATATATATATATATATATATATATATATATATATATATATATATATATAGAGTCAGGCTAGTGTACACTCGAGTGTACCGGAGGCACCGTACACCTCAGTCATTTTTGAAGATGTAATAATTTTTTGAAAAATCTAAACCGTTGATATTCTTAAATATATCTTAAGAACATACCATATAATAAATTTTAGCTCATTTGGGCACTTATAGGTCGTGCATCTAAAAGATGCAAAAATCAAGCATTTCAAATTAGTTTTGTGCGTCGATTTTGTTGCCCTTGGATGAGTGACTTACACTCATCCAAATGAGCTCAAATTTTGTATTGGGCCTATTATTATTGTAACCATTAAGATTAATGGATTAGATTTTGGAAAAACATGGTTTAGATATGCAAACACCATTGAGGTGTACGACGTGATCTATACACTCGAGTGTATTCTAGCCTGACTATATATATATATATATATATATATATATATATATATATATATATATACGTATATCCAAAGATGTGGTATGAACCCTAATCGGCTAAGTGTTGTTTTTCCAAGTGATTGAGATGATGTTTTGGGTTGATTGGCCCAAATGGTTTCAAAACCATTTGGGGACCACCCAAATGGTTTCAAGACCATTTGGGTATCACCGAAGACCGTTTGGAGGTCTGGGGTCAAGTATAGTTGACCAATTGAAGGTCCAAAGGTACCAAATCATATTGCAATGAAGTGCTGATTTGTTGATCAACACGATAGACCAATCCTTGATGATATTTCACTAGAATCCAAGGTTTGGATGAACCAAACGGTTTCAAGACCCAAATCAACATTTGATTGCAAATCAACTTGGTACCTTTAGACCTTTAAACACCTAACCATACTCAACCCTAGACCTCCAAACGGTCTTCGGTGACCACCAAACGGTTTTGAAACCGTTTGGAGACATCCAAATGGTTTCAAAACCGTTTGGTTATCACCCAAGACCATTTGGAGGTCTAGGGTTGAGTATGGTTAGGTGTTTGAAGGTCTAAAGGTACCAAGTTGATTTGCAATCAAATGCTGATTTGGTGATCAATCCAATGACCCAAACTCTAATTGGTTGACCTGGATTTTGAGTGATATGATGGGAAAATGGTCTCAAGACCGTTTCGAGGTCATCCAAACGACCTCAAGACCATTTGGGGTCAGGTCATACCCAATTTGGATGATGGTTCAATGGTTTCAAAGTAGCTAGTCTTACATTGATTAGTGTTGTTGAATCATCAATTCCAAACCCTAATTCAATTGAATCAAACCCTAATTGATGACTAATTGAGGGTCAAATCAGTTGAAGGTTGACCTATTAAACTCAATTTAAGTATGAGTTAGGTCCAATTGATGATTGGTTCCATGAATTCAATGATTGAAGGAATCAACATTGGAAACCCTAATTCAATTGGATTCCTTATGTAATGGAGGTTCAATGTGATTGAATCTCTTAAGGATTAAGATGATGAATTTTCTATTGATCGAATGATGATTAGTATTGATAATCAATGAAGGTACAAAGGTTGAAACCCTAATAGTACCTAAGTGATTAGTGCTAATTAAGGGATAAATCCCTACTTTCTTATAGGATCAATAACTTGATACACTATGTTATTCATAGTTGTATGAACTTGATTGAAGGGTTGATGTGACCTAATCAAGTTGGAAGGATCAAAGAATAGAATTCATATATATAAATATGATTCATGCGGTGATCCTCTGTAGCACGATCGTGCAAGGCAACACGGCCGTGGCGACTTTACTAGCACGACCGTGCAAGGTAGCACGGCTGTGGTAGCTTTACTTTGCACGACTGTGCAAGGTAGCACGGCCGTGGTGGCTTCCCTTTGCACGGCCGTTCCTGGTTACACAGCCATGGTGCTCTATGCTTGACTTATAGTTGATTTGAATGTGACCTAACATGGTCATTTTGTTAATTCCCAACTTAAGGATGAGAGAGAAACTCATACCTTGTGATGATAATCATTTAATGATACATGATGAAAGTAATAAGTATGAATGAATACTTATGATATCAATGGATGCTCCCAGAGGAGTGTAGCAATAAATTAGGGTTGGAGTGATAATACAAATATGAAACCCTAAATGATAAGAAAGGAAAATCCTAACCCTAGCTTTGGGTAAAAGGATGAAAAGCCCTAATTGATGGTAAACCCTAACCCTGGTAAGGGAATAGTGGTGTTACCATGTATTGCATGATGTGTTGTGAACTTGATAAGTCTATTATCATGTGTGACAATCATGCAGATCTCATGAGGTGATGATCATAGCCAGGTATGAGCTATGATGTTTATTTCATAAGAGTTGATTTATCATATGTGCCATTATGTTTTTGTTAATTAGAAAGAAGTAACACGATGAGTATGGGCTTGTAAGCCTTTGTCTTAAGTTGTTGCCTAGTGAGAGGTGACAAGATGTGAATGGCCTTATGAGCCATGTGAATAAAGTTGCTGCCTATAGAGAGGTGACAAGATGTGAATGGCCTTGTGAGCCATGTGAATAAAGTTGTTTCCTAGTGAGAGGCGACAAGATGTGAATGGCCTTGTGAGCCATGTGAGCAAAGTTGTTGCCTAGTGAGAGGTGACAAGATGTGAATGGCCTTGTTAGCCATGTGAAAAAAGTTGTTGCCTAGTGAGAGGTGATAAGATGTGAATGGCCTTCTGAGCCATGTGAATAAGTATCTGATGGAAGTAGTACATGTCTCTTTATAGCATTTCTCGGAATAAAATATGTTTGAGAACTTGACTGATGCTAAAAGAATATGATAATGTACTTAATTAATCAAGTGAAATCTATTCATGTAGTGCTCTAACCATAGATCCATCATCGTCAGGAATAGGTGATGGTGAAACAGGTTGCTCCACGACATATCCTGGATTCCGCATATTTTTGAATATGCGGGGGTCAATGTGCGAAAATATCCTTACGTCCTCTTGAAGAGATTGTGGGAAGGTAAACAAGAGACCACTCAAATCCTTCATGAATAGTTCAGGATGGATGTATCACTAATCTCCTGATGATTGGGCCAGATGTCGTACACATCCCCCAATGTTTTTGTCGGGTCGACGGAGATAAACATGAAATCTTTCGATTGCCGACAAGATCGCAGTTGACGCTGTAACTCTATAGCAAAGCAGCCAGTATACCCTGGCTAGATATGTAGCCGAGACACGAGATGTCTTGCAAGTTCTCTCTCACTAACTGGGAGGCAGTGACGTCATGGAAACTCGGCTCTTCCCTAGATCTATGTATGGTACCGATTTCGACTTCGCAATGGCTGGTTGGAGTATGAGCGGTATACCTCATCTCCTTAGAGCTTAAGTATGATTGTAAAATGTAATCATCCGTATAGCATGTTTGCTTAAGGATTGAATACAGAGATTCATTGGCTGATGTTGTATTTCTTTGTACATTCCTTAGTAGATAAATGTTGATTATGTTTTTTTATATTCTCTACAAGGTAGACAAATGAATTACTTATCTACCATGGGTAGATGCAATGCTCTCCTTGAGAATAGGAGATTATCTTATTCTGTTCTATGATGAATAATTCTACCTGATAATGTAAAAGTAATCCCTGCTCAGTTTTATCTAAATAAACTGCAATAACAATGTTTTGGCGGAGAGTTATATCTCTCGTTGGGGTAATTTTCAATTGTCTCACCCCTGTGGAAAACATTTTTAGGTATGCGTGGAAGGCAAGGCATGAAATCCCTAAAATAGAGAAAGAGCAGCAACATTAGCAACAACAAGGAAAGCAATGAGATCTCAGGTGGAGATAATGTCTGTCAAGTCATATAGATAGTAGTCCTATGTGTCGTCTCTGTACTCTCAGGTCCTCATAGTTTTAAATGAATCCATCGGAGTTTTGACATAGTGCCTCAAAGTTTTTATACTACCTGTGTATATTTGTTAGCAGGGCAATCAATGTTGTAATCCTTGAAAAGGAATTGCACAGGTTGTGTACTTGTGAACCAGGATGAATTTGAAATACTTTGGTTCTTGATTAAAGAGTTTTCCTGTGAATGGATCTCTTTGAAAAAGTTTTAATTTTTAGTGATTTTCAGTAATCCACTGCAATTGATTCGCTTCCGCATGTTTTATTATTGTTAATGACACTTGTTATCTTAAAGATGACGTTTGTCGTTACAGTTTAGTGGTATCAGAGCTCTAGGTTTGCTGAGTCTACAGAGACATAGGACTAAGGTATCGAGTCTGTGTTAGTGTCCTCCAGTATACCCAATAATGATTTCTGCATGTGCAGAGAAAGGGTAAAGTTTTAAAATGACTAGAGAACACAAGGAACACATTGCTGAGAACAATGTTGTTGCACCAAGAAGGGGTGCAAGGGATCAGACAAGAATAGAATGAGTGCCTGAGAATCCCCATTAAGATCTGATCTAGATAGAGAATCCTATGATCATGCTCTTGTTGGGCAGATTAGGGCAACAATAATGCATTTAGGGGACTGGATACTAGCCTTATAACCTAGGTTATCAGTCCTTAATACAGAAATCTTGAGTTTTTAAAAGAGTTCCTAAATGACTTAGTCATGATGGAACAAGGGAAAATATGGAAAAGATTAACTTATGGCAAGAAAGTAGACTCTGCCATGAGATTAGACAAATAATAAATATGTGATGGCAAGTGCCCAAGAAGGGGCAATAAGCCGAGAAGTAGGTGATGATCTCTATAATTTTAGAGACATTTGACTAATGGTTCTAAAAAGCTAAGGTTTTTGGTACTAATAGTAAAATAAATGCTTAGTGTACTAAGACAGTAGCCACTAAGTAAGTGCAAAGGTCTTAACCTTTCACCTGTAAGATTCCATGGCTAAGTTTTTGCATCACTAATAAGACTAATAAGACCATGATGTAAGGATAAGGTATGCTATGAATGTGTACATGATGAGTACACCAAACCCCTTTTGTTATAAAAAGGAAGATTGTTGATTTTGTTTTCCCTATCGGTTGCTATATAGGGAAGGAATGATGAGAATTAGAATTCAAATTCTGTTCAGTATTCTTTTAAATGCTCTATATTGATCTTACCTCTATGAAAGAGGAAGAGGTATAGAAGAGATGCCTGGATAAAATCCAGGGATATTAAATCTTATGTTTATGATAATATGAAAAGTAAGGAATATGATAGCATGTAAGTGCATACTACTTGATCTCAGTACTTGTAAACCCTGATCATGTATACAACTATTGATGATAAAGTGAGTATGGAAACTCTTAGATTGATATCTTTTTGATTGCCCTGATCAAGCAATCATTCTGAGAAAATATAATGAGTATCATGAAATTGGAATTATGGTATGGATAAATGTATCATACCTTAAATATAAGAAAGAGGGATCTGATATGAATTTATATCAGTATGTCTATATGAGGAAGTAAAAGTATGACCCTCATATGATGAGAAAGAGAACAAGGGAGGTGATCCCTGTTCAATAAAGTTGTAAATATGATAAAAGAAAGATGAGAATATGATGTGTTTTCAACACATGTGACTGATACCAAGGTAAGAGAATCTGGTATCTAAGAATTATCAGATGGTTTAGATTGGTTACCTAGAGTGGTCAAATATGAAATCAGTCTAATTATATAAAATGATATGAACATCATATGTTAGGGTTTTATGCTTTGCATAAACATAACAACTAAATATGTCTTTAAGATAAGTTCTCATTTGACTCAATGATAATATTGTGTGACAGGACTTTGTGCTGATCAAAGCTCTATGATGTCTCCATAACAATGAAGTGTTATGAAGAAACATGATGATATGATGAATGAATAATATATGTTCCCTTTATCTGGGATTTCGGGGACGAAATCCTTGATTAGGGGTTTATAAATTGTAACATCCCTGACCTGGGTTATGCTTTACCCCTAGGTGTTTTGAATAAGAAAGATGATTATATTCTTAATCTAATCTTGTGAAAAGTATTTAGGGCTCATGAGAAACGTATGTTTCAATTTTGGTTCTGTTTGAACAATGTTAAAGCAATGATTGCTTGTTTTGGACTAAAGTGCAAATTACCCAAGTTGAGGGGTTAACTTGCAAATTGCACATTATAAGATGTTTCTATGATGTTGAGACATTATAAGAATGAATATGATGTAGTAGTATGGTTTCCACAAGCTTGGACACCAAGATTTAGCTTGTAAAGCAATCCTTGTGCATTAAAACCTAGATTTGGTGTAATGTCAATTTACCCAAAATCTAGGGTTCAATATGCAAATTACCACTTCAATAAGGTCCTTAATGTTTCTTGGCATCATGTAGAGAAAAGAAAATGAGAGGGGTGCTTCATTTGAATTAAGTTGGAGGAGAGAGAATCTTGATATTAAAATAATCAAGATTAAATCCTAATTGAAACCCTAATTCAATTTAGGGCAAAAATGAATGTATTAATTAAAGGTCCTTCAACCAAAATTTTATTGGTTGATTTTGAATAAGGATGGACGTTCTTTTGCCAAGATAAAGAACAAAAATATCTTAAGTAGGTGAAATTCCACTCTCCTTATTATAAAGAAAAGTAATTTCCACTCACATATGGGATATTATATTATAAGCATTAAGGTTCTTAATTTGCTTTTCTTTAAATTGACGATAATGAAGCAGAATTATAGGCAAAGGAAGATGCCTCGTACCCAAGGAAGATGAGGGGGAAGAGGCGGCCACATTTTTGGGATTAATTGGATTTTTATAAGGCATTTTCTCTCTCATCAATTTCCTTATAAAAGTGCCTTTTCCAAATCAATTGAAAGGCTTTTTCGGCCCTTTCTTCTTCCTTTGCTTTGGATGAGCTCAAGGGGACTTAGGAGCAACAGGAGGACGAGCCCCAACCTGTTGGTAAGCTTCTTGACCCTTGTTCTTCATGATTCCATGGTGGAAATCAAAAATAAATTATGGATTCCTTCCTATTTCGATCCCCTCTTCAATTCTAACCATTCCTTTTTTCTCAAACCATGAGGAAGAGCCTTGTAATGGTGAAAGGAGTTGAATTCACCATTGTTTCCGTGGACATGGAGCTTTGGAGCTCAATTGGAGGTGGGTTTTATAACTTGAAACCCTAACTTTGTTATTACAATCAATTCCTTATCAATTTGTGATCATTTCTACATTTCCGAAAGTAAGTTTGGTTGATTGATGCAATTTCAATGGAAATCATAGTAGATTTCGTGATTTTGAAAGTTGATGATGATTATATCATCATAAGAACACACATCCCCAAATATCTTGGGCAAACGGTTTCAAAGTTTGGTTGGACCAAACGGTTTCACCAAACCGTTTGGTGACCAAACAGTTTGCAAACTGTTTGGGAGCAAACGGTTTCAAAACCGTTTGGTGGAGTTGACCAAGGGTTGACTGTTTGGGAATATTGTTCTTAATTATGTAGGCTAATAACCCACCAAATTTTAAGGGTTAACTCCAAAGTAATCATAGGTTGAAGGCTAAGCAATTAGGCAAATCGAATTGAATTAAGTGCTGATTTCCAACCTGATTAACTTGACCTGTTTGGGAAAACGGTTTCAAAACCGTTTGAGTGAGTTGACCAATCGTTGACCATTTGGGATTCCTGTTTCTAATTTTTTGGTTAATGAATCACCAAATTTGATGGGTTAACTGCCAAGGAATCGTGAGTTCAAGGCTAATCAATTAGGTAAACCTAATTGGATTAAGTGCTGATTTTCAACCTGATTAACTTGACCTTTTTGGGCAAACGGTTTCAAAACCATTTGAGTGAGTTGACCAAGTATTGACCGTTTGGTATTACTGTTCCTTATAATGTTGGTTAATGACCCTCCAAATTGGATGGATTAACTCCAAGGGAATCTTGAGTTGAGGGCTAATCAATTAAGCAAACCCTAATTGAAATTGGTGCTGAAATTCCAATGCGTTAATTTGAGATTTTGGGTTGATTAGCCCAAATGGTTTCAACACCATTTGGGGATCAACCAAACGGTCTCAAAACTGTTTGGGGGTCACCCCAAGACCATTTGGAGGTCTAGGGTCAAGTATTTATATGTATTTGAAGATCCAAAGATGTGGTATGAACCCTAATCGGCTAAGTGTTGTTTTTGCAAGTGATTGAGATGAAGTTTTGGGTTGATTGGCCCAAACGGTTTAAAAACCATTTGGGGACCACCAAAACGGTTTCAAGACCGTTTAAAGGTCTGGGGTCAAGTATAGTTGACCAATTGAAGGTCTAAAGGTACCAAATCATATTGCAATGAAGTGCTGATTTGTTGATCAACTCAATAGACCAATCCTTGATGCAATTTCACTAGAATCCAAGGATTGGATGAACCAAACGGTTTCAAGACCATTTGGAGCTCTTCCAAACGGTTTCAAAACTGTTTTGTGGTCACCCAAGACCGTCTGGAGGTCTAGGGTTGAGTATGGTTAGGTGTTTGAAGGTGTAAAGGTACCAAGTTGATTTGCAATAAAATGTTGATTTGGTGATCAATCCAATGACCCAAACTCTAATTGGTTGACTTGGATTTTGAGTGATATGATGGGAAAACAGTCTCAAGACACTTTTGGAGGTCATCCAAATGACCTCAAGACCGTTTGGGGTCAGGTCATACCCAATTTGGATGATGGTTCAATGGTTTCAAAGTAGCTAGTCTTACATTGATTAGTGTTGTTGAATCATCGATTCCAAACCCTAATTCAATTGAATCAAACCCTTATTGATGACCAATTGAGGGTCAATTGAGGGTCAAATCAGTTGAAGGTTTATCTATTAAACTCAATTGAAGTATGAGTATTAGTCCAATTGATGATTGGTTCCATGAATTCAATGATTGAAGGAATCAACATTTGAAACCCTAATTCAATTGGATTCCTTATGTAATGGAGGTTCAATGTGATTGAATCTCTTGAGAATTAAGATGATGAATGTTCTATTGATCCAATAATGATTAGTAATGATAATCAATGAAGGTACAAAGTTTGAAACCCTAATAGTAGCTAAGTGATTAGTGCTAATTAAAGGATAAATCCCTACTTGCTTATAGGATCAATAACTTGATACACTACGTTATTCATAGTTGTATGAACTTGATTGAAGGGTTGATGTGACCTAATCAAGTTAGAAGGATCAAAGAATAGAATTCATATATATAAATATGATTCATGTGGTGATCCTCTATAGCACGACCGTGCAAGGCAGCACGGCCGTGGCAACTTTACTCAGCACGACCGTGCAAGGTAGCACGGCCGTGGTAGCTTTACTTTGCACGACTGTGCAAGGTAGAACGACCGTGGTGGCTTCCCTTTGAACGGCCGTTCCTGGTTACACGGCCGTGGTGCTCTATGCTTGACTTAGAGTTGATTTGAAAGTGACCTAACATGGTCATTTTGTTAATTCCCAACTTAAGGATGAGACAGAAACTCATACCTTGTGATGATAATCATTTAATCATACATGATGAAAGTAATAAGTATGAATGAATACTTATGATATCAATGAATGCTCTCAGAGGAGTGTAGCAATAAATTAGGGTTGTAGTGATAATACAAATATGAAACCCTAAATTATAAGAAAGGAAAATCCTAACCCTCTTTGCTTAATTATGGAAAGGGACACCCAAGGTTGAAGGTGATCGACCTTCTTGGTGGAGCAAGTAAAGCTTAGATCTACCAATTTCTAGGGTTTGTGAAGCTACCTTAAGGTGTTTTTGACCAAAACGAGTAACTTTTTCATTCTCCTTTCTCATTTTTTCTATTGTTCATCTTCCCCCTACCTTGTTCCGGGACAGAACTCTACTGTTCCATGGAAAATCTTGCTCTAAAGCACAAAGAACCTACCTTTCTTTCTCCTTATGATTAGGGCTTGCTTCTTTTATGGAGGGAGGTGCTAGTTGAACGAGTTTAAAGCTTGTGCTAGAGTTTTCCAAATTTCTTGCTCAAGTTTTCTTACTGTTCTAAGCCAATTCATCTTCCTAGAGGTGAGTTTTATAACCCTCTTCACTTATATTGATTATTGTAAGCTTCTTAGATCATGTTCTTGCTTAAAAATGATGATCTAAGCATTAAGAAGCTATCTTTGCTTAGGGTTTCAATTTCTATGGTGTTCCATGTTTTGTTTCAAGTACTAGATGAACATGTAATACACGTTCTTCCTAAGGTAGAAGATGACTTAGTTTAGGTTAGTATGACAACCGATGGTGCAAAGTACCTATCAAACAATGGCCCATATTAAGGTTTCTAGGCTAATTTCTTCTATAACACATGACCCAGTGGTGTTGTCATTGCAACAACTGGTAATGTTGTCTTCATGACAACTGATGGTCATGACCAAGGGTAAAAAATGGTGGTGTCAACTGATGGTCACACCTTAGTTCAGGTTTTAGAATTGTTGGAATGTTAATGATTATGGATTGGTGCCCTAATAATGGCATCAACCAATGGTGACATCAGATCAACACCGATGGTGCAAAATGATAGTAGTGTTGACCTTTTCAACATATGGTGACATAATGTGTTATAACCAATGGTGGTTTAGGTTTCCACAACTGGTTTTGAATCTAGGTCTATCGTGTTTCTTCATTAAAGCCCTAATCCAATGGTTCCTTGGGTCAACTGATTCAAGGGTTAAACCTACACACCATTTGATTATTTTAAATAAAGAACTTGATCCAATGATTGAGACTGGATGCTCCAACATCCAATGGTTTGGAACAAATCCAATAGTATATATGTCGATTAGAATAAACTAAATTTGATGATTTCCTCTATGTGATCAACCTAAGGAGCTTGATTGTTGACAATTGATGGCATGCTTTAAATGTTCAACTGATGGTGGGTTTTATCCCTACAATTAAAGGTGCCCTTATATTATTAAACAAGGGAAATTTATGGTTAGACGGTGAATCTTTCTAGGTCACAACTTTATGACTTTATAAGTGTTTTGTTTAAGTTGTTTAGTTATGTAAATGGCCAATTTTTTTATCTTCTCATTAATTAAATGGAGTTGGGTTGATTCTTGTGGTATGATGGTGTGATTCGAAAGATGTTGGAAATGATAGAGGTTTGCCCTATCGTTTATAGTCTTACCTTTTCCCTCATATGATTGTAATTGATAATTACCATAATGAATTAATTGGTAACCCTAATGGAGTATAACTTATTACACCTAATCCTAATGTAACCAAGTGATGGCGATTGTTCATGAACAACTGTCTTGAATGATTAATAGAATCATGGAGTTCTCTCTTATTGTTGAATTAACCCTAGTATGCTATAATATGATGGGTACACCTTGAGATATGCATGGATCCATACTTGAGGTTAGTATGGGATTTAATGGTGATGCTTAACCTTCTACATACATGATCCAATGACGATACCATGAGTTAGGGTTTGTGTATGAGTGCTGATTTGTAACTTTGTAATAACTTATCTTATTTAACCATATCCTAAAGTAAATAGATGGTGATGGTTAGACATGCTATCCTTCCTTGAATGGTTATTATAATAATGGAATATTATTCCTAATGTTGTTGTAGCCCTAATGTGTTAATTAGTGAATATCATAGACTTATGATTGATGCTTGCTCAAGATAAAACAAGTGAACTATAAGTAAGATGGTGAGCAATCATATCTAGCCTTCATGTATGTTGATTTAATGAAGGAATGCTCTTAATACTAAGATAACCCTACATTGTGATCCTGGGAACATTTTTTTAACTCCTTAATGCAATATCATGCTGAGCTTATACATCATAAGTATGGTGTTGCATGTTAAGCTTTATTATAAATCATGAACGATAATAATGATCTTGTAGGGAATGATGTGATGGTCTGAATGACTTTTGGGCATGGTTGAGATCTAATGAGGTGTAATCCTCTAATATTGACAAGGGTTGATACTTTATGATGTTGTGATATTTTTTTATATCCTGTGATAGAATGATGACAAGTATAGTCTCATCAATTTCAAGTGAATAGTACCATGTGATGATAAGATGAGGAACAATTAGTTTCATACATTGCATATCTTCTAAAGTGTTATATAACTATGTTGCTATAGATGAATAAGGTTTTGTATGTCCACTTGTTTGATGCTTCCTTAATTCAATCAATTGTCAATGAGTAATCAAGTGTAAACCCAATCATGTAGTTCTCTGTGTCGTAGAACCATATTTAGTGTCAGAACTTGCAGGATGGTGAAATGAGTATTCCTAAGGGTAACTCAGAGCGCATATAATTGTGCATGCGGGGGTGTAAAGTTGAGTGTATATCCTTGTCATCCACAATTGCATGTTATTGAGGATGGTTGTGGTCATGGCTCTGATATTGTTATATATGATGTGGTTGAGTGGCTATGGTTGTACTCAGTTGGTAGGGTTTTGCATTGCATACCCTGGTGTCTAGTATTGTGACATGTATCAAGGGCGATCTAGTTGTTAGCAGCTTGACTATATATCTATGTAGTGCAGATTTGATTGATATGTTACGTCCTTTTTACTCGTACTGAGTTAGGGGAAGAGATCTTAGGACACCGGATCTCCTTGACTTTGTATGGAAACAAATAGCCCTTCGTTGGGGTCAGTTGGACTTTGGGTGGTACAACTCAAGCTCCCCAGGGAATAATAAAAGATGTAATACAGTCGTGTAGCATAAAGTATTTGTGTTATGCACGACACTTCACATTAGATGATAACACTTATTTGTTCTCTTTACATAAAAATGATTCTTAGTTCAATAAAGAGATAGTAGATATGCTTATGTTGTGGATATGATCTTGTTGTATATGTATACATACTGTAGCCATGCCTATGTGATATATATACTCCTAGTGTTGGCTACACTTATGACGATAGTTATCACAAGTTTTTAACTATGCTCACATTGTTAACCATGCCTCTGCTATTAGAGATTCTTAAATTGCTACTTATGCTTATGTAGATAATTGTTCTTTGATGTTAGTTCTGGTTATGATGTAGAATATGTTCAACTTGATGGACATGATAATACTATTAGCTAAACTCAAGTTTCTAGATATAATCATGATGTTAGATATACATATGGTACTAGATTGCTTTTACAGTTAGAAATGCATATGATGATAGTCAGGCTAATAATGATATTTTTATCAATCCCTTTATACACTTTGATAATCTTGGTTGCTTCTATTCTTATCTATTCAATTGATTTATCTGCTTAAACTATTAAATTACTTAACCTGTTGTAATCAATATATGTTGGATGGAGTTATATCTCTTGATAGGTATGAATCTGACCTCACAGTTCACCACATCTTTTTAGATGATTAGAAGTAGTAGCAGTAGACTGTGCCAGTAAGGAGAATCTATGGTGACGATCCCTAGAGATGGTAGTTGAGTTGTCTTGTGTGTTCTAGAGTCATCTCTATACTCTAAGGTCGGGGTAGAAAAGTTGTATATGATGTATTGATTGAATCGAGCTTTCAATAGCATGTTGATGCTGGTATATACATGGAAAGTGATCCTTTGTAACTTTAGGTTATGGAAGAGGCCACAAATAAATTGTAAATGATATTTGAGAATTATATGAAATAAAGCCAGTTGTGGGGCTCCTATGTAAATGTTTCTGAGCATTTTGGCAATGTTGAAATCCATTTAAATTTACCCTATTTTTGGGTTTGTATTTAATTAGTGAATAATTGTGTTTTATGTTTTGAGTACTCTCATTTAGTGTAATGGGTTCTCACATTGGTGATGTGTTTTATGTGGTTCCACATCAACCTATGTTGGCATAGTCTAGGATTCACATTATTGCAACTTTTATTTACCAAGTAGTGTAAATAATTTCTATGGCTTCCTAAAGCCGAAATCTCATGCTCAATGTGCTTCCACATCATCCAAATTCCCCCAAAGAATCATTCACCTTCACTTGGTTTATGTAAGTGAACCTAATCTTCCTCATGATCTTATTATCCAAGCTTCTTGACAATCTTGACTCAAGGTCACCAACAATATATGGTTTATGCTTGTGTATAATCTCCTACATAATTTTGTGTGTGTTCATTCTAGACTAAAAACATTAAATATTTTTGTTGTTGTTTCTAGGAATATCTTCGCCCCTCAACATTTCTCTCCATAGTTTTTTTGCTTCTAGTGAACCCATCTCATCTATTGCATTTTTTGTAATTTTGTGAATGTACAAGTAACTATGTATTCCTTAGGGAGCAACCTCCACTAAGGAATTAGCCAAGCCCAAAGAAAAGGTCATTGTACAAAAGAAAAGACATCTAGAGTCGAGGAGAATAGAGAAAAAAAGAAGTAGAAAACTCAGAAGGATGAATCAGTCATCAGCTTGACAATGTTCCATATGATCTGCCAAAGTTGAGTAGCACTTCTTACTAAATCTTTATGAGCTCCATCATTTGTTTCTCTCCATATCCTATGAATGATGTAAAAGCAAATAAGAAGGAGTCTTTTCCCTTGAATATTATAGAGATCATCCAGAGCCCCCAGAACTTGAAAGTCAAACTGATCACTAGAAAATCTCCAAATCTCAATTGCATAGGAATAATTGAAGAAAATATGGTCAATCTCCTCTTCTTCACACTTGCACCGAAAACATCTAGAAACCAAAATGATACCTAGACATTTAATATACATAGAAGTAGGGAGTCTATGAAACCTAATCTCCCAGCCAAGGATATGAAACTAGCTGGGACACTAGAAACTCCATAACCACTGAAAAATTGGTTTAGATTCAACACAATATTTCAGTCTCAGAGAATATCATACAAAATTGAAGTTAACTTCAAACATTCCAGCAAATAAGATTGTTTCACTGGAACCCTTGGGATTTGGTAAACCTTCCAAATATCAATAAGTTTACTGTGAAGCTTAGCATTATCAAAATACCATTCACCATGTTTAATCAAGTATCTCACTCTCATCTTGCTTTCAATTCCTAGCTGAATGAGACTCTATCTGCCCATAACATCCACACAAACATTTGACCCAAGAAGTCAAGGGTCCTACCAAATGGAAAACTACAACCATGACCAATGTCAAAAGAAACAAAATCTCTCAAACAATCCTTTTCAATAAGAATTCTTTTGAAAAGCCAAGTAAAGGAATCATTGATTGACAATGATAAAAAAGAATGTTTAGACAAGTATTTATTATGGATCCACTTGATCCAAATACTATATTTTTTCTTTGAAATATTCCATCCATCCATTAGTTGAGGCTTTAACAAGATCTCTCATGTTCTTGATGCCAAGCCACCTTTAGCTTTTGGTTTCACAACATCACACCATTTGATAAGATAACATTTTTATCATCAACTTTCCCACAAATAAAATCACAACAAATCTTCTCTATATCATCACAATTAGAACAAGGAAGAGGAAAAATAAATGCCCAATATTGATACTTGTCTAAAAGGGTAGAGTGAACAAGCTCAACCCTACCTACCATGGAAAGATAATTGACCTTCTAGATGACTAATCTTCTCTTAATTTTATCCACTAACAGACTACAATGAGACCTAGAGAGTTTGACAATCACCAAGAGAATGCCAAGATATCTTTGAGGGAGGGATCCTTCCTTAATACCAAGAATATCACCAATTCTATCTCTGTTCACACCTTGACTGTATAGGACTGTGCTTTTTCTAAATTAATTCCTAATCCGGTGGAATCATACAACTTATCAAGGACACTTCTGACAACCATGGCACTTTAATCATCATCCTCAGAGAAAACCAATATCATTGTAAAAAATTAGATGTGACCCAAAAAAGTTGGACAAAGACCTCAACTATTTAAGATTTCCCTCATCCACTTCCTTATAAAAAATAAGAGTGACCACCTGCATCACCAGAACAAATAGATATGGAGCCAAAGCATCAGCCTATTAGACTCCATTACCAGTCTTGAAAGATTCAGCAGGTTCGCCATTGATCAAAGATTCATAGTACATAGTATTAAAAATCTTTTGGAGCCAAATAACCCAGCAATGAGGAAAGTTCATGAGAGACAGAGTATGAAACATGACATCCCAGGAAATAGAATCATACATCTTTGAGATATCGATTTTGAGACACATCTTTGGCTTCCTATGCTTCTTATTGAAATCAAGAATAAGTTCATTTGACAATAAAATGACATGTTTAATACTCCTACCTTTAACAAAGGCACATTGGTTACTACTGATGACAAAAGGCAACACACCTTAAAGCCTATTTGTCAATAACTTAGAAAAAATCTTAAAGAAGATTTTGCAAAGAGAAATAGGATGAAGATTTTTTAACTCCTTAGAATATTTAATCTAGAGGATAAGAGTAATTAAAGTATGATTAGCTTCTCTGAGTAATCTACCAGAGTTGAAAAAACTAAAGATGGCTTGAAAAATGTCTGAATAGATGATACTCCAACTAACCTTGAAAAATTTGCCATTGAAACCATCAGGACCTGGGCATTTATCCAAAGGCATTTTATCAACATCATTGAGCTTAGGGAACACAAGGTTGTTAAGAATGTCAAGATCAACCACATGAACAATATTCAACACAATAGAATAGTAATCCACAATGTGGTCCCTTTTAGTACTATGATCCGTTCTAATAGACCCATTGATAGAAAGAAATTTTAATATGATTTATATTTCTAATGGCTTTAATCAAAGCATAAAAAAACATAGACTTAGAGTCTCTATCCTTCAACCAATTTACTCTACTTTTCTGTCATAATAAAGATTTTTCATGAAATCTAGCTTGAAAAGCTTCTTTTCTCTTCTCATTAGCATCAACCTAGAAAAGAACATTTGAAGGATCTGAATCAAGATTATATTGGGCTTCATCAACAATAAACACTTTTATTCTTGCTATATCAAAGAAACTACCAATAGATGATTTGTTCCATATAGATAGGTCACGTCTCAACTTTTTAAATTTGGAGTAGATTTAAAATATAGGGAAACCAAAAGTCTCAATTGACCAAGTCGGTTTTGATTCCACTAACTACATGAGTGTACTTAGGGATAATGTTACATTATGGTATCAGAGCAACATTATAGTTGGCCACCTGATAAATTATCATGTTCTTACTTAAGATCATTCTATAGGAAGCTAAGTGAGAGTAGGATACAGGTGTAGAAACATAAGTAGTAGCTCTATGTATAGACAAAGCAAATGAAAGCATATCTCTAGATAAGAGAAAAAATATTAGACAACAATTATGCTTATGTGCCTAGATGTTTTAGACTTTTATGTTGACACTATAGTTGTATATAGAATTCTCTCTCTTTTTCCAACATGTTTGTGGTATGGGACATAGGCTTATGGGGTTTTGTAGAGAGAATTTTATGTGCATAATCATGTCTTGTCCTTTCAAGTGCATATGCTATGGGACATGTGCACAAAGGAGGTTCTAAGACAAGTGTGATAAGACATGTCACCTCTAAATATATGACTGACTAACATGTATCCAAAGGCAAAAAAGTAAATAAGAGTTGACATTAAAAGTCTAAGACATATAGTTACCTAAACCTAATCAAGTATTTAGTAAAACCAAGGATGCATAAAAGAATAGATAATTGAAATAGATAAGTTGGATAGATTTAGGGAAAAACTAGAATCCTAATCCAACTTCCTTAGAAAAGAGGTAAATCAGGTCCTTTTCCATGTAGATGATAATGATTATGCAAGATAGAACCTAAGATACATTAGTAGAATATTCACACAACGGTTTTTATGTTGAGGTTTGACATAGTTGTTTAGATATTAAAAGTTGATACCTTGAGTATGTAATCTATTAAGATAATTTGAGTGAGTTATACTAAAAAACCTTAAGGTGTTGTAGTCTAATTGAATTTCGAGGACGAAATTCCTATAAGGTAGGTATAATTGTAACACCCTGAATTTAGGGTTTCAGAACCCAAATGTGTCTACATAGATCAATAGACCTTGAGATCATGAAAACCCTATATGAGGTAGAATTCATAGTTTTATAATGTATGAATTCCATGAAAGGAACGAAAAGTTGGTATCACAAAACTTGGGAAAAAAATAGATATGATTAAAAGGATATCCCTAGTATTTGTTAAGTGGTGAGTGATGATGTTTATTAAAAGAGTAAATCATATTAATGGACTTATGAGACTAGATGTTTGTTTATGTAGAGTAGTCAAATGAACTTTTGAATACATGTTCTCATCACTTAACCTTGCCTTGATTATCATAATTGGTATCCAATGGTTTTATGATTTATTTGCATATCGGTGGAAGTGTTTTTCCCAAGGGAAAGTAATTATGTAATCGTAATGGATAGATCTTTGAGGTAAGGAGGATACATGGAGGTACATAAGTATTACCTTAGATGGGAGTTGTAGTTTTTTTAATTATCGTAATGTAGTTATAATTATCTAAGAATCCTTTAAGAAATGAGCCAAGGGAAATGGAAGCTTCTGCCTCTACAAACTAGAAGTAATACATGTATCCATTAGTCTCTAATCATATACATGTATATCCCAATTTAAACAAAAATCGAATAGGACACTAGATACCATGGTTTGTGGAAGACCAAACAAGGCCTGGTCTCTAGGTATACATATATATACATAAGTTCTTACCCTTGCCAGGAAGTTGCAACCACATCCTTAGGGTCTTGAAGTTCATGGCAATGTATATTTCTAGATCTACAAGTTAGAGTTGAATAGCAGGATGTGATGATGAGTAAAGGATCAACACCAGTAGGGGCAATGATACACACGGTTGTGAATGACAAGCATGTATCATGAGTAGTCATAGGAACATGATTGTAGATAACACATTGCGACACTCAAGATGACTTTGCACCTTCAGATCACCATGAACACCAGATCCTTCCAACTATGTGGTTCCAGGCTAGGCGCCATCACCGGCGCTAGGAGGTGGCTGCCCTACAAATTAGGTTGAATGCTAATTGGGGTAATTTCTACATCTGTATGGGTATCTGGAGATCATAGCTGAGATTTGGAGATGAGTCATCATAGTAGGTTGGCACAACAACTATCCATCCCCAATCTAAGTTCCTTTCACGACACTTGTAGCTTCCCTTTTGGTCGTGCAACCATAATCAAGGACATTTTTGACCTTTGAAGAAGAACTCACTGATAGGGAACTTCAAGTGGGCGTCATTTGTTTCAAGCTGATGAGGATGCCAAAAATAACCAACTGCCCACAACTTCTTAGACTCGTGGCCATGGGCCTCTTGAGCCGCCATGACTGGATCCGGCCACCATGTATTCGGATGACTGCCATCCTCTCATGCGGCGGCCCTTAGGTTCAAGACAGTAGAACATAGAGGAAGGGATAATATCAACTGGGTCTTGCAGAGTTTTTGCAACTGGAGGAAATCTTCCCAGGGTCCAAGGGTAGTCAGAGCCACCACCTGGTTATTACTGGAGTAGTCGACCAGGTGACCCCTATTTAACAGGGGAAATAGAGTAGGTGCAATCCCCATCTATGAATGATGGAGAAAGGGAGCATGGGTCAAGAAGATTCCACCCAAGCCAGATCCTGCCCACGATCTAGTAAGCTCCACATCAAGTGAATAATTATTTTATTTATTCAAATAAGGCTCTATGTTGAATAAATCATAGTAATTATTTGGTATATCCAGTGGGGTCATGTTATATATGTATTTTGTTCAGTTTTTTGAGATCTAGATGATGGACTTGCATTTAAAGTCTATTATGACACCAAGTTTCTATTTTCTAGCTAGAAACCATAAACCCTAGAAACTACAATGAGTGTAGTTATTAGTGAAAGATTATTGAATGAACAAGGTGATTAGGATTCATCAACCCCAAGAACATGATTAGGACTTATTCAACCCAAGAAAATAAATTATGTTTTCTTCAAGAGAGGTAAGTGGTTCATGACCATGAGTATTCATATTTATTAAACTCGATACCTTTACATGTTTCTCATACAAGGAATTATGATTTATATTTTCTAATATTTTGAGATTTTAAGTAAGATATGCACTTTGGGTTTTCATACCTTCATGATTGTGTTCTAACACAAACCCAATATCTTAAGTGGATATATGCTATTAAGATTCCTTTGAATGATTAGGATTCATGAGCCAAGTGTTCACAAGAAAAAAATTCAAAGGATCATGTTCGTATGAGATTTCTTAGTAATCATTCATATTAATGAATAATACTACAAGATAAGATCTGAAACAAAGATTGTCATACTTCCATGATTATGTGATATATCCATGTAAGTAAGATTTCAAGTAGCACTTTTGGTTGCCCTCTCTAGATTTCTCTGACTTCTCTCTAGACTGAGGGCGATTCATGGCGTGCGCCGACCAGGGCGGGGTGGGTTCTGTGATGTCCAGGCCACTGGTGGTCTGCCACACTCTTGATCTGGTTACGACGATGGGAGACCCCGGTCGACCTAACTTTAGGGCGGAGGACGGACGACCCTGGATGAAGATGACAGAGCCTGTTGTTGCTGAGATGGGTGAATTCCAAGGGTTATCTGTTATTGTCCAAGTGACAGGTAGTAAATGCATTATCAGCCACCTCTACAGTTGGATGATCCGCGGCTGGCAATCCTACCCCAATTTGCGTGTGAGGCGGATCTGAGGGTTGCCTTAGACAAGGGCCCTTGGTTCTTTGATCGTAAACTGGTGATCACGAGATCCTGGACTCTGGAGGCAGACATCAGGTGTGCTTCCCTATCTTCAGTGCCGGTGTGGATCACCCTACCAGGGGTCGGACACCACTGGTCTAGGAGAGCAATCACCATCATCGCCAACAGAGTGGGGGTGCCCAAGGTTATCGACTTTCACACTGAAGGGAGATACGAAGGTGCTGCTCATGTTTATGTTGAGGTCACGGTCGATCGGAAGCCTGACGAGGTGGTTATGGTTGAGATTCCTGATGGGAAGGAGCTTGAATTCAAGGTGATCTTTGACGCTCTGCCACATCTTTGTTGTGACTGCAAGGTGTTTGGTCATTTTATCGGTGACTGTCCTGGTGAAAGGGTAGCAAATCCTTGCCCTGCTTTTACTTTGGGGAGTGAAACGAGTAACAGTCCCACCCAAAATAGAAGAGGGAGATCGAGAAGGCCATTGTAGAGGAGCCAGGTGACCAACGTCATAGCATCAGCAACAACAATAACAACAATGGTGAGAACTACTGAAGAACATGTTCGTGAGGATGATCAGGCTGGGGTTGATGTAGTGGAGATTGAGGGTGGAGGAAAGGGACTTGAGATGACCCAGGAAGTGGTTTCCACTCAGGCTGCTGCTACTACCATGGTTGTGGCAATAGAGAAAGAGGACAATATGGAAACTGACCAGACATATGAGGAAGGGGAGGTGTTAGAAGACTATGTAAATCCATTTCAGGTGCTGGAAGACCAAGAAACTGAAGAAGTGGTTCTACAAAATACTAGAAGAGTTAGCACGAGAAGCGGTGGTGGGGATGAGAAGATGCATAGAGGAAGAGGTAGAGGTAGATGTAGAACATGAGGACAAGGAAGCTTCCCTGGTAGAGGGGAGGTGGTTGAGGGCGCCCAATGACATTACTGATATGGAATGTGAGGGGTGCTTCACATCCTGGGAAGCAAGCAACCCTCAGACACATCATATAGGAAAAAAAGGCGTCGATGGTGGTTTGCTTTGAGACAAGAATTCAAAGAGAAGTGGCAGAAAGAGTAAAGGGTCTGTTCCCTGGTGGTTAGGACTATTGCTCGAACTTGAATAGCATTGAAGGAGGAAAGATTGTGATTGGGTGGAATCCAATGATATGGTATGTGTAGTAGATTTTTGAGAGTGACCAGCTGGTCATTGTAAGTTGTATTAATACAAGACGCTTTCAATGTGTCCTTTCAGCAGTGTATGGATCTAATTTTGAGGTGGATAGGAGAAGACTATGGGATGGTTTAGTTCAATCTACGCAACATGCACTTCATCAATTGGTTGTGGGTGACTTTAACCAAGTAAGGAAGGCTAGGGAGAAATGGGGGGACTTCTAGTTCCAAAAACCATCCTTACCAGATTCAATGATGCAGTCAATGCTACAAATCTTTTTGAATTAAACTTGAGAGGCAGGCTGATCACTTGGCACAATAAAGGGAACCCCATTAGATGGATATGTAACAATCTCGATCGGGGGTTAGTGAATGAGGCTTGGTTAGATGTTTTCCCAGAAGCTGCCCTTAAGTTGGGGGGTCATCCTAACAGTGATCATTTGTGGATGAAGGTCCAACTTTCTAGACAGCAAAAAGTTTATAGGCCATTCAGATTCTTGAATCACCAGCTTATGTGGCCCTCCTTCGAAGGGGTTGTGAAAAATAATTGGAATGGGAGGGTGGAGGGGAATCCTCTCTTTGTGGTGGCGGAGAAGACAAAAAAAGTTAAAATTAACCTAAAGACTTGATCTAGTAAATTAGTGGATTTATCCAATCTGATCAAACAAGCTAAACAAGAGTATGAGGGTGATGTGGCTGAGCTTAGGATGCATCCTAATGATCCTGGGTGAATGGAAGTTTAGGACAAGTCTGGCAAGAGACTCACTCAACTCGAGAAAGCTCATGAAATATCCAGATGGCAGAGAAGTAGGCTGAAGTGGCTTAAAGATGGTGATTGTAATTCTAAAATATACCATGCTGTAGTTAAAAGAAATAATAAGAAGGACTATATTCACAATTTGATTGATGTAAATGGAGAGCTTTTGGATGAAGTGGCCAAGGTGGAGGAGTTGGTGGTTGGGTATTTCACTTATTTATATAACAGAGGTGGGAATGATACTAGCAGTAGGCTATCACTGTTGAATAAGAGGGTAACTGATGAGATGAATAGAGATCTTATCAAGTTGACATCGGATGAGGAAATCAAGGAAGCTACTTTCTCCATAGGTGCTTCTAAAGCCCCGGGACCGGATGGGTTCAATGCAAAGTTTTTTCAAAATTGCTGGCATATTATTTGCAGTGATGTTTGCAATGATGTGAGGTGGTTCTTGGTCGGTGGTAGAATGGTGCACCAAGTTAATCATGCCTTCATCAGGTTGATACCAAAGAAGACAGGAGTTGCTGAGATGAATGATTTTCGCCCTATTGCCTGTTGTTCTATGATCTATAAAATCATATCCAAGTTGCTTGCGAGACGTTTGAAGAACATCTTTCCAGTCATCATATCTCCTAACCAGGCTACTTTTGTGAAGGGCCGTGCTCTACATGATAATGTTCTCCTTGCTACGAAATTTCTTCGGGACTTTCATGTGAAAGGCAGCAACAAGTAGGCGTGCATCTAATTAGATATAACAAAGGCTTACGACCACATATCTTGGAAGGGCCTGTGGAGCACTATGGAGGCATTGGGATTTTCAAACTGGTTCATAAATATCCTCATGCAGTGCGTACAGGCAACCTCTTTCTCTGTGCTTATCAATGGGGTTCCCAAAGGCCTATTTAGAGCTTCTAATGGTCTCATGAAGGGGGATCCGCTCTCACCCCTGTTGTTTACGATGGTTATGGAGAATCTCTCCTTTCTTGTCCAGAAATATGAAGGCGAAGGGAACATTAAACAGTATAAGGTGCATGGTATTAAGGTGCTAAACCATATGATCTTTGTTGATGATCTGATGTTTTTTTTTGCTGCTCATGCTAAAATCTTCAGAGGGGTTAGAGCTGTGTTGGGGAGATTTGCAAACATGTCTTGCCTTTACATCAGCGACTTCAAATCACAAGTTTTCCTATCCAAATCTTGTGATGCAAGGAGAGGACGTCTGAAGGCTGCTATTCATTTGGAGATGGGTTCCTTCCCTACTAGATACTTAGGTATCCCCATCTTGGGAGGTGCTGGGAGAGGTTGTAATTTAAAAATGTGCTTGAATAATCTAAGGCTCAAGGTTAATAAATGGGTTGGTCTTAATATGTCCATTGCAGGTAGGGTGATGCTTATTAAAAATTTCCTACGGATCATGGTTGGTTTTTGGTGTAGACTGGCCGATATCCTAGAGTTTATTTTGGGAAGATTTAGATCCACTATGGCTAGTTTTTTGTGGAGAGGAGGGCAGCACATTGTTGCTTGGGCTGCTGTTGCGCAACTGAGGCATGGAGGGGGCATGAGTTTGAAAGATCCTTCTGATATCATGTGGGAAGCCACAACTAAAAGAATACACCAATTCTTGATGGAACCGGACAACATTTGGAGTGGATGGATGAGATCCCAGTACGATTCTTCTCTTAACTGTGGAGCTAAAGATTTGGTGGAATGCTCCAGGATTTGGCGCATCATGTGTATGATTTGGGACAATTGCAAACAACATTATGAGGAAGAGGAGGGGAACTGGAAGCTGGTTGCGGGGAGTAAAGCTTGGCGGATCTTTTACCCAACCGACCTCAAGTTCCTCGGCACCAGTTGATATGGTGCAAGATACATTGTCCCAAGTGGAGTTTCTGCACTTACCATGCTCTTTTGGGTAGACTCCCCACTAAACATAGGTTGAGCAGATGGGGGGCTACTGTGGAACCGGTCTGTCTTCTCTATTGACAAGAACATGAATCACACATGCATATCTACTTTGATTATACGTATACAAAATATCTATGGACCCGCTGCTCTCTCAAGCTCTTATGGGGCAGCACCCACCCCTCAGCCTTCATGATTCCATGCTCTGGATTTTGAAAAGAACGAAAGGGGATAGTCATGTGAAAAGGTTTGTGGGACTTGTTTGGTCCAGTCTGATATACCTGGTATGGTAGGATAGAAATGGTAGGCTGCATGGGAAAATGGAAAGGGACAAGTTTCAACTTTTTGATGATATTGTATATAGTCTAGTTTGTAGTTGTAAGGCTAACCCAGGGATCTTGTTGAGGATCAAACCTGAGGTTTTATTGATGTGGGGTCTGATGTGACCTTGTAAAGTATACGGAGTGGGTTAGACTCCTATATGTTTTTGTAGTTTTGATGGTTTAGTAATATTTTACCTTATCCAAAAAAAAAGATTTCAATTACAAATATGCTATTAAGATATCTTATATAGATAGAGATATGATAACTAAGAAGTTATTTTGATTTCATAGAGTGATTAAGATTTAAGAGTTAAGAATGATGTAAGTATATAATTTTTTTAACATATTAAGACATGATTAAGTTTTCAAGATAAAGAATGTTGAGATCATGATGTATGAGAATTTATTTCATGCTAATTTTATAAGATTACAATGTACTTTGCCATGATAAATTTCCACAAAAAGATTTTATTAAGATCCATAAATTGAGTCATGAAAAGAATATTGGAATAGAATACTTTAAGACTTATGATGTAAGTGAATCAAGATCTATGCTTTAGATTTCATGACAAGATTCAAATTTAGATTCAAATTTAATCTACTCAATATGTGGGTAGCCATATATTTGATAAAGATGCATGATAAGGGTTTTATACCCAATCTCAATTTTTATATCAAGAGTATTCATATTTAGATATAGATTCAGTTCAGAATTTATGAGCAGAGATTTAGATTTGGAGTTTAGTATATGTTCAGTACTCAATATTCATTTTTAGATACATTTAGATTCAGAATTTAGTAATCTTAGACTTAAGGTAATTAATTCAAAACCTTCACATCATATATTATATGATAATTCCTCATTCAGAGCATCCTGGGATGATTCAGAGGCATCAGTTACCAATTCAGCGGAGTGTTTAATCCATTTCAGAGGGTACGTTGGGCCAACAGAGGGTGTGTTGCACTATAGAGGACACTTCAGTGTCAACAGAGAGAACATAGTGCCAACAGAGGGTGTACTACACCTTACAGGACACATCAATGTCAACAGAGGAGGACTTATTGTGTACATAATCTCATTTACAAGTATAATGAAAGAGATTAAGATGCGAGAGACATGACTCAGGCTCTTTGTGCAAGTCATGTGGCCCTAGAACTAGAGTGTAGGTCGATTCATAGACATAAACTAGGCCCAGAGTGCAGCCTAGGAACCTCTGTGCAGGTCATGAGACCTAGGTACTAGAGTACAAATTTCTAGAGAAAGATAAATTAAAAATATAAGAACTAATCCAAAGAAAGAAGAGATGTTTATGTTTTAGATATTATACAGAGATTAATGTTAGTTTAATGTTTATAATATTCAAGAATATTTTGTAGTATCTTATTTCTTCAATAATGCATATACTAGAATACACATGCCACTTATGTTAACATTCATTTTTCTAATTCTTGGCTGGGGACGAGATGCCTGCAAGTGATGAGTAGGGACAGAGTAGATCCCAGAGACTTAGAGAACAAGGATAGAGAATGATAAGATCTGATGGGGTGTCAACTATAAGATGATCCTTAGGTTTATAGACTCTATTATATGTTTTAATATTTAGAACTTTAGAGTAGAGACTGAAGATGTCAAATGTGTTTTCCATGTAATGAAATATTTTTGTAAGAACAATCATGAGAATGTGTTAAAACTTCAGTTTGTCTGATTGATTATATTGTTGTTATGAATACCAGTTTTATGTAACGCCCCCCTTGAAAACATGAGTTATGGATAACTTGATGTTGCTTCTGTTAAATAGGTTTGTGTACTTAGGGAGGGTGTTGCATCCCTGATGGTGGGTCCTTCCACATTTTCTCATCTTCTTTCCTAAAAGCATTGAAGTCACCAAGTTAACCCAATGCATCAACATATTAGAACTAACATATTCAATTTTATCCCATAAGTAGACTATATTCACATCAAGGATGTGTCCATACATAATAGTAAGTAAGAAATTCATATTAGCACCAGAAACTTCAATATGTACAAAATGATCACTCTCCCTAATCTTCCTCACATCACAATAAATTCTCCTTCCACAGAATAACTACTATCCTGAGAAGATGGGAACCATAATTAGATACACAATTATATTTAGGGAACATCTTACTAATAAGCTTGTCCATCTTACTTTCTCTAACTTTAGTCTCATTCAACAAAATGATATGGGGTCTAAACTCATCAATCTTACTCCGGAATGAAGTAGCCTTGAGATTGATCCCTCATACATTCAAGGAGAAAATGTTGATATTGAGTCTCTTCATAGTCTCTTTTTTCACCCTTTCTTGTAATTCCTCATGTTGAGACCGATGACCTTTCTTCTTAGAGGCACTTGATTCCTCTCTTTGTATTTAACCCACCCCCTATTTATACAAGTGCATTCTTGAGCTATTTCCTCCTTGTCCAGCAAGAGGGTCCCCTTCTCCATATATAATGACAAAGCTAGGTGGAAATGGGTTTGATGATTCACAATTGTGTGTGTGTGGCTTTTTTGCAACCTTGTCTATTTAAACATTGATTACTATGTGCTTTTTACTCCTAATGTTACTTCAGTGTCTATGGATTTGTTGCAACCTCGTCTCTTTCAACATTGATTACTATGTGTTGTTTACTCCTAATGTTACTTCACATATCTCTTTCGCTCTCCATTCTTTGGTGCAAATTCTATATCTGAGAGTACTTGTTGCTCTCTTGCTTCCTTCTATTTTCCCTTTGTTATCCATTCATGGGTTGTCAATTTCCTTCTTGTATTCATCGATTATCTATTCCATTGTTCCCTAGCAAATCTATTCTATGCTTTTTTTTTAATATTTCCTTCAGATCCCCCTCCTTAGTGTCAATGGTCACTTCATTTTTTCCATATGCGTCATTCTCTAGTGCTTTGTATTTGTAGTTTCTTATGAATTATGTGTTCTACCTTAGTTAGTTCCTAGATGGTTCTCTTCATGGTGACTTCTTTGTGTTCATGCTCTCTATGAATATTTTCTCCCTTGATTCGTTACCTCAGCCTTCTATAGCTTGGGACATGGTTCCCTTAACTTGCATACATTCTTGTAAATGTGACACTACTCATAATTGTGTCCTACCTCCCACATTTTAGGCATAGAGTTGGCACACTTGGGTAATCCACATTGTATTTCTTATTTATAATTATCCATTATACTTTCAATAGTGATTCCATTCTTATATCGACTTCAATCCTAGAAAATCATAGTATCTTCTTTTTCCATGTCTTTGCATACATCTACTATTTTCCCCACTTGATTTAGTATTTGTTCTTTGTACATGCATAATGGAAAATTGAGAATATTGATCCACATACATCTACTATTTTCCCCACTTGATTTAGTATTTGTTCTTTGTACATGCATAATGGAAAATTGAGAATATTGATCCATATTGTCATGGTTTTAGGGACATCACTTGCAAGGTTGACCGGTCTCTAGTGCTAAACTACTAGATAAGACCCCAACATCGTCCAAGCCCCCCAGCCATTATAATAGTTAAAATCAACCTTTGTAGTTAGTTGGACCAAGTTATAACCACTATCTAGATCTATTATTTTGAATGTAGCTTTTAATTTCCACATCAATATAACCTAAAATATTAACATATGCTTCCACAACTTCATGATTTAAAAAAAAACTATCCTAAATATCAAGTGATGGTATACTCACTTCCTCTCAACCAAGAAATTGTCATCTTCCAACATTAGAATTTTGATATCTACTAATATGATACCATCAATAAAAGGATCGTCACTGTTGGAACATGCCTGACTGTAAGAGCATCCCATTTTTTGGGTATTGGTAATGTTTTCTTCTTTTCTTTCTTCTATGTTGACACCTCCATTCATATTTACCTATTTTTGGAATGACTAGTCTCTTTCATATCAAATAACATCTCTTTGTCCATTTGTTTGTTCATTGTTGGCTATGTTTTGGACCACTCTGTTCACCCACCGAAAACTCATAATTGATTCCAAGTCCAAAACTCTCCAACTTCTTTTAGTCAGTTTCTCCACTCATGAAGTTGATCTCCTATGTGGCTCCCCTCTTTCGACTCTAGCAGCTTCATGGTTATTGGTGAATTCCTCTTTTACTCTCATTGCGCATTGCTAAAACAACCTAACAGACACTAGCTAGTGCTCAAGTATTCTAGTTGAATATTTAATTCTAATGAAAAATCACCTAATTTAATTTTCTTATTCTAAATATTTATTTAACTCATTACATTTTGTTTCTATATTCTAAACTACAATGAAAATATTAATATTCCATATTTTATATTACTGATATAGAGTAAAGTCCATAATTTGGTAAAATATTTAAAAAGTTTGTGCTTTTTAAATTACAAATCATAACTAGGAATTAACCATCATCTCAATGATATTTTTGTGAAATTAACAGTGTTAATATGAATTTCGGGCAAGCCCGAGTGTACATGTACATAAGTACTACCTATTATTGTGCATGCCCTGAATCCAATCGTATAATCATTTTAATTGGATACCTTGTACTCGATTTGATAATTAACAAAAACAATTTAGTTTGTTATGTTTGTCTCGGTTGAGATATTGGTTAAACATAATAACATCCTATGAACCTTGGACTTGGTGACATATGATTTCTCATTGCTAGTTGGGCAATTGAACATGAAATCATGTCGATGATAAGAGCTTTCATTCTTGTTATGTACCTATTAAGATACTATGATGGAATTAGGAAAATAATAATACTTAAAGACCAGTATGTGTGCTGACCAATGACTATGTTTCTTTGTTCATTCTATTTTATATCAAGTCAAACACATAGATATTTCTTAAAAAATAAGAATACTGGACAGACCCACCAATATAATGATTATGAAGGCTATCAGATGGCAGTAAGAACCATATGTCTATGTGACAGTGGTCCTTAGTGATGATGTCACTATAATCATCACATGTTGTTCATTGAAATATAATATTAACCAACATGTTCTTGAATAAATGCTACCATAATAGTAGTGATTAGGTGTACTATGAAACATGTGGATTATTGTGAGTGATGTAGAAGGAATTTGTCCACCTTGTTGGAGTGATATATTATAGTTGATGAGTGAGACTTTGAAATGCATGGGCATGCTCATGTGAATAAATATTGGATGTTGATTCAACATGTATCTAAATAGTCTAATCCAAATTAAGAAAAATTTAAGAGGATGAGAATTCCATGCCTTAAATTCAAATATGTATACTAATATAAAGGGATTTATACGGTCATGGCAACACTACTCATGGAATGGTTTAAGTTTCTCTTCAACGTATCCAAATACTTGGATGGAAATTATGTGTTTATGGAAAATGATCATTGCTTGTGAATTCTCAATATTATTAGGTATAACTATAAATGTAATGTGGAACCTATAGAGTAACACTCACATGATTTACATGCAAGTGTATGAAAACTGTAGACATGAAATGATCCATTGATAACATTCATTATTAGATTGGTTACTAAATTCATTTGACAATCCTAGAACAATATCAGGTCTTCTATAAACCTTGACCAACATTTACATGATCTAAACTATCAACTATATTTAAGCGATTGATATGATTACCTGACTGAGAGACTTAAGTGTTGCAGTTACTATAACCGCTAGACGATTGACTAGAGGCACTAGTTGATTGACTACTTAATAGTCAGACGACTAAGATTATTAGTTGACTGAGAACTCAAAAATATAATTTATAGAACCTTTGAAACCTTCTATCTAGTTGATTCAACGAGCTAGTTGATTCATTAGTGGATCTGCAAGAACCAATGGAAAGATAGTGCATGATTGTTTCTTTCTTACATTTTATTTGAAAACACTATCTTCTATAACACCATCTCTAGAGGCATGACAACCATGGCTTCCTTTACACATGAGACACAATGGAAGCCCTAAATGTTATTTCCTAAACTTAGAGAGAGGAGGAGAAGAAATGCTAGCACAACTCCTTTTGAGTGGTTCAAGCATAGGTCCATGGAGCTCCCTATCTTCCATGTGGACTACATAGAGTCATATGCACTGAATGATTGTGTTAGGATGATGACTTCTACTTTTATATTTGTAGAACCCCCATAAACACACATCAACCTATGCACAACATCAGCGAGCTAACTCCATGATAAGGTATACCTCATGCTCCTTTTCGAGTAAATAGTTATGACGAGATTTTCTCGTTGGGGTATTGAGACAACATTTTGTTTGTTACTTCTTCTATATTTTTCATGAACTCCCAGATTAATTGTGTCATCATGGCATAAAATTCTCATATAAACATTCAAAGCTTAAAACTAAACATGTTGCACATCTTTTAACATTTTTCTCAATCATACCCCTTAGAAATATCAATCTAAGTAATTTTGTCTTAATATAGAAAAGGGCACACCAGGATGTATTAGTTTTCTCCTAGTTTGTTCTTGAATAATGTAAAACCTTGGTTATCTAATAAGTTGTAGTCACCTTAGATTAGATTCTTACACCCGAGAATTAATCTAAACTTTCAAAATAAGACTTTGGATTGTATCACACCAAATTCCTATTAGACATTCTTTTTTTCATCTTATCGTGTATGTAGGTTAAACCTACAAGAATAATGAAGAGATGGGGAAAGAAGACAAAAATATCACCTTAATTCATGATACTAATTTTGTCCTTGGATTTGGAAAAAGGGAGTATAACGAGTAAATGCAAGTTGTTTACCTTAGTCATTCAAACTAAGATTATGTGTTATGAGTAATTCCTCTCTTTTCTCCCAATAATATCCCTAGATTTCCAAAGCACACAACTACGGTTTAGTTTACCTGAATAATAATGAAACCAACTTACATTTTTATTTTTGCATTTATTTATTTTTAAATTTTTAGGATATTAGTATTTTGTGATTCTTTGAACAAGAATTATTGTCAAACTATTTAGTAGTCAACAAGACTTTTAGTAGGTTCAATTAAAGAATAAAATTATCCCAACTAGTCACTATCAAACTTCACCACATAACCTCATTTGTAACGACCCGCTTCCCGGTAACCCCCAATTAAGGGAGACAAAGAATATGAAGGTGTAATCCCAAAATAGGATTAGTGGTTTTGCAAATAATCAAAAATAATTAATAAATTATACTAAAGACTTTACTAAAAATTGGAATAAAATTTTTCTTATAACATACCTTCAAAATTAGGTAATTCGGACTTCTATCTGAAGTAGACTTCTATCTATCTAAATCCCCATGTATTATTATAACTTTAATATTCACAGGTGCCACTTTACAGTTTGTCCTATTCCATATAATACCTAAAGCGTCAACAAACAAAATGGCAGTCAGTATAATGAATTATACTAGTATGTGGGGGAACCAATAATCTTCCATTTAATTGTAACAACATATTGCAACCAATTATGGTTTAACAAAACAAACTTTACGTCTTAAACATGACTAATCAATCCTTACACACCCTAGCCTCTATGTTGTCCATGCAGTGAACATGGACACTACCTGTCATATGGTAGTTCTCAACTAAACCCATGATCCTACCTTATAGGTAGATTAATACATAACACTACTACATTTTTGTTCAATAACGCGCTGTCGAAAGTGTCACTTTTACTAGAAAAACCGACCTAGAAATTATGAAAAAAGTTCTGGCACCGCTTACCTCTATTGGGTCGATTTTTTTAAAACAACTGACCTAGTAAGGTCGACTTTTTGGTTCATTTTTTAATATAACCGTCCTTGTAGGTCAGAATGGAAAAATTCAGGCACGACCACTATTGGGTCAGTTTTTTCCTTTTAACCGACCTTATAGGGCCACTCTCGGTCGACCAAATTCTCGACTGATATTCCCACGACAAAATTTGTCACCATTTTTCCATCGCGCATCTATAAGTACATCAAGGGTAGGATTTTTTCTTTTTAACCGACCTTG
This sequence comes from Alisma plantago-aquatica, assembly GCA_963693085.1. Taxonomy (NCBI): domain Eukaryota; kingdom Viridiplantae; phylum Streptophyta; class Magnoliopsida; order Alismatales; family Alismataceae; genus Alisma; species Alisma plantago-aquatica. The sequence goes on along the minus strand of OY856411.1, from coordinate 321,437,219 downwards.
TAGTGTGACTCTTGGTCAACGAAATTCTCGACCGAGATGACTTTTGAGTCAGTTTTTTAATATAACCGTCCTTGTAGGTCGGAATGAAAAAATTTAGGCACCAGCCTCTGTTGGGTCAATTTTTTTCATTTAACCAACCTTGTAGGTCCCCTCAGTAAACTCTTGATCAAGAATCCCATGGAAAAAATTGGTTCCATTTTGCCTTTGCACGTCTATATGTACCTCTAGGGTCAGTTTTTACCTTTTTACCGACCTTATAGGGCCACTCTCGGTCGACCAAATTCTCGACCAAGATTCGCGCGACAAAAATTGGCTCCATTTTGCCTTGGCGCATCTATAAGTACATCTAGGGTCATTTTTTTCCTTTTAACCGACCTTGTAGGGCCATTCTCAAGAGAGAATCACCATTGGGTTAGTTTTTTATAATAATCGTCCTTGTAGGTCGGAATGAAAAAATTCAGGCACCGACCTCTATTGGGTCAGTTTTTTCCTTTTAACTGACCTTGTAGGGACACTCTTGGTAGACCAAATTCTCGACCGAGATTCACCTTTTTGGGTCAGTTTTTTAGTATAATCGTCCTTGTAGGTTGGAATGAAGAAATTCAGGCATCGCTTACCTCTATTGGGTCAGTTTTTTCCTTTTAACCGACCTTGTAGGGACACTCTCGGTCGAGCAAATTCTCGACAAAGAATCACCTTAGTCGGTTTTGTCTAATAACAGAAATGTGTCTTCTTCTATTCTGTTTCATCACATCGATTCCCTAGTTCTAGCGATTTGTACTCTGCTACTCCAGTGCTCCTCAGCATGCACTCATCGATCACCTTGGCCTTTCCCTTGCCGACAAGCTCCACGGTGTATTTGAGTGGGTTTCGATAGAGCTCTCGAGTAGTGCTGACTGCCGTCAGGAATGCAAAGATCCATTACCGTAGTACCTACACATTGTGTGGCTGAGCCAGAGGGCGAAGACAAACCCACCACTGGCGAGGCGAGTGACCTAGATTAAGAAGAGTGGGTAACCCAGGACGTCCCCAGAGCCCTCGACATCATGAAGTAGCTCATCCCAGAATGGGAAAGGCGGTTGCAGAAGGTCCCTCCTCTGCTTCTCTATACCTAACCACTACTGCCAGAGCTTGAGATATATGTAAAATCTCTCCTTTGATATTTATTCAAAATCTTTTAAGAGTTTGATATTGATAATCAGTTATACGTTGACACTTCTTTGTTGATATTGCATATTGGAATCTAGGATTTTTACTCTTATTCATGCTGTCTCTAGTTGAATCCTAATTGGTGCAATTGCTTTGTATTGTGCTAGTTGTGCACTAAAACCCTAATTTGCTCATGATGAATTTCTACGATCTAATGTTTGACTTTTAGTTGGACAATCTTATTTAATACCACGATTAAACTTTATTTGCCTCTACATTGCATGCTTGTTGATTTAGTAGTACTATGAAATTATAATATGCTTTAGTTTTTGAGGTTATGTGCCTATATATTATTTTGGGATGGGGATTATGAGCCTCATACCTAGGTTTTGTGCCCACTCACCACCTCAGGAGATTCTATAAAAAGTTAGAATAGTTCTATGATGCCAGGAGGAGTGTAGAACTCAGACCCTCCTCTGTGGTTATTCTTGTTTATTGGATTTTGTTGTTACTTCATGGCATGATATGGTAGTGAAAACCTATCCTCAAGTATCTCTAATAAAACTTGATGCTTCAATTATTATGATATCTACTTTTGTTCTTTCCTTTAGTAATAGTTAAGTTAACTTGAATGGAAAGAAACCTTTTATAGCAATATTCTATTCCAGTGGGTTCCAATGAGCTTCATTCTGCCTTATTCTCATCTTCATCCAGTAATAAAAAAACATATCTACCACATGATAAGCAACCACCAACACTTGTGTGTCTTTCATTTGCTTCTCTTCTCCCACATGATGAGCCAAGACAACGACGATGAGGATCAATCGGACCATAGTTGTAGATGCAGTAGTAATTATTGTTGTTGTTGGTATTCTGAGTTGGTTAACGAAGCACATTATGTTATCGAATGATTATAGCAGGAAGATATCTAGGAATTAGGATAAAAAATCTTCACTGCTCCATCTCACCTAGTTCTCATAAGCTCTACTTTTTGTGATAAGATTATTTCTCTGTTCGTGACAACTCTTTGGCATGCCCTTCAGTTTACATTTGTAAAGAGAACCTAATTGATTGTTCTCAATTTAGTACATATAATGAATGTTTATCTATGGAAGTATTCTTGATTTACCCATGTCATTCACGATAGTCATCCTCTTGCTCACAGTACATCTGACACTCGGCGGTCATCCTCTTGATCTTTGCCACATGCACGCCTTCCACTGCCCACGGTCTTCTCTCATTTTTGTCTTGCCGGGTTAGGTCAGTTACATTATTTTTTCATTTTATTTTAATAGTAAATCAACCAATAATAAAAATATATATTCTTTCATATCTATGTTTTGTTATGAATCATATATGTAATAATTATATACATTCTAGAAATATGAGGGTAGACATTGTGTAGTTTCAGATTGACACTTTAGGGTTTATAGATGAGATCATTGATTCATGATGTTTAACTTAATATATAAACATGACAATAATACATTTATATATCAACTTAGAAACTCGTTCAAAATTTACTCATTGGATAGTCCCCAATCTAGGACTATTTTTGGATATTTAATCTCACTTAGGATGTAAGTGTATCTGTATGTTTATTTTTGAAGAAAATTTTAGTAGTATTTCCTCATTTGTTCTCTGGGTACATATGTGGGTGGTTATTTGCCATTTACATCGATGTACTTGGAGAACTTAGGGGAAATGCTGCTGAAATTTTCTTGAAAACTAAACATACATTATACAGTTACTAGTGAGATTAAATATTCAAAAATGGGATAGGTGGTACACTATAGTATAAAAGTAATTAACTTCCTATCAATAAAAACTAACAACTTAGAGTATCAACAATAACCGTTTTGATATGTGGTACACTTTTATAATTAATTCTAATGTGATCTAGAAAATGGATCAAAGTTGGATGTCTATCAAGAATCGTTGCAGTGCAGAGTTTGCCAAAGGTCTTGATGAATTTACTAGATTTGTTGAGGAACATAGGAAACTACCTATAGATAGGTTTTATTGTCCATGTAGAAATTGTGGTAACAATTTGAAACGTTGATACTGTTGAGGAAATTAAGAACCAAGAAACTTAAGACTTGGACTCTATACAGATGGAATGAATCATTATGGTACATTAAGAAGCCAACATAGCACTTGGCCTATTATGATTTTTATATACAATCTTCCACCTTGGTTGTGTATGAAAAATAAGTATGTCATGTTGTCAATATTGATATCAGGGCCCAAGCAACCTGGAAATGACATTGATGTTTACCTTCAACCTCTAATTGATGACATAATGAAACTATGGGAAGAAGGTGTTATGACATGTGATGATTCACGTGAAGAGATCTTTAATTTGCATGCTATGTTATTTTTCACGATTAAAGAATTTTCAGCTTATGGAAATTTGTATGGATATAGCATTAAAGGATACAAAGCATGTCCTATTTGTGAGGAAAATACTGATTCAATCCGACCGAAACATGGTGGTAAAATCGTATATCTTGGTCATTAGATATTTCTCCCACAAGTGCATCCTTATCGAAGGAAACGCAAAACCTTTAATGGATCAACTGAGGAACGAAGTGCCTCTAAACCTATACCAGGATATATTGTATATGACAGGGTGAAAGATATTGTTAATGAATTTGGAAAGAGTTTAAGTCGTCATACTCTCACATGTGACAAATCTCTACACAAGAAGAGGTCAATATTCTGGGATCTTCCTTATTGGAGATTCTTGTCAATTAGACATTGCATTGATGTCATGCATGTTGAAAAAAATGTTTGTGATAGCATCATTGGCATGCTACTGAATATAGCAGGAAAGACTAAAGACGACATCAAATATATAAAAGATTTAGAATTAATGGGTATAAGAAAAGAATTATTAGTGGAGATCAGGGTTGCCGCACATATTTACTACCAGCTTGTTACACTTTGTCAAAGCAGGAGAAAAAAACTTTCTATGAGTGCTTGTATAATATTAAGGTTCCACAAAGATACTCTTCTAATATTCGTAGATTGGTATCAAAGAAGGATTTGAAGTTGTCAGGTCTCAAATATCATGATTGTCACACCTTAATGCAACAAAGTTTACCTGTGGCTATTTGATCTATATTGCCAAAGCATGTAAGGTTTGCAATCACAAGACTCTATTTCTTCTTCAATGAAATATGCAACAAAGTGATACATCCTGATACTCTCAATAAATTACAAAAATATGTAATTATTACCATGTGTCATCTTGAAATGTACTTTCCGCCTTCATTTTTTTATATCACGGTTCATCTTGTATCACATATGACAAGGGAGGTGAAGATGTTGGGTCCAATTTTCTTACACATGATGTATCTATTTGAACGCTACATAAGTGTTTTTCAAGGTGATGTTCGGAATCATTATCGTCCTGAAGAGAGTATTATTGAGGGTTTTGTGGCCAGCGAGGTGATGAACTTTTGCAATGATTTTTTGAATTGCAATGAAACTTCTAGAGATCTAAAAAGTTCCCATCACACTGAATCTTATTGTGGCAAAGGAACTATGGGAGCACGAGTGAAAGGTATTAGTCGTGAGTTGTGGGAACAAGCACATTTGCATATTTTACACAACATCGATGAAGTTAGTAGCTATATCACAGAACACAATGATCTTATCAAGAGAAATCATCTACTGTCCAGTTCAATGTGGCTTGCAAGAGAGCATAATCAAACATTTATTAGGTTGTTTGAAGAGAAAGTCTTTAATCAGCTATCTGAATCACCGAATAATGTTGTTGAGAACATAAAATGGCTCACCTTTAAGCCAAAAATGGGTGTCATGTCATATGAAGGATATGACATAAATGGATTTTTATACTACACAAAGCGTCAAGATGAAAGTAGCGTAGTCCAAAATAGTGGAGTCACTGTTCAAGCTTGTTCATTGTATTTTGCTAGTGCGAAAGATAAAAGACCATGCGAAGCTGAGATGTTGTATTACAGTGTCATTGAGGACATATGGGAATTGGACTATACAAATTTTAGAGTTCCTATCTTTAGGTGTAATTGGGTTGATAACAACAAAAAAGTTTTAGTTGATGAGTTGAGTTTCACATTGGTGAATTTTGAAAAGACTGGTGAGAAAGATGAACCATTCATCATGGCAAACCAAGGAAAATAAGTATTCTATATTGATGACCCGGCAAATAAAAATTGGTCTGTGTTTCTTCATGGAAAAAGATAGTTTACTATAGATCCTATAAATGAAGAACAATACTACAAAAATTATGATGATTCCAGCCCATTCTCAGTTGGATTTCCAAGTGTAAATGTTGAAGTTAACACCGATGAATACTATAAACGTCAAGACCTTGCTGAAGGAATTTTACTTGACTAACAACTCAACCAATAATAGAGGTATGTATTCTTTGAATTATGTATTTTATTATGATTCAAGCACGTAATCTTTTAAATATACATCATATCACCACTTTTGCTTTTATTATCACTTATGTTTCTTTTATCATGTATACTTGCAGGTTGTTCTAAAATGGCAAGTGAAGATGAAAATTATGAGCATGAGCACCATGAGGATGGTAGTGGTGATGCTAAGAAATGTAGAGGTCCCACACTGATGCGTAGGCTATAGGAGCTCAGGGCCAAAGGGGAGAAATTGCCAATCCAGTTTGATGTCACAGGAGCACCTATTGGGGAACATGCTAGTGGTTTAAAGCGTTACATAGGGGCAACCGCGCGTAGTAAGGTGGCAGTAGATATAGAAAATTGGCATGATGCTTCTACTATCTTAAAAGACCACCTATGGAAAGATATATCTGTAAGTCGAAGTGATATTATTTTAATATAATTTTTATATATTGATTCTAATTTAGTTTTCTTGGATAGACATATCCTTTTTTAGATAGCATTATTACTTCTTTTGTATGTATAGGGTGTTTTTCATCTAAATGAAAAAGATCACAAGAAAAAAGCGCTACAACATTGTGGTGCACGATGGACGGCTTTTAAGACATATCTCAAAAGGAAATTTATACATAATCCTAAACAAATGAAGAAAGTAATAGATCTATATATTTTTATGGATCTTGAGGTGTGGGAAGGATTTGTGGAATCTAGGAAATCGGAAGAGTTTCAGGAATAAAGATTGTGATGTATCGTATGAATCTTATTATAAAATTAAGGAGATGTATCTTTTTCTATATGTTTTCCAAGTCTAAATTTCAATATCCTCATTTTAAATGATCAGACTATTCACAAGGCCCAAAAGGAAAGATGGGCCAAAAATGTACATGACCATCGCTTGGGGCCCGTGGTTATGCCTTCCGCCACCAATTACAAGAGAAGTAACTCTCTTCTGGAGAAGAGTCTAGTAAACTCAAGTTGTGCGTCCACCCCGACACTTGTAGAGGATTGATGCTAGAAAAAATTGAGCAGGTGAAATTCCCAACCCTGCGACTAAGGAGGTGGCACAAAAGATGGTAAGTTCATCCCAACTAAGTAAAGAGTAACTCCCACAAACTTTTATTTATTTATATCTAATTGATTGTGATTTAATATTTTTATTAGCTATGAATAGATTGATCTCCATAATCAAAGAAAGGAAGGAAAGTTCATCCCAACTGGCCGCATGGATGAACTATCAATTGCTCTTGGTACGAAGGAGCATCATGGCCGCGTTAGGGGATTATGAGCTGGCATAGGATTCAAGTCTTATTTTGGCCCCTCACAATCTAAAAGAGGTCATACAAGAGGTCTTACACAAGAGGAAGTTGAAGCATTAATAGGATAGAAAGTAAAAGAAATAATGTCTTCATTTCAGCCTAATCAACCTTCTCAACCTATTCAAGCAGTGCGTCTCTCAGATGATGAGGTACAAGCCCGTTCTCTAGTTGTAGAAGGTCATGGGAGCACTCCCAATGTCCCACCACAACAATATTTAGTAAGTTTGTTGTATATTTTGTGTTATTACTATGCTATATATATATATATATATATATATATATATATATATATATATAGTTGTAGTAGGTATCTGGTTTATCGCTTCGTATATAACTTATATATTCAATTCTAGGTTGGTATGAACTGTAAACTTGTAGTGGAGGTTCCAGAATATAATGTTGTGGTAGCGGACAAAGTATACAACCTTGGTGGTACATTGCATTGCCAACTAATTATTGATGACATTTGTCGGGTGTCCATCCATCTTGTATATGACAGAATGGTGGACAAACCACTACCCATATATAATCCTAAATACAGTACAGTTGAAGAAGAAGAAGGTGCTATGGTGGGTTGGCCTAGACACTTGGTTATCAATGACAAGGTATACCTGAATTTTACCATATTTTTCATATTTGACTACATATATGAACTCATGTAATATAAGTATGTAATTTAATTAACAGGTTTGTAAACCAAAAAGTTAAAATTCTACTAGTCATCCTCCTATGCCCAAGCCATCTTTTATTCCAGAATCCACATTCTACGAGTTGGGAAGTAAATGTAAATGTTTGTGTCGATACTTAGCCAACCAAAGCTCGGGATCACAAATGTTGATCAATATAACAGATGATGCAACTGGGAGGGATTTTTGCAAATTATATTTTTCTTGATGATATTATAGAGTTTTTCCGGTATGATTGGCTAAATAATTTGATATTAGAAGTATGGATAAGGTAAGGATCCATCAGTATAGAAAATTCCAATACACATTTTAAACTTATTTTTATATAATGAAATGATTACAAATGATATACAACCATTTATATACCAAGGTCATAAAATTTGATATAAAGAATGTTGGACACATAGTTCCTTCAGTCACTAGTCAAGTGGAGACACATATTGAGGATGTGAATGAGTATTTCTCTACTGCATTCAAATATTTTTCTAGTGCGGGAAAGGAAATTATTCTAATTCCTTTTAATGTCGAGTAAGTATTATTATTCAGTATAATTTTAATAATGAATAAATTTCTTTATTTTAATGTTTTTTTTATTCTTACTCAATTCTTGACATTGGGAATTATAGGTGGTTGTCCCAAAATTGATCACTCTTTATTATCTTGACCCAATGGAAAAAATAACAAGGCCACAAACTGAAATTGCCAACTATGGAGTAAGCATAAATTTAGTCATGTGTTATGCTTCAACATGATATTTCTATTTACCAACTATCATAATTATTTAATTGATAGGGGTATGAAGGCTTTTCATGAAGGTGGAGGACAAATACCCACAAAATTAAAGACATTGAGTTTGAAAAATGTCGATGTAGCTACTTTGATGGCTGCTTAGTCTTATATGTCAACTCTTATAGTCTTAACTCTATTTATAGTAGTTTACTAACATTAAGTATAATTTGTTATTTTGTAATGTCCTATACAAAATAATGGTTGGGCTTGTGGCTACTATGTAATGAAATATATGCAAACTATTGTCAAACAAGCATCACATGACATTCAGATTATAGATCAGGTAATAAAGAATAACATCATAAATTTACAAGTGAGTTGTAGTCATCTTATAAAATATTAGCATCTGCATTTTCTATTGTAGATCTTTACAACTTAGCCTTACACACTTGAGGATTTAAATGAATTCTGAGAAGAGTGGTCAGATGCTTTTTTAAATGAAGTCAATATAGCATTGGATTGAATGCATATGATGTCAGCTACATTTATGTATGTGTTTTTGGAACTCTTTCAAATTTACTTTTATATGTGACATGAATTTTAATATCATCTCAGACTTGCAATCTATCCTTTTGTGAATGTTATGATATGCTATGTGTATGGAAATGATATACAAATTATTTTTTTTATGAATGTGTGTGGTTTGGAAATTATTTCGAATAGGATTCGACATAAAAGCTAGCAATTTTGGATTTGGAATGAATTTTGGCTTGCATCATTACATTTGCAAGTCTACATTCTATTACAGGTTTTGATCTTTGTAAAGCATATTTCTGGATTTGGAATGAATTTTGGCTTGCATCATTGCATTTGCAAGTCTACATTCTATTACAAGTTTTGATCTTTGTAAAGCATATTTCTGTTCTGCACGTTTTTGTTCTAAAGAATTCTGTTATGCAGAATTTTTCTTTAAAAAAAATTATAAACTCTAGGGTCAGTTATTTCAAAAAACTAACCTTATAGATCTATAGGGTCATTTTTTTAGGAATAACCGACCTAATAGGCTCTGGGAAGCTTAAAATAGTAACTTTCTTGGTCGATAATTTTCTCGACCAAATTCCTCTCAGTCGACAAATTTCTCGACTGAGCAAGTTACTGTATTAAACTAAAAGTGACCTTAGTGTACCTCTATTTCTTTATAGGGTCGGTTTTTTAACCTCTAGGTTCCATTATTAAAAACAAACCGACCTTATAGATTTATTGGGTCATTTTTTAGGAATAACCGACCTTGTATGATCTGGGATTAGAAAGCACATTTTTTGTACTCAATTGGGTCAGTTTTTTAGGAATAACCAACCTTACAAGACCTCTGAGAAGCTTAAGACAATACTTTCTTGGTTGATAGTTTTCTCGACTGAAATCCTCTCGGTCAAAGTATTTCTCGACCGAGCAAACCTTTGTTGCTTTATAGAGTCAGTTGTTTTAGCAATAACCGACCTTACAAGTCCCCTGGGAAGCTTAAGACAGTACTTTCTTGGTCGATAATTTTCTCAACTGAAATCCTCTCGATCGACGTATTCTTCAAATGAGAAACCTCTGTTGCTTTATAGGGTCAGTTTTTTTAGCAATAACTGACCTTACAAGACTTTTCTAGGGTCAGTTTTTTAGGAATAACCGACCTTAAAACCTCTTCTTTCTTGTTGGGGTCAAGTTTTTTACAGCCTCTTGGGTCGGTTTTTACTCTATAAGGTCAGTTTTCTTTGGTCAAAAAAATTGACCCTATAGAGAAAATTCTATAGCGACAACCGCTTAGGCATTGGTTAAAAAGTGACGCTACAGGCTTAAAAACTAATGCTATTGACCATTACTTTAGTAGTGTAGGGTTTTGGAGTCATATGTTCCTACCCAATGGTATACCAACACATCGACTCATGATAACCTAATGATCCTACCTCACATGTAGACCATGTACTAGGTCATCCATCTCATTATCATCAAAGCTACAGAGGAGGACTAGGATTTGAGCTATTCATGCACGTATAATTATGATGATAGTCATTGTCCGTTGATAGTTGAATGAAATAAAAGTCAATCAAGCAATTATTTCCAAGCAACTGATAAAACCTCAGAAATTGCCATGAAACTAGAGCTATTTTGCCATAAGTGTAACCACATACCTATTTTGGAGATCCCAAAGAAGAAATATATCCAAATCCAACTAGATATCCAATCAAGCAAGCCAAACAATCAATCAAGCAAACATTGATCCTGAAAACATGTATAACACCTAGTTGTTACCATCACATCCCAAACAACTCTTTATTGACTTGGTACACCTTTATAAGCTTTCTAAGTCTCATTAGGATTCATTAGGGCTTCTTAGATCAATTTCTCAAACTTTATCCTTTATAGGTCAATAAATCCTAAAATAGCTTTTCTACTCATAAAAATCCTAATTATTCAAATTTTCCACATCAAGGATCTTTTATACTCAAATTGTCTTTGTAACAACATATCTCCACTTTATTCATGGATTTTCACAATTAAAACCATTAAAAGACATAATTATCAAAATTAGGGTTTTGAGGCCCATTAATGCATATTGATGTACATGGAACCCTAAATTAAACCAATTATGCATAAAGATCATCTTTTTAGATCTAAATCTTCATTTTATTAACAAAAAATAATATTTTCTCAAAATATCCAAAGAATGTTATTCGATCTAACTGTCATCAAATCTTAGGGTTTTCTATTAAAGATGACATCTGTATTCACTTTTAAAATTGTAAGCATATTTAGGCCTCAATTATGTTTTTATTGCACTCCTTGCATTCTCCTGATCAATTTTCATATACAGTTCATCTTAATCAGAGTGACCAATAATTAATTATGAAATTTACTATGTAAATTAATTCGTCCAATGGAGGGTTTCCGCATCAGCAATTTGGTCCCTCTTTTCTTTTCCACAAGGCATCGGCCAAGGGGGAAAGATCACTACCCCCGCACCATTTCTCTTAGGACCCCGCATGCCTGGGGGTAGGATGATAATCTTACTCTTCTCACCTTCTATCTCTAAACGTGTCCCTGCTCACGAACACAATGCCCAACCATGGTCAACCCCATGGTTGACTTGGGGTTACATGAAATCGGAGAGACATCTAAACATACAGATCCCCTCACCGGACCTAACTAAACTAAGTTAAACTCCCAATTACTTCGGAGGTGATGCATACTAGGAGGACGGAGAAGAAGATCTCCCTCTAGGTGTAGGTTGAAAAAAGGGACAGAGGATCAAGCTTAGACTGGTAATTGATAGCACAAAGGTAACCCTAGAGTCGGGTAGAGCATGTTCACGGTGTACTCGTCTCCGTAGAGTGGGTTCTATCCTATATATATCTGTAGGCTATGGTAGCTTGGTAACTGGCAGCAATGAGAATTAGGGAAATCCTCCAAGTCCTTCCAAAATCGGAAAAACTTGGTATGAATAGAAGCATTTTCTTCATACAAATCTACTAGACAGATCTCCAATCTCGCACACCCGCTGAATTGCAAGATAATCATGTGGGAAACTAACAAAACCGAGTTCCAGTTTCCTTTCTGGGTTGAGGTAGGTGACGAGTAGCCACCATCGGATCTCATATCCTATGGCCCAGATTCCACGCGCCAAGAAAAATCATTTCTATTAAAATTGGAAAATCGTAACATTTAATGGAAATCCCTCCACTCTAAGGAATTTTGTAAAAATAATAACTCTCAAACCAATTATCCAATCAATACTAATATTTAAAAGAAAGTCCATAAAGACTTAAAGTACATGTGTGACAAGTTTGGGACTCAAATTCGAAAGTATGAGAGACATTTCTTCATAAGCAAGTTATCACTTATTAAGGCATATTTTATGCATATTTTCTCTCTCCTATTCTTTTATTTTCCTTATTTGGATTCCTTTTACCAAAAGAAACCTTGTGGATTTGAATTCTCATCCATGATGATACAATCGCACATATTTTCACATATTGCTCACACTTTCATTATTATTTCAATTTCCTTCCTTATTCATGCATTAATGGATTTCATCCAACTTTTCTTTCCTTTTTATCATATTGGACTCACTAACTTATTAGGGTCCATAAAATTATACATTAAAGGAAATACTATGAAAGAAATCCATTCATCACACATAAATCGTACAATTCCCATAATCATACATTTATTGGGGAAATTGCATTTCCAACCATATGAACCCAAAAAATTTGGGTTGTAGCATCATTGGTCAGTCTCAAGTTGTCTACCTAATATCTCTCAAATCTCAATCCAACTTTCCACTAGTGGGTTGACTCATCAACTCACTTTCGTTGCCTTGACGTTGATTTGAAGACTATCTATGACCCATCATTTTTGGATAGTTGGTCTAACTATCGAATGATCAAATAGCCAAGTACCTATACTTTAGCTTCCCTTGACATATTTCTAGGAGAGACACTCACAAACATTATATATACACCCCCTAACTGTGACAAAGTGTGTTTTGCATAAGTATGGATTATTTACTCTTTTTACCTCATTATGTTCACTCATGGCATCCATTTATTTTTCTTGGCTACTAAATCTCTTGTTTTATGAGTTATTATTTCTTATTGTATATGCCAATGGGTGTGATCGTTTTAGGCCACTTAGAGACGGGTACTTCAATCCCTTTACCATAGTCTAGGCAATGGTATTGGGATTGGGGTAAGAATAGTTCCATGATAGTTGGTATTAGAGCATACACACTCCCATATACTTTAAGTAAATAACATCTCGAGTCCCTCAAACCTAGGAAACCCTAAATCTCATAATGGTGAAAATTGAGGTGTCTTAATGGTGGATGAGGTTCCATGCTCTACGTGGCCTTAATTGATCTAGAACTGGATGTAAGGGTTCTCCATTAAAACACTAGAGAGTCTTCCAATTATTGTATCTTATCTCTAAGTATTACACAGACACCACCTATGAATTTTAAGTAGGGTGACTCCTCATATCTTCCTTTCTAGGTATCAAAATTGGATATGCACTCTCCCTATTTCTAGGTTGTATGGGAATCAACAAACTTGTGAAATAAATTTTCAAACAATATAGATAAATATCCAATACTCTTAACTCTACCCATTTGATCAAATGGATGTACCTTGCAGATGGCCCCACAAACCCATTGTGAAAGAGCAGGTCCCTCTGGAATAAATAATGATCGAGAAGGGAAGATTGATAAAAAGAAGACATGACATGAACTATAGGAAAAGACAATTGAGAATAAGAAAATTCATGAAGAAGAATTTGAGAATGATATAAACAAGGGAAAAGGACCCATTCTCAATAATGCTTATGGGGATGAGGATGAATCAAGAAAGGCTACCAATGATGATGCTTGGGAAGTACAAACTAAAATACTAAGGGATGTTATCATTAAATGGGCCATATACACAACATCGATGATTGCTGGAGGAGTCTAGCTCACCATGAATGCCTTTAGCCCTACATCCAAGCCCATAGTCATGGAGATAGAGACAAATATAGAGGTTGGAATTTCAAAGAAGGACATGTTCAATCACAAAATCTATCAATGAAAGAACAGATGATATCATTACTAAATATATATTATGATATGTTGATTATGCAACCCTTTGTAACTTTTTGAATCAAACCTTGTACTCACCATATCATTGAAAATTGAAATTTTATGCCCTATTTATGACTACCTCTAAATGATCATCATGTTGATTATTTAGAGTTGGAAAGGTAACCTCTTCGACTTGATTTCAATTTCTTAATCTAAGTCTCGAATAGGTCATGTCTATGGCAATGCCAATACTCGATCTTAAATCCTAACATTAAATACAATGTTGACTATAGCATGTGGCTAAATTCCTATAAAGACCTAGGAATTGATCATTCATCAAACCTCGATACCACGATAATAAAACTTGTGTTTGATATCACAAATATTACTCGAATATCACTTGAAAATTGTTGCTCGATATTGAATATGGATGAATGATGTCCCTGAAGGTCTAAATTGGAATCTATTCCCTATACATTGAAATGTTTCTACCTATGATATTGGTTTGCAGACTTTGAATATCGATATTTATGTATGAAATATTGAAACATGATTACAAATATTGATATTGATGTGACTCGTATAATCACCCATGTGGATCTTGAGATTACCCACTATATGTCTTGCCACTTTCATCTTGAAGATGTGAACTCGTTGATATTTTGAGGATGATAGTGATGAATATATGCATAGGGTTAAGTTCCTAAAAATGACCTAGGCTTGGATCATTCATCCACCTCAAATATACTTGATGAAGAAATTGATGTTGAAATTTTGAAATATTACATGTTTGTTGTTATGGGTGGATGACTATATGTGTGGTATGGACAGGAAATAAAACCCTAGACTTCCATGTTTAGATCCTAAAATTTTGATGTTGAATCTTGAATTACAATCTTGTTAGTACTTGACCCAGTTTAATTCATGATGTATAATCTTGATTCTCGATCCCAATTATCCCTCAGTATGGAGACATAACTTGAAAGTGAACTCGATTAGTGAGCTGTGACCTCTTGACCTCCTTATTTATCAATGCAAGTTTATGAGAGACTGTTGATGAGGTGATAATTTTGAAGACATGATTTTTATTATATAGTTGAGGATATTTTAGTATTTAAGAATATGACTTGGATAGTCCGAATTTTTTAGGTTGTTTTTGAATTTTGGGGAAAAAATTCCTCTTAAGGAAGGAAGGATCTGACAAAGTGCATTTCTGCATAAGTGTGGATTATTTACTCTTTTTCCCTCATTATGTTCACTCATGTCCTCGATTTATTTTTCATTGCTACTAAATCTCTTGTTTTATTAGTTATTATTTCTTATAGTATATGATAGTATGTGGGATCCTTTTGGGACACTCTGAGACTCGAGCTTCAACCCCTGTACAACTGCCTAGGCATAAGGATTCGGACTGGGGTAAGAATGGTTCCATGACACTGACTTTGCATTTTCCCTCCTACAATCAAATGACTTGGCCAGTTTATATCTTAGCTAGTCTAAAGTTAAGATAATTAATCCTTTTTTATTAACCTAGTTTTGATACAACTAAAGATTTAAAACTTCTATTCCATTTATTTTACTATGTGCCTTGGTTCTATACTAATATATACAACCTTTATATTAACTTTACCTTCATCTTAAATAGGGGTTTTGACTATCATACTTAAATTCATGCACATCAATCTCATACTTTGAGTTAAAAGAACTGAAATTCATTTATATAATATTGTTCTATGATCATGAAAATACAAATATCAGATCTTAATTGACATTATATTTAGAATCCAACATATCAATCAACAAATAAGGAAAAAATTATAAAAATTCTGCAGTAAAGCTACGAACTAAGATTAAGTTTTCAATAATAATTTTATGGTGGTTAATTTATAACTGTGTTGTATTAGTTTGCATTGCGTATTTCATGAAGCCAAAACACTATTTTAGATCTTGATTTATACAAAAATAATAACTGTGGTTTAAAGATGTAGTTTATTTTTCTTGAATTTTAGGTTAATGTGCCATATTTAGACAAATTGAAGTAGCCAATATTTAAACAAGCCACTTGAATTTAATATAACTAGAGTTGGTGTAACCAATGATAACATTATAAATATGTATGTAAGTTTTGATGAATCGATTCACATCTTGTTATTTAGTCTAATGGTTATCTTATTGTTTGCAACCAAGACTTGAATCACATTGTAATATTTGTATAATATATGGTTTCTATGTATGCCCATATATCCAATCATATGATGATTGTAATGGGGCACCATATACCTCTTCTGGTAATGGGGTATCATGTGAATTGATTCATATCTATTGTTTATTTGATAATTATAAGGTAATTATGTCTATCATGTTTGTCCTAGTCATTAGATGATGACAAATACATAATATATGTCTAACGAATGATGTTACTTGATGACATAAGTCTTCAGGTTGAGGACCTGAACAATGAGATCATATGTATGACAATACTACATGCATTCTTGGCATGTCCCTAGTTGAATATTATTGTGGAAGCTAATAGACATCAATAATGCATAAGACTATAGTGTGTGTTGGTTAATGAGAAAATCTCATTAGTCATGATATGTGATATCAAACCAATCACATAGATACTTGTTATAGAATAGTGTATCAGAAAGACCCACCACAAGAGTGATGCATGGAAACCATTGAATGGTAGTCAGAATAAACTTTCATAGTGATAGTGGTGATTGTGGTTCTTAAACATAAAGTTACTACACTCATCACATGTCATTCGTTGTACTTTGACATCATCTAAGATGACCTTGAATAAGGGTTCCCATAAAGGTGATGCTCAAGTACAGTGTGACACATGGGGATTGACAATCAGTGATGTAGATGGTATTTGTCCCTCCTACTCGAGTTGATATCTTGGCCACTTGATAAGTGAGACTAAGAAATGTATGGCCATACTCATGTGAATCAATATATGATATGTGAGCTTACATGCATCTTAGGCATTCTTCTCTAGTTCATGGAACATGGTTTGAATTTTGATGAGGAAGATGATTCCATTCCCTGAGTTCAATCAGGATATGAGAGACAAAGGGACTACATGATCACTATAACACTAATCACAAATTTTTGGTTGAAGTTGTTCTTCAACTTTCCAATTACTTGGGTAGAAATGATGTGTTGTTGGATACCGATCACTACTTTCTATGTCATAAAATAGTTATGGACATTCACTTCCAATGTAATTTGGGACATATACAGTCACACACATAGGATGCACCTGGAATAGGAGTTTACTCATGAATAAGGTTTAACTTGATTACTATTTAGGTATTCCATGAAACAACAATTGGCTGATTGGAATCTAAAATGATTAGTTCAAAAAGTGAACTGACCAGTCAGAGACATGAACCAACTAGTTCAGGTTGTGAACTAGCCAGTTGGCATATCAGTACGATTGGATCAAGGATTGATGCTAACATCATGTTGTGCATGAATCAGATATTAAATGCCAAACTATTTTTCATTACAAAACATACTAAACCAACCAGTTCAAGTATTGAACCAATCGTTTCACATGTGAACCGACCGGTTCAATGATGAATCGATTGTTATGTCATTTATAACTTCTAGAAAATTCATGAAATTCCATCTCTTTGAGTGCTAGATGATATGGAAACCCTAACACTAGACATCCTATATAAAGGGGTAGTCAAGGCTATCAGATACATAACAAAAAGCTCTTAAAATTGTAGTCCTCTCATAGTTTTGGTAACTAGAGAGCCTGAGCAAGTCTTACATGTGAAAGGGAGAGACAATAAGGGAGACACAAGATGGGAGAGTGAGATAATGCTAGCATGTTGTCATTCGAAGGGACAACTCCTTCCAATTTCCTCCACCACGCTAGGAGGACAAAAACCACCACCATCCGTGTTGCTGCACTAAGAGGCCACTCTAATGTTGTCTGTGTGCTACTTGCAAAAGAAGCATGCCACTACAAGGGCAGATGTTGGACTTGTTCCAGGACCAGGTATATGCCTTGCAACCTTCCTTACCAATATATAGTTTTTGACATATCTGTCCTTCAGAGGGGAATATCGCAAAAAAAAATTGTTTCTTCTACCATCTCTTTAGCCATATTTCCCTACAGTGGTATCATAGACAGGATAATTTACTATGTTTTGGGATTTAATAAATATGATTGGATTTTTGTTTTATAATTTATTTTATTGCTTTCGATGTGAATACTTAAAATGATTAATGTGCATATCTGATTAAATACTACATACAATCCAATTCGTATATGATATTATATATATGCAATCTATACACATCGCCCTAAAAATTGTTTTGATGGTGGATGTAAGTGTGGTTATGGCCAATACCCCTAAAATTTTTAGCATGGTTGATTGGTTTTTTCCTTCTTTTTAAATTTGATTTTCATATCAAGCCTCTCTCTCTTTCCATATGTAAGTTAATGTATTCCTTCCTATACTCCCCTAGTATGTAGCTTGACATTTTCTTTTACAATGTAATAAGTTAAACATGAATAGGATACTTTTTGTTTCCTATTTTGACAAATGAAGGAATTTTTCAGCAGATGAACCGACCAACTCATATGTGTACCAATCGATTGGAGGACTGAGGAGGCTAGATGACAGGAGGAACCGATCGACTGGTGGCCCAACTAATAATCTAGAAGAGTCTAGAGATAGCTTGAACCAGAAACTAGATGCTTGATTCAAGAAACCTACTGACTGGAAGGTGCCCAACCAATCGACTCAAGAGTTGAAATGATTGACCTAGACTAGTTCCAACACAAATTCCTACAAGAACAGCTTGTACACATGATGTGGATCTTAGGTGGTAGAAATTTCTTGTGACTTTAAGGAATTGCATCAATATGTCCACAACCATCACTTGTATTTGTGATTTCAAGTTTCATTTGTGGATATAGTATGCATATATTATTAGTATGTAGTGATTGGATATGTATATGTATTTTATAAACATAAAATCTCTCAATCAAATATCAAGTCTTATATGCTCTCTATAAGAAACACACATAATATGCTTGATCAACTAAGCATAGGAACACCAAGTGTGGTGCACCATCTACCTCATGGAAGTATGATGGTTGTTATGTGGGTCTGCCAAGCAACGTACGTTACTATCATGTTGGTTTTTGAGTCACGATTACCAAGGTAACCATAATGGGATTAAGTTTCTAGAAGCATGTAGATGGATGATGCAAAATAGTTGTGCATACTATCTATCCAAGAATTGTATAAGATGTAATTGGCAAATGTTGCATACCTTAATAATTGGTTATGGACATTAGCACTTTCTAGGTAATAACTTATTTGTTTTTGTTCTTGGATCACGAGAAGGTTGTATGCTAGAATCTTTTGAATTATTAAGTGAGGGTTGTCAATTTGAACAAAATATTGGAAGTGATAACTAAATTAAAAGCCCAATTGATATTGTCAATATTTATCAAATCAAATCAAAAGTGTTTTGATGAATGCAAAATATATTGTAGAAATAAATGGTAAACAACAAGACTTTTTCATTATGATCAGTCATTGAGAAGGACAAATTGAATGGGAATAACTTCCATGACTGGTTCAGGACATGGAGAATTGTTATCACTCAAGAGCATAAGCTCTATGCCCTTGAGATACCTGAGCCAGATGAGCCCCCTCCCATCAAACCTTAGGCCAAAAGTGATTCTTGCATGAAGTATATTGAATATGATGTGAATCAAGTGCCTGATGCTATACTCAATGAACTTTGAGTTGCACAGAACATCAAAACATGGAAGGCATAGAGATGGTAACACATCTCAAGAACATTTTTCATGACTAGGAAAGACAAGAGATATGGTATCTCATTGGGGTTGTTCAAATGCAATATGGAAGAAGGAGATCTAGTAGACCGCCACACACTCAAGTTGATTGGGTATGTGGAGAACCTTGTAAGACTGGGATTTCTCGTAGGTCAAGAGTTGGTAACAAATACAATTTGGTAGTCATTCCCAAAATCATATAGCCAGTTCATCATGAACTACAATATGAAATTTTAACAAGCCATTGTTAGAATTGCTTGGCATGTTGAGAACTACTAAAGTGCAAATGAAGAAAGGAAATCCTAGATCTACGATGATGATCAGTAGAGGAAAGGGAAAGTCCTAGGGCAAAGGCAAGGCCAAGAAGATTTCTAAAGCCAGCCAGAAACCCAATTATTTTGCACAAAAAGAAAAGGGAGGAGTGAATAAGGAAGGTAAGGTCCAACACTATAACCATCTTGGACACTAGAAAGGATATATCCTCTTTATATAAAGAAACTCTGGATAAACAATAGGAAATAGAGATCGCCACTTTAGGATCCAAGAAGAAGTAAGTTAGAACTGCATTAAGCAAGAGTTACTACCACTATAGTTGAAATCTGTCATTCATATAAGCCTAGTGGGCATGTAATAGAATTAGTGCTTTTCTATTATGTACCTACCATCAAAGAAAACATCATGTTTCTTTTATGGATAAGAGTATTATGAATAATTGATGTTTGTTTTAAAAGATAAGATCTTATATGGTAGTGCCCTATGTCTCATACTCTATACTTGATAGCTCTAAAAGTCAAATATGTTGAATGACTCAATGATTCAAACAATGAATACCTATAGCATTGTCATCTTGAGCACATAAATAAGAAGTGTACTTATAGAATCCTTAAACATGGTTGTCTAGACTCTTATTTGTTGGGAAAGATGAAAACAGATTCTTTTAGTAGAAGTACTGGGAGAGAAAGTGACCTATTATGACTCATACGTATTGATGTATGTTGACCTTTTAGAAAAAATGCTAAAGATAGGTACTAGTATTAAAATATAATGATATGATCAATGTGAAAATACTTGAACCAAGTGTTTGAGATCCTTTTGGGATACCTTGATAATGTATCACAATGGACTCCACTTGAAAGCATAATGATGTATAAGAAAGACGGAATCGTACCTTGTTATGATCCTCAATAAATCTAGATAATCTTGTAATTTACTTTTGGGCAAATGTTTTACACTAAATGATGTACCATCTAAATTGGTTCAAAAGACACCAGATGAGGTAAGTCATGAGAAGTGACCGGGTGTGTCTTTTATAATGATTAGGAATGTAAGTGTATATAAGAAAATAATTTCTTGAGAATCTATGTCCACAAATCACATAAATTTTATTTTGTTAAATATAATTTTTATATTTGAATATGACAACAATAGTATTTGTTGCCAGGATGGTTGTATTCTTGAAAGGGAACTTAGTTCCAAAGGAATTAGTTGGAGACAAGTAGAACTCAAAAAGTTCAATATCAAAATGAAAACATTCATCCTAAAAAGGTACTGTCAAATTCCTTATGTAACACAAAACCTCGTAGATCTAGTAGAACACACCCTGAGTATGAAAGATTAGGACAGATTATAACTCATGAAGTAGTGAGTTGGTCATATATGATGAGCCAAAAACTGAACTAGAAGCTATTGAGGGACCCAAATTTGAGAAATGGCTTGAGGCCATGGGATCCAAGATGGACTCCATGCACACCAATAAGGTATGACCTTGGTGGATCCACCTAAAGGGAGAAAATCCAAGGTGTAAATGCATCTTCAAGAAGTTGACCAACATGGATGGTAATGTACAAGCCTATAAAGGTAGATTGGTAGAAAATAGTTTCAAAATAAGTTCAACCTTTCAAAATGAAGATGGAATATGTGATTAAAAGAATTTAGTGGGAGCATATTTATATTCAACATGATGATGGGGAAAAATATCCTTATACTACAAATGTTACAACCTGGTTGGGAACTACCTTATTTATGAAGTGTTTAGGTGAAGCATCTCATATTTTAGTAACTAAGATATATATATATATATATATATATATATATATATATATATATATATATATATATATATATATGGAAAGCTTCCTGACCTAAGTAAGAGCACATATAGAACTTGACTGATCCCTCAATAGCCCAAAACTAATTTAAATGGATAGGTCAAGTGTCCACCAGGACAAACTTGAATGATGGTTTAAATTGGCTTTGTCGCATAGTGTAATTGGTCGAGTTATCATTATTGAAACTCGACCGAATGCACTATGCAAAAAATGCAGAAAAAGTGATTCTAGGCATTGGGGTGATGAAAAAGTCAAAATTATATATGTTGCAACCCTCAAAAGGACTAGAAAATGTTCACAAGTGTTCCTACCCTCCAGTGGACACCCTCAGCTATAAATTGGACCTATTGGAGCTCATTCCAAGGCTGCTTCTTCATGTTATTCAAGCTCCTTGCTATAGTAGAATCCATCCAATCCACTTAAGCCCCTTCCTCTCTCTTGATTACACTTCAATTCATCATTATGAGTGAGATAGGATCTGTGTGAGAGAGATACTTCATTGTCTGCTTATAAAGCTCTAATAGCTTCTATTTTTCCAACCTCTTTCTTCAATATGTAGTTGATGAAAGATTCTCCAAGTGAAAGAGAAGGTGTAAGATTATTCAAGCTATAGAAGAAACTGCATAAAGGTTCTCTAAGTAAAGGAGGAGAACAAGGAAGAAGATCCAAGGAGTTGAGTCAGTAAATCCGTAAGATGGAAGACACGTTGCAAAAAGGGTATCTCCTTGGTGAAGACATCCAACTGCTTGCAAGAGTGTGTAAGACCTTGGTGAGGAAGAACACTAGCTCTTAGATAGGTAAGACCTTGGTTGTAAGGTTTGTTGGCTCCCTTGACCTCATAGGGAAGCTGGGTATCCTTATCGTGGAAAAAGGAAGGTCAAATTATATGTCTTATAATGGAATATAAGTATACATAGGTTGCAAATTCTAAGGACTTGACCTCTCTAGGTAGTGGACTGACTCTCTCCTAGTTTGGAGAATGGAACCACTCTAAAAAAAGCTTGTTCCAATGCTTGTTTCAATCTCTCTCATCCTTTCTATGCATGTTTAGACTGCCATATAATTCATTATTTTCAATTGTTCCTAATTGAAGTAAATTGAAGTTCTAACTATTCTTGTTTAAGTTTCGAAGCTCTATTCACCCCCCTATAGTTCCCTAAGATCCAACAAGTGGTATCAGAGTCATAGTCTTATTCAACACATCTCTAACAAGATGATAAGATGGACAACTTACTTGGGTCCCTCAATCTAGAGGAAGGATTCTCCATGAGACCTCCAGTCATCGATGGCACCAATTTCCTCTATTGGAAACAATGGATGTAGTTCTACCTTCAAGGAATGAATTACGAAATGTGCAAGGTGATGATTTCCCCATACAAGGAATCGACAATTGATGTAGATATATGGTATGAAGCTACACTCAAAAAGGCACAGCTCAATGCCATGGCAATAAGCATCATCTATGTTGTCCTCACGCCCTCCATGTTCAACCGAATCTCAACTTGGGGAGATTTGGAACAAGGTTTGCATTACCTATGAAGGCACACAACAAGTGAAAGAGTCGAATATCTACATGCTCAATGGACTGTTCGAGAACTTCTAGATGGGAAAGAAGGAAAGATTTTTTGAGATCCACACAAAGATCAACACCATCATCAGCCTTGGGCCACACCTTGAATGCAGGGACTATCAACTCCAAGATCCTATAGTCTCTTCCCAAGTGATGGGAACCCAAGGTGACTTCAATTCAAGAAGTTAGAAGTCTTGGTTACTTACCCACCGAGGAGACCACTAGCAACCTTTAAGCTCATGATCCAAGTCTAGACAAGCAAGGAGAAGATGAAAAGTAAGAGGAGAAGGAATCAAAGAAGATAAAAAACAATGCCTTCAAAGCTCAAGTGGATGTAATGATTCTCCAACAACAACTTTTTTCTATTCCTCTCCTCCCTCCTCAAGTGAAGATGATGTCCCTAGTCATCATCAAGGAAACTAATCTAGGGAAAGCCCTTCAATAGAAAGTATTCCTCATCCTCTACTCCTGGATGTTATGAATGTGGTCAAATAGGTCACTACAAGAATGATTTCCCCAAGGCAGAGAAGGCGTACCACAAGAGTAGCCACAACAAGAAGAATGATTACAAGAAGAATGGAAAGTACAAGAGAAAGGATAAGAAGGACAAGAGGAACAAGCATGTAGCTCATACAGCTTGGGATGAATAATCATCAAGTGGTTCATGTTCCAATGAAGGTGAATGTCATAATGCACTCATGGCCTCTACAAATGAAGACATTGGTGAGGAAAGTGAGTTAAGTGAGGTAAGGTTGCATGAGTTGTCTAAGGAAACTCTTATTGATATGCTTAATGCTACTCGCTCTTCTTATTCTAAATGTAAGTCTAAAAAGAAGAGGTTGGTAAGATTGTTGATGATTTGTAGACATTCTTGATAAAAATGAGAAGTTACATATTGATAGCATTGATTCCTTAAATTGGCAGTTTCTTATTCTGAGCTATAATACAATGGAATTTAAGTAGAGAAAAAGAAAATCAATATTATCAAGGAAGAAAGCCAAGCCCTAGTATATAAGCTTGATTTACATAAAATTTAAAATGGTGATCTTAAGATGTTTGTGATGCTATTAAGGATGAGAATAGAATTGATCTTGATGAGCCTGCTATGGTTAGAACTGAAAATGCCAGATTACTTGCTCAAGTTAATGATCCCACTTCTAGGCCTTTATTGAATAGTCATGAAGTTGCTAGTCTTACTATAGAAAAAGATTCTTAACTTACTAAAATTGTCCATTAGAAGGCTGACTTACTTCATTCACAAGATGATCTTTCTAGCTTTTCTTCTACCTTCATTTCTCTTAGTGAGGATAATCATAAACTAAGAGATTCCTTGCAAAAATTCCTCAAAGGGAAAAAGTCCCTAAATGAAGTTGTACTTAGTGTCCATATCGAAAGAAGGGGACCAAACCAAAGATGAAATGGGTCTCCAAGCTAACACCTGATCCCAAAGTTTGAGTTGGGAACTGACATCTTCCTTTCTTGTAGGTAAAAGGAAAATGGATTTTTAATAGTGGTTGATCAAAGCACATGACAGGAGAAATCAGCCATTTCAACAAATTCACAAATAAGAAAGGAGGGTCAGTTACCTTTGGTACCAACAACAATGGTAAGGTGATAGGTAAGGGTGATGTAGGTGATTCTCTTTGCATCAAAAATGTAGTTCTTATTGATGGCCTACATCACAATTTAATAAGTGTTAGTCAACTTTGTGATAATGGTCATCTAGTTCTTTTTGCCTTTCATGAATGATTGCTTCTAGATTCCCTCTCCTACAATGTTATATATAAGGGAACTAGAAATGGTAATCTCTATATTATTTTTCTTGACTCTATTAATCCTTTTTGGTAGATTTCATATATCCAGTTCGAATGATGGCTTGGTCATGTAAATATGCATCAACTAAAGAAGTTGAGAAAAAAGGATTTGGTAAAGGGACTTCCTAAATTGGATTTTGTAAAGGATGAGGAATGTCAACATTGTACCCAAGGAAATCAAACCATGTCCTCCTTCAAATACAATGGAGTCCCTAGCACCAAAAGAGCTCATGAGCTTCTTCACATTGATCAATTTAAACCAATGTGTATGCAATCTCTTCGTAGTAGAAAGTATTGTCTTGTGACTGATGATGATTTTTCTCGATATACTTGGACCTTCTTTCTTGTTTCAAAAAGTGACACTCTTGATATTTTGTCTACTTTTTATGAAGGAGTTGAAAATGAAGCTTCTTTCCAGATTGTCTCTGTTTGTAATGAATGTGGGGGAGAGTTTGAAAATGATTTGTTTGAACGGTTTTGTGAGGAATTCGCCTATGCACCCAACTTTTTTGTTCCTCGAACACCTCAAGAAAATGGGGTTGTAGAGAGAAATAATAGGTCAGTACAGGAAAGACTATGCTTCTAGAGTATGACACTCCAATGAAGTTTTGGGCCAAAGTCGTTAATACTTCATGTTTTTTGCAAAATGGAGTTTTTACTCATCTTTTCTTGGATATAACCCCCTACGGGAAATGGAGTTGTAGAAAGCCTTCCATTTGTATCTTACATGTTATTGGTTGACCTTTTTTTTTAACACCAAGGTTTCCCTAGACAAGTTTGATCTAAAGTCTTACAAGGCTTTCTTTCTTGGCTATACTGCTACTATCAAGACCTATAGAGTATTTAACATTTAAAAATGTAAAGTAGAATAATCTATCAATGTTATATTTCTTGAGACTAACCCCTCTATTTCCAAGAATGTTGTTATTAATGATGTTTCAAATGAGGCGATTCCTCACTTAAAAGCACTCACATTGTTGATAAGGATCAGAGGTGTTAGGCGATGAAGAAGAAAAGTTAGAAGAAAAGCATGATCCACCCCCCACTTTTTAAAGCATCAACCTAAATAGCTCATCATACGAAATCCTATTAAAAGGTTGAAATGCAGGCTTCCTACAACAAAGAGCAAGCATACAACACCTTCATCCCTCAACTTGAGCTGAAAGATGTCAAAGAAGCTCTCAAAGATGATAAATGTATCCTAGACTTGCAAGAAGAGTTAGAACAGTTTGAGAAGAACCAAGTGTGGACTCTTGTGTTAAGACTAAGTGATAGAAAGATCATTGGAACCAAATTGGTATACCACAACAAGCTTGATGAAAGAGGAAAAGTGGTAAGAAACAAAGCAAGGTTAGTAGCTCAATGTTACAACCAATAAGGAGGTATTAATTTTGGTGAAACTTATGCACCTATTTCTAGACTTGAATCTATTAGAATGCTACTGGATTTTTCAAGTCATAAGAAATTTTTGCTTTATCAAATGGATATCAAAAGTTCATTTTTGAATGTTACGATTGAGGAGGAAGTATATGTTGCTCAACCTCCCAGCTTTGAACATGATAAATTTCCTAAACATGTTTATTTATTACAAAAGGATCTCTCTGGTCTCAAACAAGCACATAGAGCTTGGTATGAGAAACTATTTTTTTTACTAGATAATGTCTATATCATGAGAAAAGTTGATTCTACCTTGTTTCTAAAACACACATCTAACAATTTCTTGATCATTCAGATTTATGTTGATGATATTAACTTTGGTGGAACTGACCTTGATCTTTGTAAGGAGTTTAGTGCTCTTATGTAGAGTGAGTTTGAGATGAGCATGATGGGGGGACTTACTTTCTTCCTTGTCTTCAAATCAAACAAATGAAAATGGGAACTTCATCAACGAAGGCAAGTAAACCATTGAACTACTTAAGCACTTTGGGATGGAGAACTCCAAGCCAATGGACACCCACATGTCAAACACCGCCATGTTTGACAAATATGAGCAGGGAGAAAAGGTAGATGAGAAGCTCTATAGAGGTATGATTTGAAGTTTACTTTATTTAACTACCTCTAGACCTAATATAATGTTTAGTGTTAGCTTGTGTGCTCACTTTCAATCTAGTCCTAGGAAATCATATCTTATAATGGTTAAGAGGATTTTAAGGTATTTGGCCAAAACCCCAAATTTTTGACTACGGTATCCCAAGTCAAGGGACTTTACTCTTACTGCTTATAGTGATGTTGATTACACAGGTTGTTTGATTGATAGAAAGTGCATTAGTGGCACTTGCTTCTTCCTAGGACCGTACCTAGATTCCTAGTTTTCTAAGAAACAAAACACTATGTCTCTTTCAACTACTGAGGCAAAATACATTGTAGTTGGAAGTTGTTGTGCCCAAGTCCTATGGATGAAGCAAATGCTCCAAGACTTTAACATTCATTTTGATGTTTTTCCTATCTACTGTGATAATACTAGTGCAATTAACCTCTCTTATAATCCTATATTGCATAGTAGAGCTAAACATATAGAGGTATGTCGTCACTTTCTTCTTTACCACATTTCCATGAAGGACATTTATATCACAAATGTCGATACAAAGAATCATCTTACGAACATTTTCCCAAACCTCTAGCTGAGAGCAATTTTCTTTTATTAGATCAAAATTGCATATTACTCCTATTAATAATATTTACATGCTTTCTAGCTAGTTTTTATATTACCTATATGTTTCTTTATAAAAATTGATCATCTCTTACTTGCTATGTGCTATAGTTGTCTTGTTTTACTTTTTTTGGGTATTTTTTGAAAATGAATGTCTTATCACAAAAAAGTACCATACTATGAGTGAAATGTTCCTCAATATGTCTTAAATTCATAATAGGACAAAGAAATAAATTTAATTAGAACCCTAGAGGCAAGGAATTAAAATTTATAACTTTTGGATTGATTGATTATCAGTCGAATTACAAACTTGACAGATCCCTAGCTGAGGTCATGTAGAAGTACCCAATCGATTGAGTTTTCAAATCTTGAAACTAGACCGACCATCAGGATTGACCAAACATAAAAAAGGGTACTGGCCAATTTTTCTCCCTCTCAAGTAGAGAAAAATCGATCGATCTCGACCTCCAGCCTTCCTGACCTCCAATACTAGGTTCTCAAATCCTCTCCCAAGCCTCATTTAGCCTTCATTGCCTCTTCCCACACCCTCCTAGGTGGCCAGACAACTCGTTGGTGAGATTCTCTCTCTCTTTGTGTTGCTTTTGCCTCTCCATCGACCTCTATGGCATCCAACTTTAGAAGAGAGCCATCCCCAGTTGAGCACCTTCATCCTCCTCTAATACTTGCCTCTTATCCTTAGATGGAACCTCCATCTTCTCTACTGAAGCTTTAAATCACTATATAGAGCTCCTTCCTAGGAGCTTTTTCCCATTTAGATCTTTGTTTGAGCCTTGTCCCACCATGACAATGGTTATCAAGGATGTTGTTGAGTTGTTTTCTTCCCATCACCTAGGTGCTTTGTACGTAGAATGTCGGTGCTTCCACAATTCCATAACTAACACTAAGGTGGCCCATGAGTTTTATGTGAATCTCAAATGGAACTAGAACACAATAGTGACACCTCTGAATACTGAGGTAATTCTGACATCCATGATTTCCAGTACCAAATTTATCCGCACTGAAGATTCCATGAATATCTTTTTCAATGGTACCGAGTTAACTGACACGTGAAGAGTTGATTATCCTGACTATTATTACGTACTTGACTTTGAGGCCTTATACAAAAGCTTTGAACTTACTCTCCTTGATATTAATAAGTTTTTGAAGAAGCCTAACATCCCCTATAGGAAGAAGTCAGCCCTGCCATCCTCTTCCCTGGATCTCAAAGACCATTTGATTACTTTGGTACTTAACTACAATGTCCATCCAAAGAAAAACCAAATGGAAATTGAAAAAAAACATTATCGTGATCATGTATTGTCTTTTAAAGAACATCAAAGTCAAATGGTTTAGATACATTCTACATCACATGACTGGTTTCGATTCCAGGAAGAACACTTGTGGTACCCACCCTCTACCCTACCTTGATTTGTGGTCTCTTTGCCTTTCCAACTCAAAAGTCATGTCTCCATGATCTTCATTAAAAATTAAGTCAAAAAGGTGTCTTCATCAGTGAGACTATGATCAAGAAGACCTTCCTTCTTGCCTCTCCTACCACACCTTGAGCCTCCAACTCTACCTACACCCAAGCACCTCCACCTCCACCACCCCAACCTAACCACACCTCTTTCTTAGTGTCAAACAAAGCCTGTATTGGTAACATGATACACCATCAGGCATATCAACTTTAGGTTCAATATCACCTCCACCAAGACCTATGCCAAATCATGTCTACCATTAACTGATAATGTAGCCATCCCTACCCATCCTACCAGCCATACCCAGGTGGTGACTCTGCCTTTTATGCATATAGTCACTTTTACCCAGCCCCTCCACCTACTACTTTCACTGCCAGACCTAATGCTGATAGTGGACCTATCCCTGCCCCAGGTGTACCTCCTCTATTGGCTCTTCCTGCTGGTCCTACTTCGACCCTTCTTGCTAGCCTTGGGATTTCTGCTCCCTTCATTGAGCAAGCAAATGAGTTACATGCATACGACATGTCATGGGATGAGAAGAATGCGAGATGGGTCGGTTGTGGTTTTCATCCTCCTTCTGATGAGGAGATGCATGAATTGGTTGTTGAGGATGAGGTTGATGATGTTGAGGGCACAGAGGATTATGGATCTAAGGATGGTTCTGATGACAACTTTGTCGGTTCGAGAGATGATGGAGAAGATGTTGTCATCACTAATATACCTTCAGATTGTGATGAGGACTATGAGCTCGAGGCTGATGATGTTGTTGTTGATGATGATGAAGATGAAATAGATAGCATAGATATACCTTAGATGTTTTAGTTTTCTAGTCATTAGGTGTTTAGCATATCTATCTTTTTAGATAATTTTTTACTAAGACATTTGGGCACTGCATCTGAGGCATACTATTTCATCATCTTGATGTTTTATCATTGGTTTGCATCTCTTTCTGTTTAGACATGTTGTAGGGTTGTAATCTTCATATTATGTACCATAACTCTTGGGTTGACTATATCTTATGAGTTTGTGTTATGTTATCCCATATTTTTATTATGACACTAAATTGCTTGTTTCTCTGTGCTTCGTCTCTTTTTGGAGTGTGTTTTATGTGTTGATTGCTTTAGATTGTTCCTGTGGAGAAAATATGTTTTGTAGCTCTTCTACCTCCCTTCTTTTTTCATATGACAAAGGGGGAGAAGTGATCTCAGCCATATAGTTTTTATTGATTATATGACCCTTTTCATTTCAACTATCAATATATCATGTTACTAGCTAGAGGAACATATGGTATGTATATGTGCTATGGCTCTTTGTGGAAAGGCTAACTGTGCAGGATTAGGTAAGCATTAATTTAGGGGGAGCAATTCACAATGTTTATTCATGTATCCCCTTGCAATTTACAAGGTAAAAAGTTTAACTTGCACATCATTCTCAATGGTAAAGGTATAGATTTCATATCCTTTTCAATACGTTGGGGAATGGTTTGTCATCATCAAAAAGGGGGAGAATGTTGACCTAAGTATTACACATTGTCCATATTTAATAATGACTTAACCATTCTATTGATATATATCTAATATGTTTGTTTGAGATTGATTTCAGGCATTAGGTATATGAAAAGGATCAAATCGATCAAGCCCTAGCTTGTTTTAGTTCAAGTCAAAAGCAATGCAAATGCATAATTTTGGAAAACACTCCAAATCACCGTATATTATTTTTGTAATAATTTGTATTGATGATATGACTTGTAACTAAGATTATAAATGATTAGGGGCTCTTACTTCTAGCGTTTGATCACTTAAAAGCCAATTTGTAAAATTCATTATAGGTTGTTTAGCAGTCGAGTTACAAACTCGACTTATCCTTGATGGATTTTGAGAATGACTTTGATCGATTATGTTGCATACTCACAAAACTTGATCGATCCCTCTGCAACCCAAAACATATATAAGTGGATCAGTCGCGTTTCCACAAGGACAAACTCGACTGATGGTCTAAATTGGCTTTGTCTCATAGTCTGATCGGATGAGTTATCTTTATTGAGACTCGACCAAATACACTGTACGAAAAATGCAAAAAAAAGTGATTCGGCCATTGGGGAGTTGCAAAAGTCAAAATTATATCCGTTGCAACCCTCAAAATAGCTAGAAAATGTTTACAACTGTTCCTACCCTCCTGTGGACACCCTCAGCTATAAATACTACCTCTTCGAGTTCATTCCAAGGTTGCTACTTGATGATATTCAAGATCCATACTATAGTTGAGTGCATCCAGTCCACTTGAGACCCTTAACTCTCTTCATTACACTTCATTTTATCAATATGAGTTTGATAGGATCTGTGTGAGAGAGTTACTTAATTATCTACTTGTAAAGCTCTCATAGCTTCTCTTTTCCCAACATCTTTCTTCGTGATTGTGTTGATGAAAGATTCTCCAATTAAGGGAGAAGGTTCAAACTTCTTCAAGCTGTAGAATAATGTGCATAAATATTTTTTGAGCCAAGGAGGAGGACAAGGCGGACTATCCAAGGAGTTGAGTGGGTAAATCCTTCAAGTCGAAAGACTCATTGAAAAGAGGGGATCTCCTTGGTGAAGGCATCCAACTGCTTGCTCGACTGGGTAAGACCTTGGTGAGGTAGGAGACTATCTCTTAGATAGTTAAGACTTTAGTTGTAAGGTTGTTGGCTCCCTTAACATCAAAAGGAAGCTTGGTATCCTTATTACAGAAAAGGAAAGTCAAATGGTATGTCTTATAGTGGAATATAAGTATACATAGGTTGAAAAATCCTAGGGCTTGACCTCTCTAGGTAGTGGACTGACCCTCTCCTAGTTTGGCGAGTGGAACCACTCTAAACTAGCTTGTTCAAGTGATTGTTTCAATCTCTCTCATCCTTTTTATGCATGTTTAGATTTCCATCAAATTCACTATTTGCAATTGTCTCTAGTTGAAGTAAATGGAAGGTCTAACTATTCTTGTACAAGTTTTGAAGATCTATTCACCCCCCTCTAGGGCCATAAGATTCAAAAACAACAACTTGTGAGGTCATGATGACCACTATTACAACACTAATATTTTATGTTAGGAATAATCCCTAATTTGTAACCCTAATTTTCAATTTTCCTTTACTTTGTGCATAAGGAAAACCCGAACTTGTCTATACTATTTGATAGCCTAATTTACCTAAAATATCCATCACTTATGCAATTACATGAATTGACACTTGGTCTACCAAACTATATTGAAGAGATGAATCATTATTTCAATTAAATACATCTAATCCTAATTTGTTTCGTGAATACATTAATTTATGAAAATGTGACTTAATTTGCCTATGTTGGGGCATCAATAAATTAGTGTGGCTCTAGTGGGTTACTTATCCTCACAATATAGATAGGAATGCATCACTCAATATTGTCATTTAAGAAATAGTCCAAAATAGGCATAAAAACTCTTTAATGTTTAGGCTAGTAACAATCCTTCATTAAATTAAAAAAATTATATAAGAGTATTAATGAGATAATTAACTTTCTCTATAAACATGGTGGGCTAATTTCCTTTTCGTGGCTAGTGATAGATTAAAAAACCTAGGACCCTAAAATAAACATCTGGATAGTTACACATGTATAATCCAACAAACCAATTTCATGTTCGGATCCCTTAGCCTCAAATTTGTTTACACACAATGTTTGATAACTTTTTTATACAAATTAGGCCTAAAAATTTAAAATAGTAAAAAAAGACAAACATAATAAAATAATAGATTATAAAAATCTAAATTATAGCATTCTCTTGGATTTTATATACATATATGTATGTATAAGATTGCTCCAGTTCTTTGTGTTACATTTTATTTGAAAGAAGTGTGTGCCCCCCTTGAAGTGGAGAATTCATATTCAGAGTTAGACTTAGGAGGAGTTATCCCTGACTAAGGAACTCATACCGTTCACTCGACAACCTCTAGTTAACCCCAACAAATACCAATAAAACCCCACACAAGGTTTTTCTTTCTCACTCTTTCCCACTATAAGAAAAGCATTCATATAAATTCTACATGTTCCCTTCATGAGAAAGATCCCTAGTTTATCTTAGTTTCAACCACCACAATGCCTAACAACTTGAACTCCTTATTTCACCTAAAAACTTTGTCAAGGATTAATCCACATTACCTCATACCACAGCATATAAATATATTCCTTCCTCCACCAATGTCACGCCTACATTAATAACTTTATTATTCCTTGAACCCCTCATTAACCCTATGTAAACTCCCTCTACCTTCTTCAATCACATAATGTTAAAAAGAGGGATATACGCCTTTCAATTCCCTTATAAGCTTCATGTTGACTTGGTTACCTATGAGCAAGATTCAGGGTTTACCAATTGTGGCCTAAAACAAGGAATTCGTATCCCCTATTTCTATCAAATTAATGATCTTTAGACGAATTCACATACTTTTTATCTCTTTTATCACCTTTTTTGCCAAGATTGTCATTCTTTATCAATATGGCTTCTGCTACCAATGTATTTCGACCTACGAATATTTTCCCATTATATTTCCCTATAACATTAGTGGGAGAGTCATTTCTCAAGTCTCCATCTGTCATAGGACCTAATATAGGGGTCTATGTGACTGAAACAACTCAAAAAACTCATTTTGGTATGTTAGTCTTATAACAGTTTAACTGTGATTCTGGTTATGATTATTGAGTTTTGCATTATTAATCTATACATGTGGTTATGCAATAGATGAACATACAACGTATGGAGTTTCATGTTTTCTTGACATTCTAATTTTGCATCAGCATAGGAAAATACATTTTTTACTTTTGCATCATGTACCCTCTTCTACTCACATTGATTGGTTGGATTGGCCTAGGTCAAGTGGTTGTTGCTTCATAGTCCATCTCAATATAGAATCTATAATTGGTTGATGATTTTTTAAGACACAATTAAATAATTTTTTTTGAGTTTTTGAGAGGTCAACACTTTATTTATTGGTAAGAAAAATATCACAGAGAATAAAATTTTGTAGAAATACTTGTGGGAAGAAAAAATATATAAAGTGCAATCTCAACATGGTTTCATGAAATATTTTTACCCCCTATTCTCCTCATTTATTTAGAATCTATAAAATCCTAGAAACTAGATTAAGTATTACTTATTGATGATTTTTTGTTACTAAACATGATATTAAGGTTTCATCGACATCTTAGAGTAATTAGGATTTCCAAAAGAATGGCAAGTGGTCCATGCACTTTGAGCATATGTATTGGTTTTGGTGTATGTTATATGTAGAATTTGC
This sequence comes from Alisma plantago-aquatica, assembly GCA_963693085.1. NCBI lineage: Eukaryota > Viridiplantae > Streptophyta > Magnoliopsida > Alismatales > Alismataceae > Alisma > Alisma plantago-aquatica. The sequence continues at coordinate 321,402,573 of OY856411.1, read as the reverse complement.
ATTACCTAATATTGAACTAATAGTCTATTGAAGTTTTCTTTTCTATGTATAGAAGTTATATGATATATGAAGTACTATATGTTCTTTTCATCTCAAAGTTTTTTATATTACTTCACATTAATGTTTTAAGCAAGATTTATGAGGTTTCAACAATAAGATTAACTTAATAAACCCTATATATGATCCTCACATTGAAGCTCTTATAAGCATTAAAAGAGGCTCTTTAGAGAAAGTACAATAGGCTCTTCGAGGCAAATACAAGAAAAACTTCAATGTAAATACAAGAGGAAGTTCCATGTAAAACATGAGGATTCTTATATAACTTGAATGAAAGATAATTATGAGAATTGACAATTGAATTTATGATTCTATTTGTTTTATTTTAGATTGTATGATATTTTGCATTGTAACTTACTGATAATTTAAGCATGGTTGAGAATGATTTTTATGCATGTGAGTTACAGAAACAAGGTTAGATCCATCCTATTTCCAGATCAAAAATTCAAGGAGACTCGATTTGATGGTGTGCCTCCATACGTGATAAGATCTTAGATTTATATATTCCTCCTTTTTGTTTAGTTTCATGTATACCCATGTAACAAAAATCTTTATCTATTTCCCTTTCATAAGAACAAATTTAATAGTTAGTTTTACATCTTGAGGTCAATTCAATGTTTATATTAATATTATTATCATATTCATTATTATATAACTTCCTTCAAGTACAAGCATGTTATAATTACATTTTTTGTCTTTAACCTTAAGGTGCTCATGTGTACTTGGGGATCTTACATTAATACTGACAAACTAATAATATGGGTGACCATTAAATGAGAAATCATTCTTTTGGTCTAATTTTAGATATCCCTTAGATTCCTTTTAAATTTAAGAAACAAGTCCAAGAGAATAGATAACATTTATCTATCATTAAACGACTAAGTGATGGTAGAATAATGAGATGGAACAATATCTTGATTTTTTAGCATTATAGAAGGAAATGTAATAGGAACAAGTGCATGCATAATTTAGATTTTAAGTATTAGATCTACATGACCAAGTAGCATAAACTCTCTTTTTCAAATAGTTTGTGGCCCATGACACAAATAAAATGGTAATTGAAAAGGACATGCTACGATGCACATGATACCTGTGGTCATACTCTTCATCTTTTGAGCACTTTAGGTATGTCACACATGAACTTGTAGGGGTTATTGAGAAGTATGATAAGATATATAAACACTACAGGCATATAATCATGAATATTTGTCAACACATGTCATAAAGAGAACTAGTTTTGTGGACCTAAAATAGTACAAATAAGGTCAAGAGCTGATTCCCAACCTAGATATAGCTGTGTTTAGTCATACCTTGGATATACATATGTTTTGAACTATGAACACTAAAGAAAAATGTAATGTGGTAGTTCTAACATATTAGGAATACTGAAACCCATAGTTTAGTGGAGTAATAGTGTAACATGCCAATTTTCATATCACATGAGTGGAAATTAAACCCATTTTTTCAACTTGAGAGTGTTACAAACATGATATTCATCACAATAACAATAGAAAGAAAACAACACTGACTAGTATATAAAATATATTGTCATAAGTTCCTAGGAAAGAAACTTGGTTACATAAAACTATATAATATAGGTTAAATATGTGACGCAAAGCCTACACTCTATCTTAATATCTTGGATCATGTAGATGACACACCATCAAGCAAATCTCTTATAACTATTGATGTGTCCTTTCTCTTGACTGATCTTCTTGAAGATTAATACGTATGGAGATCTCATCCCCAGCCATGCACAAAAAGGAATACTATAGTTGGAGTAAGTGGCATTGAACTTCTAATAAGAGAAACATGAATATATTATACTTGAAAGTTAAAATTGATAACTAAAAAGACGAACCGAAAATGAAAAGTTGTGTACCCTTATTAAATTAGGTTATCTTTTATTTATGAATTTTAATTTTTTTTCTAGCCAAATTATACGATAAATCTTTTCTAGATTTGTATGAATACACATCTGAATTGGTACCAAGGTACCTATAAATTGGCACTACATGTCTTTGAATGACAACAAGGTGTCTCTTAATTGGCATCAAAGTACCTATGAAGTGGAGTAATGCCTTTAATTCATCCTGAGACTAATTGAATGAGGACTTATCCTATAATATCTTAAATGAAGGTTCTGACTTGCTTATCTTAAATCCAAACTTACCCAATTCTAAATCTAAATTTAAATATATGCTTTTAAATCTTGAATGAATCTAATTTTAATATAATATGAATCTCAGTTACTAAATAACTGAGATTGGATCTAAAACTCTTATTATGTATGTAGATCTAATTTTTCACCACTCACATATCAGTAATCCAGATCTTAATTCTAAAATCTAATATCCTTACCACCTAGACACATCTCAGTATGAAGCTCTATGTTAATTGGATGGCTTAATTTAATTTTGATATCATACATATGACATATAAGTCTAAAGGAATGAAATAAAGTAAATGAACTAAATGTTGAGATACTGAATATTTGAAAGTAAAACAAATCTCAAATATTTGAAATCTAATTAACTCAAACATAAATGAATTTTAATTACTCAAATCATCATTTGACATGAAAAACGCATGATATATTGAATGTCTAAAAGTAACTTAATATCTAACTTACTCTATAAGAATGTTTCTAAATTGCATCATAATAATATTGTAACTAAATGGACATGGCCCCCATCCATGGTTTGGAGAGAACAAAATCATTATGTCAGGTTGTTTTGTTCAAATCAATTTCTTTATAATATTTGTGTTATTCCTTTAAGTTCAAAGATGATATTCAAACCTATAACAGTAGTTTAAAACACATCAACACATACACACATAACTAACTTTACCTCAAGAAAATCACACATTTTGTTACTTACCTTGGTCTAAAACGTATTTCAATACATTTTCCATTTCACAGTTATCAAACAAGACTATATACACATATTTATGACACCCAAGGTGAATTCTATGTATTCTAGAAAGTCCAGAATTAAATTTCTAAACTAAAACTTATCCCTTTTTTTCTAGGTTGAATGAGCTTGAAGGAGGCCCACGATGCTCAGGACCCCATCCTATCAATTTCCTACTGGAAAGGACTAGCCTTTGTTCCTTTCTCTGCTTCTAATTCATGGACGCCTAAGAAAGTATGATGACTCCCCTATTTCTCAATAAAAATAAAGCACAATATCACCCATGGAGAGGAGACCACTTCGACACCCAATTACATTGGCATCAACTATGGAAAGCATACGGTTGTGCATCTGGGTACAAATTGGCCCAAAACTTCCTCTAACCGCTCAAACAATCACTTGGTCTTGGTGGTGTGAGCCATCACAATTTTGCGCATGATCAGGCTTCTGCTCTGCTATCTGCTTCTTCATTCTAAATTGAAACATCAAGACCTCCGACTGAGGATACAACACCATACCACGAAAGTACCTCCTATGGCTTCGAGGAGACCCTATACCTCCCGAATTAACCCTCTCTACCATGTGTCATCTTGATACCTTTTTCTCTCCTTTAGATGTTTTTGTTTGGTGATGGCAAGAGAGGTAGATAATAAGGAAGGTCTTGATTTATATACTAATATATCATCTATCTAAGGGGTCAAAGAGGTCAAAGAAATGTGATAGTTTCAACAATCCCAATATTGTTATTACACATATAAGACCGACTCCCTAATTGATTGTTTTGTTCCTTTCTGCATGATGCAAAGGCTGAACATACTAAGGATATATTTTAGATAATTCCAAAAAAAAAATTAAGTCCAAATAAAACCTTTACTTCCAAAAATCTATATCTTCCAAAGCAATTATCTAAACTAGACAACACATTTTCTACAAATATCTATTAATCTGTGATCTAAGAAAAGAGCCAAAAATAATACCAGACTATTTAGTCAACTATTCAAAACCATATCATATCAAGGAATCACACCCTAGAAACATCAATTATTGTTTATTCAAATTTGCAAATTCACGCACTAGCTCTACATTATAGTATCACGTCACTAAAATAATTTTTAAAAATACTCGTTGACTACTAAATTGCATTGATTACTTGACCATAAAGTTAACTTCAATTTTACACATTGATTACATCGTTTCCTTTCTCCAGCTAAAATAGTCTCTCATCATTCATAGTTGACTATGTCTTTTTATTCACACTATCCAATTTCAAACAAAAGGTAACAATGAAATATTGACAATTTCTTAAAATCTCCAACTAATGTAACCCCTTTCATGATACTACTTATAATTAATTATTCAAACATCTAACATCAACAAAAATAACCAAATATTTATTGTGCATCCTAATAATCTCAAACAAAGTACTAATCATTATGTTATCAAATTTCTGTTATTCTAATAGCAGCCTACAACTATCTATTCTCATAACCATTCCATTTCCATTAGCACCATTACATACATAACCCTCTAACATTTGGTTTCTTACCAAATAGGTTTAAACCAATGAAACCAATTTAGGAAATATTATAAAAATCATTTAAAAGGGTATAGGACCATATTCATTTTAACTATCAAATATACATCCTAAAATGAAAAGTAATATTGTCCAAATTACTTTTTTTACTATGATTACCCACCCCTATTAAAATCATATATGTTTGACATGATCTTATACTTACAAAATGATAAACAATATTTAATTGTGCATACTAAATACATAATTTCCATTTTTTTAAATCATATTCTAATACTGATAATTAAAATCCTTTTTCCATATCAAAGTTGGCAATTGTATTGGGAAGGTGGTGGTCCGGTGCAAACACTTTCTTATAATCTTTAGTTACTATAACACTTCTATAAAATAAGTTCTATTGTTTTAATGTATCCAAGACTTGAAGATTCCCCAAAAGTACCGCAATATATCCTTAAGTTCCCTCTAGTAATGTATCGAATACATTTTTTCAACATCAACTAGATTTCAATCGCTATACATTTATTTTATCCAACTTTCTTGAAATAACAATTCTGAAACAAATCGTGATAAATTTTAGCATTTATTTCCTCTCCAAAATGACATATGAAAATCATAGTTATTATTTTAGAATTGTCTCATGTATTTATTACCTCAAAGGATTTGGCACCTAACCTCTCTCTCAATTAAAAATATATTAATACAAAATTGTATCAATTCAAAGTTGTGCCTGACATTAATTACTCTCAAAACAATCATGAAATCTTTGCCCAAAAGAATTCACTAAAAAGGTAGAACCCCGGTTTCTTGATATTCGACTAAGAGTTTGATATTTGGTTCAATATCATTTTGAAATCTCGAGAACCAATTATATTATCATATATCAAATTATTTGATTTATTCAGAAATGAACCACTCTAGCCTTATCTTTCTTGAATTTATTTTCTTATCTAAAGTTACCTTAAAAGCATGCACTATTATCCTCTATTCTCTATTTATCTAAGGAATATATATAAGGTCTTAAAATTTCAAAGTAAAATCATTTAATATTTTTAATCATTCATAGTCTCTTTGGGTAATAACATATATCTCTTTATATGAACATTATTAAACTCAAAAACTTTGTCAAAATGTATTTCTCATTATTTTGATGATATATATATATATATATATATATATATCTTGGAAAATTAATCAACATACACCTATAGGAAAAATACCATTTTACCTATATTGTGTTTATGGATAATTTATAGGCTCAAAATGTGCCTATACATCACCAAATCCAATTTTAGCATATGTGTTGTTTGTCTTGGGCTTCATAAAGATAAAATTATATACATTAGAATACTTAAAATTTGGGATGTTGCAAATATAATCTTTGGGGAAAAATTCACAAAAGGTGGATAGGTTGCCACACCCATAAAATTCCATATATAGAATAATCCCTATCGAAAATCCTAATTTTAGAATTTCATGCATCAACAAACTATAATTCGTTAATCCTATTTGATACCCTAATTTCTATGAAACTCCCATAACATGTTCCTTTACATTGACAATGTGATAACCCATAATCTTCTCTCTCCAGATGTATGTGCAATGCATTTTATATTTTCTCCTTTATCAATCTTGAATTCCATGTGTTTTGATGCACGATTGTTTTGTCTTATGTACAAGTGCCTTGTGGTGACACTCAGTTTAGGTTAAAAACCTTGTTTGCATCCACTATACACATTACCCTTTTCACACCTATTTTGATCCCCTCTATGATTTTATTTCTTCCATAATCTTGTATTGATGATGTAGAGCACATCCTCATGTTTCCAACACACCTACTTTTTGCAAAATGGAACTCAATAAAAGGAGTTATGCCCTTTTGTAAAACCCTCTTCAAGCATGCTTTTTGCCCCTTTTTCCCTAAGTTGGGATGACTTTATTCTAGTTGGACCCAATGAGTGTGTGGCCAAGGTGCCCCTCCCATTGCCTAAGGCCAATATGTGTCTCTCCTCCCTGGCCTATCACGTTCTTTGGATTTTGTTCCCTTCTATTTGCAATCGTCAGATCATTGTTACTCAGATATGTCCTTGACCCAACAGCTAGGGGGTTATCTTTCTCCCCCAGTGGAAGAAGAATAGGTAGGCCAATAAGGGACATGGAGTGCCCCTCTAAATAAAATCTAAATAGTTTGATGAGATATGAAGTTGTCTAGGACTTGTATCTATTCCCACAATCTTGCAATCTCGTAGTGTCACAATATGTAGTAAGTGGCATTCTATTATGGATACGAGACTAATTTTATGAGAGAGTCCAGTTTATAAAATGTATGCATGACATCCCACTCTCGCACCACTAGATATTATGTTCTAATAACTCCTTCTGATATAATCTCTTCCTTCCTATTACACCAACATAATCTTGTGCCTTTTATTCCACTATTTTTATCGACAAAATAAACACTAACCAGTTGTTTATGTTAGTGATAGAACCATGTCCCCAATGTCACCACCACTTCAGATACGAGATGTTTCTTCTAAAAGAACCGTAAAAGAAAGTGTTTTGGAGGCATCAACTCGTTGGTAGTTAGTCTTATGAACATTCATTTTCTTTGTTCCAGAGTCTGGGTCATTGACTGATGAGTAGGTGAGAATGCAACCACAATTCACATCTCTTATGGGTAGGATGGCATGTTACAATACAATAGTTATTCAAAATCTATTGGAACCACTTTTGTTTGGAAGGGAATCATAATTAGACATTAACAGGTCAATGGATTTACATTATAGGATCATGGGTCTTCAAAAAAAAATGGAGAGCATCTAGCTACAGAGAGATGGATGATCATCCATCCTTACTATCTAAATAAATAAAGGTGGACCAGCAAACTCTTTCAGGGTGTTAAGGAAAATCTTACCCAAAAGAACTAGATTCTTACGCTAGAGGAATTACCATATTACCTTTTATTTTATTTTATTTTCCGTTATCAAGTTACTTGTTTGTCATCCTTCTCTCAGACGACAATCACATTGATAGTCTGATGTACCATCTAGTCATTTGTCATGTTAAAAGAAACAATTGTTTTTGTGCAACAAATGTTTCAATTTCAATAAGAATAGACATGCTCATACTATTGAATCTGAGACTGGAAGGTAAAAGTATCTCCTATCCTTTATAAATAAAGATTTTATATAAACAAGTTCTTCACTTGATTTATAGAAAATGTGATTTATGATGACACATTAAAAATGAAGAGCACACAATTTATTTTACTTCTAAATTTCAATATGAAAAACATCTTCATGTTGGGTCCTTTTACAATGATTCTTTTTGTCAATAAAGGTAATCTTTTTGTAATCTTCTATATCTACTTTTCTTGAATTTATTAGATATATATATGTCAGTGAAGCATATTTTTATTTGTATGTGTTCTCTTTATTAATGTATTTATGTCATGCATGAAAACAAACTTTCTTGTCCAAAAAGTGTGATATAATAACAACAGTTCTTATTAACATAAAGCTTGGACTTGTATGATGGAAAGTCAATTTTGTGTCTACCAATCAGCCCCCCAATCTCCAACTACTGGTTCTGCCACTACTTCCCCCTTATGGCATCAGCACCAATGGCTCTAACACAGCCACACCTACTCCCTTTGGAGCCTCCAATCACCTTCCATATTGCTTCATTTCACCAAATTTAATTACCCCCTTATTTTTTTCTCTTTATTCTTCCTTTTTTCCTCCTTATTTGTAGTTTCACACCCTAGTATACTCCATACCTCCTTCCCACTTCTGATTCTATCAATGGTGGTTGATGGTGTGTTTCTCAAATGCAACCAATAAAATTGGCAAGAGACAATGTTGAAGGGGAGAGTCACACCATAATGACTAAGGGACTATGGAACTTTCTATCCCCAATAACGACACCAGAAAGCTTGGTGTGTGTTTCCTTGCCTTTGAGGTTTATGCACCTAACCAGTTAAATTAGATGAAACCCCTCAAGTAACCGAACACATTGGGTGTCTTTCAAAATTTATAAAGCCCTATTATGCTCTCTCCCATAGACTAACACACTTACCCTCGAGCATGCGGAGTTGTGTTGTAGTATAGGAAAGCAATAAGTTATGAATCGAACCTAAGAGAGAAATAGGGCACTAGAGCTTGTTTAGTTTTTTCTAGGTTCCTATTTTGGAGTATAGGGTTGGAGGGTTTTATGGTTGATTTTGGTTGATTACACTAAGATGATCCAACAGAAGTTAAAAGGAAAGAAGACATTCAAATCCTAAACTAACCCTAGACAAGTATGTTCTAATGATAAAGGAAACGACAAGCTAAAAAAGAAAGGAGAAAATTAACCTAAGGCAAGAAAAGCAGAGGTCTACACAACTCTAGACTAGAAATTAATATTAAAAGGTAATTAATGATCTGACCAGCAAGAACAAAGAAAGAATGAGGAAATAGACTAGTTTAGCCAGTAAGGATCTAAACATGTAAAGACTAGCTATGTAACATACTCGAATATTGGTAATATAAGTTAATTTCCCTTTCCTTAGGTCCACCTTCAGTTATATGATTATTAAATCCTTTTCCATTAAATTATACTATTCATGCTAATTAGATTTGAAAAAATATATTATTTTCAATAAATCACCTTATATATTAGATTATTTAGGCTAATTAATTCATTTTATTAATTGTAACAATTTATATAATTAAGTCTTCAAATGTGGGTTAAGTGAACAAACTCATCTATTTAATTAGATTTTACCCTAGACTAGCACAATAGAGTCATTTATGAGTCTACTTTTTCAAATGAAATAGATAAAATAAATAATATATCAAATAAATTTAAGAAATGCATTAATTAATGTTTATCTTAAAATAAATGAAACAAAATAGAGAATGTATTCCATTGGGGATATTAAAACTAAAATTTTAGACAACAAGTCAAATTTTAGATCAATTCAAATTCGTTTGACCATTAAGTTCATTGCTTCAATATCGTAACTTAAATACACATTATTACGGTGAGTATTTACATTTTCTTACCACTATATGTTCCCTTGTTTCTTCTTTTCTTTTCCAGTAACATCTCCCATTCATGCGCTCTTCACCTATTCACGTAGGGAAGACCCAGTATATGAAACAACCATCGTTGCATTTCCTATTTACCTGCCATTTCACCTTCTTTATTCCTCCCCTTCCCTTTCACCTCCTCTCTCTATTTCTAGCATCCCTTATTCCATAATCACCTGAAGCCCTAGTCACCACAACTACTGATCACCATGCGCTCTATAGCTAGACAACAAAGGAGGAGACTATGACGCCACCTCTTGTAGAATGACCTTTAAGCATTGTTTTCCTCACCACCTCAACTGCTACACCATGCTCCCCTCAATTCAAGCACTGAATAACTCCACGATTCTGAAACTCCATCTAACTAATAGGTGCAGACACAAGTCTTCACTCATGGTATTCATGACAGGCATGGTTCCCTCTTCTTTAGTGTCACACCCTATGAATTTGTGCCCTTTGCTTCCTCCTCCTATCATTGAGACCATGGCACCCTCAACCTGATCACCTCACGACCTGTCGATGTTAAGCTACTGCCTACAAGAGCATTGGTTGGTTGAAGAACCTATAGTAGACAAAAATGTCAACCACCATGGCCACAAAGAAAGCCATGTTGACACTCAAAGATGGTAATTATTGTCCTACCTCAATGTCAATGGGAATTCCAAGAAAATAGAGGAATGGAGTTCTTTCGGAGATACAGTGGACTCCACACCAAACCAAAGACTGAATGTATGTTGGTATCTTCCTTCTACCTTCTCCATCCTCGACAATCCTACTTGTAATCCTTCCACATCCTTTATCTAAGGCATCTAAAGAAGTCCTGCATACATGAGGGAAACCTACCACCACTACATTTTATTCTGCGTACTACTCTAGCTCAGATGAGGGACTGAGGAAGACTTGCTTCCTTGTTGCAAAAACATGTTCCTACAACAGTGGTTGCACCTGCATAACATAGCGGTTGGGTGATGGAATGGTGCATCCATCCTACCTATATGACCTCCTATGGTCTTTGAAGCACGTGGAGACATGTTCCATTAACCATAGGAAATGGTGAAGCCAGATTTAAGTAGAGGTATTGATGGTTTCAACAATAGAATAACCACCCAGAGATCATTAATGGTATGGAAAATGTAGGTTATACTCTTCTTTCCCTGAGCATGGATTCTTCATGATGCACTTAATACACTAAAGATGTGAGAATGCTTTGGATAATCAATTAGATAGAAGGGTACTGTAGATAATACAAGGATGATGCAAGACTTAAACTTGTTAAACAAGTGACATAATCAACTAACCATATTCGCAATATACAATCATATTTTGTATACATAGGTGAATGAATAGTTGAACCTACTAGGCATGTAACCTAGATTATTGACTTAAACAATGCTTATGAGAGTATATGTATAGCATCAATAATCGAAGTAATCAATTAGATTACATAGTCATTTAATTTTGAGAATCATATTGAACATATAAAATAGTTATGTGTAAAATTATGTAACAAGCATGTAGTACTTGAATTAGCAAAAATTCTTATGAACACAATACATCAGATAAGAATAATTGATAGTCAGTATTTTTTGAGTATAAATTGTGGTCAATTTAATGTGTTGAATTCATTTTCCTATTGTTGATTATATATGTTATAGTATTACTTTTTAGTAAATAAATTATTCTAAATACTTCATAATATTACTGTCTAGATCAGAATTACCAATATTATTCTTTTTATATACTAAAAACTCTAGATCTCATAACCAAGAGTGTTTTGATAAATATTATTGCATTCAGTGGATCATTGGACTTTAGGTGACTAAATTGAAATTACATGACATTTCATGATCTAAATTAGAGAATACACCCTATGATTCGTATGAATAGATTACCTTGAAATACTTGAATTTTTTTAGAGAAAGTTGATCGATTGTGATAGATATTCTTATTAGGGAGAGAAACTCAATTGTGAATAATAAATATTGATCGAACTAACTTGAATTATCAATATATAACCTTGCTAATAAGGATACACATATATTGGTCTCCTTGAACCTTAACTTGACATTAGGTTATCGAACTAGATTTAATATACTTTCAATGATAAATGGGTAATTATGGACTAATATGTGTATACAATACTTTTAGGTTGAGAAGGATGAATTATGAAGTTCCCCCTAGAAATAGGGTTATTCATGAAGATCATGTATGTTCTCTTCCCTATTTATAGTTGGGCATTAATCTTACTAACATATTGCTATAATAAAGCATTCTTTTTATTTGGACTTTTTACTTGTTCCATGATATAAATTCCTTATTCTCTTAAATTGACAAATATCCAGTTGCCAAGGGTCTATGGCCCCACTTACATTGTTTTTTGGATTTGAAATAATGATTGATGACTTAGAACATAACTTTCCACTATATTTATGCATTTTTGATCATTTATCTAGATATATATTGTATGGTGCATGAGAACAACCATTAGGGCACACATTTCAACATGGGGTGCCTCTTTCCACCACTTATATATACAGGGGTGCGTATTTCCACCCAAGGTGCACCTTTCCACCCATTATATCAAAGATACAGTATTGTCTTGGTCATACCATATCTATTTAGTCTAAATATATCATTATCTGAATATATATACTAGTTATGATAATGTGACTAATGATAAGACTTTTCATTTTAAATATTATTCTCTGAAATTAAAGTGCCCCATTCTCTTGAAATTCATTATTTGAAATTACCTATGTTAATGGCCCCTCTTGATGGAGCACCCTCTCTTTCAACTAAACTCTTTAAATGCCAAAAATATTTTATATTGCACATATAACAGTTGATATTGATCCATACCTTGTTTGTCTATTTTTTGGGTTGTTCCAAACTACCCTGGTGAGCATCCACTATTAGATGTTCCTAGACCAATGTCTTGAGGTGTTTCCAGTTCAGGAGTAGGCCTTGAGGATATCTCCAAAGATATCTAGTCTGCCCACTACAATTTGTCATATCTAGATGAGATATTAGTCCCTTTTTAGTTTAGTACTTTTGGACTTATCATGGCCATGTTGTGGACTCTCTTGAAGCCATGTAATAACTTAGTCTCTTTTCCACTGCTTAAACATTCTTATACTTGATGTCCATGCTATTTTGAGAAATACTATGCAACCTTTCCCCCTTTTTATTTGATGTTTTTTTGATATGGTTTCCTATTTATTTTCAAAATAAAAGTAGGTGTGGATTCCCTCTCAGGTCCCACTCCGTACAAGCAAAGCAAGAAGGTAAATTAGGGTTTTAGAGAATTACGTGAAGTGTAGATTGTTTTGGGGGATGTACTTGTCAATTAGGTTGGGGTGATGACATTTAAACATTATTCTTTCAACAACAACATTGATCCTAACAAATTTCCATAAACTACTAATCGAACATTGATGGGGTAGGATGTGTATAGGGAAACTAGTCCCTACCACTACATGTCCAACCTTACAAGGCTCACATTGAATAGGGTTTAGGTGGAATTCAATTAGTATCTAGTCAAGCCTAGGTTTCTAGAGTAGAAACACCAAATGTAATTATGGGCTAAGGGTAGTGATGTATTGTGGAAATGATGTTCTAAGCCTCTCATCACCCACATTCTAGCCTTGAGAAGGCTCCAAGTTAATAATAGTAAATGCATCTATATTATCTACTAAGATCTCTCACCTAGGTGTAGGTGAATTTGTGAACATGTAGGAATGTTAATAGATAACTGGGGATCCATTAATTGGACTAAGAAGCAATTCACAAGTTATCTACATACAAGCAATTTTCCTAGAAACCTAGGTGATTTCAAGCACAAACCACAAAGAAATTTATGGGAAATGAGATATAAATAGAAAATAATCATTAGCAAATGAAATTATAATATTTACCTATCACTCACCCCAACATGGTATCAAAGAAATATTTCGCCCTAAACGTGCCACCTATGGCCTAGCTACTCATAGAACTCAAAAATACAAAAAATGGAGAACAAAGATGTAGAAGTAGCCATGGATCTCAATGTTGATGAATAAATCCTCCTCTCCAGTAGCTACAGGGATGTGCTCCTCCTTTCCCCAAGGTGCAAGGGCATAAAATGATGGTGGGAAGTGGTCAAAATCCTAGAAAACTAGGGTTTTGGTGGTGTAAATTGTGAAATGGAGTGGAAATGAGGTGGAATGGCTAAGAGGAGAAAATAGGGAGCTAAGGGTGTCTAGGAAGTAGCTAACCTCAAGCTCCAGCTCCCACCCATGTACATGTAGGTGGTGGGAAAGCATTAGGTCAAGTGGAGGGTAGTATGTGAAATGTGGTGTAGTAAATTGGGTAGATTTACAAGTAAAATGACCGTTCTAGGGAGAACGACCATGGTGGACAGTTTGTAGCATATTGTGGTGTGGAATGACCGAGGTGAAAAATGGTGGAAAGTTATAGTAGATTTTTGGGTTTTATATTGTTGGTGGCACGACCGTGGTGTTCACCAAAGGTATGGTAGGTTGCCATCTAGAAGTATGTGGTGGCCCAAAAGGCCGTTCTGGAATGAGGCAATGTCGCTTGTTCTGCTAAGAATGTCTGTTCTATGTCAGGACACCACGACTGTGTTGTGGTCTTCTTTGATTTAGCTTGACTCTTGGCCACTAGGGGTAGGTTGGGGGAGCTTTGGGCCTTCGTTTTGCCCCTCCATCTCTCTCATCCATCCAAGCATGGTCTAAAAACCTGAAAAACCTGCAAAGAACATCCATAAGTACATTTGATAATAAAACACATATTGAATGAAATAACAAGTAATATAACAGATTTAGGTGTGACTGAAGTGCAATAAAACACAAGATGAGGCCCTAAAATAGAGTTGTGTCACCATCCCAAACTTAAAACATACTAGTCTTGAAGTATGCTCAAACTCAAACCCTCTTCAATTTTTTCAACAAACAAGAAATGACAAATGCAATGCAATAGATGTATATTGATTAAATGGGCTTACTGATGACTAAGTACATGTATTGTACCTCTCTCCTCTCCCCTTCACAAACCTATCATGATTGAAGCATTGAGCATTCAAACTTCAAATATAGGGCATATAATACACAATCAAACCATATGGTTGTCATATAAGTCTAGGTATACCTTTTCATGGCTGTGACAATAAAAATGACTAGGGTTGTTGTCTTACCTTCATGCATTCAATCTCATATGTCAATCCACACAAAGTGACCCATGTGGATGTGAAAAAGGCAAAAAGAGTTGGTTTGATGTTTCCTAGCTCAATGGGCTTGCAAATAGAAGAAGTAGGTTGTTCGAAGAGATTGATGTGCTATTACACATGATAACTCATCATTTCTTTATTTAGACGCCATTACAAAGGAGCATATTATATTTTATTTTTACATTTTTTTATTTTTAATTTTCTTTGCCCTTGGTATATCTAGGGAACATGGTGACAAGAGTGAAGTATGGAGGTACATATATGGTCGCTCCAAACTTTTGGAGGTGGCTAAGGCTGAATATGTTCTCTTTGGCATCCTCTCAGGAGGCAGAGAGATAAGAAATGATGAAAGAAAAGTCAGTCAAAGAGGGGTCACTAGTATGGTTTTCAACATGAGGTCTCGTACATAAGTGTTACTCCAACAAGTTCATGAAGAAATGACACACCACATGCATGAGCTATATGAAAAACAACATTTTTGTCATCAAATTTGAAAAACCCTAAGTGTATATGGCTTGCTTAAATCACAATTCAACCAATCAATTCACAAGCATAAGAGAGGTGGTTCACATGTAAAAGTCAATAATTGAGACCATTTAGCAATAGAGCATGAGAATATAGATGATAGCGCCCATTTTATGGCCGCTAGAGCTTATATTTTACTATCAAAATAGACCCCAAACCTTACTTCCTCTTCGTATATCTTATTTTGTTGTAAAGAAATAATGCCCGCTATGACCCTGATAATATTTCCCATCTTTTATATAGTTTCTCTTATTTTTCCACAAAAAGAGCATTAATGGGCCCTTCACGCCCATCAGCAACGAAGTACCCGTCCCGGCCTAGTAGTGCGCGAGGTGACACACCCCCTTACCCGTCACGGTTGCTGCCTAATACGACAGCAACCCGACGCGGGTGTGTCACGTGGGAGCCTAGGCCGCTGCAGCTCCTTACCCGACAGGGTGCCTTGCTCATCACGGTTCACCTAGCCGACGTCGCCGATTACACAATATGGCTACCCCTCGGTGCAGTAGCCCACCAAGATCCCTACTCGACACAACTGATGGCCCGACATGTGTGTCAAGCGACGGACGTATCGGCCCCTCTGAAGCCACGAGAATAGTGCCATACGGAGGGCACGTGGCCCAATAAGAGCCGCAACTCCCACCAGCCCGCTACCTATAAATAGCAGCTACAAGCCTACGATGGAATGGGCCAAATCCTAAGAGAGCTAACTCTTAGAGCACAGGAGCTAGTGCATCGAGTTCTGGAGCCTACGAGGCAATACTAGTGAGCACACCCCCGACTCGAGAGGGACGAGAGGAGTTCACTTATGAACCATTTCAGTGGCAGCAAGCAGCGTGACATGACCCTCAAGGTTACTTAAATATGTTGGGTTCTTATCTGGGCTTCAACCCGAGACGTCTTACCCACCTATACCTGAAATGAGGGACCCGAGAGACCTAAGATAATGCTTACCCGATATGTATCCTAACCTGACACGGTACCCAACCCGATATGGTCTATACCCGTCACGGCTGTAGCCCGACTCGACCATATCAGGTAGAGGTCCTATCCCAATACGCCCCTTACCTATCACGGTTCATGACCCGATACGGTCAAGAACCTGACATGGTCGTATCCCGATAGGGCCCTTACCCGGTACCAGGTAGCATTACCTTAAGTATCTTCTACTATGTACCTTGATCTACCAAATGAAGGAGACGGATACCTATCTTCCCTTTACAACACTTTACCTTCATTTACTAATGCATTGTAACTAAACCTTTTTATCTCTTTATTATTATGGGTATCTGTGGAGTTTATCTCATATTGTTCTGTATATGGCTTTTTTTGTTGAATGATTTCTTTATAGCATCTGAGTTCTAGTCTCTTCTTTCTAGATCATGCTTTTAACTAGCTATCAAATTGTGTTTCTCATTTTGACTCCTTTGAGAGAGGGATGCCATAAACTCTAGAGCTTGGTCAGATTCAGGTGTATGCGAGTATCTAGAATTAGGGTTGCCCCAGCCTATCTTTTCGCTCTAGTCTATGCCTGGTGCCCTTGATAGAGGGAACCTAGTGCAGGGCTAGTTGGCACCTTCTTTGAGAGAAGAAGGTGCAGGATGTACACCAGTGCCACTTGTTACGATTAAGTTTTCTTCCTTCGTGCTATACTCCGAAAATAGTCGTATCTCCTCATCTTCCTTTATTTCAAAACTTCCCTAAAAATTGTTAAACCCCTAAATATTAATCCTTCTGGTAACTCCCCTTGGAGATAGGTTTTTAGTTTGATTCTTTATAATTCTTTCTCAAACCTTATTCTTTGACTTTTTGACATTCTTAGACAGGTAAAACTTTCGTTCCTAAGCGTGATTCTTCCAATCCCTGTGTTCAACCCCGAACTACTTCAACCATGTGCAAGTTGTAGGAGTGTTAAACATTCAGGTATTATAAATCTTCTAAAGTCCGATGACCTAGACAAGTCTCCATTGTTGGACCCACGTTTAAGGATTGTCAACTTTTTTGCGTCGTTGTCGGGGATAGGCAACGAATACCATTCTACGAACTCGAGTTTTACTTGCACTTCACCAAAACCGTGTACATATGCATATAATGTTGCAAATATTTACTCAAAATAGTATATACAACACACTCACACTTTCACACTTCTTCTTTCAAGGTACTTCTTCACCTTTTCTAGCCATCCTTGGGTGTGATAGGCCATGGCTGAGCAGGCTCCCAAAGCTCGATCCCTATGCTCTTTTGTCCAAGTCAAGGAAAAAGAAGATAGGAATTTGGTAGTTGAGAAACCACTGAATGTTGCCAACTTTGAGTTGAAGCATGCTTTCCTCCAGTTGCTGCAACACAATCGGTTCAGAGGGAACACCATTGAAGAGAACCCATACAACCACCTTACGATGTTCAAGAGGACTTGCAAGACTTTTAAGATCAACAGAGTACCAATATCCCACATCTACACCCAGTGCTTTCCCTTCTCTCTAAGAGACAAAGCTTTGGAGTGGTATACAAGTCTACAGGATGGAAGCCTCCCCGATTGGGAACATCTAGCCAACACATTTATCGCCAAGTTCTTCCCTATAGAAAGAAACATCAAATGCCAAAACAAGATAATAATGTACTCGTAGAAAGTCTCAGAGAACCTACATGAGACCTGGGAGAGGTTCCAAGGCTATTAGAGGGAGTTCCCACATCATGGTTTTTCTAAGCCCAAGTTGATCACTATTTTCTATAATGGATTGTGTGCTGATGAAAGGATATCCCTAAATGTTGTAGCTGGTAGCGATTTCTTGGGACTAAGTGCTCAAAGGGCCAGAGAGATTAAAGACAATATGGCCACAAACTAGCAAGATAGTGAGTACGACAAGGAGTCAACGAGCCACACCACTCCTAGATAATCAAAGGTGATGGAAGCGTTGGAGGCTAAGCTGGACAAGAGAGTAACTGACGTGCAAACCTTGAACGAGAGGGGATATAAGGGAAAAGTCCGACATGAGGTAGTAAGAAGTTGCGTCACACTTGGAGAGCCAGATCACCTGTCTAACTTCTGTCCACACATGGCCACTCAAGGTGAACCTGATGAAGACAACAAAGAGAATGTAAGCTATGTCCAGTATTCGTGCCCCGATCTCCCTAGTTTTTCATACAGGAACACCAGTGCGGCCGAAAATTCTCATTAGTTGGTGGGCAGAACTTCCTTGGGAGGACTGCCAAATCAGCAACGCCAAGCAGGTTTCTCACAGCAGAGGAGTTACCAGCAAGGGCAGCCACAGTGATCGTCGATGATTATAGAGTTAATGTCTTTTGCTAAGAAGCAAAATGATCATAATGAAAAGCTGCATAAAATCTCTACGGACAGCACGACCTTGCTCAAGTTCATGCAACAACAGATGGGAGGGTTTTCTACTTAGATTGGAGAGCTACAACAGCATAATAAGAAGATAGACCAACAACTGGCAAGCCTAGCCCAAAGTATCAATCACCAGGTAGGGTGTTTCCCCTCTAGTACCAAGGCAAATCCGTGTGGGAACGAAACCGCAAAGATATCCATTTTAAGGTCAGGAACAGTGGTGCAGTTAGTGATTGAGAAGAGAGAAACAATGGCGACAACACTAGTTGAGGATGTTAACCCCAAGGAATCGGAAGAAGTACCCACAAAGTCAAAGAAAGTGATGAAGGAAAGAGTCAATGACGTCCCATTCAAGGAACGTCCAAACAAGTATGCACCTGGCTTACCTTTCCCGCATAAGCTGGTAAAGGCACAGTTGAAGAAGAGGTATGAGAAGTTCAGGGCTACAGTGTAGAAGCCACACCTCAACATCCTGTTCTTGGATGCTATCGAGGAGATGCCCACATACACAAAGTTCTTGAAAGACTTGATCTAGACAAAGAAAAGAGGAGAAGACGTTGAAACTGTGAATCTAGCACAAATGTCCAGTTCTTTTGTTAAGGCAAGTATGCCTTTTAAGAATAAAGACCATGGGGCTTTTGTCATCCCCTTTCAGGGTTGGGGACAGCATAACCCGCAAAGGTCTGGCAGACCTGGGAGCAAGTATCATCTTAATTCCCTTGTCCCTTGCAAGGAGGTTAGGACTTACTGATATGGTGAGCACCAATATGAGAAATCATCTTGTAGATCACACCTTCACCAGACCGGTTGGAGTGGTCGAAGTTGATCCCATTAGAGTTGGGCGGTTCTTTATACCATGTGACATCGTTTTGATTGACATCGTGGAAGATCCTAGCTACCTCATTATCTTTAGGCGACCCTTTCTTACAACTGGAAGATCACTCATTGACGTGGAGGTGGGTAAGATAAGAATCAGAGTTGGAAGAGAGCATATTGACTTCAACATCTATGATTGTATGAAATCCCCCTCATTCTTTAAGTCATCTTATTTTGTCAAATTCTATCAGCAGCTCTGCAATGAGATAAGGGAATAAAAACCTATGGTAGACCCAAGGATGTGTTCCTTAGCTAACGAAGCATAGGTGGTCGAGGACGTGGAAGTGAAGGAACTACTGGCATTTATGGAAGTCGAAGGTCTGTCTGAAGCTGAAAACCCAGTGGAGATAGTGATGTATGCTGCCATACGAAGTGGTCTTACTGAAGAACAAGAAGAGAAGACCATGCCTGAGTTGAAGGCTTTTTCGAAGGGTTTGGAGTACCATTTTCTGGATGAAGAAAGGATGAACTCCATCATCATTAACTCTGAGCTGACCGACAGCCAAAAGGAACAACTACTTTTGGAGCTGAAGCTATGAAGAAAAGCCCAAGGTTACTCGATTGGAGACCCAAGGGGGATCATCCCTCTATTTGTATGCATAGAATCCACCTAGAAGAAAATTCCAAACCTTACACCCAGCTGCAAAGAAAGATGAAAGAGAAGTTGGGAGAGGTGGTCAGCAAGGAAGTTATGAAACTCTATATTGCGGGAATCATTTATGCCATTAGCGACAGCACGTGGGTGAGCCCTATCCAGGTAGATTAAAGAAGGGAGGCATAACGTTGATCAAGGGAGATAACATAATCAAATTTTCCACTAAGACCATCACTGGTTGGTGGATGTGTATAGATTACTGAAAGCTCAACACCGCCTCCACAAAGGACCACTTCCCTCTCCCATTTATCGACCAAATGTTAGAGCACATGGCTCAGCACTCTTACTTATACTAGTTGGATGGGTATTTGGGGTTCTATTAGATTCCCATTCAGCCGGACAACCAGGAGAAAACTACCTTCACATGCATCTATGGAACTTTTTCTTTTAGAAGAATGTCCTTTGGGCTTTGCAATGCACCCACAACTTTTCAGCGGAGCATGAACGCCATTTTCGTAGACTTCCTGGAAGATAAGATGGCAGTCATTATGGATGACTTCAGTGTTTATGGAAGCTCTTTTGATGATTGCCTAAATAGCATGTATTTGGTAATGAGGAGATCTGAAGAACAAAGTCTCACCCTTAATTGAGAGAAGTGCCATTTTATGGTACAGGAAGGGATAGTTCTGGGATATAAGGTGTCCATTAAAGGCATTGAAGTTGACCAATCCAAAGTGGAGGCGATTTCAAAGCTTCCTCCACCCTCATCTGTAACAGGAGTCAGAACTTTCTTGGGACATTTCAGTTACTACCAAGGATTTATCAAAGACTTCACAAAGATTGTGAATCCTCTATCAAATCCGCTGATGAAGGATGTAAAATTTGATTTCATAGATGGGTGTCTGATAGCATTCTCCACTTTAAAGGATGCTTTGGTCTCCTCACCCATTCATCAGTCCCTCAATTGGAATCTTCCCTTCGAGCTTATGTGTGATGCTAGTGATTTTGCCATATGCGCAATCCTTGGGCTAAAGAAAGATAAGAAGCATCATGTGATCTTCTATGCCAGTAAGACGCTAGATGAAGCATAGATGAATTATACCACCGTCGAGAAAAAAATACAAGCAATTATCTATGCATTTAATAAGTTTAGATCTTACCTTTTGGGTATTAAAGTGGTTGTTCACACTGACCATGGGGCTATCAAGTATTTGATGCAAAAGAAAGATGCTAAGCCTAGACTGTTACACTGGGCATTGCTTCTATAGGAGTTTGATCATGAGATAATAGACAAGAAAGGTTTTGAGAATGTGGTTGCCAACCACCTTTTGAGGATTGGGGTGGAGGACGACCACCCACTGTCGATCAATGAAAGCTATGCTGATGAGACAATATATGTTGCCCAGATGGTCAATCTTGAAGGGCCATGGTATGTTGATTTCTGTAACTATCTGGCCTACAAACAACGACCCCCAGAAATGTCTTAAAATAAGAAGAAGAAGTTCTTCTATGATCTAAAAAACTATTACTGGGATGACCCTCTATTATTTAGGCATTGTGTCGATAGCCTATATAGGAGGTGCTTACCTGAGGATGAAGCCCCAAAGATCTTCTTTGAGTGTCATTCCTGTCTCTATGGAGGGCACTTGGGTGCTGAAAGAACCACGACCAAGGTTCTCCAGTCTGGATTTTTTTGGCCCACTCTTTTCAGGGATGGTCACACCTTTGTCAAAGCCTGCAACGGGTATCAAAGAATCAGGAATATTTCCCGTAGGAATGATATGCCCATGTCGGAATGGATTGAAGTGGAAATCTTTGGCGTATGGGGGATAGACTACATGGGACATTTCCCTTCATCATACGATTTCAAGTACATTCTTGTTGATGTGGATTACGTCTCCAATAGGGTAAAAGTCGTACCCACCACCACTTGTGATGCTAAGGCATTTGTAAAACTCTTTACTAAGATCATCATCCCCAGGTTTGGAGTACCAAGAACAGTTTTCAGTGATGGTGGATCACACTTTGTTGAGAGATAATTTGAGTCACTTCTGCGCAGATATGGCATTCGACACAAATTTGCCACACCATACCATCCATAGATATCTTGTCAAGTTGAAGATTCTAATCAACAAATCAAACAGATCCTAGAGAAAATAGTTGGGAAGTCTTGAAAAGACTGGTCAGCCAAGCTAGATGATGCTCTCTGGACATACAGAACAACATACAAGACATAGCTTGGTACCACACCTTATCATTTGATATGCGGGAAAGCATGTCATCTACCTCTTGAGTTGGAGCACAAGGCATTTTGGGCCATTAAATGTCTCAACATTTTTCCGTCCCTAGCCGGAAACAAGAGGTTCCTCTAGCTCCAAGAATTTGAAGAACTTAAGCTTTACGTCTACGAGAATGCAAGAATCTACAAGATGAGGACAAAAGTCTGGCATGATTCCCACCTGTGGAAGAAAGACGTCAAAGAAGGTGACAAAGTTTTGATGTTTAAATCTTCTATTCAACTTTTTCTAGGCAAACTACAGACTAGGTGGTCCGGACTGTTTGTAGTAGCAAAGATGTACCCGTCAGGATTGATGGAGCTATATAACAAAGATGACCCTACAAAGGTCTTCCCAGTCAACGGAAACTGAGTAAAAAGGTTCGACGAAGATGAAACTTTCATATGGAGGTCCGAGTTGCCCCTGAACAAGGCCAGAGCTGCACCAATCAAAGAAGCATATCAAGATTTGAAGATGTAGACAGAAACCACAACGCTCCTCGGGAGGCAGCCCGAGTTTTACTTTCCTATAATAGGATGTTATTTCCTTTTCCTGCAATGAACGTTATGAACACTCTCATTGTAATAAGTCCCAAGTCTGTGCCTGTGCCACGTGCACAAATTCTCTCATTTTCTAGTCCACTGACTTAGTTTTATCACCTTGGTGTGTAATACTAGCTAAGGTCGAGGTTCACACCTAAGCCAGTGATGTTTTACATACCGAGTTCCTTTTAATTTTTGGTTTTCATCGTTATTATGTTCTCATTGAGTTATTTGAATTTTAGCATGTCTGGCATGCATGATATCCTACCTTTATGCTTAGCATGCCGGGCTTACGTGTCGCCAAACCATGTTGGGCGTGTATCGCACGACTGCATCTCTCAAGTTTACCTAATTTTATAGAGGCATGTCAGGAAAGTAACACGCCCAATCGTATGGCACAACGCGTTGCTCGGTTTTAACCTGTACCGCGTGACACGTATATCGCCCAAAATTGTGGTGCCCAAGGGGTGTATCGAGCAATGCATATCGAGCAACCCACGCGTGCCGCCCGACATGTCTGTCGGGTGACACATCGCCTTTTAGAAAGCCTTGCGATGTGACGTGATTAGACGGATTTTACCTTGCTTTGGAAGGCGATTCGCATGCATGCACGACACGTGTCCCCATTTTTACCTTTTAACCTGGATCATAGATGGCTATATATAGTAGCTCGAGATTAACTATGTCAGGTTACCAAAGTTACCAAAGCTTTCGCTCCCGTATCGTGCAACCTCCTGCTAGCTTAGCTCCCGTGCCGATTTCCCAGCCTATCGACCTTTTGTGTCATGTTCCTACTCTTCCTGCCTGACAAGGTAAAAAGTCGTGACACACCACCCGTGTAGTGCAACCATGTGTGTTGCGTAGACTGTATCGACCATCCTTATCACCCACCAATAACACTTTAACCGTATTGTGTTCTTGCCCGTGTCAGGCAGAACCTTTAACATGTATTGAGTTTACTAGCTATCGCATCAAACTGTGTCAACTTTCCTATCATTTATTTTGCATCAATCTTACACATGTGATACACGAAACAATTATCATGCGACACAATGAACCATGCATCTTTGTTAGGTAAGACATTTAGCGTGCGTCGGTGACCTTATCATTCAGGGAGTTTGTTGGTCTTTCAAACATGTCACGCGAGATGCGTATCACGCGACACACATATTATGTGACACGATTATCGTGCTTCTCTGCTGCCGATTTGAACAACACGTCGTCTTCCATTGTACCTGATATCGGTTTATCTTGAGTATCATTCAAAAAGCGTATCGGGTTTTTCAATATACAAGAGCACTTACATATCACACGTCAGGATTCCTAAAGGCCCAACCCAATATCAGATATCGCATGTATCGCCCAACCCATATCGGGCGGATCCTTTTTTCCTAACTCTCAGTATCGTGTAACTGAAATTTTGATCAAATAACTCTTTTTTAATTTCCTTATCTAATATTTTCTAAAAATAGCTCGCACCAAGAAGACCGTCATTTAAGTTGATGAGTAGGGCCAGAGGATCAATCCTGAAGCCACAGTTGAAGCCACCGCTAGACAAAAATGCCTAACCCAAAGACGGTTGGGCCCTCTAAGGCCGAGAAAAGGCCCCGAGTAGAAGCAACTGCAACCCCGAACATGACGGCAGACCCTGAGGTGCTAACCCACTCCCCAGGATATTTTGTGCCAAGGGACGAAGAGCCCCAAAGGTGTTATAATGAGTTGGTGGTGAAAGTTTACCGCCCAACCTAGTTCTTCCACCATGCATCCTTCTGACAGATCGACATCTTTAGCAGGCTGGAGAATGTACTGGAAGATGTCAGACTTCAAAAGTTCTGCTTCAACTTCTCTACCTCTTACATAGAGCTAACAAAGGAGTTTATAACCTCCCTCCACCGAGTTCCAAACACACTAGAAGAAATAAAAAGGTATGGTGGAGTGGACAGACTACAGGGGCACCTCTACAACATAGAGCATGACATAACAGAGAGGCTACTCTATAAGATCTTCTCCTCCAGTGAGGTTGAGCAATAATTTCTCAACAATGAGGTGAATCAGCAAAAGTGACGGCTTTGACCCAGTCACTCTGTGGAGGAAGATGACGGGCGAGTCCTCCTTCAAGACAGGGATCAAAGTGGTGGTGGTCCACTCCTGCTTCTAGAGGATAGTCCACAAGATCGTAGAGAGCCTACTCTTTAGCAAATATGAGACAAGCAAACTCTACAATGAAGAGTTGCACCTTATATTGTCCATAATTGAAGGCAAGCCGATCAACCTGGGGTGCTTCCTGCTAAATCGTCTACATCCTATAAAGGATGCCACCAAGGAATACAACATGAGAGGATTCATCAACCTCATAGCGGATGGGCTTGGGTACCCGAGGATCCACTCAGCCTGTCATAAACCAGGGTTGATGACAAGATAGATATAAACTTCCTCACCAGGATGCACATCATCAAAAAGGAAGGTCGCCGCCTCTTCTATAAGTTTGCGAGCACTAATATCCTCATGCCCCTCCCAGGTTGTGTCAACTATGATGCGAAATAGTTGGTCATTATGACGGAAGAGGTCCAAGCTTTGAGCGTCGACGCAGCTTATGCTGCTGCAATGACCATCCAAGAAAGGATGGCCGCCACAGGGAAGCCCGCACCAATGGAAGCTCAGCGGGACAAATCATCGGTAGTCATCCTCGAAGACTCACCAGTCGCCACTACCATTGAGCCAATCGCCACGACTCTCGAACCAGTAGCCACTACTCCGATGGTCGCTACTACTGCCACCAAACTAGCCGTGGCAACCACAATGACGCCCTCCGCTGACACAGAAGAAGTACCTACCATCGGGGAGGTCATCAACATGACTGAGGCGGCCAACAGTCGTTGCCTCAGAAGCCGCCGCCGTAGAAGCAGTTGCCACAGTGCCACAAGCTCAGCTCTACCGACAATGGTAGAAGCTGCAACCATGCCCTTGGTGCAGTCGGATGCCTCTTGCAACAGAGATGAGGTATTTGTTGAGCTCTTGGAGGCAGAGCTCAGGTATGTCCAGAAGACCCCAACACTACCACCCTCAACGCCAGCACTCGACATGGAGGAGGAAGCTGATAGTTCGGTGGTCGATCAGTATTCGTCCACTCTGCCACCCTCTCCACTACCCCATGCTGAGGAGATAGAGGAAGCCACAAAGGTACCCACCCCGCGCTCGAAGGTGACGCCCTCATGTATTGTCGTAGTAGATTCGATCCTGACATATGATGCATGTTCATCGGGTTGCGCCGCCAACGTGAGGAGTGATACAAAAAGTTAGAGTCGATCTGAGGTAGTCCCTTCCTCGTTAGGGAAAGCCTTTGACTTTGAGTTTGACAACTTGTGGTATGTAACAATCAACCACAACTCTAATTTTACTTCCCTAACCTACAAGTTTCAGGTCTTCCAACAATGACTGGGTGAACAGGAGCGATAGCTGCTGATCCTAGTTGGTCTCCTCGGCCAACTAGAAGCAATGAACAACACAATACAGGTGGCACTCCAATGCCTTGACACCATCGAGTAGAGGCTCGACGAGAGGGACAACCGCCACCACTCAAGGCGTTACCAAAGATCGTCATCACTGTCAGTATCCCCCTCTCTACCATCGTCATCGTTTTCTTCCTGTGGCTTATCATCCTCCTCCACCACCCGTGTGCCCTCAACAATGCCAGAGGAGGAGACGACTAATAGGACCACTGACGGGGCTCCCAAAAAATAAAAAAGTTCTCACGGCGTCAACGCATTTGCCACTCCAAAACTACTAGAGCCAATCGATTCCACAGAAGAAATGTCTGAAGGCCTAGTGGATTATTCATATGAGGGAGAAGAGTGTGATCTATATAGATCATTTGTTGAGCAGCCCCCAAGAGCGAAGACTTTAGTGGCTAACGCATTCTCTACACTATCTGAGATTTTAGTCTTCGAGATGGCAGACTTTGATAGGCGCGCCATTGTCTATCTAACAATCTAGGACCAACAACTATTGAATATGATCTTAAGGCCACAGAAAGAAGAAGAAGCTATCCTCTGGAGAAACGTATACTTCTCCATTCAACGACGAGCACTAAAAGCAATGTTCCACTCAGCAGTCGTCATGATCAAGAATATCGTGCTCAGGGCAGGCTGACAGCCGATCTATAATGCCACTACAGCCTTAGCCAGGCGACTGCTAGCAGGGGTGGATAACATAAGGTTGGTGGTTGATATGCTGAAGAATATAGAAGAGCACAACCCCGACCTAGATCTGACCCCCCGCAAGCATAGGGGGTACTAGTTTCTCTGTGTGGCTAACGTTTTCTCCCAAAACATTACCTTGCTCAGTTGCTACATCACAGAGGTTCCCCAACTAGAGAACATCTTCCTTTGCCCCGAAGACATCAAACTCAGGCTCCTACCTCTACATCTCCACCGGGTCATCAAACAAGGCATCCGCCTCCACAGTGGCATCTAGAACTTCTACGGGATCAAGGACTTCCCAGTTTGATAAGACCTAGGGAGCAGAAATAGAGCTTTCATCGTCTTTCATGCCATAGAACTGCTAAGCATCTTTAGATATATACAGAAGCTCTAGGACACAAGTTTCTATTATCTAAGGAGCATCTATGCACTGTTACTGATAAAAGACAAGCATTATTTCTAAGATCCAGAGCTTCCAGAGGATCTACTGGAGACAGATGTTGATTTTGATTCTGATTCCCATTCTTCTCCACCCACAATTCATCCAAGAAATGAAGTCGAGAACTCCTCTGATGTCTTTATGATAGACAAGTAGATAGAGCATTTGTGATCCATACTCTCCGCTGAAGGAGCTTCTACTTAGCATGTTTTCTCTGACTCCGTCATCAACAACTTTGATCGTTCCGCCTGAAGTTCTCTATCTTAAGAATAGGTCAATCAAATACTTTCACAACTTGCTGATTCTAACACTGTAGACGTCATCTATGAGAAGGATAACGCAATAATCCCCCTTGACTATCTATGTGACCTAGTCAAGGCTGGAGTGTGTTTAGCTATGAAGGTCGCATCATCTTACATCCCTATCATACAAAAGAAGATTGGATAGCCCTACATCACCCATCTGATGTTGTTCAACAATCTATGTCTGGAAAATGAAATGGGAGCACGCCAGCTATTCCAACTCAAAGCTAAAAAGTGTTTGTTGCGCATAATATTTCTTCCTATGTTGCATGACAATCATTGGACACTCCTCATGATATACACCCATGCCTGCACTGGTTTCTTCTACAACAGCTCAGACACTAACAACGACTCATCGAGGAGTGTGTATCTGTGCCAGCAACACCCCTTGAACGACTGGCAAGAAAATACTACACCGAGGTGGTGTCCTTGATAAAACCTTATCTTGAAGATCCGGTGGGAACCTGGCACGATCTCCAATTATGCCACCGCAGTCCACAATAGGCCCCCTATCAAATGATTGTAGAGTCTATGTTCTACACTGGATATACAGCGTAGCAGCCCTGACAAAAATGCTAGAGAAGCTCCATAACCTCAACTACCACAGCCAACGGGAGAATATGTCATGGAGCTCTTATCTGCTGATGGCGCACGCATCCACTGAACCCTCATTGATCTATGCCCACCCTTTCCTATTTATCTCAATACTGTGGGACAAAGTGTGGGGTAAGTTTTTTTTTTGGGTGGGGGGGGGGGGTGCTCCATAGCATCAGTGAGGGAGGTACTCTAAAATTATCCCTCTTTCCCTTTCCTCCCCTCCCCTCACCACACTCTATGTATACATTTATATAAATGTTTGATAGAAAGCAATACATAAACAATATATACATAACTGTTTGTTTCTCAAAAATTGTAAAAAATTACTTTATCGTTAATATTTGGTAAAACTTCTTCCAGCTTGTTCTCTCCGTGCCTAATGTGGTGTACATTTCTGCTATGCTCTCTAGAAAACGTAGTTTTAAATGACAAAGTCTATAACTTTTATATGACAACTTTGAAAAATAATTTCATTCTAGCTAATAGACGTGCATGTGAAGGAAAAAGCTACCCAAACAAGCAAACTCCCTTTTCCCTACCCATCAAAATCCCAAAAAGAGAGGAAAGCGTTATGAGAGCGAATAAAAACATGAGAGTTGTGCCAAAAAAAATACTTGTCTTCCCAAAAGTACCCATCTATTAGGCATGGTAGATCTGGGGCAGTGGTACGTAGGATGTGAAATCACTATTGTAAAGACAACTGGCTTGGACGTCTGGGACCACTTGCCCGTTAACGGACCCATACCTGGATGGACCAATGGGAAGCAAGAAAACCACAAAATCCTTAAGCCTTCCCGAAAACCCCACCTACTGCCCCCAAGATTCAAGAAGTTTGGTGTGAAAGTTAACTTTTGAATCATGCAACCAAAAGTCTCACAAAAGTTGGGGAGAACATTTTTGTTTAAAATAAGGCAAGAAAAATAAATCCCCTTGCTCGTGGTCAGACGTAATTTTCTTTGGGATATTCCAAAATCCACTCACCCTTTGTCAGAAGACTACGCCTAGTTTTGAAAGGTACCGCAAACAAAAGTTTTAAAGTAAGTATAGATTGATTGAGGACAATCAAAATGCTAAGTTTGGGGGAGTTGATAGCAACCATAATGCTGCTAGAGCTTATATTTTACTATCAACACACACTTCAAACCTTACTTCTTCTTCATTTTATCTTATTTTGTTGTAAAGTAATAATGCCCTCTATGCCCCTGATAATATTTCCCATCTTTTGTAGAGTTTCTCTTCTTTTTCCACAAAAAGAGCATTAATGGGCCCTTTAGACCCATCAGCAATGAAGTACCCCATCCCGGCCTAGTAGCGCGTGAGGTGACACACCCCCTTACCCATCATGGTTGCTTCCCGATACGACAACAACCCGATGTGGGTGTGTCACACGGGAGCCTTGGTCGTTGCAGCTCTTTACCTGACAGGGTGCCTTGCTTGTCACAGTTCGCCCATTCGACGATGCCGATTACACGATATGGCTACCCCTCAGTGCAACAGCCTGCTAAGATCTCTGCCCAGCATGACTGATGGCCCGACATGCATGCTGGGCGACAGACGTATCGGCCCCTCCGAAGCCACGAGAACGGTGCCAGACAGAGGACACATGGCCCAATAAGAGCCGCAACTCCCACCAGCTTGCTGCCTATAAATAGTAGTGACAAGCCTACGATGGGACGGGTTGGACCCTACGAGAGCTAAATCTTAGAACACAGGAGCTATTGCGTCGAGTTCTAGAGCCATCCGGGCGATACTAGGTGAGAACACCCCCGACCCAAGAGGGACGGGAGGATTTCACTTAGGAACTGTTTCTGTAGTAGCAAGTAGCACGACATGACCCTCAAGGCTACTTCAACATGCCAGGTTCCTATCTGGGCTTCAACCTGAGACGGCATGTCCACCTATACCCGACACGAGGGACCCTAGAGACTTAAGATAATTGTTACCCGATATGTATCCTAACCCGACATGGTACCCAACCTGATATGGTCTATACCCATCATGGCTGTAGCTCGACATGGCCACCAGCCCGATGCAACCATATCGGGTAGAGGTCCTATCCCGATACACCCCTTACCCATCACGGTTCATGACCCAACACGATCAAGAACCCGACATGGTCGTATCCAGATAGGGCCATTACTTGGTATTGGGTAGCATTACCTTAAGTGTTTGCTGCTATGTATTTTGATCTTCTAAATCAAGGAGACTGATACCTATCTTCCTTTTTCATCACTTTACCTTCATTTTACTACTGCATTGTAACTAAACCTTTTTACCTCTTTATTATTATGGGACTTCGTGGAGTTTATCTCATATTATTATGTGTATGGCTCCGTTTTGTTGGATGATTTCTTTATAGCATCTAAGTTCTAGTCTCTTTTTTTGGATCACGATTTTGACTCGCTATCGAATCGTGTTTCTCATTTTGACTCCTTTGAGAGAGGGATGTCATAAACTCTAGAGCTTGGTCTGATTTAGGTGTACAAGTGTACCCAGAATTAGGGCTGCCCCGACCTATCTTTCAGCTCCAGTCTAGGCCTGGTACCCTTGAGAGAGGGAACTTAGTGCAAGGCTAGTTGGCACCTTCTTTGAGAGAAGAATGTGTGGGATGTACACCGCCACCGCTTGTTACGATTAAGTTTTCTTCCTTTGTTCTATACTCTAAAATAGTCTTATATCCTCATCTTCCTTTATTTAAAAACTTCCCTAAAAACTACTAAACCCCCAAATCTTAATCATACTGGTAACTCCCCTTGGAGATAAGTTTTTAGTTTGATTCTTTATAATTCGTTCTCGAACCTTATCCTTTGACTTTTCGACATGCTTAGACAAGTAAAACTTGAGTTACGAAGTGCTATTCTTCCAATCCCTGTGTTCAACCCCGAACTACTTCTCCCTATGCAAGTTGCAGGAGTCTTAAACATTCGGGTATTATAAATCTTCTAAATTCTGATGACCTAGAAATGTCTCCATTGTTGGACCCACATTTAAGGCTTGTCAGTAGAGTGCATTTATCAAAAGCCAAAATTTTCAATTTAACAAGTAGAGACTGGTTCAAAACATGCTTTTTGGCAAGAAATTCTAAATTTGGGAAAAAAATGGACAAAATGGTGCAAAATTGACCTCAATAATGTCTATGCCTTTATAATGGAACAAAAAGAAAGAAACAAGAAAATCATAACTAACAACATGAAAAATTACAAAAATATACATGATGTGCAATGCATTGCAAGCATAGATTTTTTTTTTTGAAAATTACATGAAATGCAAGGAAATGAACTACAATGCATGTATGCAAAGTATGAAAATCCTAATCTAGACAGCAGGCACAATGAAACAAAAGCAAATGCTAGAATGAAATGAAAAATGAGTTAAACAAAAGTTAGGGGTGGAACTGAAGAGAGAAATGTGACACTAGAGGTAGGTTAGTTTTGGCTAGGTTCCTACTATGGAGATTAGGGTTTTTAGTGTTTGATGTTGGTTTTTGTTTGATTATACTTAGACTTCATGAAAGAAAGTATGCAACGCAACAAAAATATAATCCAGGTATGATGATCAATAAAACAAAAGTTAATGGTAGATGAAATGCAAAATAAGTGAAAAGAAGGGCGTACAACCCTACCACCACAAACCTTTGAATCATGCTATCCTTACCATGAAACTAAAGTATACGAATGATAGAGTAGATGATCATGCCCATTGTAATATCTTGGGTGGTGGTCCTCCCCATGGTGGAAGTTACGAGTTTAAGATGTACCAGTAGTCTGCCTGTAGAGGTGGGTAATGTTGGTATGTATACCCAGAGAGCCAATCATATGAATATTGTGATGGCATATAATATAAATGTTTTGATAAATAATAAAGGAAAGATTCAAATTCATTATGCTTCACTCAGTTGAGAGATAATGAGAAAACAAAATGAATGTCTAAATAATGGTAATGACTCAATGTCATATGTCTTCAAGTATGTGACTTGAACAATGAGATCATATGAATGTTAAGATTATGTACATTCTTAGTATGTCCATGGTCGGATGTTACCGTGGAAGGCAGATAGAAAAAAATAACACCTAAGACTAGAGTGTGTGTTGGTTGATGACAAAATTTCATAAGATATGATGTATGTGATATCAAACGTAACATGTACATACTTGTTGGGGAACATTGTATCGGACAAACCCACCTTGAGAATGAAACATGGAAACCATAAATGGTGGTCATAATCATATTTCATATTGAAGGTGGTGATGTGGTTCATAGACCTAAAGTCTCTACACTCATCACATGTCGATCGGTATGTTTTGACATCATCCAACATGATCCTAAATAAGAGTTTCCATAAAGGTGATGATCAGATGTGTTGTGACACATGGGGATGACTATGAGTGATGTTGATGGGATTTGTCCCTCCTAATGTAGTTTGATATCCAGGCTACTTTATAAGGGAGACTGAGAAAAGAATGTGCATGCACATGTGAATCAATATATGATATTAAGGTCACATATATCTCAGACAGTCTGCTATGGATCAAGAAAAATTGATTGAACATTGAGAGGAAGATGATTCCATGCCTCTAGTACATTGTGAATATCAATGATAAAGGAATTAGACAATCATTTTAACACCTAACAATGATTGTAGGTTGAAGTTGTTCTCCAACTTTCCTGATTATTTGGGTAGAAATGATGTATGATTAGGAACCACTCTTTGCTTGTGACGCAATAAATCAGTTATGTATATTCACTTCCAATATAACATGGAACCTATGGGGGCACACACATAGGATACACCTAGAAGAGGAGTTTAATCAGGAATGATAATTAAATCGATTGTGATAGTGGTTACATATTCAATTTAAGCAACAAATCAACGGACTAAACTCCCAACTGACGGGTGCAAGTGTTGAACCAACCGGTTGATGTGTTAGGTTGATTGAAAATTCCATTGGCTGAGTTCTACATGAACTAGGTCACGAACCAACAAATATATCTAGTGATTCGACAGGCTCGAGGATGCCAACTAACTATTTCATTGATCGAGATGCCTGGTTCATTATTTAATTTGATGGAATCAAGGATTAGTGTTGATGTCATACTATGCATTAATTGGATTAGAATTTCCAAAACAATTGTTATTGGGAAACAAGACTCAATGACCGGTTCACTGGGTGAATCGGTTAACTGGAATGCAACTGTTCAGTAGGCCTAGTGAACCAACCGTACTGCTATCACAGGTTGTGAAAATTTTACGATTTCTATCCCTTCCACTCTTGAACAGATCGAGAACCCTAACCCTGACCCTTCTATAATCGAGGGGTATTGGGGGCTTCCTAGAGACATAATAAATTGCCTCTGATAATTGTTGTCCTCAATGGTTTTGGTAACCAATAGAGAGACTAAGTTCTACCAGATAAAGGGAGGGATAGTAAGGGAGAACAATTGTAGGAGAATAAGTTGATGACTAGTACACCAACATGAGGGACAAGTCCTTCCTTTCTGTTCTAGTAGAACAATGAGAGTTCTAGGCGGTCCGTGTGTACTACCATAGAGGCATGGATACTTTTCTTGCTAGCAGGGAAACTCCAGCCTAATGTCTGCGGTGGAGACCAGGAGTTGGCAGATGTCATTTGAAAGCAACTAGGAGAGAGTTATTGTATTGTAATAAGGAATAGTCATTGAACTTGCTCCAGGACTATGTACAAACTCGTTAAACCATCTTTCCCATTATATAGTTGTTGATGCAATATTCTATTAATGCAGAATATGAAAATTAATTTTTTTGTTTCTGTTGGCTGTTTTGATGTCATATTCCTCAACATTGGTATCAAAGCAATCTCAATTTACTATGTTTTGGGATAATCGATATGATCAGATTTTTGGTTTTCATCCTTTATTTATTGCATATGACGTGAACACTTCAACTTCTTAATATTCATATCCGATTAAAGATAACATATGATCCCAACTTAATATATATATACATTATATATATATATATACATATATATATATATATATATATATATATATATATATATATATATATGTTCCCCTTCTCTCTAGGGCATCCGTTCCCCCTTCTCTCTAGACTCCTCCCGGTGGCCTCCGCTGGGGGGAGGGAGTGTTTCCTTGGTGCTTTCCTTCCCCCAGCTTCCACGCAGCCTCGGCTAGGTCCGGTTGGAGTTGGGTACGACTTCCCTAGTTTTAAGGCGCGGTTATGCATCGTTGATGAAGGGTGCGGCCGCTGGGCGTCGCCTCTGGAGGAGCCAATTGGAGAGTTGTGCAGCGGCGTGAGGTGAAGCCTGGGTCGGAGGGGTAGCTGCTCGACTTGGTCGATTCCGTCCCATTAAAGTGTGATGGGAGGAAATAGCTACCAGATCCGGGTCCTCCATCGCCGGTCCTTCTCGCAGCCTGATTTGCTTTTGGTGGTGGATCCGTCCAGATCGAAAGTGCACCCCGCCACCAACGACGGTGTTGATGGGTGACTCGTCATCAGATCAGGTCAGCATCTCCTATTGAAGACGACAACTCTCCTATCCACCACGACGTCTGGCCCAATTCTCTGGATCTAGGCGACTCAACTACTTTCGTCGGCTGGTAGCAGATGGTGGCTCCGTCTATGTTGGGGTGGTTCGTCCTCTGCCCGGCTAAGGGCTCGCCCCTGCTTTGCCGGCGATTGATCTGAGGCCTCTGGAGGTGTGCGGCCCGGGCCTAGAGGGCAGCATTTTCCTTCCTGGCGCTCCTGTGCATCGTGTAGGTCACCCTTGCGGTGATCGACAAAATTCTTTCTCTAATCAGTAGCGTGCGTTAGCAAGGCACTTGCAAGATGTTCCCCTACTATCTAGCTATTGCCTGGACTCGCTCCCAATAGGTGATGGCGGCTGCTGCAGCAGGTGGATCTCCTTCGAGTGTGTGGTGGATTGTTGTGCAAACAACAGTTCCTTGGGCATCATCCCAGGCATTTTGAACGTTATGTCTATTCTGACAGCAGGCTCAGGTGGGGTTGGGATGGGGGGTCTGCATCTTCCCTTCTTCTCTGTTCCCTTGTTACTTTAAGTCCCTAGTTTGGCTGAGTCTCACCGGGATAGACATGGCGGCACTTCTTCTTTGGCGGCCTCTCCGTTCCTGGTCTCTACTGCTGGAGGGTGGGTGGTTGAGGTGGTACGGCATCGGCTGTTATATGTCCTTTGTAGCTGATTGCTGGAACACCCCCAAGGTGTTCGACGAGGCGCGCTT